>OY728158.1:708350362-709600362 GCA_963277665.1 Viscum album | reverse complement strand
TATCATGTGTCTTGAACACCCACTATCCATGTAACATAAGATTTTACAAGATCTCTTCAATGAATTTTCCATAAAAAAAGTTAAATAAAGATAGATTTTGGTACCCATATTTGTTTGGGTCCAGTAATATTAGAAACTAGTGCTTTAAGAACCCACATCGGCCTCATAGGTTTTCTATAAGAGTTATATAAAATATTTTAGAAATAAACCTTATTTAGTCTAGAGAAGCTCGAGATAGTAGAGGATGTATCATTGTTTGAACAAGAAGAATATTTTCTTGAACTAGGAATAAATTTGTATGTTCTAGATTTGGAATTAAATTTGGTTTTCCCATAAAAATCACTAGGTGGATAGCCAATACCAGTAGTGTCTTTTGGGGAAATTTGTTTACCTAAAATTTTACCAATTAATATTTATCATTGGTAAACTTTTCAAGGTCTGTTTTCAATTTCTCAACAGATAACTGTAATTCATTGTTTTCTATGAGTAATTGAACATTTTTCTCTATTTTTACAACAAGTTCAGATTTAACCATTGAGGAAAGAGCATATTGTTTCTTTAAAAACTTTTATTTATCTTTTAGTTCATTACATGTCTCTCTAAGAATATTCTAATACTCAAACATTTGTTCTTTAGACATATTTTCAGAATCACTATCATCTCCAGAATAATAAGTGTTTTGTATAGGATATTCCAGGGTTACCTCAGATGTGTTTTTCATGAAACACATATTGGATTTATTAGCATGTTCATCATGTGAAGTCTCCAAGTCACTTGAACTGTCCTCATAAGCACTCCACGTTTCTTTCATTTCCTTTTGATACATTCTATCTTTGTACTCATATTTCTTTTTATAATTGATCTTGGGGCAGTCATCCTTTATATGTCCCTTTCACTTACATTCATAACAAACTATTTCCTCAGACTAGTCATTTCTTTTCCAATCCTTCTTCCAGTTTCCTTTTTGATCATATCTTCCTTTGATGTTAATATTTCTAATGAATTTCTTCCTTTTGTAAAATTTTCTAATCCTTCTCGCTAATTGATCCATATCCTCATCACTATTAGGTGAAGATAGTTCACTACTGGAACTCTCTGCATAGACTTTAGGTTTCTCCTTTTCTTTGTGTTTAGAAGTAGTGGTATCAAATGCCACATATTTTCTTTTGGGTGCATCCTCTTCTTTCTTGTTGACTTTCTGGTCTTCTTCGTACATCATTAGTTTTCCAATGAGTTCTTTTACAGGTAATTTTTTGATGTCACATGATTCTATAATAGATATAGAAGTTTCTCCCCATTTATCAGGTAGGAAAATGAGAATTATCATGATTTGTTCTTTGGTAGTGACATCTCTTCCAATAGATATCAGTATGTTGACAATTTTCTTGAACCTACGATACATATTAGAAATAGGCTCATCAGGATTCATTTTAAAGTTATAATACTTAATATTATAAGTATTAAGTCTCATTTCTTTCACATCAGTGGTTTCCTCATGTGAAACAGACAGGGTATCCTAAATTTCATGGGATGTTTTAAATGTACATATTATGTAACATTCATTATCTCCTAAATATAAATATAATACATTCATGGATTCATAATTGTTATTGTATGAATTATTGGTTGGGTCATCCCAATTTGTTCAAGAGGTATCCGTAATCTATAGTCATCAACAATTGAAGACCAAATTTCAAAATTCATACTTTCTAAATGCATTTTCATCTTAATTTTCTATTTTTCATATTTAGTTCCATTAAATAATAGTGTTATATTGGTAGTATCACCTTTTAGTCTATTATATGTAATAAATAAATACTTTTAAAGAGCTATAAATTTAGAATTAATTGAAATTTACAAATCATTAAAGTACAACTAAAATCACAATTAAAATATTTAAAAATGGATTCTTAATAGGAATAAAATCCATTGATACCAAATGTTAGTCAAATTAGAGTACTCAAGAGGGGGTGAATTGAGTATCTATAAAAAATTTTGATAAAAATTTCTCTTAAAAAGTTTCCCCAATAAAATGAATACAAGCCAGTTAATCAAGGTAATAAGGTTATAATAGTATGACTGTTCAAATAACTTCTCAGAAGATTTATTAACTCTCAGTAATATCATTGTGAGTTATTGATATAAATTTTGAAGCTAATATACTAGATTAAAGCAGTTATATCACCTATCCCTGACTACCTATCAAAGTAATATCTAGTTTTATAAAATACAAAGTAAAATATAGAAAAACTAAATTAAAAGACACATGTGATAAAACAAGTGTTTCAGTCTCAACCCAAGACCTAATCTACTTAACTTAGTGAGAACCTTCCACTAAGAAGTCTATATTAATAAACTTGATTCACAACCTAGATCGGGGTAAACAATAGTAAAATGGATTTTCCAGGTCACATGACCTATTCCATTATTCTTCGTGGGGATAATCTACTAGGTCAAACATGGAACTCTTACACACTTATCTGTCGGAGTAAATAGTTTTAAGAACACATTATGGGAACGATATCTTGTATCCTTTAGTTTAATACAAGAGACAATGTGTGTTTTTAATACAGAAACACACACACTTCTTAAAAGATAAAAATAGTACACAACAGAGAGAAAGTGGTGATAACGAGTTATATGTTCTCTGAGTATTATTCTATGAATCTCTGGACTTCTAGATAAATCATATGAAAGGATTGAGTCCTCTTGTGAAAAATAGAGTATCGTCAGTCTGGTGCTATGGTTTCCAGTTCGATGGTGTTAGCTATGTAGCTTGTATTATTATGCGAAGATGTTTGAAGCTTTGATCTATGGTATTTAAGATGGCAGGAATCCAGATTGCTTCATGTGTTATTCATTTTTATCTTATTGTATGCATGAGTTTACTATTTTTCAAAATTCTCACACATCTCTCGGTGTGTTTTAGTATGTAGGCTTATATTCCTTTTTAATTACGGGTGCACACATTGGAACTAACATGATTCATGTATTCTACACCTAATTCCTCATAATGTTAGATGATATTTCTAAAAAGAAACATTAATGATGTCAGTTCCATTTAATAACTTTTATATGATAGTTAGAAATTTAATTTGAAATGAAAAAAGAAGATTAAAGAACAGTGTCACAGTTTTTCTTGAAATAGTGTCACTTGGAAATGGTTTTTCCTCCTTTTCCTTTGAGCAATGTGCTTGTCATAATGCCACATCTATGTTGAATTCTAGAACTGGTATCACAGATGCATTGTTAGGATCATGGTGTCTCTAGTAGCGGTGTCTAGTCCTTTGTAAAAAATTTGGCTAGTGCTTGAGTCACGCTGTCAGGATAACGGTATCAGGTCACGGTATTAGGTCATGCTAACATGTCACTGTATCAGGTCATGGTATCGGGTCATAGTGTCTGGTCATGGTGTCTGGTCACGGTGTCTGGTCAGGGTGTCTCGTCACAGTGTCTAGTCATGGTGTCTGGTCACGGTATCTGGTCACAGTGTCTGGTCACTGTGTTTAGTCATGGTGTCTATTCATGGTGTCTGGTCATGGTGTTAGGGACTTATCCAAATATATGTAAACAGTCATAAGAAATAATATTCATAGAATGTTTTAAACTCAATTAATGGTATAATAGAATAGGATTAAGCATAACTAGTGAGATTATGAATTTGAACTGTTAAGCATGGAATCATAAGAAGACCAACAAACATCAAACATGATTTAAACAAGATTAGCATAATTCTCATTAGTTACATAATTTTAATGATATGGGAGCATTAAAACATGATCAAGCAGGAGGATTCCAATAGAAATTAATTAAAATAAATTACAATTATTAAGGTAAAATTAAGCTTAATAAAGGAATAAACTTTTAACTTAAGGGCCAAAATAACCTAGAAAGTTGTCCAAAACAAATTGGATGGCCAGAATTCTGCAATTAACCTTCCATTATTGAGTTTTTTTTAAATCTTTTTTAGTTAAAAAATGGGTACACCTAACTTATTTTTAAAAATACCATGTGAGTCCCTTTCCACCCCAATAAAAGGACAACATCTCCTCCCACTTCCTCACACATATCAAGACACATTAGATTAACAATGATATTACCAAATAGCTCCTAAAAATCCATCCCATAATCCTATATTCATCCCATTCAGCAAAGATCATTCTAAAGAAACATTTGGTTCAAACCAAAAGGAGTTACCTGATTAAGAGGTAACATCATTCCTTAAGTTTTTTAGATTTATTTAAATTCTCAAACCCTAAACATTTATTATTATATACAAGTATAAAAAACAATATCCTAAATATACTAGTACATTTTTATTCTATGGTTTATACCTACACATATATACACCTCTATCTAATTGGTAATGAACATTCTGTTTCTGTGTAAGGTGATTTACTTCCTCACGAAATGATGATTGTTCATTTTTCCTTTACCCCCTATCATGGTGTCCATTATGATGGAAAATCAATTTATATATGTTATATATGATATTTATAATGTATTTGAACTTATTTATTTCTTTTATTACACAAACCCTTATGCACTCCATTTTGTGGGAATACGATAACATCGTTTGAGGAAGTGCGGACTATTGCCCCCTCAATGTGATGTGATTCGTTCACATGATACATGGAATGTATAAAGAGTGCCTTTATAATTAAAAATATGTGAATTAAAAAACATATATATGATATTCATTAAATAATTACCCTTCTGGATATATATATATATATATCATTCTCATCATTACACTTTCACACATTTAAAAAGTGATAACGTCGTTCATGGATGTGTGGACTACCACCTCCTCGACACGATGCAATTCCTTTTACATTAAAATAATTATATATATAAGTATATATGATTATATTTCAGGGTATTTATGATTTAATGATCATTCTATAAAGATAAAATTCTACTTACCTTCTTTATATAATGATCAATGAAAATGAGAATGTTAATCATGCGTATGTATGGACTACCGTCTCCATGATTGTGACATTGATTCATTTTTTATAACCATATTTAATGATTTTATTTAATAGTATAATTTATGTAAAAATATGATAATTATTTCAATATTATTATTTCTTAGATGTTAAAGAATGACGGATTTGACCATAGTTGACCTAACCATGTTATTTTTGACATATAAACTGAATATGGTCAAAATACCCAACGTTAATATAATTGTTTAAGTATTTTTATACAAAATAGAAAAAAAATTGAAAGAAAAGTAATGATAAACATGAAAATATTTCTCCATAAATTATAAAATTAACATAATTTTATTATATAAGACGTTAAAGGATGTTCACCCAAAAGGAAGCTCAAGGTAAGGTATTTTGTCTCAATTTACATTCTATTGAGACATATTTTTTGTTATGAACCTAGTTTATTTATACGGTTTATATACTACCCAATTAAATGATATATCATGAATATCATTAATCTCAGGGTATTAAAACTTTCATTTAATTTTATTTCCATTGGATTATTATGATTTAAATAGTTTCAAATTGGTATGGGAAACATTGGAATGTTTAAAGATTATTTTCCTTGATAATAAAATTAATGATATTTCAATGTAATTTACATTCAAATAAATTAAATGACAATTTTTAAATAAAACCTTTAATTTTCTATCCCTTGTTTATTCATGACCATTTTCAAGTATCAGTACCATTTTTTCACTATTTGGTACTCACAGTGTTTTTGAAAATGTTTTAAATAAAACCCAAATTCATTTATCTCTTTAGTTAGATAATATTATTTCTTATAAAGCCATGTTTTATTAAAATATATTCAATTTTTTCTAAAATTATTTGAAAATAAATTTTTATCCTTTTAGGTTTTTACCAAATTTTTTAAAGAAATATTCTTATCGCTTTCTGAACAAGGAATTTTTCAAAACTTTTACTATAAAAAATGAATATTGTTACCTTGTATGGCTTGTATCTATTTACACACCCTAATTTCTTTTAAGGTTCCTTTTCATATTTAAAAATAATAATTTTTAAATAAATTATTTTCAAAATTATTTTTAAAATAAATGGATTTTCAAAAAAAATCAAAACAAAGGATATTTTTCTGAAGAAAAATTTTAACAGATATTTTTATAATGTTTCCATTAATCAATGAAAAATGTAATTTATTTTACTCCAATTGGGATATGTTTTATTGATACCACACTTAATGTTAATCTAGATGGTTTTTGATTTATATTTCCATGTATATTATTCACATTAACTTCCTTGATTCATTTGTTAGTCCCCTTGAAATATTTAATCTCTTACCATCATTGAACATTGAATTTCCCCAAAATTATCAATTTCATTTATCTTAGATGTTATTATTTCATAAACTGTATATCATATTTCATACGGTTTGTACATAAAAATTTATTTGATTATTTGGAGAAATATTGATAAACTCATATCCTTTATTCAATATGGATATTTTATAAGGCACTTTTTTTAATGCTTTCTACATGCACTGTATGGGTTGGGGACCAATTAATGAAATCCCTATGGGTTATAGATTGGTTAATGAAATCTCTATGGGTTGGGGACCAATTAATGAAATCACCTTGATGCAACACTAGTCTCATGAGATGAAATTAGTTATAAAAAACCACATAGAGTTTGTTTCCAAGAAGTATCGATGGGTTTCTACAGATAGTTTAAACCATATTTTAAAAAGACTTCGCAAAATAGGTTTTCATGTGCCAAATACATGTTCCCCCTAATATATAATTTACCTCATTTAGTTCTAGTTTTTATTAATCCATTATATTTTGAATCAACATATCTAAAGATATATTTCATTTTTAGTTATCTAGATGGTGTATGATTCAGTTTCTTACCTTTCCATATTTATTTTTTCATATATAGTTATTTGAATGTAATGTGTTTAAATTTATTACCTTTATATAATGTTTATGAACTTTCATTCAATTTATTGATTACATGTCATTTGTGTTCAATTATTTACCATCCCAGATTGACTATTCCCATAAATTCATTATTGATTCCACTATATTTTTCCTTTAATGAGCATGTGAGCTCACGATTATTATCTTTCATTCCCCAAGAATCCTATAATCATAATATAAAATATAATAATAAATTTACTAGATGGATTAGAGTTATCCTCAAATATATTTATTTAGAAAGAAAAAAATATGATGTTGTAATTTATGTGTTCTCTTGTAATAAAATACTCATTTATGCATCTAGTTTACCAAGAAATTAAACTAAACATTCATTCAGGGATTTATTAATTGTACTAAATCCAATTTAATTAATAGAAGAAATCATATACATGTAATATGGGGTCATATTTCTACATGATGTCCCCTGTTTTTGGATTAGTGCTTTTCTGGTTTGGGCTAACCTAGTAGTAGCCTAGTTTAAATCTATTTTATAAAAACTGCATTGGGGTTTCAGGCATACAAAAGAAGAATATAGGTATTTAGATAGATCTCTATTGAAATTATATGGGTAAGAAGTTACAATATTATTTGTTGGGACCTTCAACCCTAATGCAAGGATTGATTGGAGGAGGATGAGGTATCTTTAGGGTTAGTAAAGACCCTAGATAAATTCCAAGTTTCACGGGGTATTGGATTTTTCTAAAAGAAGCTAGAAGGTGTTCACACATGAAGTGTGGTGATTCATGACAAATTTTATGGGGGACACATCATGATATTTTCATGAAAAGTTTCCTTTGATGGGTGAAGATTTGTGAGCATTTGAATGAGATCTAGGAGCTTAGATATGGTTATGATATTGTAAAAGGATTTGGAGTCCACCTTATTGACTTGATTAGTTCCTTTCCATATTTTATTCCTGAGGAGAGAGGATGGGAATAAATTTTTGAATTTTATTTGAATCCAAATATTCAATGATATTATGTACCCTTTGAGTTTCCATCTTAGGAAGCAGTGGGAGACCGTAAAAATATCATAGAGGATGGGTTGTCTATAAAGGAAGGTTTTGATAAAGATCCCTCTTAACTGGTTGGAGAAGTGGAGTTGAATTCTTTATTTTGTGTGGTTTATGTTTTGGGAAAGAAGAGAGTGGGATTGTTTGATAAGGATAAGTTGTGTCTTAGCACTCTAGGGTTGAGAGTTTCGAGGTTTCATGTATCTAGAAAGTTTATCTTTTTTAGTGTTATGATTTAGGGAATTTTCAGTATGACTTTCATGAGGTTCGTCATATTTTACATCCTTTAGTGTTGAGATTTAGTAAATAAATTGTTTCTTACCATTCACTGAAACATTTTTGTGGTTTTTTTGAAAACTATATTGAATGGTTTGTAAAATTTAGGTTTGAATATTTAATGAAGGATTCTAAATCATTCCTTTCTAAAACTGAATGAAGTATTTTTAATGAATCTACAAAAATTGTTTTTCAAGGTGTGGATATATTGAAAAACCTAGTTAACATGGAAGGGGGAGTTGGGAAATGTAATTAGTTAGTTAGGTTGATAGTGCCACTTTGGCATCCTATTTAAGAGATACCTCTCATTATCATGACGTTTTCATGGTGAAGTTTTGTTTTTTGGATCATGTTATGGCCATTGATGAGTATGTTTCAAATAGGTTGTCTTTGTTTTAGAGGTGTCTTCCAAGAGTTTATTCTAGTGGTGGTCACATTCTATCTATAAAGTATTCCATATAGGTATCTCAAGGGATAGTTGTTAGAAATTTCCCCTTTTACATTATGATATTTTTTTTGATTTTCAAGGAAGAGTGTTATTTGAGAGGTTTCTTATGTGAGGGTTAGGGTTTACTAAAACCCTTCATTTTTTTGTTTTTGTGTGTCTAGTAATTTGAGAGAGGTTTCATAAAATTTAGAAGTTTTTTTAAAAATGATTTTACAATTTATAAAGAAGTTTCAAAAAGGTTTTTCAGTTTATGGAAGTAATTTAAATGTTATAAAAGTTGATTTGAGTAATTAATTATATGTTTTAAAGTGAATCAATATTTTGGAAGTTTTATTGAGTTTTGAAAATTATTTAAATAAATTTGGAACGTTTTGGAAAATTTAAAAATAATAATAAATTTTTTTATAATTATTTATAATTTATATTTATTTAAAATGAAATATTTTCAAAGAAATATGTACCCTTAAGAATGAAATAGTTGTTTCATAAGGGTGATTTTAATTTAAAAGGGGTGTGTAATGTTAAAGGGTTATTTTCCCTAAGATATATAACAGTCACATTGAAATCTATTTGTTTTTTATAGGTAAGTTGCCTTTTCATTGGTTTTATAAAGGTAATAGTGAGTTAATATGGCCATTGTATTGGTAGTTCACAGCTGCATAAGGGTACCCATGAGTTTTATAACCATACGTAAAGCTGGTTCATGTTTTTCAAATCTTATGTAAGGGTATACAGTTCTTTGTGTGAGGGTAAGATAAGTCTCACGTAAGGGTACTGATCCATATTAGGGTACTCACGTAAGCATATTAAGATGGGTAAGGGTACTCATTTAAGGGTACCGATCCATTTAAAAGTATTCATATAAGGGTACCTAGCCAAGTAAGGGTTCTCCTGTAAGTGTATCAAGTAGTGTAACGGTATCGAGCTGTGTAAGGGTGCTCATGTATGGGTACCAAGATAAATATGGGTACTTTTTTAAGGGTACCAAGCCTTATAAGGGTACCCATGTTAGGTTACACTATCTTTTCTAAATCCTACATAAGGGTAGTGAGCTATGTAAGGGTAAAACCCTATTACCCTTACACATAATATATGAGTTTGGTATTGGTAGCCTAATTTCCTCGTTTTTCAAAATTTCTACTTATTCTGCCTATAAAACATGCTTTCAAAAAATTAAAATCCTAAAACCATAGTTTTTATTTGTTTATATTCATTTAAATTACATCTAAACATTTTCCATGAATTTTAATGGATCACAAGTAAATATTTTATTTCAATGGGAATTAAATTATGTATTTTGAATTCCCTTGTTTTTTAATCTAAAAATGGGATCTACTAATATTTTTAAATACCTGAAACCTCCTCATACGATTTTCCATAAAATAATCTAATGTTAGGATGATCAAACATCTTCTTTGGTGTCTTTTGAGTCTTCTGAATCCTGTTTGAGCCACCTTTTGTCCTGAATTCCAGATCTAGGAAGGCTGAGTTTCCTCTCTCTCTCTCTCTCTCTATCCTCTGTCCTTTTAGGTCTACCACGAATGTAACGAAGTAGCCTAGAAAATTACATATCCTAGATTTTTTGAACTAGAATTCACTTTTAAAGATAGTTTATGTTTATATTTTTATAGAAATAGGAAAAACTCATACAAAGTAAATCAATACATTATATGTGGACACATATACTCGGTATCCATTTTTTCAAAAAATAAAACTATTTAAAATAGAACCTGATTTCACTTTATGAAAAATTTTCACAGTTATCACTTTATCTCATACTTATCACTATTACCCCCAATAATCCCGGTGAAATACATTTTAAAAACATTGAATGAGCACATAAGATCACTAAGGGATAATGAAAGAAAAATGTGAGTTCATTAAAAACATGGAAACTCATATAACATTTACCTTTATCTTAAAAGTTCATTAATAAGGTAATAAATCATTTTCACATGAAAAAATCACACATTTTTCTCAAATAAAATCATTAAAACCCATAGAAATATAATTAAACTCTTTTAAGTGACTTAGAGAACGAGATACATAAAACTATTTCGAAGTCCATTCAATTGGAATAACAATATGGACAACTTTAAGCTGTTAAGAGATTACCTTGAGAAATATAGAACACATCATGTTATGTTATAATGGTCTTACCCATTGTTTTTTGGGACACCCCATGTTAATATATAATGGGCTTACCCAATGTTATCTCGGTTATCCCATGTTAAGCTAGAAAAGACTTTCCTGGCGCTATCTGGGCCACCCCATGTATAAGTTATCTTGATCTCACATATTTCCTATAAGTATAAAATACCATATCACTAATAAAATAAATTCATCATAAAACCCATTGAAAATATCTTTTAATCCCATATGAAAAATCTTTCGGATAAAAATTCCATTTTCTTTCAAGAACCTATTTACAATACCAAAACACCCTTATCATTAAAAAAACATTTTCAATACCCAAATACCAAAAAAGATAAATATGTTTTTTCATTTAAGGAAAAAATATATATCTACATAAGACAACAATAAAATAATTTCCATGGTGGTAGAAAAGTATTTTTCATCATATATGTTTAGAATAGAATAGACTTTTTGTTGTTTGTCAAAACATTCCATATAAAAAAACATGTAAAAATATTACTTTCTAAAAACCCTTGAATAAAATTAAAAAAAAGACATAAAATTTCATTAATAATTATTTTATATCTATAAAAATTAATATGTAAAATAATTCAAGAATATTGACATGGAGAAAATGATTTGATAATTAAATCATTAACATTCAGGGCGTCCCATACCACTTTGAACATTTAAATCATAAATTGTATGAAAGAATAAAATTAAAAAAACATTGAATAACATGAGTATAGATAAAATATTGATATTAAATTTTATTTTTTTCCATATATATACACCTTATAATGGAATAAAGGTGTATATCATCATGAAATGCCTCAATGAAAGGAGACTGAGAAGAAATCCCTTACGTTGAGTCTGAATCATCACGTATAAACATTATCTTCCATAACAATAAACCTAGTTTTATTATTTACTTTATTTATAACCCTTTTAAATTTTATTTTTTATTTTATATCACTTATAATCATGTTTTAAGAATATCTTAATTATTTTTGTTCATATCGGATGTTTTGATGATATTTGGTACTTGAGTCCAAAATGTCTTTGGTATGATGTAAATAGTAAATGTGTCCATTAATCCATCATCTCTAGAATAATATTCATGAAATAATAATTAGTTTTTTACTTCAATTATACCATTAATTCAAACCATTTATGTATGGTTATGAAAAATGGACAATGTTATAATCATAGAGATGGTAAACTGTAAGTACGCGTGAGTAATGTTTCCATTTTAAATTATCATTATGGAAAGAATGTTATTTCTATTTAGACATTGTATAATTAAAACAATGTGATTAATATAATATTAATAATTGAAATTTACTTATATATATTATCTATGTGATTTGGTGATTAAAAATTAATCGCATTGCTTTGTGGGGGTGATAGTTCACATGTACACACGAAGGACATTATTATTTTCATGTGCATAGAAAATAAAAACGTAATTGATATATTATTCACTTATAATGATAAATATGTCATTAATATCATATATAAAAACTAATTACATCATTATAACCTGTCTTGAGAGATGGTAATGGAAAATGAATTATATCGGTTCGTGGAGGTGATAGTTCACATATACTCACAAAGGATAAATTATTTTCCCATTTGATGGAAGTGGAGATGGATTTACGTGATGATATTGACATAATAACATATTATTATATTGAGTATACTAGATTTATTATTTAATAATGTTTGGAGAATATTTGAATGAAGTGGAAGAATATATAAAATAGAAACACTTTATTAAAATAATACTATTTCTTTGGACGATCTTCATTGATTAACACCGTAACACCTATAAGGAGGGCATTCTTCCTGATATAAGGATCCTATAAGGTGTGGATAGATTATATTAATGGATTTTGGAAGATATTTCTTGAACCAAAAAGAATTTTAAGTGTATTAAAAAGAGTATAATGGGTACCCTTTTATTGGATAGGGGAGGGGAACTCTTTAAATTCTTCAAAATGATATATTATTATAAATTAATTTTATAGTTAATATAGTTAAAAACTGATAAATTTGGAATATATGATGATTTTGGTTATAATACCATTAATCCAATTAAAATTATATATGTTATAACTTTTTTTAAATCCTTATCTTTTTGTTTTAACCGCTTTTAACTCTTATCATGATATCATGTAATTTACACTTTGAGGGATAATATAATGACTATAAAATGAAGAATGAAAAAAATGAGTCATTAATTAACTTTTTAGACTTATATAAATCAGTTAGAGTAATGTTATATTTTTAATAATTTTATATCATTTAATAAAATATTATTTATTTTAAAATATCAATAAAGTCAATCTTGACATTATTCAATACTTGTATTTTTAAAATTTCGTAAAAACTTGATATCTTATATAAAAACTCTATTTATTAATCCCTGTCATGTAAAAGTAATCACAAACATTATTTTATGACATCAATTCTATCAAATTATATTTATTTTAATATTTTTAATATCATTTATTTGATTCTCCCATTAATTAAACAATTACTGCATCATCATTATGTAACCATTTAATTTAATTATTTCTATCCTAAAAATTATAAATAAATTACCATTATATATATAAACATTTTATCTTTACAAATACTATTTATAATTGAACATATCTATTATATAACCACATATTAAAAATATTATACTTTTTAAAAAATAAGAGTGTGAGAAAATTGACTTTCCTTTGAATATAACACTATAAAATTGTTAAAGTCCTCCAAGTGGATATATGTGGACATAAAACCATCCCATGAAATATTTATTTCAATACACACTCATCCAATGAAATTAGAATAAGTGTTACCACAATTTTAGGTTAGTTATAATATTATTTTTATCTTTAGTTACCTGATTTACCCTTAGCTGTGGTCATAAAAAATATTACTTAAGTTAATATTCATAATATCCAAAAATAAAAGGGGAATATTTACATAGTTTTTAAATTTTTATTCCAAGTATGGAATATATTTTTAAAATTTAAAAATATATAATTGGTAAAAATTAATCAAAAAATTATCCCATTGATGGATCGAGAAAACATGTTTTTAAAGTAAAAACAATCAAAGTTTTTCGGTGAGGTACGTAGTTTGTTTCCGGGGAGCCCAATCTTGGTGGTATTTCTACCTACCATGATCCACTAACCTTAAAGAGTCACTTGATGTATCACCGGGGGGGAATAAGGGTGTAGACCACCTAGATGATGCATTGATGTGTCAAACCATCAGTGATCGGACTATTACCCCCAAAGACACTCTACCATCTCGGCTGGAAATGGCTCCATCTTAGCTGGGGATTCTATGGATGACCTCTTCCTAGGGATGGGGGGTTTTGGGTGTGAAGGGTTTGAAAAGGCCACTCCCAAATATTCCCTTATTATGAAAGATAAAAAGTAAAAACATTCAAAATTTTACAAAGTTTTCATATCCAATTTCAATTTTAAATTGATTCCAATGACATAAATTGGATTAATTGATAAAAAATTGTTCTGATTATACTTTATAATCATTCAAAAATATAATTTAACACTATAAATAAATTTAATGAAAAGTAGTTTTCAATTAAAATGCATTATTGATTTTAATTTTCATCCAAACATGAAACTTATCATAAAAATAAAAAAAAACCAACCAAAGTAAATTTTGATACTCTGACTCCAAATAAGAAGTTTATTTTTTCAAATGGGACATATAAAAGTGTCAAAAACTGGATTTAAAACATGTGCACCATAAAAAGGTGGTAAAACTACCTTTTTTGATAAATACTTCTTTTATTCGTAAAATTGGATATGTTCTTATATCAAGTATAGATAATAAATAAGATGAATGCAAAACATTAAAATAAATATATTTCGCTAATATAACCCAACAAGATGGATTTTATTTTTTCATAAGCACACTTCTGCACATTTAAATATTTTTTAATGAAAAAATTTTCTTTCATTTTAAAAATGGGTTTACATTCCTTTATAATTTTTTTTTCACCAAATAATTAATTATGTATACATGTTTAAACCATATTTTCCTAATTCAATTAATATTGTTCATTCCCTCTTCTATAATGTCTAGGATTTAATGATAAAATTTAATTAATATTTATTAGTTCTCTTAAGCTTGATGTGGTGTATCTTGTATGCTACTGAACATAGTGTTTCCTTTTAAAAATTTACGATGTCACATTCTACCTCCTTTAATAAATTAAATCCTTATAATATGAGCTCATGATTTAGAACTAGAGGTTTGACATTGTAAAATAACTTTATTCAAATCCCACATTGGAAAAAGGATAAATGAACCATATACTTAAAAATAATGAAATATAAGTACAAAGGTCACCTAAGATAACACATAGTAGGATTCCATATAGAAAAACATGGATATGGAAGAAAAGACTAACTATCATGTTTTGATAGAGAGTGATAGAGAACATGGTCATGAGAAATTTGACAATCACAATACAATAAATTCTTGAAGGGTTAAAAGGTAATTTATTTCTTCATAAGAAAATTAAATGGATAATGTTTTTATTTTATGATCCTTCCCATAGATTTGAGGAATTATTTTCCTAATTGGACTAAGAACATATGGAAATATACGTACTTGACAAGTATAGTTTAATACTTTAATCAATTTCCACAAAAAAACTCAACTTTTACTCCATATGATGAGTATTCAAGATGATATTTTCATTCCTAAAGCACTAGAATCAACATCTAGAGAAGCACATAATCCAAAAAATATTAACTATTTATTTCTACCATTTTTTAGACATTTACCAAAACCTGAATGGTTTTGATTATAGAAAACAATTATCCAAAAATAAAAAACTTATATATGATAAAAAACTACATTAATCTCCAAAATTCAATTGCATTACACAAATTTCAACAAAGACCATTAAACAAATAGATATCCTTAAAATTCCTCAAATTTATTCTAACTATGATTAGAACCTGAAATCCAGAAGGATTTGATCACATAGTCTTCTAAGATAGATTTTAAAATTTATCTCTAAATAACAACAATAATTATTAATCTCTCATACTAAAAATATAATTTATTAATTCATATAATCTCAAAGTTTTGTTAAATATTTCATAAATCACAAAATGTCAATAATAAAATAATAGATTCTTCTAAAATATAATTCAACATTTATTACTCAAATAAAATCCATTATTATTCTATTAACCTTAATTATATAAAGTTCCCAAAAAAATGTCTTCAGAAATATCATTAACCACTTAATAACTATATCATTTTCCAATATTGATGTTATTTAATTGATAAAACCAGTGTTCCTAAAATCAACTTATTCATCATCCATCAAACCATTTAACTTAAAATAAAAAATCATACTAATGGGGACTTCAAGTAGGCCAGTGATAGGCGATGCACCCTTATCACCCTTTAATTATGGGTTCAATTCCCGCATCCTTGATGGATGTGATTAGTTGTCATACATCTTGTGGGTTATACTTTTTTATAATACATAATTCATATAACATTCCTAAAATATGATAATTTTCTAAAAAATAACCATCACATGTTTTAACCTCAACATTTGTCTCATACCTTTTATTTTATAACCCAAAATGTAATAGCCCATAATTATCTCAAAAATAAATGTCTCCAGAAATAACATTAGTCACATTAAAATATCATAAGTTAGAGACTCAAAATGGGTTTCTCAGACACTAATCAAATGAACAACCTGAAAATTATGAACTCATGACAATATCCCTACCTCTTAAGATTACCTCACTCAAAGACACCCTAATCTCTAAAGTTGTTTAAACCATCCTCTGATGCCAAATGTAATGAAATAACCTAAAAATTACATATCATAGATTTTTTGAACTTGAATTAATAACTGAGGCTCTTTTCAGTTTACCATTTTAGAGAATTAGGACAAACTCTTACAAAGTAAACCCATACATTATATGTGGACACTTATACCCAGTATCCATTTTTTCACAATATAAAACTCTTTAAAATAAAATGTGATTTATCTTTATGAAAAATCTTCACATTTATGCATTTAACTCTTACTAATCTCTATTCCACCTTAAAACCTGTGAAATATATTTTAATAACTTGGGATGAGAATATAAGCCGAGTAAGGGATAAAGAATGAGAGAAAACTATTAGTTCAATAAAAACATGAAAACTCATATAATTATTACCTTTATATTCAAAGTTCATTTAGAATATAAAATAAATAATTTTCACATGAAAAATAAACACACATTTTTCGCAATGAAAATCATTAAAACCCATATCAAGCAATTTAAACACCTTAAGTTAACTTAGAGCATTATATATATATTACCCTTTCGAAACCCATTAAATTGGAATAAATATATGGCTAACTTCTAATTAAGGTATTATAGTCTCACTTAGTGCTATATAGACCATCCTATGTTATGATATAATGGTATTACCTAGGGCTATCTAGCCTACCCCATGTTATGTTATAATGGGATTACCCAACACTATCTGGGCCACCCCATGTTAGTCTATAACAGGGTTTTGGACCACCCCTTATATAAGATGTATTAGGCTCACCGATTTTATATAATTTTCAAATAAAATATCATTAATAAAATAATTTCATTACAAAACCCATTAAAAACTCTTTTAATCTCATATAAAAACTCTTTTAGATAAAAATACCATTTTATTTCAAGAACTCATTTTCAATACAGAAAATAACCTTTTCATTAAAAAAACATTTTCAATACCAAAATACCAATATATATATATATATATATTTCATTTAAAGAAACATTAAATATCTGAAAAGAATAAGACAATAAAATAATGGCCACAATGGAAGAAAAGTATTTGTCATCGTATACGTTAAGAATAGAACATTGTTTTTGTGGTTTTTCAAAATGTTTCATATAAAAAACTCATAAAAATATTCCTTTATGAAAGAATTTGAATAAAATTAAAAATAGACATAAAATTTCATTTATAATCCTTTTATATTCATATAAACTAATATGTAAAATAATATCAATATTATTTTCATGGAGAAAAATATTTGATAATTAATTCATTAGACATTCAAGGTGTCCCATACCACATTGAACATTTAAATCATAAAATAAATGAAAGAATACATTTACCAAAACATTAAATAAAATGATTATAGTTAAAATATAGATATTAAATTTCATAATATCTCTATATATATACACCTTATAAAATAATGAAGGTGCATATCATCGTGAAATTTCTCAATGAAAGGAGATTGTGATGAAATCTCTTAACTTGAGTCTGACTCGTCACGTACAATCATTACCTTCCTAAATAATAAATATAATTCAATTATTTAATTGATTTAAACCTTTTTAATTTTTATTATTCATTTTATTTTACTTTTTATGATGTTATAACAATATCTTAATTATTTAAGTTCATGTAGGATGTTTTGATGATATTTGGTACTTGAGTCTAAAATGAATTCGGTATGATGTCAATAGTAAAAGTGGTGATTAGTACATCATCATGAGAATAATATTCAGGAAATATTAATTATATTTATACATAAATTATACATATAAATTAATCCATTTTTGTATGGTTATAAAAAATGAACAGTGTTACAATCCTGGAGATGGTAAGCCATATGTACGCATGAGTAACATTTAAATTTTTCAATGATAATTATGGAAAGAATTTTAGTGTTATTTAATATTTACATAATGATAGTGATATCATTAATAAGATAATAATAATTTAAATATACTTATATATACTATCCAAGTGATGTAGTGATTAAAAAAAATCTCATCACTTTGTAGAGGTGATAATTTACAAGTACGCATGAATGACGTTGTCATTTAAATATTCATGGAAATTAACAACATAATTGATATATTATTCACTCATAATGAATAATATGTCATTAATAACATATATAAACATTAATTCCATCATTATCACCTATCTTGAAAGATTGTGATGGAAAAAAAATTATATCGGTTCCTAGAGGTGATAATTCACAAGTATGCACGAATGATTTATTATTTTCCCATTTGATGAAATTGGAGATGGATTTAGGTGATGATATTAACAGAATAACCTCTATTTATATTTAAGAGTCTAGATTTATTATTTCATCATGGTTTTAGAATATTTGAAGGAAGTGTAAGAAGAAATAAAATAGAATTACACGATTAAAACAATACCTCTTTTTTGGATGATCTTCTTTGATTAACAAATTAACACCTCTAAGGATGGTGTTATTACTAATATAAGGCATCTAGAATGTGGATATGGATTCTATGAAGGAATGTTTTATGATATTGTTTGATTCAAAAAGTTTTTTAGGTGTGGATAATAGAGAATAATGGGTGTGCTTTTATAGGGGAGGGTAGGGGCACTCTCGGAATTCTTCACAATATTAAATTAATATAAATTAATTTTCTATAAAAATGGATCCAAACTTATTTATTTTGAATATATGATAATTTTGTGCCGAATACCATTCATAAAATTAAAATTAAATCAGATTTGACTATTTTTTAATCCATATCTTTTTGTTTTAACCCATTTTAACTCTTAAAGTGATATCATATAGTTTACACTTTGAGGGTTAATATGATTACTATAAAATTCAAAACAAAATAATAATGAGTAATTAATGAAATTTTTAGACTTATGTATATCATTTTACCTCATTTTATATTTTTATTAATTTATATCATTTAATAAAATATTATTTATTTTAAAATATATATAATGTTAATTTTGACATTATTCAATACATGACTTTTTAAAAATATCAAAAAAATATGGTATATTAGAAAACACTATTTAATCATCAATAACATTTCAGAGTAATCATTATAAAAAATTTATGACATCAATTATTTGAAATTTGTTTTTTTAATATTTTTAATATCATTTGTTTGATTCTCCCATTAACTAAACTATTACTGCACCATCATTATGTCACCATTTAATTTAATTATTTATTTCCTAAAAACTATAAATAAATTACCATGATGTAGATAAATGATTTATATTTCCAAATACTATTTATATTTGAACATATCCATTATATAACACCATATTAAAAATATTTTACTTGTTTAAAATACGAGTGTGGGAAAATTAACTTTCGTTTGAATATAATACTATAAAAGGGTTAAAGTCTTCCATGCTACTCCAAGTGGACATAAAATCTTCCCAGGGAAGATTTTGATTGAAAAAAAATCATCCAAAAATACCAAGACATGTTTTAGGGTAATTTTATACTAGTTATATTAGTTATAATATTATTTTATCCTTTTATTACCTGATTAACCCTTAACTGTGGTGATAAAAAATATAACTAAAGTAACAATTTATAATGCCCAAAAAAAGACATATTAACATAATTTCTCAATTATTATTAAAAATATTGAATACATTTTTCAATATTTAAAACAGATAATTGTCATAAATTTATTAAAAATTATTCCCACTGATAGAACGAGAAAACAAATTAAAATAAAAACGTTCAATGGTTTATAAAGTTTTTATATCCAATTTCAATGTAAAATTGACTCCAGTGACCTAAATTATATTAAATCATAAAAAATTGAAAAAGGTATACTTTATAATCATTCAAAAATATAATCTAACACTATAAATAAATTTGAGGAAAAAGTTGTTTCAAATTAAAATGAATTATTTGTTAAATATTCATCATAACATGAAACTTGTCAGAAAAGTACCAAAAAATTAACCAAAGTAAATTTTTATACTCCACTTCCAAATAATAAATTTATTTTGTTAAATATAATTTATAAAATTGTCAAAAACTATATTTAAAATAAGTGTGTCATCAAAAGGTGCTAAAACAACATTTTTTTAAAAATACTTCTTTTATTCATAAAATTATATTTGTTCATATATCATGTGAAGAAAATAAATAATATTAATTTAAAACATTAAATTAAATATTTTTCACATACATTTCCTTTATATAACCAAAAAACCCAAAAAAATCTATTGATTCCAATTCTCCACATCAGTTATGTAATTAACCAAGATATCATCAATCAATACCATGATAAATTAGTTTAGGTAATGATAAAATATCATGTTTATAGGATTGATGAATACTGTAAGAGCATTTTTTATATTGGAAGGAATCATTATATACCTGTATTGGATATATCTTATTTTAAAAACAATGTCTGGAAAATTAAAAAATTACATCCTAATTGAAAGTATGTCCTAGATGACAACCATTCCCATTTATGTTTGTAAAATGGGTATCCAATTTGAGATTTGGGTTGTTTTTCATATTTTTAGCATAATTCCAAAACATGTAATGGATTCATAAACAGAGTGTTCCATCCATATTTCTAGAATGTGAAACTACAGTATCCCAATAGGGGACATCGGATTGCAAAAACCCCTTCTCTTTAATATCAACATCCTAAAATTTTAATTTCCTAAATTTTGTTGGTTATATTTGATATTATTGAAATTGGATTGGTTGTATCCTTAATATAATGGCAATGGTGATCTTGACATCACATATGGGATAAAACCATATGAAGTCATCTATAAAAACTTTATTAAATTCACTAACCATGAAAAGGAAACCAACTTCTCAAAACAAATGCATTTGAATCCACTATAATACATAAAATCAGATAAATAAATCCATCATACTATGGAAAATAAGGTACCAATCAAATAGATCATGGGTCTTATTATCCATTGAATAATTAGTAAATCCCATATATACTAATAAATGTTAGTATCTGATGATAATAATCATTAAAACCTTCAAATATGACTAGGATGTTTTTTTAATGATTGATATCAAATAGGTCTACATAAGGAATAAGAAATCCACATGTTGCATCTACATTAAATATAATGATAAGACAAAAACAACATCATAAGTCACATTCATTCTTCTACCCTAAAGGTGAAATTATATATATCATATATTCAATAGACTCTAGTCAAAGACATACAAGATCAAAATTATTATAAGATTTAAATGTATGAGGTACACATATATTAAATAAACATTTATCAAGATATTATACGACATTAATAGTACCCTTCATAGTTTCTAATCTGAAATTAGATTCCATGATGTTTTCTCCATATCTTGGTACTACATTGTTTATATGGGATCTAGAGGTATGTCACCAAACTATGTTATATGCCTCAACTAACTCCCATGAAAACATGATCAACCCATTCCATAATCCCTATAGGGTAGGACCCTCAATACCATATAATAATATGATTACAGTTGGGATTTTTCAAGAGGAAAAGAACTTTTGAAACTTTATAATTACAGATACAGGAAGTTGTCCCAAACTCCAATAGAAATGACATGTCCAAATGTTCTCTGAATAAGAGGGTTTCACATTTACAAATAATCCACATTAATTGTATATTAGATACCTTCTCTTTATTGGAGTAGTGAATTCTATGAAACACCACTACTTCAACCTCTAGATTCATCATGATTTATCTTCTTTTTATGGAAGCCTACTTCACATTAACATGTCATGGGAGGGGAATAAATAATTCCTAACATATCATACTAAACTATTTTCACCATCGATTTTTGGTCCAACACTTTTATATTTTTGGAGACTTCCAATATGAAGACCTAGGAATGGATATTCCATCAGAGGAATATTTCAAATGACTAATCTTTCAACATTTCTTTTGAAACTATCTTAAGTGTTAAATAAAAATTCATAGAAAAATAGTTCTTACAATAGTAAAAAATTGTCCTCTAACAATGATTGTCTGTATTATTGTAGACCAAAATGTGGATAAATGACATATTTATCAGCGCTAAAGAAGGAGCTGATACATTTTAACGTTTATCACCACTTTTATCTTAGCATTGAGAAAGGAATCCTTTATTAGTGTCTTATTTTTAGCTTTGATAAAGGGTATCCTTTATTGGAACTTTATATTTAGTTCGGATAAAGTGTATCTTTTTTCAGTGCTTATATTTTAGCGTTGATAAATGGTACATATATACAGTGCTATTTTCTTAGAGTTGATAAATAATTCTTTCATCAATTCAGTTTTAAAAATGATAAAATGATATAATTGAATAAATTCTAAAATGTGTTTATTAGAAATTTTATTATTTAAATTATTGGTAAAAATGAATTGATTGATTATAAATTATTATATTTTAAACAGTTTATTAATTAGAAAATTATGATAATTAATTTTATTAAATTATATATATATATATTATAAAAATATATAAGTGTTAATGTATATAAATATGATTTATATTTTTAAGAATATATTTATTCTTCACATTAAAGAGTCATATATTCATTAAATAATTGTATATAATGAAATTTTAATATAAATTAAAAACATTGACTAATTGAAATGTACTCGATATATAATTTAATTTCATCTGATTTTTTCATATAATATAGATCAAATGTGTGTTATATTAATTTCACAAATATATAATGAATGATTTTTTATATACAATTTGTGTCGTCCCGAAGCCGGCTTACCATCAACCCGAACCCCGAGCCAGGTTGGCCACATAACCCCTGGATCATCTCCCCATAGGCCAGGGGATGCCGACTAGCAGTGGGGGTGTAATGGTAAGTCAGTGGGGAGACTACACCGTCATGTCAGAGTACACAGTGGAATAACATCAACTGATCAAATATCGGAAGAAAAACCAATGGACAAATGGGAGAAAAGTGGAAATATACTACCAAACAACAGAATTAAGGAAAACCTTGACAAATATACAAAAGCCACACAGGCAGTCTCTGATACAAAATTTATGCATGGCATGCTAGTACAATGGGAATATAAGACAAGAATGCTATACAATAATAAACAAAGAAAAAAAGTAGTCCACGAGCATCTCTAGCCAAGCTCAATCCTCTACTCTGGATCTCCAGCAATAACATACAAGTATCAACAACCTGAAGCTGGGCCTTTGCCCCTACTAGTACCTGTAGTAGTAAAGTTCTATACTGGTGCCCAAGAGGTCGCTTGAGTAGGGTGTGAGACAAGTCTAAATAGGCCACCACCAATGATGCCTACGTGTAATCCAAATAAGTGTTCTCATGCAACAATGAGTAATATACTACAAGTGAGTAAAACTAAGTAAATAAACAACCCTCCCGCTCAGGTTCCATAAGGACACCTGGCGGGTCTACCTGCTTCATCTCATGGCTGCAAATATGAACAAACACCAGAGGTATATAGGTTATCAATGGAATGAGGTAAACATGCCTCTTGTCCACAAATACTGTAGCTCTCATGGGGTAGAAATGCCTCCCACTAGTAAGGTTATATAGGCATGAGGTATAAATGCCTCTAATCCTCAAACACTATAGTTGGCGTGGGGTAGAAATGCCTCCCACCTGTAAGGTTATATAGGCACGACGTATAAATTCCTCTCATCCTCAATAACTATAGTTGGCATGGGGTCGAAATTCCTCCCACCCATAAGGTTATTTAGCCATGAGGTATAAATTCCTCTCGTCCTTAATCCCTGTGATTTATCTGGAACGAGGTAAAAATGCCTCCCGCCCCCACACGGGTTGTCACAATAATGTCAACATAGCAAAGCATAGCCATTCACATCACAATATATAAGGAAAAACATCTTATATCACATCACATTAACAATGCATGGCATTTCCCAATCACATCATAAAGAAAACAATCATCTTAAGGTAATGTACATTTCAATTCATTCATAGGGTTCATGCTATCTCATCCTATCTAACCTCTAACCAAGCCATCCCATTTTCCTAACATGGAAAATGGATTTCAAGACATATCATTAAGGTTCAAAGGTAAAAAAGGGCCAATTCCCAAGGCATATCCCCTATGGTTGACCACTCCTAGTCCACACCAAATCTAAATACCCAAACAAGGTTAGATTCATCAATCTCATACCACACGGGTCATTTAGAAATAAAGTAGTCAATAAAAATAAGGGGTTTAGAATAGAGAAAAAACACGGCATGAGGATAGTTACTCAAAATGGAGAAAACCCAAAAAGAGACCACATGACCACCTACCTTAGAGCTGTAGGAGTAGGCTCACTCGATGTCGAACTCAGATTTGTGGTAGGTTGGAAGAGATCTGAGTTCTAGTCCAATGCCCTGAAAATAGGGCATATGAGCCTACATCAAAATAACCGGACGAAAGGAAAGATTTTCTGAGGATAAAGGGGTGTGTGAGGTAAGCCTTCCCTTGGACTTTCAAATGCTTCTGTCGGATCACGGAACAGACACTGGGGAAGAAACCACAAGAGATTGAGTTAGAAGAGGATTTGGGAGCTCAAAGAGGCTTCTCCTTTGGTTCTATCTACAGGTGGAAGAATGAACTGGGTTTAGACTTAAATAGATTTTTAAGGAAAAACTATATATATAGCAAGAACAGGGTCACACAATTTAGGCACACGTTTTACAAAATCGTGCGCAAAACGTGCGCACTTCCCTGCCTCCAGAAAAAGGGTCGCATAGGTTAGGCACATTGTTTACCCAAACGGTGTGCAAACCGTGCGCACCGCCCTTCTTCTAGACCAAAGGCCGCATGGTTTACCCGAAACATGAGAAAGCTGTGCGCATGCCATGGAACCCTGTCTGCAAGTCCATTTCCCAAACTCCCAGGCTTCGAACAACCCCAGACACTCCCCAGACCTTCCTTAGAACATTACACACATTAAACAAGCTCAAAGGAATGATTTGAAAGAAAAACTAATGACTCGTACCTTTTCCAAATAGTAAGGTCATTACAACCTCCCATCTTTAAAGCAACGCATCCCCACACTGGCCTTCCAAGGGTACTGAGGTGTCATCAACAAAACTTTCGGGCCATTGAGAATGCATATCAGCCTCTTGCTCCCAGGTCTCATCCTATACCCAGCCGTGCTACCATAGAACCCATACAAGAGGAACAGTCCTGCCACCGAGTGTCTTCACACTACAGTAAACAATTCGCATCATATAATCCTCTAAGGAAGCATCCATATCTAGTTCTACCTCATCATAATGAAAAACATGAGTCAGATATGGAAAATATCAGCATAGTTGAGATACATGAAAAAAATCGTGCATGTCCAAGTATCTCTGCGGATGTGCAAGCTGGTAACCTACTGGGCCGATCCTCTTCATCACCTCGAAGGGTCCTACAAACCTCAGTGAGAGCTTACCCTGCTTTCATATATGTTTCTGCCCCAACCTGGGTGAAACATTCAAGAAAACCTGGTCCCCAACCTCGAACTCAAGAGGTCTCCAGTGCTTGTTGGAATATGACTTTTTTCTAGACTGAGCTATCTGAATACGCTTCCTAATAAGTTGTATCTACTCTGTAGTCTTCTGCACAAGTCGTGGTCCTAGAACAGTAGCCTCCCATGCTTCAAACCAACACATAGGCAAGTGACAAGACCTACCGTATAAGGCTTCATAGGGAGCCATCTCAATGGTAGCCTGGAAGCTATTGTTATAACTGAACTCGACCAGAGGAATTTGATTCTCCCATGAAACTCCAAAATCGAGAACACAGGCACGTAACATATCCTCTAGTAATTGTATAGTCCGCTCGGTCTGTCCGTCAGTCTGCAGGTGATAGGCCATGCTCAAAAGTTTCTGCGTACCCAAGGCCTTCTATAAACCCTGCCAGAACCGAGATGTAAAATGATGATCTCTGTCTGAAACAAAATATCAAGGTGCTCCATGAAGGCACACTATCTTTTTGACATACAGTCTTCCCATGTCATCAATGGTGAAGGTCTCTTACACTGGAAAGAAATGCGCAACCTTCGTCAAACGGTCAACGATAACCCATACTGCATCATTTCCACGTGGTGACCTGGGTAAACCGGTTACAAATTCTATAGAAACATCATCCCATTTCCACTCTGGAATAGACAACTTCTTCAAAAACCATGTCGGACGCTGATGTTCCTCCTTCACCTACTGACAGGTGGAACAACGCGTAATGAAACCAGCTATCTCCCACTTCATGCTAGGCCACCAGTACTGTCGTCCCAAATCACGATACATTTTGGGGATCCCTGGGTGAACTTCCCATGTTGAGGTGTGGGAATCCCTCATCATCTCCTCTCTGATGTCTGATGGGACCCACACACACCCCCGGAACAATAAAGATTCACCTTCATCCACGGTCCAATATGTAGATGCATCATCAGCGACAATTTCTCGTAGAACAAGGCCTTCCGGATATGATAACTGCCTTGCCCTAACCCATTCCAAAAGAGTAGATGTCACCACTAAGGCTGAGAGAATGGTCTGACCCTGACCCTCATGAACCTCAACGTGCATCTCTGAAAATAGGGCTATCAGCTTCCACTTATCATTAGATTCCTGAACCACTTGCGACCGAGTTTTTCGGCTCAACGCATCGGCTACTGAATTTCCTTTCCTAGGAGTGTAGGATAATTCGAAACCAAAGGATTGCTGGTACTCGACCCACCTGCATTTCCTAAGATTTAGATCTCACTGAGGGAAGATATATTTGAGGCTTTTTTGGTTAGTGAATACCACAAAACTCTCTCCCAACTAGTAGTGTCTCCAACAGGGTAAGGCATATACAATAGCTGCGAGCACGGGGTCGTGCATCGGATAATTCTGTTCATGAGCCTTTAACTGACGAGATCCATATGAAATGACTCGCTCATCCTACTTCAAGACAGCTCCAAGCCCGATAGATGACGTGTCAAAAAAGACCGTATAAGCTTTTCTTGGCTCCACCAAGATCAGTATCAGTGCTGAAGATAGTCTGCCCTTCAGTTCCTGAAAACCTACTTCACAAGATTCTGACCAATCGAATCTCACCCCCTTTTTGGTCAAAGCTGTAAGCGGTGATGCTATGCGTGAACTGTCCTGAATGAACCAACTATAGTATCCCGAAAGCCCCAAGAAACTCTTGATATAAAAGAGGTTCTTGGGTTGCTCCCAAGAAATTATAGCACTCACCTTCTCAGGGTCAACTGAAACTCCAGACTTAGAAATGATGTGACCCAAGGGGTGAACCTTATTTATCCAAAAGTGGCATTTACTAAGCATAGAATAAAGATGATGATCTCTTAGTGAATTCATAAAAATCTCAAAATGGGTTGCATGGTCATGTCTTGAGAGTGAATAGACTAAGATATAATCCACAAATACAACCACAAAAGAATCTAGGTAAGGGTAAAAAATATGATTCATAAGATCCATAAACACTGAAGGTGAATTTGTAAGCCCAAATGGCATGACTAGGTACTCATAGAGACCATACATGCTCCTGGACACCGTGCGAGGTATGTCTGAAGTCTTAACATGCACCTAGTGATAGCCCGACCTCAAATCTATCTTTGAAAACACTTTATCTCCTCAGAGCTGATCGAAGAGGTCGTCAATTCGGGGTAAAGGATACCGATTATTAATATTTAGCTTATTTAACTTATGACAATCCACGCAAAGATGAAGGGTACCATCTGACATCTTGGAAAAAAGAACCGGTGATCCCAAGGAGAAGTACTGGGACATATAAAGAATTTTTCTTCCAGGTCCTCCAGCTGACTCTTAAGCTCCAGAAGTTCCTTAGGTGCCATCCTATAGGGAAGAATGGTCACTGGTGCTGCTCCTGGTATAAGCTCAATAGTAAACTCCACCTCTCCCACTGGAGGTAGAAAAGAGAAATCATCAGGAAAGACATCACTGAAATGCACCACCACCAGAGGATAAACAGAGGGTTGTAGCCCTTGGTCATTGAGATAAAGACTGGGAACCAGTGTCGTGACACCAACTAAACTCTGGTCTTCTGGTCCTGGTCGTGTCGCATTAAGATCACATTCTCCCTTATGCATATACATGTCACCCTCTGGTGATGTAAACGCCACCCTCCGATGGTAACAATCAATCCGAGAACCATAGGGAACTAACCAGTCCATCCCGATTATTACATCAAAACCTTTCATCTCCAAGACATATAGGTTCGACACGAAAAGTTAACCACCCACCTCGAGAGGAAAATTCTGACAACGACGAATGCCCTCTAAATGGATACCTAAAAGGGTATCTAATGTGATCATACCATGATATGAATCAACGTCGAGTCCCAAACATCTAGTAATCGCCTTCTATATAAAAGAGTGAGAAGCACCTGTGTCAAACAAAGCAGATACTAACATAGAGGCAACTAGAATCGCACCTCGTACTATAGATGGTCTGACGTACTAATCCTGTGGCATAGGCTCGACTGCTTACAACTGGCCAGTACCACGGCCCTGAGTCGCTGCCTGGCTACCATGAGCAGACCCGCCCTGCTGGCGCAGAAAGTCACCCACCTAATTACCACTACCTCGACTGCCGCCACGGCCTGATCGTCCGGTGGTATTCCAGCCGCCTAACTGACATGATCCTTCTCATCCAGCACCAAATCATGGAGTAGGTAATGATCCCTACTCACTGGACCCTGGGGGAAAAGTCCTGCAGAATTGGTGGAGATGAACCAACCTACCACAAGCTTTGCACCCCACTGGGTTTCATGTACACTACCTCTTCATATGTCCTGGCACCCCACATTGGCGATAGATAGGAGTACCACCTAGTAAAATGGTATGGAAACCACTAACACCACAAGGGTCCTCAAAATGTCACTTCTTCCCAAAAGCTGATCCACTAGAACCCTTCAGTGCTGAACCGCCCTAGTTCACACTGTCCGCTTCTCTCAAGTTCCTCTTTGTGATCAAAGCCTTAATGAAGATCTCTGAAACGGTCGTCCGCATGAATACGTTAACCTGCGACCGGATGGCGTAACACAACACATCCACAAAATTCTTAGAGGTCATGAGATCATCAGCAACTAGTGTAGGATAAAAACGTTGTAGCTCAATGAAACATGATGAATATTCCATGACTGTCATGGTCCCTTGCTGCAGATTCGTAAACTCCCTAGCTCTGTTAGCCCTCAATGTCTGGGGAAAGAAGTAATCGTAGAATATGGTCATGAAATCAATCCAAATCATATCTATCTGCTGTCCCGACTGGGTGATGACATCCCACCACCTCCTGGCTGAACCACGTAGCATATATGCTGCAAGCTTGACCCTCCGCTCTGGAGGTGTCTCAAGGTGCTCAAAGATGGTCAGAATAGCCTCCAACCAGGACTCCACAGCCAAAGGTCCACCATCTCCCATAAATGTAGGAGGAGGATGTGAATGAAACTCGTGGGTCAACTCTTCCATACTCGGGGTAGGTTCCACTCCACCTTGCATACTTTGGATCATATGCAAGAAAATCTCATGGAACTGGGCGTCAGCGCCCATCATAGGAATCTCAAGAGGAGCCACATGTGGCTCGACAGGATGATCAACTGGTGGCTCAGGGCCCACCACCTCATGAACGTGATCATCACTGCCTTCAGCACACATGACTCAAGGATTTCTTAGAGGCATAGTGCTATAATGACAAACGAACGTCTCAAAAGAAGAAACCAACAAAATTAAAGGTTGAACTCTAGAAGCTAGGACATGTACTAAGCCTTACTACCCCTAAAATCACCTATCCATACCCATAAGAATCCTTAGAAAAACCCACAACTGCTCAAATTATCTTAATCTAGTGATATGGCATTTCACAGCCCATAAGGGCCCATAGTCCTCATGAACTGAAAGATGGAACACACTTGGATGTCATTTCTCATTTACTACTACTAATCAAGCATTTGAATTTCCTTTAAAGAAAAATATTGGTTTAGTTGTGATGTCATTCTCGAATCCATAAGGGATCATACAACTTATGTACCTAAGAGTTAAACCCACTAAAATCATATCATTCCCCAATTCACAACATGCATGAACGGTTTTCACAATTTCACACACATCAACAAGGCATAGAAATAATCATCAGGAAATGCTCTCTGAAAAATTAAATGTGGCATGAACAGATTCATGGCCTAATCATATTGTGCCTATCATTATGCATTCTCTAATGCATAACCCTAATTTCATCTGGTCGAACAATGAAATAGAAATCCCGACTTTCCAAATCTCAATAACATCACAAAACATGTGAAGAACCCAATGGTAAAACGATATCAACAGTTAATAGCAAAATCAATAACAACATAAAATAGGCAACTTGGTCTTTTACCCATACAAGGGTTCGCGACGCCTAAGCACGGATCATGGCTATGTCCCTAAGCGTTCCCATTCTTTAAGTCTATTGTCTCCAAACAGTAAACTATGAAAGAATGAAAATCCTCTAATACAACTTTGTGACGTCTCAGACCCGGCTACCCATCAACCCGATCCCCAAGCCTGGTTGGCCACATAACCCCTGGCTCATCTCCTCATAGGCTAGGGGCTGCCAACTATCAGTGGGGGTGTAATGGTAAGTAAGTGGGGAGATGGTACCCCCATGTCATTGTACACAGAGTAATAGAAGCAAGTGATCGAATAGAGGAAGCACAACCAATGAAAAAACTTGAGAAAAGGGGAAACATACAACCAAAAAACAAAATTAAGGAAAACCCTGATAAATATACAAAAGCCACACATACAGTGTCTGATACAAAATAGATGCATGGCATGCTAGTATAATGGAAATAGAAGACAAGCATGCTATACAATAATACTTAATGAAAAAAATTATTCCACGAGAATCTGTAGCCAAGCTCGATCATCTACTTTGGATCTCCAGCTAGAACATATATGTATCAACCACCTCAAGTTGGGCCTTTGCCCCTACGAGTACCTGCAGCAGGGAAGTCTATATGGGTGCCGAAGAGGCCACCTGGGCAGGGTGTGAGACAAGTCTCAGTAGGCCAAAACCAATGATGTCTACATGTAATATGAATAGGTGTTCACATGCAACAATGAGTAATATACTACAAGTGAGTAAAACAAAGTAAATAAACAACCCTCCCGCTCTGGTTCTTGAAGGAAACCTGGTGGGTCTACCTACTTCAGCTCATGGCTGGAAATATGAACAAACACCAGAGGTATATAGGTTATCACTGGCACAAGGTAAACATGCCTCTCGTCCACAAATACTGTAGCTCGTGTGGGGTATAAATGACTCCCACCCGTATGGTTATATAGGCATGATGTAGAAATGCCTCTCATCCTGAAACACTGTAGTTGGAATGGGGTAGAAATGCCTTCCACCCGGAAGGTTATATAGGCAGGAGGTATCAATTCCTATCATCCTCAATTACTGTAGTGGGCGTGGGGTAGAAATGCCTCCCACCCGTAAGGTTATATATGCACGAGGTATAAATGCCTCTCATCCTTAATCACTGAGATTTATCTGGAACAAGGTAAAAATGCCTCTCGCCCACACACGGGTTGTCACAAGCATGTTAACATAGCAAATCATAACCATTCACATCCTAATATATAAGGAAAAGCATCTTATATCACATAACATTAACAATGCATGTCATTTCTCAATCACATCATAAGGAAAACAATCATCTCAAGGAAATGTACATTTTAATTCATTCACGGGTTTCAGGCTATCTCATCCTAGCCAACCTCTTACCAAGCCATCCAATTTTCCTAACATGGAAAATGGCTTTCAAGACATTTCATTAAGGTTCAAAGGTGAAAAAGGGATAATTCCCAAGGAATATCACATATGGTTGACCACTCCCGGTCTACACCCAATCTAAACACCCAAACAAGATTAGATTCATCAATATCATACTGTACGAGTCATTTAGACATGAAGCAGTCAATACAAATAAGGGGTTTTTAAAAGAGACAAAACACGATATGAGGACAGTTGCTCAAAATGGAGAAAAACAAAAGGAGAACACATGACCACCTACCTTAGAGCTGTAGGAGTAAGCTCTCTCGATGTCGAACTCAGATTCGTGGTAGGATGGAAGAGATCTGAGTTCCAGTCCAATGCCCTGAAAATAGGGCATATGAGCCTGAATCAAAATAACAGGACAGAAGGAAAGATTTTCCAAGGAGAAAGGGGTGCGTGAGGTAAGCCTTACCTTGGCCCTTCCAATGCTTCCATCAGATCAAGGAACGGACACTGGGGGAAGAAACCACAAGAGATTGCTTGAGAAGAGGTTTTGGGAGCTCAAAGAGGCTTTTTCTCTGGTTCTGTCCGTAGGAGGAAGAAAGAAATGGGTTTAGACTTAAATAGATTTTAAAGGAAAAACTGTAAATTTACCCAGAACAGGGTCGCAAGGTTTAAGCACACGGCTTACTAAACCGTGCGCAAACCAAGAGCACTTCCCTGCCTCTAGAAAAAGGTTCGTACAAGTTAGGTGCACAGTTTACCCAAACCGTGTGCAAACCGTGCTCACCTCCCAACTTCAAGACCAAAAGCCACACAGTATCCCCAAACCATGTGCAAGCCTTGCGCCCCTATCTGCAAGTCCATTTTCCAATATCCTGGGCTCTGAACAACCCCAGACAGTCCCCGGACCTTCCTTCGAACATTACACACATTAAACAATCTAAAATGAAAGATTTGAAAGAAAAGCGAATGATCCGTACCTTTTCCAAAGAGTCGGGTCATTACCCAATTTGTACACACACATAACTTATCCATTTTTTCAATATTGTTAAAGTGTACCTACATTTTTAAGCTATTTAATTTCACTCATTCTTAAAATATATGCATGAACTCAAAATTAGATATTCATTAATACTGTTAAAAAAATAATTGTAAAAATATATTTATAAATAAATATATTTATAAATGTTCAATACATATATTTATAAAATTATTTATTTACTAATATTAATAAATAAATATTTGTTAGAATGTATTTATGTAATTATAAATAAATATTTTTGTAAATTTATTTAATTTATTAAATTTATAATAAATTTTATTAAATAATGAATATATTTACTATATTTGTATTTATATATATTTACTAAATATTATTGTTTAATTATATCAATATATATCATGATATAAATACAATTTTTTAAAAATATTTATTTAAATCGAAATAAATAATTATAAAATTATAATAAATATATTTAATAATGAATATATTTACTATATTTATATTTAAATATATTTATTAATTATTTAAAAAATTTAAAATTTTTTAATTTATATTTATAATTGTAAATTATTTAATAGTACTTTAGTAATAAGAGATTATTAAATAATATTTATCAGCACTTCTTCAGTGCTGATAAAGACCATGATTTATCAATGCTAAATAAAGAACATATAAAATGAAAAATTATTAGTGCTCCAGTTTTAGTACTGATAAATATTGGTTTTATCAGTGATTTTATAGCCATGATAGATATTTTTATTTATGAGTTCTTATTTCTAATCAATAATTATAGTGCCTAGATCTATTTTAAAAACCCATTTAATTTGCGAACTCATCGTGATATATAGATTTCTAGGGAAGCAATTCACTGTTGGTGCTCCACCTTGGTGAATCGAAGATCGAATCACACAACTCGACAACCTCTAAAAATCACATCTGACACTCATAGAGGGTCTTTGATTTTCATCAACCTTGAGAGGTAGGCTGTCTAATTTTCATTGTGTAATGTTTGTTTCGTTTTTTTATTTTTCTTCCACGATATGATTATGATCCATTGTTTATGATCCATTGTTTACGATTTGTTTGTGATCCATTGTTTAGGGAATGATATACGATCCATTTTTTATTGACTATCGATGTATGATTTGTTGTTTATACAAACGCATCAATTGGATTTTGATGAGAAAAAAGACACTACTTTTTGTTGTTTTTATGTCACTTATTTCACCCATTCACAAGTAATTTTAGAAATAGAAAGAAATATCAATCAATTAATGAAATTAGTGTGCTCCTATCAGAAAATTAGATGGAGGGTTTAATATATCTATCCATATCATGCTGTCCACTTGTTGTTTTATTCATTGTAATTGTTCCAATGATACACACATATAATGATATTGGTTGTTTGTTGATTTGGGTGGAGGAAAAGCAAATAGAAATTTTTTATGTACATCCACTGCTGTTATTTTGTGTACATCTGTGGGAGTGTGAGGTTCATGCATTGGATCAACTTATTTTTTTGTAGCATGATGGGGTTTTCTCTTATTTTGATGCTTCCTACACTTCTGATCTTCTCTAATTTTTATTTAAACTCTTTGTGGGTGCAATGAAATTGCACCTCGTTCATCCTCATTATATTCATATTTAATAATTTCAGTGGGGGTGTATGTTGAAAAACCAACTCATGCTCAATATATATCAATAGAAATCCACTACTTGCATTCATCATTTAAAACTTCATAGTATGTCTTAAAAATAATTTTCATCATTATATGCAATTTTCATCTTTTGGGTCACTTCTTAAAACCTCTTTCAGCCTAGAATTCTTCTCTAACCATTCCATGAATTTTATTTCTCAAAGGAATATACTTTTAATTGAGTTCACATTAGTTTCCCACTTCTATTCTAGTTAAATATCACCCGAGACATCCACTAGAGACATAATTAACAAGGAAATAATTATTTGAATAATATCCACAACATCAGTAGTATAATTATTAGAAATAGTTCATAAATATTTCTTTAACAGAACTATAGTGAATATATTCCAAATAATTAAAATAAATCTATAAAAAATACTCTTTTAATCTAAAATAATGTCACATTATTTTTATCTTCCTATATAGCTCATCTTGTTGTCCTTACGTTTCATATGGTTCATCTTGAGTGTATTTAAAACATATACGCTATTTTATCTTTTACTAAGAATTTAAAAATATATATTGATCAACCCAATATGATTTATATGAACCAAAAAATATATTCAAACTAATATTTACCCAAATTAATATGAATACGGAGTTTATGTGTACATCAAGTTTGTAAAAGAGAATGTAGAAAACCCTTCTAAAACACTCTATCTATGTTTACATTATTGTTATTCAAGAAAAATTAGTCTGAAAGAGATAGAAGAACATTTTATTTTTTTTAAAAAAATAAAATCTTTAAATTTTGGAAAAAACATGGGATAAAACTGAACTTCAACATCGATTGGTATGATACTAAGATTTCTGAATGAATGATATGAATACCTATATAATAGATAATAAAGTTCCCATAGAGGAAATAACAATGTCAATTGAAGATTACATTTTTGATTGCCCAAATTTTTTTTGATGAGTTTAATTGTTCTTCCATGAAACCATTTTATACCATTTGAACTTAACACACAACACATTCAACTATATTGAGGTTATATAATGTTAAAGCTAGAAATGGATGGAGTGACACCAACTTTACAGAACTTATTATTCTTATGAAAGATCTGATACTAGAATAAAACTAACTACCATGTCGAACATTTGATTCTAAACGAAAGTTACGTTCAATGGGAATGATATCTAAAATATACATGCTTATCCAAATGATTTCATATTGTTTCATAAGGACCATGAATCAATCATGAAATTCCCTAGGTGTGGCACAGATCGATATATGAAAAATGAATCATGTCCTTAAAAATATGTATGGTAAATTCCTATCATTCCATGCATTGGAAGAATATATAGATGTCTAAAAACATCAATACAATTAAAATGGCATGAAAATACAATAATTAATGATGGGAATATATTTTTTGCAGCATATTCTCCTCAGTGGAATTAAATTTATTACATGTTTTCTGAATTTAGAGATGAGTCATGAAACATTAGTCATGCGTTATCTATAGATGGAATAAATCCTTTTGGTATATAGGGTAGTACTCATAGTAAACGACCCATAATACTGGAAAACTATAACTTTAATTTATGGTTATGCATGAATAGAAAATAAATTTTGTTGTCTCTCATTATATCTAGACCAAAGCAACCTGGTATGGAAATTGAGGTCTATTTGGTTCCATTGACTGATGATCTGAAATTTATATTGGATACAAGTTTTATAATGTATGATTCTCATAGAAGTGGATAATTCACATTGACATCCATGTTGTATAAGAATAATAAATGACCTCACCTCATATATAAATATATTAGGAAATATAATTAAAAGCTTGTTGGGGTGTCCCATTTGTGAAAAAACATATCCAGTTCAGTTAAAACTCTCCTCAAAGACTGTGTTTTAATGAACTCCATTTTTAACCTGGGAATATAAATTCAAATCCTAGATGAAAACATTCAATGGGAATTTTGAACAAGGTTCAACAACATCTTCATTAATTGACGATCAATTATATAAAAAAGTAAAAAAAATATTGACACTATTTTCGGTAATCCATATTCAAAAAAACAATACAAAATCAGGTTGGGATAAGTGATCAATTTTCCTTGAATTACCGTATTGGAAATGTTTGTGTGTCATAAATTTTATTAATGTAATGTGCATAGATAAAAATGTATTTGATAGTGTTATTGGAACATTACTAAATGTTCATGGAAAATTAAGGATGGAATAAAGGCTAGCTTAGACTTAACTGAAATGGGGATAATGGAAGAGTTGGAATTGATGAAGGGTAAAAGCTATACTTTTTTTCTTCTAGCTTCTTATACAACATCCGTATTTGAAATATTACAATTTATCCTTTTTATTTATGAGTATAAAATTTCTATAGGGGTATAAATCAAATATCAATAATTCCATGTCAAGGATTAATTTGAAGATACACGGACTAAAATCACCTGAATTTGATGTTTTGATGAAAGATTTAATTCTTGTTTCTTTACATTAAATTCTGCCTCAAAATGTATGACACACATCTTCCAAAATCATCTTCTTTTTCGAATCCATATGCAGTAAAGTTGTAGACCCGGTGAAGTTTCCCATCATGAATAAGGATATTTCGATAATATTTTGTGAATTCTAAATTTTCATCCCAATATAATTCTTTTATATTATTGTTCACCTGATGGTTATCTTGTTCAGAGAGGATCAACTATGTGGCCCTATCCATTAAAAATCGATGTACCCCATTGAACGATATATGAATATTTTGAAAGAGTGTGTCAATAATTAATGTCATCCAAAAGAATGTATTATGGAATGATATATTTTTTATGAAGCTAATGAATTTTGTACCTATTACCTATCAGATGTTGAAAGCATTAGTCTCCGAAAATCTCATAACATCGAACACCTTATGGGTAAAGGTATTTCTAGAAGAGATTTTGTTACAATTACCTTCGTAGAGTAAGAGAAATCACATATTTCCATATTACATAATTTTGAAGATGTAGATCTTCACATTGAATCCCTCAATGAAATCAATAGATATTTTAATCCAACAAGATTTAAAAGATGGATATCTGTTATATATTATCATTAATTTATAGGATGGTTCAGAGATCAAATTTAAAAGGAGTTCTCTAAAAACCCAATTTCATTTTTCGAATGACTTCAATGGCTAGACATAGGATTGAATTAAAATTTTATATCTTATAATGGGTTTGTAATCAAGGGTTATTCATTCTATACAAAAGAACACGATGACTTCAGTATGATGCAAAACTATGGTGTAACGCTTGTGGCTAAAGCAAATCACACATCTGGTTCCAAGGATAGAAATCAAATTTATGAAAATATGTCTTATTTTTGCATTATCTAATAGATATATGAGTTGTATTATACAACATTTCAAGCACCACTTTTCGGTTTCAAATGGGTTGACTTTATCAATGGAGTGAGAGTTGATGAAATGAAATTTTTGAAGGTGAATTACAATGTAGAAGGGGAATTATATGTTCCATTCATAATGGCATCATAATAAGTGAATGTATTTTATGTATCTGATCCAATAAATAAGAATTGGTTTATTGTCCTGCAGGTGACTAAAACAAATGTTGAGTCATATGAAAATTTAATCAAGGATGACCCTTTCATTACGATATAATAATCATTTCATGCTAGTACCAATGTACAAAATTCCTGGTACGTCAAAGAAGACCATAAAGAGGGGATTTGAATTATCAAACGAGCAACCAAATCCTTGAATCCTTTAAAAAATGTAATAGAGTTCAATCATAAGGTAACTATTTTATAATATATTATGTTTTCCTCATACTATTATATGTTCTCTACTTCATTAGAATAATCTAAATTAAATGATTGACTGCTCATGCAGACAATGTCTTCTTCACATGATGATGTTACCAATATCATAGGGGAACAAACTATACTGATGTAATCCCTTTAGAAATATGTAAAGGTAATATTATGATATAATTTATCTATTCTACTGAAAAATTCAATAATGGAACGTTGATTTCATTTTCATTATTCCTTACATAGTTCATTAATATTTTTACTAATATAAGTATAGTTTTACTATATAGGTGTGTTATTTTTCTCGAGAATTGGGTGGTTTGTTTGATAATAGAATGAGTGAGGTCAGGATTAAATGACAAAGGAACATGGATGTTTTTGGATTAATGTAATAATTTATGTTTATGTAATTATATAAACCAATGATTTAAATGTCTATAAAATAATTGTTTTTCTGATGTATTTTGTTGAAAATTTAATTTCATTTAAATTCAATATTGGGGATTATTTTTGATGATATTATATGTGTTTTGGTGATGTAGTGTGCTGTTAGAGCACACTATAGTGTACTGTTATAGCACACTATAGTTTGTCCCTTTATCAATGATTTTACAAGCACTGATAAAAGAGATATTTATTAGTTCTTCTAAAAGTGGTGATAATGGTCTATTAGCACATTTAAAAGAACTAAAATTATAATCATTTACCTGCACTAAATTAATGCACTGGTAAATGAGATATTTATTAGTTCTTTTAAAACAACTGATAAATGTACGATTAATCTTTTCTTTTTGGAACTGATTAATGAACCTTTTATCATTGGGTTTTCCAGCACTGATAAAAGTCCTGGGATTTTTACATCAATCATGTTATCAGTGAATTTTTAGCACTGGTAAAGGCTATTTCTAGCACTGTTATGGGCCAGTTTTGTAGTATTTTTATATTCCATGGCCATATGGTCCCCTCGATCAAGAAATTAAAATTACCAATATATATCAAAATCAATGTTATTTGGATAAATTTTTTTTGAACAGTAAATTACTCTATTTATAGTAAAAATTCACTTAAAACATTTCATAGAAAACATTCACCCACCATATTATAATATTTCCATCATGTATAGTTATAGAACTATTCACATTAATGGTGTTGAGAATCTCAGCGAATTCTTTGATCCTCTCAATGTTTTACATTAATCAATAACATATTTATAATTGTTTCCTTCTCATATAGGTATGTGTTTGTGTGGGAGGGTTTACATTTCCTAATACTTTTAATGACATTGACTCGTACCTAAATCTTTAGCTAGATCTAGGAAAAGACCCACTCGAGAGTCAAAATCTGAGATAGTTCACAGTAATGTGTCATTAAGCTTATAGTATACTAAATGATAATATCCTGGAAATATGTTATCATCTCACTTCGTATCGTTAACTAGGAATCTTTTAGGTGGAGTGAAACTATATAAAACATATATAAGAAGAAGAAATATAATAGAATACATAATATTGAAAACTAAAAAAATAGTTTTCCAAAGAAAAATTATGTGAATCATATAAACTCATTAAAAATTTGAAAAATAAACTAACAGCATAGTTTCCCCTACACATTGTTAGGATGCATTAATTAAAAAACCAGACACCAATTATGCATATCTAATTGAATTTTTGAGGATGGATACAAGAAATAAACACAATTTTTTGAAAACCAAGTGAAAAAATATTGGGGGAATATTAAAGATCTTCTCTAATATGTGTCACATGATTGTCACGTGGTTTTCAGTTTACAATCTAAAAATATATACCATATTAATTCTCAATAATCATATATTTTTCATCCCAAGATTCATTAAAATGAATCCCTAACTATATTTTCATTCGTAAATGTATTTCCCAAAATTCCATTATAACTTAAAAATACTATATTGATTTTAGGCCAAACGCCCACTCAAAACACTCCCCCTCCCAGAAAAAATTATCTTTTCCATATACTACCTTAATTCCCCAAAATATATTATAACAAAATTCATCTCTCATACTATTTTTTCTCTTAATAACCAAGAAGACCACTATTTGTTTTTTTGAAGCAACATTCTATAAGTCCAAAAGTGTGTTTTAGATACCCACAATTTTGAAAGTAGTGTATGAGTATCAAGAACATAATATTCATAAAATTATGTCCCAATAAAAAACTAACTTGGTTCAAACTAAGGGTAATGATGTCACCACTGATGGGTTTAGAGTAATCATCCAAATATCATTTCATGAGGAAAGAGCCCATGGTTTTCCCAATTTATCCATATTAAAATCAACAAGAATCTTATATAAACACCAATAATATACCTAACATGAGACTACATTCTTCATAAAATCATCATTTCATGATTGACGAACATCACTAAATCCTTTAAATTTCTTTAACTCTATTTAGGAAAACATTTAAATATTGACGCCAGATCATATTATAAATACCCCAAAACAACCAAGGAGTAATAGAACCTCCCCTAAATGATTAAATATGTTCTCGGTTGAATAAATATTTGACTATATTTCTTAATATTAGGTTACACCAACATCATGTATTATATTCTATTTATAGATATCACCAATGAACTTCATTAAATAAAGAGAATCAAATATATCGACTATATCAGAGTGCATCTTTTCCATCCCACACATATGTTTATGTGTGTTGGTTATTATTCATCAAACTCCCTGATTAATGTAATGGTTTAAGAATCATCCGATGATTTATACCAGATTAAAAATAATTCTAAAGGTGAGTTAATTTAATATATAAATCATATCATCTACCTTATCATTCTATATGATAGAATAAACCAAATTCATTTCATGCATCTAAAGGATATAATTATACTATATCCTATGACACTTATTATTAGTATTTCATATCTAGATATATAACTATATAGTAGAATACAATATTCCCATATTTATGCACACTTTAAAAAATCTATCATTTACACTAAAATACCAAAAGTTTATCATGAATAACATTAGAAATCTTTTTTAATTCATTAATTTTTTTATATATGACTTATCAAAATCATTTCATTTTATAAAAAAGTAATTTGTCCAAAAAATAAGCCTTATAAAAAGTCCAAACTGCGTGACCTAGTTTGCCTTATGAGCATTAAAAAAAGATTAAATCACTATTACATTGATGTATGAAATGAAAACCATCAAGAGTAAAATCAATGTTAACCATGAGATGATTGAATTTTGTGTAATCTCCATAAACCAAATCACACATCATATGAATATTTTCACCATAAGCAGCATCATGTATCTCATATATATATATTCCAATATAATCCCTTATCCTAAGAAATAAATTAACTAATATATATATATATATATATATATATAACAATTTCAATATAGTATGGTCTAAATCATATATTATTAATTCTTTAAAAATACTAATTTGGTTGGAAAATACATCACATGACATTAACCATACATACAAGAAGGATAAATTTTACACATCGATTAAGCTACACACACATTCTATGATTAAACTGATCATGACAACACATTTCCACTATCAAATTAAATAATTAGAAATATTTTTCTCCTCATACTAGTGTAAATATATAATTTTAGATGATCTCCAACTGATGACATGATAAAAAAAACAACCAAACACCACCTGATTAGATGGACCTCAATGGAATGAATAATAATTAAATAAAATTATAAAGGATTTAATGTTAGGTATCTCCCCAATCAGATGTAAAAGGATTGAGAATAATAACATACCCTAAAATATACAAATGATTCCATGAAATTACCTATCATATAAATAGTGGTTCAATAAAAATAGTAAGTATCTACCTATTTTCACATGAGTCCACAATTAGTTACAATCTAAACATATCATAACAACTTATAATACTCAATGATGTTCATCAATTAGGGATAACTCAATGTCATTCATTGATGGGATATTATCATTCCCACATCCGTGTAATGTAAATTGAAATACAAATGAATAAATAATAAATGTGTATTGAAAGTAATTTTAAAATCATTACTCATAATTAATCCATTATGTAAATATCTTATGTATCATATACAAAGTGATTTCATGTAACCTTCACAATTTTATTTCCTTGATGGTTTAGTCAATGGATAATCTTTATTGAAATTTATATCCAGTCAATATATAATAATATCACCACTCTTAATGATATCTTTTTTGATATGGTATCTCTTATGGAATTGCATAGTCTATTGGAGAGATTGAGGTTCCTTATCTTGATAAATAGGTCCATAATTTTCATAGTAAATCTACATTCTTAGATCGATTCTAAGAACCACCTGATGTTTGGAAACAATATTCCTTATCAAAACATTATCATTTTCAACATACAGTGTTGTTCTATAACCATACTCTCTAGTTGAGTATGCCAATATTGGTTCTTTTAATGAAATCAAATAGATAACTCTATAATTTAATAAAAAAATTAGGATAAATTTATATTTCATATCTTATAGGATGGATTGGAATCATGAATCTACTAAACCATTATTTAAGATATCATCCTCCCCTAAAACGATAATTATCTTCTCCTTAAATCATCTCATATGCATAAGGATTTTCTTAAACATAATCATATTATAAGAACTGCAAATAGATACGTGTCATCTTGTTATGATACATGTATAGAAAAAATCATGGTAAATGTACAATATGGAATACATTACATATCATATGGGGAGTTCATAGGGTGTATATATCAATACATTCATTCTAATTAAAAGGATACATTAATTTTCTAACATTTTTTCCTTGAAATATTTTTGATGACCCATTTTTGAGGTCTTTATGATTAAACTCATAATCCATTTACAAACATTTATGTGTTTTCTAACTCAAATAATAATCGTAGATGTGTCTATATTTATATTCATACCCATATGAAGGATTCTTATCATATTCCATTGATAAAGAAACATTTACATAACCACTTTTCTACAAAGAGGCGCGTTGATATTCCACTTCCTAAAATAAGTATATCATCAGAATAAAAAATATGAATCACTAATACATTCTAGTAGTCTAATTAAATAAATAGTAATAGTCTCTATTTTTTTAATAAATCTAAAAACATTGAACGAATCATGAAAATATATATCAAAACACTAAGAATCATTGTTTAAAAAATAAATGGACCATTAATTCTTTCATAACATAAATGCCACATTTGGAACATCAGAACAATTTGTATGTATCATTTTCTGGTCCTCAAAAAATTAAAATTATGGAATGAGGTTTTAACATCCAATAGATAGATCTCATTATTAAATTTAGTTTTATAGAATGAAATATATGAATATAATTTTTCATTGAAACATTTTGAAAACAATAAATTATAAAAAATACAATGAAATTTTTATTATTGGTTTTTACCAAGCATGATTTATAGTTATACACTCAAAAATCAATTCCATATTTATTATTGAAAGCCGATGCGTAGACTATGAGTATCATCTCTTTAAATGCATCCACGATGCTCTCATCCTAGTTAGTGTACATGTATTCCACCTCATATTCTATGGATTTTAAAAAAATTCATAATTGAAACTCTAAATATACTTCTTGTACGTAGTAAGATCATATCCTATGTATTTCACATTGTCATCATTCACTATGTGAAATCCATATCTCACGGACTACTGATGAATACAACCATGTCTTGTTTTATCATAATTCCTAATGACAATCTTATAAATATATGTTATATAATATGATAAATTTATATGTAATGTGGTTAATTAATAAATAATCATTCCATGTTTTAAATTTCTCTTTATTAAATATCAAATTTATACCAAACAACCGTGTCATGTCAAATCCATTCATTGTGTTAACAAAATACACTTTACGTTTTGAGTTAAAATCATAGAGAAGGTCAAAATATATTACCTCATTATAAATTGATAATACACATAAAAATTAGAGTTTTAACTCTTTATCAATCAATTTATGTTGAGAATATATAAAAAAACTAATTGTGAATATCAAGTTAAAATAATTTATAAAGCTATGAAACATGATCTTCGATAATAAAAAATTAAAAATTGATCAGATTACCTCATACACCAAATGTACTAAAAGGATTATGAAATTGTTTAGTGAAATAGAAGAAATATGTGAATAAATAATATAATATTTTGTATCACTTCAAAACTATATCATATATTAAATTTATTACAAATGTAAATAAACAATTTAGAAACATAGATCATTTCTAAATATATTTAAATTTCCCACATAAAAATGATTTATGCCAAACCAATCAGAGTAGTAGTGGACCTTCACCAGACACTAAATCACAAAATTGGTTCCTAGTGTTTTGTTACCCACATTTTATTAGTATTAAAATATACTATCCATTAATTTTCTATCTACAAGTCTACTTTTTATATCAACCAATTATTTAGTAGAGAAACCCATACTTTTCATAATCAAATATTACATCATTTTATATTAATTTTCAATGCATTTAAAAATAATACACACAAAAGTACCAAATACGATTTGTGTCTTTTTAAACATGGACCTGTAAAAAATTGTTACATAAAAGATATGCATCATTTGTAATTAATTTCATGAAAAATAGAATCATACTTAAACCTAACAAACTAAAAAACCATTAACATAATCTGTGGAAGGGAGACATCAGAATGAGTGAGACCAGTTCCTTAGTAAGGGTATTTATAAGAGATAAAAATCTATGATTATAAGTTAGAATAATATAAGAATATGATTTAGATAAAATGATTTGGATATATAGTAATCATACCCAATCAGTTAAATAAATTTAATCCAAAAAATTTGTGTAATGATATTTTTCAAACAAGTGACATAAGAAATAAGAGCATGAAATCGTAGATTATCAATAAAGACCCATGAAAATATATAATAACAATAATATGTGTGTTTTTATCATAATAATAATCATATAGAATAATTTTTTTTACACAAAAATCACTATCAAGATGATTATAATATATTACGTTCACTCCACATTCCATCATTTAAATAATCATAGTTCATTGTCAGGACCAAAAAATTATTCAAAGTCACACAACGAATTATGTTATCAACCTATTCATGTACTTATTATCTCTTAATAAATAATTCATTAATAAATTTATTAGAGATATATATAATTGTGTTAAAACCCATTACATAACGAAAACCATACAGATGATGTCATTCAGATCCTAACAAATCCATCACATAATAACTCATGTAATGTATATGAGTTTCAAAGAAATTTATTTATCAGAATTAGAAACCATCGAGGGAAATAATAATGATGTTTTCATTGGATCATATCCCCAAAAAATCATAATATTCATACAAGTATATTGTTATATATTCTACTTCCTTCCAAAGTTCACAACATCATTTCATGAGAAAAAACCATTATTATTTGGAAATCATGTAATTAAAATCTAATTTTTTTGAAAATATTATGGAAGGAATTTTCATAGAAATTTTAAATTAAAATTTAATATGTATTCATAAAATAAAATATTATTCCATATTTGGGTGAAAATATTCATGCATTTTATGTTAGAACACAATTTTCATTTATATTTTCGAAAAAAAATCAAAATATCCAAATTTGGAAAAATGATAAAAAATAAATATAAAAAATATTTAATAAATAAAAATATAGTAAAAATGGAATTAATTAATCATTGGATAATTTTAAAAAACATTATTAAAAAAATATAATTACACTATAGACATTGAGGAATTAATTCTCGAACCAAGAGGGAAATGAAGTTGTATTTCTATAAAAATATCATTTCAGTCTCTTGAGTACATAATGATAAAGAAAAAAAATGAAAAAAAATGTAATCACCTGAAATAAATTGTGGATAAAAAATTATTTATTATTTTTTATAGGTTTATATTATAATTTCATAACTTAAAATCTAATCATAAACAATTATGGTAAAAATTATATTGTAACAAAAATCCTTTAACTAGAGGCTTCCTAGCTTGATAAGCCTAATACATAATAAATTTAAATTTGATATACATAAATTATAGAACAATAATTACACCTATAAAACCATAAATTTCTTACATATATTATATTATCACCTTTTAATTAATAATATATCATTATCATCATCAATTAATGTGTTAACTACTTAATTTTACATGTTTGTTTTGGTTCAACAGTTATGATCCTTGAAATTTGATCATGGTACCTTTATCACAAAATTTTTTATAATGATATAAATATAATCTATATTCATTATATTAATATTTATTACTATTAAAATATTTTAGTGATGACTAATTAATTACATCTCTATGTGGAGAGGTTAGTTTGTACATATGCATGAGTAACGTTTCCATTTTTCGATGGGTCACAAAAAACTAAATATTAATTCCTTTTTATTGAATAATAACTAAAACATTTATATGATATAAAAACAATAAATATATCATAATTACAAAAAATAGAAAATGGTGTTTGAAAATGATTCATGTCGCTACATGGAGGTGTTATTCTATATGGACACATGAAAGATACTTAAATATCCTTTTAAATTAAAAAGAGGTTGTAATTAGTTGTGAAATTATCATAATGAAATATCCTTATATTGATGATATTGGTCTAATTATGGTTTCATAGTAAAAAAATTATTATTATAATTATAAGAATGAATAAAATTAAAATATATTTTATAAAACATATACCTATTCTTGGAGAGATCTCCTTTAGTATACCCCTTACACGTTGAATTAGTTGTCATAGAAGAAGGAAAGAAGATCATGGATGATATAAAAGACTATAAAATGTTTTTTGGGTATGGATTGTCTAATATCAAAGTATTAAATATTGTTAATAAAGAAGGAGAATATGTTCCTTTTTATAGGTGAGTAGAGGGGCCCAACTATAATTGGATAAAATACTTCAATGATTTATGGTCACTTCAATACGAAGGGAAAAAAATAATAATGTTTTTCTACTTAATGTTATGAAAAAATAATTTTACCCTAAAATTTTTATTTATATTGATTATTCATATTATGGAATCGATTTGAGGAGGTTAAATTTCTATAAGTTGGAGAAAAAAATTCTCAATTATGTTTTAAAACAACAACAAAAACCAATTTTCAGAAAATAATATTACTAGTATAATACATTATATAAGTGCATAAAATTAATTTTTAAAACCACTATATGAGGGTTAAAAATTATATTCAATATATATTATTTATATTTAATTATAAACATTAATCAGTATCATTTAAATTAATTTACTATTATTATAAAACAATGTAAGCATAATTTTTTTTAAATATGTTATCAAGAAAAAAATATAAAAAATAACAAAATGAAGTGTAATGAATATTCCTATGTAAATGATTATATTTTCTATAATAAATGGAATCAATTTTTATTTATGATTAAATTCCAAATATAATGGGACCGTTACTTGAAAATCAATGAAATATTTTTCACAAAATAGGTATTATGCACTATTTCATGAAAATTAATTTTTTAGATAATTACTAAAAATCTAATCATAATATTATATAGCCAAGATGATTCCAAAAAATGAAATTAATGCCATAAATTAAAATATCCAAAATTTGATGATTAATTATTTTTCTTGTGTAAATAAATTTCATAAAAAAAATTTAATATAAGAATATATTTTTAATGAATTGAATAATTTTACAAAAATGGTGTAATTATTTATTATGAATTTTTAAATACATTTTAACTCATAAAGACCATTATATATTTGTTTTCAAAAAATGGTTATTAATACTCATAAATTCTATTTTAACCACTAGTTTATAATAGTTTACTATGTCACCCTTAATAGGGATTAATGGTTACATGTATGGAAAGTTGTTGAATTATTTATGTTTTCTTCCAATAAAAATACATAAAAAATAAAGGGGTGTTACATTAAATCCCTATAAAAATACATTTTTGTATCAAAAATATATCACAATGTTACAAATAAATTAGGATATCTTAGCTTCATCACATCCCGATGATCCCATTTAACTTCCTCAAATTTATGATTCATATAGTGATCTTTAACCACTTGAGGAATATTATTCCACATAATATTTTCACTACCATATAATTTTTTATTTGTTTGTTATTATTAGGAAAGATAATTCTCTAGTGGTATTACCTCATAGTTTTTTACATATGATGAACTAAGTTTGTGGTACCTTTAGAGAGATACATGGAATACATATTGAATATAATAGATGTAAGGTGGGTGTGAATATAAATTGTTATAGTCAAAAGTTGATCAAGGATATTTAATGGACCAATATACCCTTGGATTATCATTTAATTCCTTCCAAGTAACCTAAAATTCCTCAGTGGAGTAATTCATAAGAAAACCTTCTGGACAACATTAAATTTTAGATCTCAATAACAATAATTAGCATACCACTTCTGTTCACCTTGAGATTCCTTGATATACTTCTAAATTGAGATGAACTTATATTATATTTATTTATCTAACGTACATCCCCACATCATTCCTTCTACATATTCATAAAATTATTCCATAGATCTACAATACAACCCATACAGGGTTTCTTTTAGAGAAATTGGAATACTCAAGTGAATGATATAACAGTTTTAATAGTATAATAGATGTATGTCATGACCTATTGTAATGGGGACCACACTGCAACCCCCCGTTCCCACCTCCAACTGGACAGGTAATGAAAAATAACCCGAAGTTAGAGTATCACTAACATGGTAGGCCTTAACCTAAAATACTTGTACACATTAACCCATATCCCAACCCAAAAAATAATGAAATTTAAAACAACTTAAAATAACCATGAATGAATACATCTAAACCATCAACTAGAGTATGACAAAAGTAATGTAATGTAAATAGGCACAAGTATAATACCCCCAAAATATCCAGAAAACATGTAAAACTTGAAATTAAATATGGTTAATGCTTTCAAGATATTGTAGGAACACTCCATGATCTATCTAGTCTAAAAAGGAACCATATCATTCCCATATGTCTTAGAATCTATCAAAAAGTTGATCATGAGAACAACACATGACACGTGTTGGAAGATCTCTTTCATGGGTGACTATAACAATACCAAGTACATCACCCAAAACCACAAAACATATCTCAAAATAATAAATGTTTTCCCTACATAAGTATATGTTTAAAATTCATATAATAAAAATTTCTCGATATGCTCAAAAAAGACACATTGACATAATGTAAAACCTCAAACATAATTCTAGCCTAGTACTCTAGCCCATATATTGTACATAACCCTCATCCTATAGAACACACACCATAAGTCAGATAGCACTTATGGTGTTCATCTGAGAGGTATTTCAGATCAGGTCTCACCATTATAAATATAAACTAGATGTCTAAAATGATATGATAAACAGGCGATGATCACTCCCAAAGGCATGATGTATAACCATAACTCAATAGGGATTATCCAACTAAGTATTGGATCAATTCCGATATATTTTTGGTCATGAAGATACCAGGAACTCCATCCTAGGCTTGAAGATGACAGATTACATTAGTCTAGGCATCTTAGAAGGACTCCAACAACACCACTAAAGAATTCTAATTAATGTAACATTTATCAATGTCAAATAGGGGATTCCATAAAAAACCCAATGGGACCAAATATAATGAAAATACCATAAATACACTTATTCATGAGATATAGTACAATGGAACCATACCATCTATGAGGGAGTACATGACTTGTTGAACTAGTAGATATCCTGTACCTTTAAGAATGGGTCTTGCTTGTATAAAAAATCAATGTATGTGACCATGTTTTTGTAAAAATATAATGTATGATGATTCCAACGTACTTCACCTCGTGTACATGAACAAACCATCACCCATGTATATCCTACCTATAGGTTTCATTGTAAGAGTACACATCATGTCGTTTCTCTTGTACTCCCTATTTGTGTCAGTGTAACCTATTTAGTACACATTGAGTCATTGGGGAGGGGTCACATTACACATGACATGGTCACACAAAAAGTGATCCATATAATTACCTCAAAAACCTAAATGATGATGATAAGGTTGCCCACACCATTTAGATCTGTAGTACCCACCATGTTCATTTGATGTTTGTAAAACACTTGATATGGAATCAAAAATATTCTTTTATGCCTTTGTCCACTACTCTGTCCGTGCCCCATGACATAATAAATGTTTATCATCAGCCGAGACTTGTCATCATTGAATCATTGAAAATCAACAATCAAATATGTTCATATGATTCCTTTGAATCGGTTTTTCCATTGAACTGATAAGAACAAAAAAACAAGGTATCCACCTCATCTGATCTACATTCATCTCCATCATCACACCACCAACACATCGTTCTATTCTCAGATATATGATATTGAATCCTTGTTCCCTGAAACGGGTGGGCCACAATTTATTTCTTCATTATTTTTCAAAATACAGGCCACATGATTTTCCCATAAAGGATGAATAACCAGGGGAGAAAATCACATCCACAAATATAAGGAATGAACCTTATCTAATGTTTTTTGGACTTAATTCATTTCCTCTGTAAGGAAAAATAACGAGTCAATGAATAATCCAAAAGAAATTATCCCAATTTCCAAAAAAACATACCCGTCACAAAATATTCATGATATGCAGATTAATCTGATTGTTGAGTGACTCATGTTTGGAGTATAAATATAAAATTGCGTAATAATATAAAAAACAACCACAATTCCTCAATTTGGATCAATATATGATTAAGAAATGTGCTACACCATGATTTTTTTGTGAGATCATCCGATTCTATCCCGGATTCATCATCAATCATTGATAGGGTTTATTTTATTCCAACCGAATCTCCTTCAATGATCTCCACCGTTCCGTTGAATCTCAAATATCATTAAAAACAACCTATGGATTCCTATAACCATATACATATATATGTAATTAATTTTATACCTCAACAGATGAATAAAAATAATTTTATTCCTTTTTTTATTAATTTTTATGTCGATGAAGACATTTTAACAAATTCCCTATGCCGAAAATGTTATGTTCTGAAATTGGTAAAAACCACATTCTCAACTAAATGGCTCCCTTAGATTTTGGATCCAGGCATCCATATTGATGTTGTTATTCTTTTTGAGGAAAATAAAAAATACATTTTATATAATATAATATATATTTAAAATTTTATTACTGAAACATCAGGCTTAAAAATTACATTCCATCTAATATAATGGTCTCAAAAATAATCCATACAACATCCAAAAATAATACATGGAAAATAAAAGTCATTAAATTCTCCCCACCTTTGCGATTAACAACCTAAAATGTGAAAACTTATGGATAAAAAAATTATGGGAGTACTAATCATTAATCTAAGCCTCCCACTCCTAGATTCTCTCTTAATGATTAATGTCCTGCCACAAGATACGTAGTAATGGAATCTCCAGGCCATGAAAGATATTTTACAATCGATCCTTGATCACTAGTGGTTACTTAGTAAAGGTATATATGTCCTCCTTTTCCTACTCAACCTAATAGATAACATTCAATAGGTCATAAACATACCTCCTCATCTGCAACACATAGAATATTTTGGGTACCCAATCTGACTACAGAGGAAGATATAATTGATACACAATATAACCAACTCTATAAAGTATCAATAAAGGTAAAATTAACCACATAGATGTCATTCTACCCCATATAAATATCTACAATCCATGTTGAGGTGAACCCCATAAGAACACATAGTCTCTCTCCAAAATCTAAAAATCCCTCCTTTGTCTATCATCATAAGTATTCTGAAAGATCTATGTAGTCCTCATCCACTCCAAGATAATCATCCCTTTCTGAGTTGTATCTCTCACAAAATCAGGGTCTATAAGTGTTGAATATCCTAGGTCATTCACAAAAGTTTTTATCTATAAGGTTTCCCATAAAAATCCTTGAATGGTTCCATACTAATGGTATAATGGTAGTTATTGTTGTATAATAACATGACCAATTTTAGGCATTCTTCACAGATACACCAAAAGTAAAACTTGAAAGACCATTTCCTATAGAACATTAATGGACCACTCATTTGGGACTTCAGTATGGGGGGTGAAATGTGGTATTCAGTGTAATTGAATCTATAAATCCTCATCTAATCAATCCAATAACTGGGTTATTAAACAGTCATTATTTTCAGAAACAATTTTTGATGGAACACTATAGATTTAGGCATTCTCCAACATGTTTTGGAATCATAATCTCTCTAATGAAATATTACCCCAAATAACTAGAAATTTGACCGAATTGGTGAGTATTTATATGACTGCCTAGATGTAATTGTGTACTCTATGCGTACATGGTACACCAATAAAAAATCCACTGACATCCCAACCCACTTCCAATCTCATTCCTCAAGAATTTGGGTTAAAACCTTTAGAACTTGTTACTCAACAATTCACTTTCTATCATGTAATATATCAAGAGACAAAATCTATGAATCCCTTAATTATCCTAGGCACCAATACTAACGTTAGAGGTCCCAATACGTCTTTTTGAAACCTAGGTGTACTCTTAAAGGAGAAATATGAAACTCTATAGGAACCTCTTGTTACAACATCACTGGTACCATTGGACATCCACCAGAAATTATGATTTGATACACACCTTCAAAAAATAAATTAAGACCATGTACAATGGATATCTATGTATATATGATGTCATAGTCAGTATCCCCATGTGGTTCCACCCCAAATCTCTATAAAAGTATAGAGGTAACAATAATTTATTAGTGGTAATATTCTCCATATCCATCCCAAAAATATAACTATAATGTAGAGAATTACTCGGATTCCTCATTCAGGAACTGTGAATAAGATCTTTTTTCTGAGAGAATCTCCTACCATGTTCCCCCTTCAAAAATTATAGAAAATATCCAAGACACAATATTGAGGAACACTATCTATAACTATTGTCTCAAGTTAATATCCATTTTAGAAAATATATACTTGATACTCATGTGGTTATAATATATGAAAATTGACTCCCCCATTTGGTAGGGTCACCATATACATATCATGAATAATACCTCTACAAACTCAAGATCATGGGCCGCAAATTACATCTTGTGTGGTCATAATTTGCATTAACATTGGAAATAACTATTTTCCACAACATAAAAACACAACTATGTCTGGTCCCTGATGCATCAAAGAACACTATGTACTTTACACCCTCCTCATGAAATATAAATAAGCAAAAAACCATCAATCTCTGACTCAACTCTCGAAAAGATTTCTAGAACCTCTTTGTCCACACGAAAGGTCATCCCATTTTGGGTCAAATGTGTCATCGTTGTTGATATACCGGAGAACCTATGTATGAATCTACTGTAATATTCTGCCAACCCAAAGAAACTCCAAACCTTTATCACATTATTGTGTGTCTCCTAAGATAACACTACCTCAAACATGGCTGAGTCCACTCCAACACCATCGGAATAGATAAAATTTCCCCAAAAGTGAACAACCAATTTCTATAAATAACACTTCAAGAGAGTAATATGAAGTTTGTTCTGTCGGTTTATGCCTAGAAACATACTCATGGGTCTCACACAATACTCATCAGAAGACGTGTAAATGAGGATATAGTTAATGAAAGCCACCATGAACCGCTCAATGATGTGATGAATGATCTAGTTCATGTGAATCATGAACACTATTCAGGAATTAGTTAAGATAAAGGGAATCACCATGAACTTATGCTGACCATAGAATGATCTAAATTTCATCTTCAGTATATCCATATATCATACTAAAAAAGGGTAATATCCTTATTTGAGTTTGACCATCGATAACCATCATGCCCCTATAAACTCATAAAATAGGATATCGATCCTTTGTATGGGATAAATGTTCATCATGGTCACCATATTCAAGAACTGATAGCCTACAAAAAACCTCAGTCTCATGATTACATTCTTCGAGAAAAAAATGAGGAAGCCCAAGGTGAAACCATAGGCCTTAAAAATCCATTCCACATTAAGTCCCACAACTAAACCCTCATATTTAAAAAATCTACATGAGATATCTGATAAGATGGTGTATATATCAATGTCATATTGTGGAGTAGATCAATTAAAATGTCTCTCAGTAAAAGGAAAGGTAAGATGGGACATCCGTATGGAAGTCGTCTTGAAACTCCACCACCACTATATGGAATTGGGAACTCACAATATCCACTACACCAAGGGACATGCTAACCAACTCATGAGTGGTTGCATTCACCCTCATATGCATGAAATCAATAAGTGATACATGAGAGTCCTTTTGTACGATAAAGAAAAACTATGCCCCATCCCTGCGAAAAAATGCATCCTCAGACTAAAACATTCGATCTGGGATTGATCTATAGATAACTAGCCTATACATAAGAAGATTTTATATAAAGCCTCATCATTGATATATATAGAACCCAATATAAATTCCCACCTCCAAGAGTAAAGTCACATTACTGGAACAAGTGTGTGATCACTAATTCATGTCCATCAAGAGTCTCAAATATAAAGGGACGATCCAAGGGATTGACTTAAATATCTATGAATCAATGTAAATTGGTTAAAAGAGTAGAATGGATACAACCAATGTCTATAATTATTAAAAAAATGTACAAAACACATTTATCATACCTCTTGTCTTTCTTAGATACTCCAGTTTAATAGCCTTGACCTTTTACAGTCACACCCTCCTCTGTCTTCTGTCTCTATGACCCATGAGTTTACCACTTAGGTGTGGTGCTACTAACAAGTCAATGGATGTACCACCTCCATCTTCTCTCCTATGACCTCATCCACATCTTCCACCATATGGACATGTCTTCTCATTCAGATTCCTTTCCCTTGGGGGCCCATCCACAATCTCTTTAGCAATTGTACGGTGATTTGGATAATCTCACACAAGATATTCCATTCCATTTCAAGAGTGTAAGTGACACTCCTTTGGCTATTGGGACTAATAAGGGAAACCCCAAACCACCTAACCTATGTCTTTGGAATTCCTCATAAAATTTCCCATCCCTCCATGTCCATATGACAAGCATCAACTCCCCGCCATTGAAGAATATTCTAATATGTTCCCACTATAGGAATCCACTACCTCTATCGAGTTTGGTAAGAAACATTCCGCCAAAAAATCTATCTCTATCATCCTAGCATGGGTAGGAATACACCAAGGTATAAATATTTCTTGGATGTATCTACACATTACTCTCTCAATGTCTTGAGCCTATATTAACAAATAACGAACTATCGTCACTGAGTACCAAGATAGGTTGGTAAAACTAAATGTATAATCAGATACATTCATGTTTCCCTACTGATGTTGTAGAATGTTTTGGATAAATTCATCCCAAAAAATGGAAAGAGATAAATCCTATATAATAATAAGCTCAAACACATACAATTATATGGTCACCTTTTTATATTACGTGGTTAATAACCACTCCAAAATTCCTGAAAAGCAATGAATAATACTCTTCACTAGGAACACCATCTATTCAGCTGGTTTCCTAAATAGATAGAAAAACCATGTCACCGCAACAAGATATACTAGATCTTCCTATGGGATGGATCACCATATATCCGGAAGTATCTCTATCACTGAATCTCATGATGTTCGATCAACCTGCACACCTCAACTACTAGTACATGGGTACCATCCGGTTCTCTTTATGTGGTAGTATAAATGGTGCACCAACTAGAGGTTTCACCTCGAAAACTAGTTCATATATTGATTCATAATCATTGAGTGGATTGACCTCATATTATAGGTGCTGAATTCTAGATGGAATACATTGTGAAGGCATCCTAAAATAAAAAATATGTCACATATTCAATGTGTATATCTAGAGTGCTAACTTATGAAGGACATCGAAACCAAAAACCATTCCTATATAATGGTTTCACCATTATATTACCTACAAACAATTTTCTCATGTACTGAGTCAAAAAGAAAGTGATCATAGTCCTGTTGTATGGACACATTGGATGCCACACTAACACTGAAGTCCCAGGTCTAAAATCTATATTCAAAACACTTATCTCTATTTCCCCTAAAAAATCTCATAGAATATGATTGTATAGTTGAACCGACTACATTGAAACCACTATGTCACATCCCATCCCCATGGGGCCAATTTTGTGACTTCCCAACCCCACCTTCTATAATATAGGGGATGTTCACCAGCTCTGATTACGAATATCACTAGCACAGGAGTCCTTTTCCAAAAGTACATAATCACACATATTTATACAAGACAAAAATATAATTAAATGTAAAAAACTTAAAATAAAAATGATTTCATACATATAAACATACAAATAGATTACAATATAAGTAATTGAATGCATACATGGATAAAAAATCCCACAATAAAGAGACCGAAGACAATTCCAACCTAAATGTAAAGAAGGGTACTACTATCAATATACCACAGGAGCACACCATTGTATACCCTGTCTCACTATGTACCATGTAGTTCTGGTCCATCCAGTACCCTATTAAAATTTTGATCATCTACACAATACATGACACAAGTAGGAAAATATCATGTTCATGGGTGTATAGAAATACCCAGTAGGACACCCCAAAACCACAAATAATATAACAATATAATTATGGTCATCTCAACATATGTATATGTATACAATTAATATAAAAAACTATTGAGATATAAACAATTAAGATACATAGTCTCATGATACGTATCACCCATAATTCCAGATTAGGATTCCATCATGAAGATTCTATATAGTACTCATCCATAAGAACACACACCATGAGTTAGATAGAAAGGAAAATTTATATATGGGAGGTTGTCCTAATCGTGTCTTTCCACGATAAGTATATGCTAGAAATCTGAAGAGATATAATACACATATGAGGAACACTAGTAAGTCCATGGGGTATACCAACCACTCAATCAAGATTAACCAGCAAAGTAGAGGACTGTATCCCATATAGTGGTTGGAAGGATTTTTCTTGGACCACCACAATGGGTTGGAATATGATATAGGATAAAATAATGTGACTCTATGAAGTATTCAAAAAACACTATCTACGAATGCCTACCGAATGGATAACTATATTATGTGTAGGAGGAAATTCCATTCTAACCATCTAGGATATGATATAGGGATCCCACCTTAATAAAAATAGTTTATAATATAGAGGAAAAAGGTGAAATTACAATATTGAGGGACTACAAAATGTATAGTAGGGGAAGACTCCATGTTTCTTCTACCCTGGTTCATTACCACGTAAATGACTGGGGACTGTTTATATGTTTATGTAATAGTACACGATGTGTGATTGTCGATGTGTATTTACAGTGTACCAGTACACAACTTTGAACATGTATAGTAAATCATGGAGTTCCCATTCCTATGTACGTCATGGACATGTACTTGTACCCTATGAGGTACACATCAAGACATTGGGGAGGGGTCACATGATGCATGAAACACATCATTCTTCTTAAAACCTAACCACCGCTGAGAGGTTCCCACACATTGTGTAGGTATGTTGTACATGTGGTGTTCATTAGAAATATTTAGAACTCTATACCTATAATAGTGCATCTTCTCCAATTCCTTTAGAGATATTTCCCACTATTCCCTATGTGATAATCAAGTTTTATCATCATATAAGACTTATCATCATCAAATCATCAAAAACCCACCATCTAATAGATTCGAAAAATCCCTTTGAATGAAGAACATTATTATGCAACAAAGAACTAAAAAACTAAGTTTCTCTATAATCTGATTATATGCCTTCTCTTCTATCACACTACGATAACATCATGCTGATATTGGATCTATGATATTCAATCATTACACCAAAAAAATGGTGCTCAATAATCAATTTCATATAAATTTTTTGAACTGAAAGAGAAAAAATTATCCCATGACTAAAGAAGAATCAGGGTAGAAAAGTAGAAGAACAAGAAAAAAACATTATCCATTGTTATTGTTGGTATTGATTTGTCTCTTTTATAATGAAAAATTAAGAGATAACAAAAAATCACAATATAATTCACCGAATTTTTGAATAAAACTATTCCATCCAAAAATATGTCTGATCCATGGATCAATCTGTAAGTTTATTGATCTGTATTAATCATACAAAAAATTTGAATAAAAATAAAAAACCACCCAAAATAGATTTTGATTGATCATTGGTGATGAACACTGATGAACAATGATCATGGGAGTGATCCATTAATTCAGTCTCGCATCAGGTCTTCAATATACGTACCAGTTATCACATGCTAGTGTAATATCCTTCAAATTACACAAAATACCCACTAGATCTCTATGATTTACTGTCTCAACCTAGGAATCCTCGTTATCAAATAGTTATATATGGAATTATGTCACTACTTCAACAAATGAATTAAAATAATTATATTTAATTATTTTACTCATTTTTACACCCTTAATGACTTTTTCACAAACACCATAAAATCACAAATTTCAAGTCACACATAAGTTAAACCCATGTTCTGAACTCAAATTTTCCCTAAAATTTTAGATCAAAGACACTTTTCATAAGTTATAACTCATTTTTTTTGGTAAATATACTAAATGGGTTGTTTAATATATTTATTATATTTTTAATGTTTATTATGGGCATGACATACATTAAAATTAGGCACTATCATAGCACAAAGTCTCTTAAATAATCCACAATACATCACAAAAATATTACATGGAAAATATGATTCATTAAAATGAAGGTGTAAATTCCAACCATAATAAAACTATATAAAACAAGATATCAACATATCCTTGATGGTTTGAATGGTCCTTGAAGGTTGAATATATATATGAGGATGATATGAAATTCTAAAACATAACAATGTTTCTATATATTTTTAAATACTATCCATAACATCATGGTAACATGTAGATCCCAATTTGATAATATTAAATTTGGTAGACCATTTATCCTTAAAAATTACATAATGTATTTCCTAAAATGATATTTAGTAGAGAAATATTCTCTAATAAAAATTAAGTTTACTAACATTGTATGGAAATCAACTTCCAAAAAGTAAGAATTTAGACATTTTATGTTTTTTGGAGTCCAACAAGGGAATACAAGTTTATGTTTTCCCAAATCCATTATACAATGGGTAATGGTTGTACCATTCGCTTAGAAATATATCTATTGGTATTAACATCATAACAAAACAATATTTGAGATATATACTCTATAATATACCTATTCATTTTCTTCGATAAGAAATATATATATATATATATATATATATATTCATAAATATATGATGAATAGAGAATGAAGAGAAACAAAATGTTTCGAATAGTTCCTACTTTAGGATTAGTAAAGATGAGACACTTAAAATGTTCTTAATTCTAATCATTCCATAAAAAATCAAGGTTGAACAAAAAACATTTCCCAAATTATTTTACAACTCCACATAATTCTTCTATACCTCTTTAATATTCACAATGATAGAAGGTTAAACAATTGTTCAATCAAGATATGATTTCTATTATTCAATCAAAATTTTATTTTAAATCATTTACAGTTAAATAAATGTTGGTTCCTTTACTTTCGTCATTATAAATATGATGCAATGATATTTTCCACTCAAAGAATCATCCACCTTGTTCGCATTCCTAGGGAGTAGTATATTGATATTTAATAATAATTTATAAACTCAAACAATCCTCTTTGGTGTATATTTAACTCTTTCTATGTGAATAAAAACATTAAAATGATGAACAATATATACTTTACAACATTATTGATAATTATAATTCCTCTATAACATCATGGAAATGATTATTACATATAAAACCAAATCATGAGTATGGAGTTTTTTCTATTGAACATTCAATTGGATTTAAGAATACACAACCACTATATCAATATTCATATGAACACACTTAATCTCCTTCTCTGATACATCATTATAATTCAAAAAAAAATTCCATAGTTGGTTAGTTAAATCATTGGGTAACTCACCAACATTCAATTTATTTCTTTGAATTTGTCCTCACATTCATTATTCCAAAGGAACATAACACCCTTCTAGGTTAACATGGTCAGTTTATTAGACATATATGAGATATCTATTAAAAATATTCAATAATATATAGGATATTGAAGAAAACTAAATATTGTAGTCATAGTTGATTGTTTGGTACATTTTGTTGTGACAACCATATTTTATGGATTCATAGATTTTCCCTCACATGAGATTATGTAACCTAAAAATAGACACTAAATTTATATAAAATTAACACTTGGTAAGTTTTTTATATAACTTATCTTTTTATAATTTATTTAGCACAATCCTCAAGTAATAAACTTAGTATTCCTAAACCTTAGAATAAAAAATAACATCATCTTTAAAAAATACCACCAATATATCAATGTAATATATAAATACTATGATCAATAAATCTATGAAGATAGTGGGGGAATTTGTAAGAAAAAAGGTCATCACAATAGTGTCCATTCCTAAAACAAAAAGCTAGCTTCAGTTTGTATTCACATTTAAACCTCAAAAGTTAATATAAAATCAATATAGAAATCTTTTAAAAATATTTAACTCCTTTTAATTGATACATTAAAATGGAAATAAAATGAATACAATACTTATTATAGATCTTGATCTTATTATGTTCCTAATAATAAATATGGAGTCACATTGAACGTAATTTATTATTTAAAAAAATGTACAGGTTTTACCAATGGGGACACACTTGATCAAATTAATTGAATTAAAATCTTCTACTAGATTTTATTCTTCAATCCCTACAAGCTAACTAGTGATATTCTATTTGGGTCCATTGAAATGGATTTATCCCTAATACCGAGTTATACTAAAAACTGTACCTCAAAATTTTGAGAAATATTTAAAAAATCATCTAGAAAGATATAATAAAACTCTCTTACAATAGACATATGATTTATTTAAATTTTCTACCCAACCATATGAGATAAATACACACTTTTAATATCAATAATGTCCCATGAAATGGTTTTCATTTCCATTGGAATTTTAATTTCTTCCTCAGACTAACAAGCAATCATAGGTTTGTTTAGAATATCAAGAATGAGTTCCCTTCCTTAGAAATTGATATTTTCTATATATATAGAATTCTCACCCATGTTTAATATCACATTAAATTAAACTAGAGGAGGGAGAAAAATATTCCCAATAATCACATTCACAAAAAATTCAATTTTTATATTCATATACATGATCTATGATCATCATTGAAATATGTGTTTTATTAAAAATTCATCATATATATTCTTTTGATATAAAATAAAACTCTATTGGACCATGATATATAGTAATTAACCTAAATTTTATGAAATAGAAATCTTTAATATTGAATCATATGCATTACCGTATCAACAAGATCATTTTATCATCATTCATTTTTATAACCACAATGGTTATCATGAATATCAATCATTATTAAATAGAGAGATCAATCAAAATAAATCATTCATTTAATTTATAAATAATGAAACCATCTTTTAAACCAGTGACCCCATAAGAACATTAATCAATTATTACTGTGAGTTCAAATTATTTATAATTTTTGACAAGTAAGAATTGAATTTACCCTATCATTTCACCATTGAATATCAAAATTGGTGTTGAGTAAGGGCATATTCACCATGACCTATAATTAATGTTGTGCTATACTCGACCTTCAAATTTTAGGGTCATTACCCATAGACTAATCTATTTTAACACCACATCCACTTTAGTACCAATATAGGGATTTATTTTCAAAGGGAAACCTAAAATTTATCACCACATTAATATTGTATTTTCTCCTATACATAGACTTATTCCAAGATTTCCCATAAAAGTTTCCTCACCCTAGTTTCCCAAAGTATCTAAAACTTACAAATTATAATAACTCTGGAAATCTATACTTTTATTCACACATATTACATACTTTTAGATGACTATTCAACACATTTCACAAATTCTCAAATATATATCGAATAAGATTGTGTATTTGGAGACATAGGTATATAAACAACCAGTACATATAATAGCTGCATCCCTTTTGACTATGTTCTTCACAACTACTTCCCTTCTTAGTCATATAACACCTAATACAGTTCATCAGAATATATGGAATTGAAGTATATTAACGATTAAGCATATATTCTCACTAAGGATAAACACATGAGATATAAATCAATCATCATAACAGATAAAAATATAATCACAATGGTATGAGAACATGTTAAAGAATTACAAAAATAATTCCAAATATGGAAAATATAATTAATAACTAAACATAAAACATATTTAAAAATAATAATCAAAATTAATAAGTGTGTGGAGTAAAAATAAATTATATATGAATACATATCAAGTGGATAATATGTAAATTTATGTAATGCAAATAATCAAATAAAATCATTTCATATTTCATGTTTCTCTACTATGAATGTCCTCGTTGACTAGGTTCACTCAACATTATATCATTTATGTAGTCATTATTCACTCATAGAATTAACATTATGGAAAATTTCCATTGCATAAATAATTTAAACCCCCATTAATTTTCATTTCATCTCATTATAAATCCACCATTACCTAATTTATGAGAGGGTTATTTAATTTTAAGCCCACATATCATATAATGAAAACCATACACAAGTATTCAAGAAGATCATAAAACATTTATCATATCATAATCCATGGAATGGATAAAAATTCCTAAATCATTTAGAAATCTTAATAAAAACCCATCAATTGAAATAATAAATATACTAATAAATGATTGTATCCATATTTAATCATTAGAAAAAATGGGTGTCGTTATAAAGGGAAATCACTTTAAATGATAACAAGTATATTTATTAAGGATATTTTTTTCATTTTAAAATAAAATATATAAAATATATAAAATATATATGTTATGAACTAAAATTATTTCTAAAAAACTATAGAAAATTAAAAATTATTTTTCTTTGAAAACAATATTCTTTATGTTGGGGAAGTATGTTCGCATTTTTTATGTTAAAAGAAATATTCATTTCATATTTTCATTATAATGTAAAAATTTTCAAGTTTCTATGTCAATAATAAAATTCAATATAAACCATTTTATTTAAATTATAATATAGTTCAATAGAAAATTATATTATATTTGTAAAAATGTAAAAAAATATATATTGAAATGGGAGAAAAGATTGCATACTGAAGAGATAAACGAAGTAAGTATTCCTTAAATAAATCATTTAAATATATTAAGAAAATATAGATTGGAAATTGAAAGTGAATAATATAAACTCATGAAATAACCATGTGGGAATATATTTCATAATATATTGTAGATATATAACAATTATCTTTATCATTGTATATTTAAGCTAAAACTGACCTAGAAAAAATATAATTATACCTTAAAACCATTAACTGAAATCCATCTTGATATTTCAGCCTTATAACCTCCTATATAATTAATTTAAATTTATTATACCTATATAAAAAAAATTTAATCATAAATATAATATCATTCATGTTTTACTTAATAAATCTTATCACTATTTCAATAACAGTATTGAATTATTATCATCATTGTTTTTTTCAACTTTTGTATTTTTCATGATTCTTTTATTCAACGGTTGTGGATGATGAACATTGATCATTATACATTATTCTAAATAATTATATTCATGATATATATATATATATATCTATGTTATATATTAATTATAAACATATGTTTCACCATTCATATAAATTGGTGAAGACATATGAATTACATCACTATATGAATATAGTAGTTCGCACGTTCACAGTAGATATATTTTTATTTTTTGATGGATGGAATGGGAGGTAAATTCTAATTAATATTTAACGTGACACAAAATAACCTATATAAATTTACTTAAAACACATCAATTTTATAATCTCTTGTTTTGGACTTCGTGTGTGTGGGTTTCTGAGTCAATCTAGAGTTTTACAGGGGATTGTAGTGTGGAAATATTGTTGTGACAAGGAAGTTTTGGCTGCGGTGTGTGGTTCCAAAACATATTTTTAGTGACCCATATTATTCTCTATAAATATTACAAATTATTAGATGATTATTTATTATATAATTTAAATATCAATTCCAAATTCATAAAGATCTATTATATTGGGTAACTTGCATATATAAACAACTCGCCCATGCTTGATCTACACCATATATCACTATGTCCATCATAACCAGTACCATTCCTTGAAAGATCATACAAAATATATTTATTTTAAACTAAGGTAAGTAAGAAAATGAAATGGTGATATCATATTCTCATTATGGATAAAATGAGAGATATCAATGATCACATAAGCATAACATGAGCATAAGTGTATATGAACATTGGAATGACATTTGAGAACCATTATCAGGATATCATAGATCATATTCTTGAGTAATTGTATAATGATTGGTAGTTCATAAAAATGATTCATAATGGAATATAAGAACATAGGCTAAAAGAGAGTAACATTAGAAATGGAATAAATTTATTGATACACATAATCTTAGAAATTACCTTCCTTAAAAGTAAATGATCATTTCAATGACTATCATAGTTGATTAGGTTCACTCAATTGACCATCATAGTATTTGAGGACCACTCTTAAGAATATAATTTAAGACAATTTATATTTCTTAACTGGGTTAAATACCCATTTGATCCATGTTTATCTCATGAGATATCAACCTTTACCTAATGTATTGAAGGGCTTTATAATAATGGGACCAACTATGAAATAATGAAAATAATTCATATGTGTTTTAATATATCATGAATCATTCATCATATCATAACCCCAAGAAAGGATACAAGATTCATAAATAGTTTATCCTAGAAATTTTCATAGAAAATAATGCAGTTCCACAAAAATCATCTCTTTATAGTCATAAAACATCTATTTAGAGAATAGGGTTGGTATCACTGGATTGTATCGCCAATAAATATTTGTAAATCCAAATAGATTCCATATAATATAGAAATTTATTTTAGAGGATGACTTGGAATATTATCGAAGAAAGGTTATTATTTACATATAAATAAATTATTTTGAATATAAAAAATTTCTCAAATATTAAATAAGTTATTTTCATTGAAAAAACCTTTTAATCATGTAAGGGAAATTATTTCATGAATCAACATAGCTATTCCTTGAACAAGTAGCCTTAGACAATTCCTGAAAATTATTGAGAGGAATTCCTGACAATCATGGGATTTCAACTAGTGTATAGAATCAAAGATCATACACATTGGAATTATTAAGACGTATATAAACAAATATAAGTTAAATAAAACCAATAAATTATAATAAAGAGGGGAATCCATATATCAATGATTGAAATAAACACATAAACAACTCGTAATAAAATTGAAGAAAAACAAATTGAAATATAAAAACAAATCTAAACCCAAACTAAAATATAAAATTATCTAAATGTGAAATATTTTTCACCATGATTCAAAAAACCATCCCACTATATAAGAGAAACTGAAAAACAAGACATTAATACCCCCTTGGGTCTACTAATGCCGAGTGAAACATATTGGGTGTGATAATAAGACAGTTTAGTAGGTTATTAGCACAAAATCTGTATATCACCTTTTCATAGATAGTCCATAAACACTAATCTGAAATATATATAGATAAAATAGAGGTTTTATCATATTAATTGCCACAAAAATATTTTTATATTAAAGAAAATATGAAATAAAATATAGGAAGAAAAAATATCTTAGATAATGTATAAAGGAAAGGGGAAAAAAGACCAAGAGAAGTAGGGTGTAACCAACAAATCCAAAAATATGGGAAAATTATAGGTACATGATGATGGATGATAATAAAACAAGTAACCAAGGTTATATAACAATAATCATAAACATGAATATATATAATAATTTAAACTTTTTGAAACATCTATTGAATAAATCCCTGGATGTATTCAGTTCATACACACCTGTCGGTGTATGGTACACATCTATAGATAATAACCAACATGACATCTCTAAACTCTCCTCGATAGTTGAAATTCCATTCTTTCATATCCACATTAAATGGGTTTATAATCCTTCTAATAAGGTCTAGAATGAATCCCTCACTAGAACCCCTAGATAACATCCGAGAAGCCCGTAAAAAATAATGGGGAATAAAGAGTTCATCACAACAACTATGAGAAGGCTATCACATCAAAAGAAATACCATAATGTTTCCTACCAAACATAAAACCTACCAGAAGATCCATCCCGAAATACAAATCATATGAATTTAAAATCAACATAAAAAACATTATAATTTGCCAACTAGGCTTTAACATTTACAAATCCAAAATCATTTCTTTTTATAATTAATTTCATTAGAACCCATTTATATGGCTAAGTCATATTCATTATTTTTACTTAAAATGTGAAAATCAGGCCAATAATTAGGATTACACATTAGAAAATAATATTTTATTTTTATGAGAAAACAAAACACCATTTAGAAAACATTAGGGGTTTTAAGAAACTATTTGAGAGATGGAAAGGAGGAGGGAAAGAAAATCTGATGAGGGTGTTTTGAAAGCCTATTTTTTTAGATTTTAAACATTATGGATTCCCCATTTATATGTTGTTCTTATATATATGTTCACTAAATTTACACACAAACAAATATATATATATTCCCATATGAAATGAAATATATATATAATAAAAAAACAAAAAATGTTTCAACTAAAAAGTAAAAATCACATCACTACCAATTAATAGAATCCAGACATATACACCAAACCACAAAAAGGAACCAAAAACCACTTAGAATGCACAATTTCATATGTCAAACAATAATAAAAACTCACACAGTATTAAAGACACTCCCAAACTATTGAAACTCATCTAAATGAAATATTATCAAACACCTTGTTTGCATTTTTATATAGGTATAACAAATGAAAACTACTATAAAACTCATTATCATAATATTTTCAACCTAGAAACACCATTGTAAATCACACTATCACATCAAACTCATTAAAGACAATAAGAAGTTATTTAATAATGAAAAATAGTCAAATTACATGTTTTGGAATGAATAGGGATGGAAACACCAACCTCAACTACATGTGAATGCATTGAAACACTGATTGATGAATGAAACAATCCAAATAATAAATCTGAAAACCCCAGAAATAAAATTATCATCCCATGTTTGCAACCCTAACCCTATATTTTTTTTACAATAGGTATCTAACTAATGAATGATCCTAGAAACAATAGAGGGAGAATATTAAAGGAGGAAAATACCAAAAAATAAATAGAAACTCACATAGAAACTATGAAGTAACATCAATGGTGGATGTAGATATAAGGGAAGAGCATTTATAACAACCTCTATAGTTCGTAGGATGAGTGGAAAAGGAGAAAAAAAATTATGTTTAAATGAGGGATGTGAATACATGGAAAATCAAAATTTTATTAATCTAGGTATGTCTCATGATATGTCCGGGCATCTTACCAAACCAAGCAATAAACATGTTCCCTTAATAGGAATGAAGGGATAAAAACATTTGATGACCTCATGATTTGGGAAACCATGTGCCAACCATGAAAATAGGATCAATAAAAAGTGTAGAGCTCCTCAATTTCTTTCTTCATGGTTTTAAATGACCTTTCCCAAGCTATTTACCATTCCTCTAATACCATAAAATTTCCATGCATTCCGAGGAAAACTCGTTCATTCTATGTAAGAAAAATTGTTCATGAAAAAAATGAACTGATATTATAATTTCCTACCACATCCATAGAGATTATCCTAAAACCATGAGTTCTAACTACTCATAGGATGAAAACCAAACCAAAAATCAACAACTAAAAACCCCCCATTGAAACTAGAGTAAAACACAAACAAAAAAGATCAAACAATAAAAAATTTATTAATATAAAAAATAAAATAAAACTTGAGTCATATAGTGAAAATTATCCCCAACAAAAAGGTTTTAATCCTCCAGAATTCCAGAAATATAAATAAGGAAGAAAAATCACACTCAACACTAAATTAATAAATAAAAACCACAGACCATTGTGTGTCCCTTCATCTCTTAAATTCACATACATTAAACCATAAAAACCACTAGATGGTCAATGGTGGGACACATCGACATTTAAAACTCCTCCTAAAAGGTTTAACTCCCAACAAAAGGGGCCCTAATGAATGAAGGTCAAACAAAACATTGATCCAAACTATGTTTCATCAATTCCAAATGCACCAAATATCTCTAAAAAGGGAACATCCCAAAACCTAAAAAATTCCAAAAATGTTTAAAGAAAAATGTTTCATACAAAAAAAGAAAAAAAAATAATATAAAGAAAATGAGGACACCCTTCATTCACAATAAAAAGGGACTTTAAAATAAAATAAAAATAAAATAAGGAAAGATAAACATTTCCTTATCAAAAATTTGATATAAAATATAGACTAAAATACCCAAACTAGAAAATCACTGTCTTTATTCAGAGCATTACTCTGGGGCGTATGGATGGAACCCTACTATCTAAAAGAATATGATTCTATATAGTTAGAAGCTAGTTGAAATTAATTCAAAAAACTAACCACACAAGAATTACATTAGTGGTTGGTCATATTAATGAGATGTAGAAACTAAAAAAGGAAACTCATCGGGAATGGGTTCCTCTAGTACACAGTCCTCTCTAGATGGACAACCCTCACAAAATATGAGAGAAACAATATTTCTAATTTCTATACACTACACATTAGAAAGAAACTCAATGATAAAATCTTTCATCCACTAGCTTTTTGAAAAGTTTTTCCCTGGATAAATAAACTAAATCATTAATATTTGGGTGAAGACACAAAATTAATAAAATAGATTGAAGTTGATCCATCTATTCTATATCCTTTAGAAATGAAACGATCTATTTAAAATGATCAAAATAGGCCTTCACCATTATATGACCATACAGAACATCCCAGAGAACTGCCACATTCTTTATCATCACGAAACTATATAAAATCCATTATATATTTTTTTAAAGATATACCAAAATACAATTATTTTTGGAAGATCACCTTCCATCGATCCAAACCCAAACACTAAAATGTAACTAAAACATCTTACACCATCATGGATTTTGGTGTTCTATAAGACCTAAAAACGTAGTAAACATCTTCAATTTATCTCATAGATTCTAATAGTCATTGATCAATATTTGAACAAGTAAAAAAATGAGAAGAGAATGACTCTTACACCACACTAGTATTCTATTGAGGGTAAAGATGGAATGATACTCCAATGGAAACCATTGGAACATTTTTTGGGGAAATAATCCAAATATCATAATAAAACGGATGAAAAATTAGCACAAATAAAAAATTCATGCAAAATGTTACATTAAAAAAAGCACATATATCAAATAACTGAAATAAAAACTTCAATAAACCATAAAATTTTACCATTTCCATTAAAAAATCAAAACCACATTATTCCATTTTTAAATCCTGTAAACTGATTCCAATTCCAATATAATCACCCAAGTCAAAATCTAAAATTATATAATGTATTTAATTCATCTTTATTTATTACATGTTTTCGAAACAAAATTCATTAAAATTCCACCTATACTGGCCAAAATCAATCCAAAGCATAACTCACATCAAAACTCAAAAAATAAGGTATTGTCACAAAAACATATCCTAGTTATGTAGTTTAGCAGACCATTTTATGATTGTAAACCATCCACTATATGTATCGTGAACCATATACACAGGCTCCACATGGGTCACTACTCAATGCATTCTCACTGTATAGAAACAGTTCACTTCTCTTTTCATTCTGAAAAACACAAAATCCCAACTAGAATCAATGAAATAAAATTAAAACAAAAATGAAATATTCAATTCACAAACTCCCTCTAGTGATTTCTGTATATGGATGAGAAATAGTTCATGATGTTGTTTATACCCCTACATCTCTTGTTCCAAATTTCTAGTCTCCAATATGCCTGGAATCCAAAAATAAAAATTTCATTATTTATTCCATTTTTTCACAAACCAAACCACGTAAACCATGAATTTTTCACCTATACTGATCCTCAATAAGGACCAAGAGGCACTCCTGATTATCTTGGTATTGGAACTCTTTCTAGTCATCGATGATCATACACATGGGTAAAATTTAGCCAAAATAATACTAATATAAATGAAACAAAATAGTTTCCAAATCATAAACATGACAACCCATAAATCACATAACCAAATAAATACATAAAAATATAAAATAAATTAAAACAAAATAAATAGATTACTTATAAAAAAACCAAACCCACACTAGAACCCAAAATGATCTCCATGTGACAAATTTGTAACAACCATCTGTAAATCTAGCCTTCTCTATAAGGGAACCTGATAAATGTTTAATTTGGAAAACATATTGGGTCTACTTATTCTTAGTGGAACAAGTAGTGTGTTAGCATCAAAATTCTCAGTAGGTATACAATAAATAATATATATATTTTATTTATAAAATAGTTTATGAATTCTAGTTTGAGATACATAATAGAAATTTTATTTTTTAGTAATTTTAAGATCATTTTATTTGTTTTATTTTTAAAACCCATTTTGAAAATTAATGAAAATGTTGAAAAATAACCTAGAAAATGTAAAAAATAAATAGAAACCATTATCGTGAAGAATATCATTGTGTGACAAACAAATCCATAAAAATATGAAACATAATATGTAAGAGAATACTAATTCTAAATAAACAAGTAAAAAAAGTGATATAAAATAATAAAGAAACATATAAATATATAGCAATTGGAACAACCTAAACATATATATAATAAACCATATAATGCACTCATTTGGGACCCACTTTCAAACCTATGGTGCACTTCTATAGTGAGTAACCATCCTAGATGATCTAAACATGCCTCACCAGGGGAAATACCCACATAGATTACCCATATTCCATTGGTTTGTAATCCATAATATAAAAAGTAGAAAAACATTTCACTCTACACTCTTGAAGAGATCTAGAAATAATATGATAATATTAGAAAAGACAATGAATTTGTTATCATGCACTTTTCATTAAATGTTACTCACATATTCCCCCATCCATTCGATTCCTAATCATCAACCCCAACTATGAATGTAAAACTCATCAAAAGGATGAGCATAGGGGTGAAAATCTTGCATAGAACTAATCAAATGTATGAACATGGGAAAAATATCATATAAATTTGAAACAAATTTTGAAAACATTGAAAATCACTTACTCAACATTAAAATTTACAAATCAATGAATTTTTTTTACTAAGATGGACTTTATTTCCAAACCCAATTCTAATTCAAATATTTAAACATTAGTAAATCCTATAATTTACAATTGGGAAATTATTTAAAAAAATAAATTTAAAAATCACTTTTGTTTTCATTAGAATATAAAAATCCATTTGGATACAATTGGTGGTTTTAGAAACCTATTTGGTAGATGAAGAGGAGGACATAAAGAAAATGTGAGGGGTGATTGAAAATAGTGTTTTCATGCAAGGAATTTAATGATTTTCACTATTTATATACATTTTAATATCAATATGTGTATCCTATTCATGCTTATATATTTCTATATTCACCCAAATATATATATAGAATCATAAAAATACATTTGGTTCTATAAAAATTATAAGATCTACCCAACCAATAACTTGAATCCACACAAAATAACTAATCCACGATTAGTAAAAAAACACTATTCTTAAAGATGAATTTCATATGTATTCCAACTAATAATACTAAGACATGGTAAAAACAATCACAAATTACAGAAATTAATTTTAAAAGAACAATATTCATTATATAAAAAACGCATATGAATATGTATATTGGTATAACTATTGAAGACCATTAAAAAAATAACATTGATCAAATTTAAAACATAGAAACATCCGGATAAATCAAACATGGTCAATAAAAAAATTAATTTTTTTAGAATTTATTTAACAAATCAAACACATTAAATGGTATGTCATATAAACATGATGGATAAAAATACCCAACTCAATAGAGTGCAAAGGAGATAAAACATTGAGAGAGAAAAGAAACACACCTAAGAATAAATATGTTAACCCTAACATAGTAAGATTCATCCCATGTTATCCAAACCTCACCCTATGGTTCACATAAGAGAGAATCAAACTATTAAGGAACCATAAAACAATATTGCGAGAATATGGGAGGAGAAAAAATCCCCGAAATAAATAGAAACATAGCTAGAAACAATGAAGAAGAATCAATGATAGTAGTAGATCCAATGAAGGAGGGTTTGTATCCCCCTTCATGGTAATAGGTATATTGGCGGAGGATAAACCCAAATTGGGGGTTATTTAGGGGAGGTTGAAACATAGATACTCCCAATTTTAAGAATTTAGGTAATTCACAAGGTTTTTCCACATGGTTTACAAAACAGAGCACCAACGGTTACAATAATTGGAAGGAAGGGACACCACCTTGGGATGGCTACACAGTTTGGGAGATAATTTTCTAACAATGTAAATAATATCTTTCAAAATTAAAGATCATCTCACATTATTTCCACATAATTTACACTATCTATACAGAAGTCATTATCCATGACATAAACAAAACCAAGAGGCCCCACATTTTCTCCATTAGAACACACAATATGTTCCAAAATCTACATAATAATACAAGAAAAATAGTCAAAGTAAAAAATGAATTGAGAACACCCTATTCCTTCACTAGAAACACGATCTATCCATAGACCATAAACACTATCCATGTATTGAAAAAAAATCATACCGATAATCCAAAACTCAAAAACCCTCACTATATCAACCATCAATTTTAAAACATTAACTTTATAGAACATTTGTGAAATACATAAAACATCCTAAAAATATATTCCCAAATAATGTAATTTGTCTAGTTCAATTTTAAAAATGGAAACATAAACATAGATACATAAGTGAGCAACATTATCTCCCACTCTGTTTTTCTGGTCTAGCACCCTTCTAATTAACTCAAACATAACACATATATTCATTACTAGGGAATTGAAACATAAAAATGGGTGATCTAAAATTCTCAGTAAGGGTAGATAGGGGAGATTTGTAAGCATAATCCTGAGAAACATTTTTGGAGAACATGATCATGAAATAGAAAATCATGCCCTATATATCGATGATCATATAAATGAATCATGGAATAAATCTTGGTAGTTCAAAAGAAATGAATCATGAGGAAATAGAGAACACAATCCATGAATAAATAGATTAGGAATAAAACATGTAATCTTGGTAGACTCATAAGAATATATAATGACTTCCCTAGTATTAAAGGCCATTTTTCGGAGACGATACTAGTGGACAAAGTCCTTTATTAAACTCGGTTCATGCCCCATTCCAGCCCTATAATACTAAACCGAGATCACACCTTATTCAAACCCTATGTTACTAAACTGAGTTATGATCATATTATATACCTATAATACTGAACCAATTTCATTTATCCTTCCATCCATGTCTATCTCTTGAGATATAAATCATTACCCAATGTACTTCATTAAGGTATAAGTCCAAACCATCTCATAATAAAATCATACACACATGTTGAAAAGATAATAAATAGTCATATCATAATCCATTAAATGAAATTGGTACTATAATTCTATAGTCATATCACAAACTATGGAATGATATAGGTTTCAAAATCATTTCATCATAAACTATACCCGTGGAAAGAAGTGGGTTTCAAAATCATATAACCATTGAAAGATAAATATGTTTCATAAACACTAGGGAATCAAAACATAATCTATCACGATAAGTAATATGAATTAAAAAATTGAATAATTTCCCCATAAAGTCATCGGTAACACCATTGGATGTTGTCTTATACGGGAAATAAATTTTAATGCCCTTTTAAAAACATTTCGTGGGGAAAATATCATTTCTACATTAAAAATGCTTTTTAAAACATAAAAACTTCTTAAAATAAATATTATTTGAAAATATCCTTGATAACATATAAAGGAATAATTAAAATTTATATAACATTTTTAAATAAATTTTACATGAAAATTGGCTTCAAATATCTTTTGAAAACATATGTTAAAGCGAGGTTTTTCGATAGAAGAGATTTCTGAACAGAGAGAGAGAGATGATCAGATTTCCCTTGAAACATAATCTTAACTTACTAAGAGTGGGAAAATGGTACTAATAATTGGATATATATTGAATACACATAGGATAAGTAAAATAATCAGTGTTCTTGAGAGGTGGATTATAATAGTTTTTCATAAGATGTATAAATATAAATAATCTTAAAAATAGATGATATTGTTTCAATAAACTCTTATAATAGGGAAACCTGGGGTCATAATCTCTATGTACAAAAATACAATTAAATGAACCATAGAATATAATGAAAATAATTAAATTCATGATATAACCTGTAAAATTAAATTATATACTTTTAAGAAGAGTTTAGGTTCATATCAAAATGTGAGTCTCAATGAAAGAAAATTGAGACAAAACTATTCTACCGTTTGGTAACTTTTGAATCATAGTACGCATTAAAGAAAGATCATAAAATGGATATTGGAATACCCATAAATTTATGTATAATATACATATAATACAATCATGGGTAGTAAATACACTACACAAAATGAGATAGTGGTGAACATAGCATGTATCTGACATAAATAAATTGTTAGATGAAATACCCTTACCTTGGGTCTTGACTCTTATATTACTCATACAAGGTTTCAATTCAGGTAATATTCACTTTGTTCTTCGCATGTGCCTTGATTTGTTACATATTTGGTATTTATAATTTATATCAGGATTTCAAAAATTTAAACCTTGATATAAATATTATTTTTATACATTTTAGTTGTATTATATTAATCTATTAAATATACATGTATGAAACAGAATACATCGTTCATGGAGATGGTAGGTAGTACATTCGCATGAACACTATATCTATTTAATTGTCATATTGATTGAAATAAAATGACATATATTTATTTATGTATATAATTATTAAATTAGATTTATCAAATCATATATATTATATCTAATAATTAATCCCATACTGAATACATTTCTTATAGTGTACGAATGAATCATATCGCTTTGAGGGAGCGGTTGGTCAAACATCCTCAAAGGAAATTATTGTATTAACAGACAATGAAAAGTAAAAAAGAAATGTGTTATAAAAAGATTAAAGAATATTAAATAAATAATAAATATAATAAAAACATAAATAAACATATTTTATATCATAATTTCCACTATGAGAAGAGGTAAAAAATAAAACAATCATTATTCAGGGAGGCCATAGTATATCCTACATATAAACAGTATGTTCGTTATATATTAGATGGTGGTGTGTGTAAGTGTACATTGAAACCTTAAAAAAATAGTATATTTATGATACTTTTGTTTTATACAATCATATAAATGGAATTTTTAGGGGGTGGAAAAAGAAAATAAAAGAAATGATTTTTTAGAAGATGTTACCTCTTAATCGAGTATCTTCTATAGGTTTGTCCCAAAAGGATTCCTTGCATTTTCATCATCCCATGAAAAGGAATCTGGGAGGAAGGGATGATTATTGTGAAGTGTGTCTGTAAAATCATGACCAAATTGAAATGGTTTTCAAGGTTTGAGGAAGTGGTAAATGTGGTGACCTATTATTGGGAAAGAAAAAGAACTCACATGGAATTTTTTAAAACAAGTTATGTGTACACATGTTGTTACTTAATAAAAGTAAAACCAAATATGCATTATTAAATAATGGATGTTTATGTCAAATTAATTTATATTAAATGGGGTTCGAAAAAGTGTCTTGGTCACCCCCTAATATTAAGGTTTAGTCCCAAATTAAGTTTAGTTTGACCTTAATTGTAGTGATTAATTTTAATCACTTTTATTTATATTTTTTGTAAACATTTATTTTGATCATATTAAAATATAAATATTATAAGTTTTTTAATATATAATGTTTGTTTTTATAAATTTAATTCACCATAGTTCCAAAATTAATATTAAGGCTACACCCACAGATAAGATGAAATTACAGTTCATTAATGTAGAAAGAAGTTCAAATGTTATTAATATTTTATATTCAATATCAATGTGAAATTGATTATAATAACCTAAATTGTATTAATATATGTACCATTGATCTAATTTTACCTTATATAAATTTAAAATAAATTTTAACATTAATTATTATTTAAATGGAAATTTTGTTTTTAAAATTGAAGTAGTATTATTCACTATTCGTAAAAAATGATTTTTCATAGGTGAATAAAAAATCACTATTAGGGAGTTTAAATGTTCAAAATTCAAAAATGTATGTTATTATATAAAAATTAATTTATAAATTTGTCTAAACTTAATTTAATTATTAAAAGAAGTTCATTCCAGAAAATATTATTTTTATACACACAACAACATTACCAAAAATCATATATTTCATTTTCAATTATAAAAAAATATTTGTAAAGTGGTTATTACTATTCATATAACTATGTCTAATGGTTATGTTATAGTTATCTTATTTAAATAATTATAAAATAAAAAATGGTATTTCATAGAAACGTTATTGTTGCATGTAACGTACGCTAAGTTAGTGTTGTTTTTAATATACACTGAGTCGATGTTCCATGTTACATATGCCAAGATGATGTTCCATGTAATTCATTCCAATTTATTGTTCCATTTTATGTCTTCCAATGTAGTTTCATGTGAACATTATTTTTGAATTTGTGCATTGAAATAAATAAATGAAAATTTAATTTATTCCAAAAAGGTCTATAAAATTTCAAGGTGTTCCATTCTACCCCCCTAAAATGAATTTTTCCCTTGAAATTAATCACTTATGTAAAAAAATGAGGATAATTATACTTAATCATATCCTCAATTTCCCACATAGCTTCCTCAAACCATTTATTTCTTCATAAAACATTTACCAGGTGAGTGGTCTTGTTTCATAGAACTTTCTCTGATCAGTCCAGAATTTCAAGATGTTGATCCTCATAAGAATGATCCTTCTCAGCTAGTATGACATATAAGATTAGTGAATGTGATGGTTCAAGTTTTACTTCCTTAGGATTGATACATGGAACAAGTCATGGACATGAGAGAGATTTGGAGGAACATCCGAGCGATGGGCCACCATCCCGATATGATCAAGAATCTCAAAGGGACTGATATACCCATGGCTTAGTTTAACATTCTTCTATAATCTCATAACATTATTACATGGTGATATTAATAAAAACAAATTTTTACCAACATCAATTTTCAGATCATGGTTACAGTTATTCGCGTTACTTTTTTGATGACATTGATCTTCCTTGATATGCTGATGAATAGTTCTCACCTTCAAACTATTTCTTCATCAATATTTGGTCATGATAGATTTCATTATCCAAATTCAGGAAAAAAAATTGTAGCTATACATTTATTCCCACAAATGTATTCACATGGTTACATCTGAATTCTTTAGTGAAACTATTTTTTTAGAAATCTCAACTAGTGGAAGATGTTGATCCCAACGACCTCTAAAATTCAAAGAAAACGATATTAACATATCCTATAGTTTTTGAATTGTTCATTTGAACTGACCATATTTCTAATGATGAAAAGTAGTGATAAAACTCAATTATGTTTCCATTTCTTACTCAATAATTCACTAGAACTTTGAGGTAAGCCTCAGATCCCAATATGATATAATCGAATTTCGTACTCCATGAAACCATACGACATCCTTAATTTATATCCTAGGAAGATGATCTATAGAGAATATTTCTTTAATAGTTATAATGTGTGCTTATATAGTAAGCTGATCGACTATCCCACATATATAATTAACCACAATAGAGGTTCTAGGTAGTCTAATGAAAAAATCCATAGTGTTGTTCTCCCATTTCCATTTTGCTATGGGTAATGCTTGCAACATCCCTTTATAATGTTTTCTGTCTGATTTAACTTCTTGTCATACCATGAACCGAGATAAAAACTCTATGATATCTCAATTCATTCCATCCTACCTGATGTATATTATCAAATATCCTATATATATTCGTACTTCATAGATGAATATGGAATAAAGAACTATAGGATTACTCTGACAACTCCTTTATCAAATATTTTCTAGAAGGAACACATACACAGTTCATGAACATCATCATTCCATCATAATAAATGTTAATCTCTAACCATATATAAATTTATTTTGTAGTTATACATCTTCCTCATGAGCCTCCTTATTGTTTATTTGGATAAAGGGTTGAAAATTCATTTTAGAAAGATAAAATTTCTCCTTTCCTTCTTGATTTATAGATTCATCCTTTAAAAATCCAGAAATATTGGAACTGTTGGGATCCTCCTCATGGATATGCTAGCATGATGATTCTGACTCAAATCATCAACCACCTTTTTTATTTCATAGGGTGGTATTTTATGTGTGGTCATAATCCATTATAAAATCTAACCATCTTCTTGGGCACGTGTTCAACCCATCCCATGTGAATATATATTACATAATTTTTTGATCAGTACATATATGACACATGTCTCCATAAGGATAATTCTTCTATATCTTTAATGAAATTATTATTTGTTAATTCCAAATCATGAGTTATGTAATTCTGTTCATTAATCTTTAATTTTTGCGGGGAATAAGAAATGTCTATGTTATTCAATATAATAACACATCCACATATTTTCTTGTATGCATCTCTATAGATTAGAAACCCTTATCAATTAGAGTGTAATGTATTCACAGGTGCACAGACTAACCTTCTCTACAGTTCCTCGAAATATTCGTCAAATTCATCTATCTAGAAGAATTTACACCCTTATGTGTTTACTTGGTTAGAGGAGTTTATATTCATAATAAATTCTCAAAAAACCATGGATAATATCCAACTAAATCATGAAATCTATAGATCTCAGTCATCGTAGTTATTTTAGGCCAACATTTAAAAGCCTCTATATTTTAGGGATCTATAGATATACCATCTCTTGAGATTATTTGACCAAAAAATGAATAATTTTGTATCTAAAATTCAAAATTTTAAATTTTTTTATAAAATTTATCCTTTCATAGGTTCTTTAGTGCGATATTTAGGTGATCTGAATTCTCTTCCTTTCTCTATGAATAGATAATAATATTATCGATAAAGACTATGACAAACTGATCGAGGTAATCTCCAAAGACTCTATTCATTAAATCTATACAAATAGAAATGTAATTAATAATACCAAAAGGCACCACTAAATATTCATAGTGTTTATACCTTGTACATAATTTCTTCTTGGGTATATTCTAAATCTAGACCCTCAATTGATGATATCCATAATAAAGGTCAATCTTGGAGAATTATTGGGATCTTTGTAGTAGATCAAACAAGTCATAAATATGTGGGATATGATACTTATTCTTAATTGAAATCATTTTCAGCTCCTGATAATCAAAAAATAGTCACATTGATCCTTATTTCTTTTTTATAAAAATAATGGGTTCACCCCAAGGGGACACACTTGACCAAATAAACCCCTTGTCTAGGTTTTTTTGGAGTTGCTGCTTCAATTCCTGCAAATCAGTAAAGTTTATTCTATAAGGTGACTATTAATATTAGTATGGAACCAGGTATATGTACTATTGATAATAAACATCATGTGTTTGTGGAAGAGTAGGTAAATATTCTGTAAAGACATCCAAGAAATCCATAACATTAGGAATATCCTCGATGTCAATTTTCTTCCCATCAATTTGTGATAAGCAACCCTTTTGAATGATAACGAAGACCCACACACTAGATGTAATCTCCACATGATGTTCATTCATTTCATTACATTTATGGCTAAACATAATAGAGTTTAAAATATTAAAAATAAATTCCCTTATTTGAAAATTGATGTAAGAATTATTTAAAGAAAGGGAATCCTTGTATAAGATGAAATCAAATTCAACCAAAGTAATAAGGACAAGATTTGAAGGAAGCGCATTCCCAAAAAAAATTTATAGAGGAATCATAGAATTAAGATGTTATCATCAAACAATTAGGTTTTTAAATATTAATTCCACATCAAATTTTTTTGGTGGAGTCTTAACACGCTTAGTGACTTGTTTAGACAAGAAAGAGTGGGTAGATCCAAAATGAAATATGACATTAGTAGTTCTATAGTGGATGGTAAGCGTAACATTCATCATGTTGTTAACACACCCCTCATAATAAATAGGTATTGGATGATATTTACCCTTATCCTTCAGCTTAAGAGGTTGTTTACATTGATCATCGTCACTAGCCCTTAGGTTTGGCTAGTGGTAAGCATAATTCCCATTCCTGATACACTTGTTGCATAGAATAATGGAAGGTGAATTCTTTGTGGCTTTTTATCCATTAGAATTTTGAGTTAACTTAATCCCATAATTTTGACAATCAAGATCCCAATGACCTTCCTTTCTACACTTAAACATTTACTAGAACCCTTAATATAAATTTCCCCATGATTATTTCCACATTTAGAGCATAAAAGGAAAATCATTTTCTTTTCTAAAACATTATTATAGTTCCATTTGAATTCCAGCTTCTACTTCTTGTTAAAACCATGATATTGATTTGTGACTCCAACCTATATTTCAACATCGGCCTTACAACACACAAAATATTTGTAGAAAGTAATGTCTCTTATGGCCAACTCCCTTATAAGACTTTGGTTTAAGCCACTGAAGAACCTATCAACATTACTTTTATGTTGGAAGATAATTCCTCATGTGTACCTCAAAATTCAGGTGAAATTATCCTCATAGGTATCAGAATATTAATCATTCCATTTCTTTAAATTGGGAAACTCTTTCTCAATTTTGGTATTAAGACTATGAGGAAATTACTTATTGAAAAATATGTTCTTGAACTCATCCAACTTCATGGATTCAATCTAATCTTGCTGCCACATATTCTTCATTATAGTCCAAAATTGGTATGCTTCACATTCTAATGGATTGGTAGCTAGAATGTATTTATCATGCTTAGAACACTAGAGTATAGAGCACATATATTCAGAATTACTTTTCCATTTTTCAACAATAAGTTTATCAAAATACCCTCTAAAAAATGTGGACTTTGCCTCCAAAAAAACTCAATAAAATTTTTTCCCTATATTTATCATTTGGAAGTCCACCATGATTCATAGCTTGAGAAATCTGTGTGAACATAACATAGAGGTTTTGAATTCCATCTCCCTTAGAATTTGGTTTCCTATGAGGAAAATTGTTTCTTTTTTCATCACAATCACCATTACCACAATTCCATCGGGTTCTAGCCATTGACTAAAACCAAAAAGTATATAGTAAGAAATAGTTATCAATGTGAGGAACCATATAATCATGAGAAGTCAATTATATGATGTCTAACATAAATAACTAACTTAATCTATGACACCTTAAGATTATCCTAGTTTATTCATTGAAAAGTTATTTTTATATCCTTTCTAAGGGTTCATGATGATTTTATTAAATCCCGAAGCATATCCACCTAGGATTATCAAACCAGGTGTGAAACAATGCTCATTTTCATGAACCAAATTACCCAGAGCCAAGCCTATAACTTCTTTCCAAATTTCATATCTCTACATATGTTTATAATAGAGCCCCATCTAGTTATAGTATCCACACAAGGATATATTTCTAGAACCCCACTCACTTAATGTGTTCCCAAAATTCCAAGATAGTTTTCTATACTTTTCCTTATACATATACTCATCCCTATACATGTCCTTAGGGTTATCACTACGGTTTTATCATCTTAGATTATAAATTTTAACTAAACCATTTCTTGGATACCAACTATAGATAATATATCTTTTAAAAAATAATCATTACCTAACTATTATGGAATAATTAAAACACTATATAAATAGGCACCCAAAGACTGTAATTGGTCTTGTTCTTTTTGAAACATGGAAACATAAACACTAATACATAATTGAGATACATTGTATCTCAAGAGGTTCTTCATTAAAAGAACCCTTCTTATAATCATCAATCATAATACATATCTTCAGAACTTGGGGAAGGAGACCTAAAAGGTGGGGTGCTAAAATGACTAGTTAGAGTAAACAAGGGATATATATAAGAATAAACATTAGAATAAGGGGATGATAACATGATCATAAAAAATAGGATCATACCCTTCCTATAAAAGATTATATACATGAATCATAACATAAAAAGTGGAAATTTATAAGACAAGAATCATAGGGAAATAAAGAACATAAGCCATGAAAGCAAACCAATGGAAAAAACATGGAATTATTGAAGACATGTAAGAATATATATTTATTTACATCATATTCATGTAATTTATTATGATACAATCCTTATAGAAAAATTCCATTACTTAATGAGTTTATGTCCCATTCCAACACTATAACACTGAACCCAGTTCACCCCACATTCCATCCCTATATTAATGAACTGAGTTCATTTCCATTCCACCCCCTATAATGTTGACCTGTTTCATTTATTATTGAATCCATGTCTATCTCATGATAGGAAATTATTTACCCAATACATTTGTGAGAGATATAGGTCCCACCCATCTCATAATGAAATCAAACATACCTGTTCCACAAGATCATAAATAATCATATCATAACCCATGAAATGAAATGGATATTATAATCATGTAATCATATTATAACATATGGAAAGTGAAAGGATTCAAAATAATTGCATCATGAACATAACCTATGACAATAAGTGGGTTTCAATACATTATAACCCGTGAAAGAGAAACGAGTATCAAAAGAATACAACCCATGAAAGAGAATCAAGTTTCATAAACATCATGCCTTCAAAAAATAATCAATTCAGAGAAAACATATGATTGATAAATTTGAATAATTTCCTTATAACAAAATTTGTAACACCAATGAATGTTATCACAAATTGGAAATACTTTTGAAAGACCTTTTAAAATAATTTTTTGAAGAAAATATCCTTTATTCCTTGAAAATTATTTTTAAAATAGAAAAAAAATTTGAAAACATTTTTATTTTAAAATAGATTTTAAAACATATAAAATAATAATTGAAAAATATAAAACGTTTTTATAATCCTTTTTCCAGGAAAATTGGATTTAAATATCTTTTGAAAAAATTTATTATTTTTTATGAAAACATGGTTTTTGAATATAATTGATTTCTTACCGAAGAGATAGATAATCATATTTCACATAAAAACATTGTATTATTTCAAAAAGAGTGAGAAAAAGTAATAATTCAAGGATTTTTCATGAATAAATAGATGAGAAGTAAACTCATTGGTTTTATTGAGATATGGATCATAAAATTTGGTCATAGGAATTATTAACCTAAACTAGCTTGAAAAGCTATGAGATTCGTTTAATAAAATCTTCTAACTTGGTAACCTGGGATCATATTCTCCATGAAAGAAAAAGAAGTTACATGATTATTAAAATACCATTAAAAGAAAGAAATTTACGATATAACATTTAAAATTTAATTATATACACCTCGAAAAAGTGTTTAAGTGCCTATAAAAACTTGATTCTAAAATAAAGAAAATAGAGAGAAAACTATTTTACAATTTTGGTTCCTTTTGATACATAGACCCCATGAATGATAGATAATAAATGGGATATTTTAATACACATAAATTTAATTATTTGGTACATAGAATACAATCATGGTAGAACATGCACCACACAAAAGGAGAGAGGGGGGAACTTTTCATTTATCTCACAAAAATAAAATGTGAGATGAAATCCCCTTACCTTGTGTCTTGAATCTCATCATACACGTTCAAACCACCTGTATAATAAAAATAAATTTTTCATAATTAGATTACATAACTCTATAATAATATCAATAACCATATAAGGTTTTATTATGACATTATATTACCTGCCTGTAAACTATCCTATGCTAATGTTTCACTTTAGGTTATATTTGTTTTGTTTTTTTCATGTATTTTAATTTGATATATCGTTGGAATTTATAATTTATATAATATTTAAAATAATATTAACCATGAGATAAATATCAATTATATAGAATATATTTTTATGATAATAATCTATATAATATGTATGTATGAAATCGAATACACCATTCATTGAGACGGTTGGCCGTACGTACACATGAATGCTATTTCCATTTAATTATCTTATTAAAGGAGAGAATGAAAATTAAATATATGTATATATGTATATCATTATTAAATTGGATTTATGATATTATATATATCTTATATAACAACTAAACCGATGCTTAATACATTCCATTTAGTGTATGGAAGAATCATATCACTTTGATGAATCGTTAGTCCAAACTTCCTCAAATGAAATTATCATAATAAAACACAATGAAATGTGAAAATATATGTGTCGTAAAAGTAAAAAAGAAGAATAAATAAATAATAAATATAATATATAAAATATATAAACGAATTTTCCATCATAATTTTCACCATGGTAGGTGGTACTGAAAATGGAACAGCCGTCATTTATTAAAGTTGTAGTGCATTGTTCCCATAAATAGTATGTTCATTATCCATTAGATAGATGTTTTTTTATGTGTAAGTTGACAAAATAGCATAAAAATACTAATATATATATGATATTGATTTTTTATACAAAAAATGGAAAAAATAATGTTTATGGGGGTGTGAATGAAAATAAAATGATGGACTTCTGAGAAGATATTAACTCTTAATCGGGTAACTCATTCTGGTTTGTACCAATAGGATTCCTTAGTTGGATTTCATCCCAACTGAAGGATAATAATAGGAAGGGAGAGTTTATGGAAAGTTTAATGGCTACATTTTTTTTAAACATAAGAGGTTTTAGAGGTCTGAGGAAGTAGGATAGGTGGTGACCTTTTGTATGGAAGGAAAATGACTCACGTGTAATTATTGAAAACAAGTAGTTGTACACAAGTTCTTACCTAAAAAAGTCATAAAAAACAAGATAAATTATGAATTTATAGTTTATGGATGAATAATTTCTATAAAATTTTATTTGGATATGTGATGAGGTAATTTGGGCCCCAGATATTAAGGTTTATTCCATAATTAAGATTAATTTGACATTAATCGATGTGATTAATTTTGACCACTTTTAATAATATTTTTTTAAAAAATTAAATATAATAATATTAGACAATAAATATTATAATAATTAAAATTTTTATGTATATTTATTAAAATTAATACCATAGAAACAGAAAAATTAAGATAATTGCAAATCTCACAAGTGAGACGGAATTAGGGGTCTTTAAAGTAGAATGATGTTCAAAAGTTTAAGAGGTTTTTATATTCAATTTCAATTTAAACATTATTATAATGAAATAATTATTATTAATATATATAATTTATATAATGTGACCTGAAAAAATTAAAATATAATTTCTATAAATATTTATTAAAAAAAAAGAAATCTTTTAACCTATAAGCAATATTTTTCACTATTCCTGAAAAAATGAGTTCTCTCATGAAATACCAAATATTCACCCCAAGATAACATCAAAATAATAAATTCAATAATGATGGTTATTTTATAATATTTAATTTATAAATGTTTCTAAAATTAAATTTTTTATTAACATCAATTTATTCGAGAAAACATTATTGTAAAACACGATATGACTATTACAAAAATCCTAACTTTTATTATCAATTATAAAAAATATTTGAAAAGTTTATATTAATATTCATATTAAAAATTATAATATCTATGATATAATTATCATATATAAATAATTATAACATCAAATTTATGTTTCATAATAACACTGGTGTTATTGGTAACGTACACCAAGTCGGTGTTGCCGGTAACTTATGCTGAGTCGATGTTTCAGGTAAAATATGCTACATCAATGCTTAGTGTAACTTATTACATGTTCATGGTCAATGATATGTATACCATGTATGTTCTTGGTGAAAGGAATGTCTGAATTAGTTCATTTTAGGAAATAAATAAAAATTTATTCTATTAAAAAAAGTCCATAAAGACTCGTGTTGTTCAACTCACTACAAATCAACTCGAACATCAACCCAAATGATCAAACAGAATGATATAAATAAAAATATATAAAATAATAGAAAAAAGTATAAGCGGTGTGGAACATTGAATTATTGATTTGTTTTTATGGTCTACAATGTAGTTCACTTCATTTATGAGAAAACAATTATTCCCATCAATTTTCAGTAAAAATTCAAAATAATCCCATTCAAAAATTAATGAGTATTTGCTTTAAATTTTTATCAAAATTAGAACATGGTTAAAAATTAAATTTAAAATTACCTGAATATATTAATAAAACATTAAAATATTTTTATAAAATTATACATGGAAGTGAAATGATTCTTCATCGAGGAGTGATATAATGTATATTTTCGTCTAAAGTATTCTTTTGGTCACTTGAGTACATAAATTGTGTAAATTGATATGAAGGAATTTATTATCATGATTTAGTCATGGGTGAATAAAATTAAATATATTATTTAGAATTATATAATTAAATTTAATCATTTTAAGTATAAACATATAAAATACCGACTATGATGACATTGAAAAATAATACCCTTATATCATGCTCAAATTCCTTTAAAAGCCTTTGAACCTCATATAAATTTAATATAGAATTATTATACTTATATTATATATCCATACTAATATATAACATAACATATGTGATTCCTTATATCTTTTTATCACCAGTTAAAAAAAATCATTTTTGAAATCATTATTCTCGGTGATGCGTCGTATAACATGTAAATTTTGGTTCATATGTGTATTTACAATGGTCATGGTTCAGTCAGATTATGAATTTAAATAATTTTATAAATATAATATTTATCCTTTATATCCATATTTATAGTGATTCATAAAAGATAGATATGAAAAAACTAATTACACCATTCATGGAGATAGTAGGCCATACTTATGCATGAATATAGTTTTCATTTGTTGACAAATGGAATAAAAATGATGTAAATAATAATTCACCTTCACATAATTATTATTATGAAATATAAATAATATATATTTATAAAATCCATCCTTATTACAATCCATGTAAAATGTAAATGTAAATTTTTTCACATATCCTCATTGATGTGGTAGTCTGCACATATACATGAGCGACGTTATAATTTCAAAAATATTGAAAGGAAATAAGGTTAATGCGACATTATAATCCAATAAGTAAAATATTTCTACATATATCACACACACACACATATATATATATACAGTAAATTGATCATTATTTTATTCCATGAGGGGTAGTGATGGAAAAATGAATTTTTTCGATTAGTGAGCTAGTAGTCCACAATACATGCAATCAATGGGTTTTTTTCATTTGATGATGGTTTTTATGCATATATTGATTTCTATAGATATATTAAAATATTATTATACTGAATTAAATAGTGTTATTATATCATCAAAATTGAAAAAAAAAGTGAACAAATTTGACGAAGAAAAAAAACGGCAGCGCATATTTAAGATATATACTTCTTCTTTGGACAACAAGATTCAGTTTAAAATAAAATAACCATAAGATGTGATTCTAATAAAAAACATTTTAGGTAATTCAGTGATGTGATTTATGTAGAGTAATGTGTAATTTATTCTCAAATGAAAAATTATCATGATGTATGGTGAAGAGTGGAGTGGTGGCATCCTTTTATAAATGCGGGAGAAGAACTACATTGATATTTTAAAAATTTTAAAAAATATAATGAATTATTCACACCAAATGGTTATGAAACAAACAATTACCAATGAATAGATTATATATTGTTGATATAGGAAAATAAAATATAATTTAGAATAGTTTTTAGGTAAAATTGATAATTATCTCTTCTGATTAATCCTTTGGTGTACCTATTTTAATTCAAACTATGATTACAAATTTTTACTGCATTAATAATTTTTAATTAAAAAAATGAGTTTTTAATCTCATGAAAATTATTAATTTTTTATAATTCGAAATATCTTTTTAGTTTTTTCAATATTGAATTCATATAAGTGGATAAATTTAATTTTAAAATTTACTAATAAAAGTGACAAAAAGGTGTTTTACAAAGATATTTTTTTTCTAAATGATTAAATATATTTTTATCAATATTTAACATAATATTTATTCCAATAAATTATATTTTGTTATGTATAACATTATTGAAATAATTTTTTATAAAATCCATTATAAATAAATTGATCTTTGTTAATTCATTAATCAGGAAGCCACATTTTAATTAAAATTTGTACTTTCTGTATTCATCAAAAAATCAATCATATAAAAACATATAAAAAATTAACACTCATCTATTTCAGAAATGTTTATTTCAAAAATGATTCTCTATTTTCCAAATACATTTTTTGAAGTGTAAAAAAATATTTTTATTAATTTATCACAAATTTATTTAACAGACATTATTTTAACCATATAAAGGCATTACTAGAAATATATTTTCTTTATCTAAAAGATTCATACATATTTTCAATATGTGGTTATTTATATTAATACCTATAATTTATTGGATATGAAATAATGATTAAATATATTACACCTCACATAGTCTCAGGGCTTTGTGTATAATAAGTTATCCAAAAAAAATTTGAAATTAAATATATCATAAAATTTCTTGGTGTTAAATTATAAAACCTTAAAATTAATTTCTCCCACAAATTTCTGTCACACTATAACAAAAAAGTGGGTATATATCTATTTCATTACATCCTTGAGTTCCCAAGAATATTATTTTAATTTATGATTCCTCTAGAGAAATTTAACTAGGTGAGTAGTTTGAATATATATAAATTTATCTATATTTGTGATGATTTATATAGTTTTTTGTTCATAATAAATTTCAGGCTCTTGTTGTTTGACCTCTGAGTTCAGTATAAGTGAATAATCAGGGGTGTTTTTTTGGAGAGATACATAAAATACATCGCGATCTTAAGATAGGTTCAATGGAATCACCATTTAATAATCTTTCATCCCTACTCAATCAAAAATCTCAGAGGGGAAAATATATATACAACATAGCATTCCATTCATATAGAATCCTATTTCATTTTTCCAATGAAATTATTATAGAAAAAAATCTCACTCACATTAAAATCAAAATATCACTGATGATTGTATGAATAAATTTTCTATTGAATCTAGGCTAACATGATGTGATTTTCAGTGGTTATGAAATTCAATTCCATTTCCTCAAATCGATCAAGTTCTAATAGGTTTATTTTTTAAAATATTATTCCTAAAAATTGCAGTTCAACTCCACTTTCAATAGGAGGATTCTTTACGTTCCAAATATATGATTTTTGAATGTTAATTGTTTTTATGAAAAATAATCCAAATGTTCTTTTTAATCCCAATAATATTTGAATCAATAGAATAAATTCTAAATATATCATACATGGTTTGAATGGTCCTCTTAGAATGACTATGTTTCCAGTAATGAAAAATAGTGCTGAAATAGAACTCTATTTCATGACACTACTAATGTATTTCCTATAAATTATTGTCAATCCACTCATCTTGATCAGATAAAATAGATTGTGTAAGTCTATGAATTCTTACAACTTAATTTAGGTGTATTTTTTTGATGATCAAGAGTGCATTGTTCTCTAATAGTAATGAATTTTTTTTACTTTTTAAAGATATCATGCATAACCAAAATTACACTATATACATTATATGTTTTCGAGAGTCTGAAAAAAACATCTTTGGTCACTTCCCCCTTCCACCCTAGTTTGAGTAATGGATTTTACATATCTGAATTTTTTTTAAGTCATCCATAACTTTATAACATACCAAGAACTGATATAGAAACCCTAATATATCTCCCCTCATTATATCCCACCAGAAATACTCTTTCATTTCTCTATTAAAATTTTTTACATCGAAGATGAATAGATAATGTAGAACTATACGCCTCCTATAATATATCCTTCTTCAAATATTCTCTATATTGGACACAAAAATGGTTCTTGAAAAATACACTTCCATCATAATCAATAATTATCTCTATAACATTTATCACAATCCTCTATAATTCCACATCATCCATCATATTAATCTTTAATACTCACATGGAAAGAAGGTTGAACCCTATTTTTAAAAATATAATAATTATTCCTTTAATTTAATATTTCTTTATCCATCAATTAGAAATAATAAAAATTTGATCTTTTTTAATCCTCATCATGTATAATCTAGTATGATACTTTCAACTCAATGCATTAGCCACCTTTTTCTCTTTAATAGTGTGGTAATACATTCAAAATTCATAATCATTAATCAACCCTTAAAAAATTATCTCTCACATGTTCATCCATTTTCTGTTTAATTTATTCAATAATCTTTTATGATTTGTACATATATCACACCATTCCAATTAAGGATAATGTATCTGAATCATATATTAATTAATTAATGCTTCTAGTTCAAAATTAAAATTTGGGTATCTTCAATAATAATCCTTCTTTTATCTTGAGTCATAAGCTAGAACCATATCATTTTATAAGAGGGTGCATCCCAATATGTTTTTTGATGTATAACTAAATAATTAAAATACATTCTCCACTCAGTTGTATTGTTATCACTAGTGAGCTAACTAACCTTATCATAAGTTCCATTAATTTGTTTCTCTCATTCATCTTTCCAAAAAGAATATAGCTCCCTTCCAAGTTAAATAAGTGATATTAAAAGAGAGTTTTAATAAATTATCCTAATTAACTGATAATATCAAGACAAAATATGTAAAATATGGATCTCCCTCATATCATTAAGTCAAGTTACATGTTTAATATTATCCATATCTGATCGATCCATAAATATAATATCCCATGAGATTATAAAACCATACAAAGATAATAAAGTATGAAATATCCATACTATTTAAATTTTTCATATATATTATCCTACCTTATGGTAATCTATATAATACTATTGTGATCACCAAGCACATACCTTCTCTTTGAATTCAAAAGAAAATTTTCTACAAATACTACCACAAACATATCTGGGTAATCAATAATGGCTATATGTATTAAATTAATAAATATTGTGATGGAATTAGTAAGACCAAATATAATCACTATATAGTAGTAGTTTTCATACCATATATGGAATGTTTTCATATGTATGTTGTCTTTATTTACCCCATGTATATGATTTTCAGAATATATTTCAATATTGGAAATGTACTAATATATGAACAGTTGATCCAATTTCACATCAATTTGAGGGAGATAATAGTTATTGTCTATTACGATATGGAAATGTTCCTTATTATCAATTATTATCCAAATTGGTCTACCTATGTTTTTGACAAAAAAAGTAGGTGTGCCTAAAGGTGACACACATTTTCAAATAACTCTATTTTGACGATTCTCCTGGTGATTCTTTTCCTATTCCCATAAATCTATCTCAGATACTCTAAATGGATTCATTAATATAGGTATAACACGATATGTGAGTTATAATGTGAAATCAATATCAATATTTGGTAGAAAAATAATAAACTCTTCCAAAAAGACACTGACTAGGCATATCATCTATGTTGAGTTTCTCCACAATCATCTGATATAAACACCCATTTTGGATAGATATCAAGACCCATTGAATGGTTCTGATTTTCATAGGATGTTTATATTTATTGAATAACTAATACATGATCATAGGATGGATTATAATATATAACATGACATCCCTTACAATGAAATTAATATGGGATTTAAATATGGAAGTCAAATAATTCCCTATGATAACTACATTTTTAATAAGATGGAGAATAACAATATTTGAATGAAGCACATTCCCATAATCTTCAACTATGGATGAATTGTAGATATGGGATAATATAATCACACCATTAGTGGATTTCCCTAATAATTAATCATATAATTATTTTATTGACATAATTACAGCAAGAGAAAATTATTCATATATAATATAGTGGCTAGATTGAGAGTTTAAAAATTCATTAGATGTACTAGAATAGATTATAAATCCACATTTCACAACTCCATTATTATACCCCTAATAAAAATAGATAAATCTTGAAATTTCCCATTATCTGTGGGATTAACTAGTTGTTGATGTCGATCACAATAATTAACTATCATTTTTAGGACTGGATTTCATAAGGACCATATTTCATTAATTTGAAACCATGGTGTGTGGGTGGTTCATTATATGGATCATTATCTCAATTTATATCATTTGACAACATCATCACATCTTATTAACATTATATTTCCCAATGACCTTCCTTTTCACACTCAATATATTTACCTTTGCCTATAAGACCATACCCTTCATGTTTCCTTCCACACATCAATCAAAATGGAAGGATCTTCTTAATTTATATATGGTTTTTAGAATTTTATTTAAATTTTATCATTATTTTATTATTAGAAACATATGAATTATGGGTAACTATAATATCAATTTTCACCTTTATATTACATCGAATGATTTCTTTATAGCTACTTAAGTATCTTTTTGATGACACCCATTAGAGGATGGGTTTAAATCCACACAAGAATTGATAAAACATAGAATATTTTTTAGTGAAATTACCATATTCATAGTTCATAGTTTTATAAACATTTCATCATTTTTAAAAATATATTAATCGTCCTCATACCTTAGATGAACAAATTACACCTCACATTTCAATGAAAAATAAAAGAATGAAAATATTAAAAAATAATATTCGAATTTAACTTCACTATATTTATTCAATTTATTCTTTCTTATTTTTATTATAAATATGATTCCACTATTTATTTTCATGACATTGAAAATTGTAGAGATCTGAAATTAATTTTTCATGATCTAAACACTAGAGAATAAAAAATAACTTTTCATTAGTACTGATCTATTTCCCAAAAACTATTTTATTAACATTACAACTAAATAATGGTAATCTTTTCATTATGAAGGACTTATCATTATATATTTGCCTCCTTAGATCGTTTTTATGCTCAATATGATTCATATCTTGATAAAAATTTGTATACATTACTATGATATTTTTTATTTATTGATAAAAAAGTCTCAAGAGGTAAATAATTTCATTTTTCATCACATATAGAATTAATATTGTTCCTATGGGTTACATGCATTTACAAAAACAAAAAAAACATTGATAGATAAATAATAATAATATTTTAAAACAATATAATCATGAAAAACCTTTATAGAATATCAAAATAATGAAAACTTCTTCTCTGTCTATAAACGATTGGTTTAACCTTGGTCATTCATGATCGCTATATTTTCAAATCCTTCATTACATTTCATAATGAAAATTGAATCATCCCATGAATACTCCCCTGGAGTGTTCATGCCGGTGGTCTGTAAAGGAAATATCACCTTGTATCAAAATGATATTTTTGATATAAATGGCCATCAATTTTTAGTGTTATTACCGCTATAATCATTTGGTCAATAACCAAATCTATATATAGTATCTAGAAAAGGATGTTTTCCTATAAAAACAACACCCATTTCTATAACTTTATTAGGATGTTCTCTTATAAATATGATTAACCAAATGGTTCTTAAAAAAGAGTTCTCATCTATGTTTCCAATGTTAACTATACCTTATTGTGATACCAAATAAAATGACCTAAATTTTTCATATATAGATACTATATCTTATTTGATGAACATCCATTAAATAACATAACAAGTCATGACAAAATCATACAGGTCTAGTATATTAGAAAAAATGGATACATTGAAAGTCATTTATACATTAACTAAATAATATATCATTATGTTCTTTATCACTAGAACCCTTATTAGAGATATAATTCAAAATAACATTCTTTATAACTAGGATAAAAAAAATATTAAAAAATAGAGGTTTGATTCTTAATAAGGTTATAAAAGTGAGATATCAATTATCATATTCATAATACATGAGCCTAAAGGTTTGAAAAAATAGATTAAGAATTGAAAACCAAACCATACCTATCATAGAACATAATCTTGAGTCATGGAATAATGTTAGGAAGATCATAAGATATGAATAATAATGGAATCAAAGAACATTTTCCGTGATCATATAAAACTAGAATATGAAATAGTTTTATGTAACACTCATATGCATAAAGAAGGATTTTAAATGCAGTAAATTATTACTAATAAGAATATCATAGTGGATTGAGCGCACTTACTAAACGATCTTAATAGTCTAGAACCACCCCTAATAATGTCAATGTAGATAGGGTCACTTACTAAAACTATTTCACTCACCATTACAGATATGTTTATTTCATGACAGATCCATCACTACCAAAATAATTGGGAGGCTATATAATTTCATGCTAGAAAATCAATTAATTAAATTCATATATATGTATATATGTTTGTGTGTCTGTTTTCTCCATAAGATCAAAATAAATTTAACATATCTTAACCCATGAAAAGGAAAAGGATTAAATAAAAATTTCCTAATATCATAACCCATATAAAAGAAATAGGATTCATATACATTATGTCATAAAAATCATATGAAAAAATGTGAAAGAATAATAATTTTATAATAGGATTATATTCCTTGTAAAAAATGGAAAACTCTATAGGACTAAATATTATATGGAAAATTATTTTAAAATATGACTTGAAACCTTTATTGAGTAAAATAACCATTTTACTAGGCAAACACTTATTTTTTAATTACAATTTTGACAAATGTTTTGACAAAAGTAAATTTGAAATTATCCTTGTAAAATTTTAGTGGAGGAATCAAATCCATGATTTGTCATTTCGGTGGGAAATTATATTCATATCATATATGTAAAAAAATGATTCCTTTTTTATATTCTATATATATTTATAAGTTAGTTTTTAAAAAATAAAAAGAATATTTAATTAATTTATTTTAAAAATTAATAAAATTATAAAAATGCGTTAAAACAATGACTGGATAATAGTAAAAAAAATTAAAAATAGTTTCCGAATACATAGTCATTGATGAGTCAAAATTGTTGATGGAAGAGAAACATAATGTATATATATTCATTAAACAAATAATTCAGTCCCTTGAGTGTATAAATGGATAATGATGAAAGAAAATAATTTATTCTCCATAAATAACAATAGGCTAAGAATATTTGGGAGAATCATTATAGGAGGATCATGAAACAAGATAATCATAAGAGAATTCATTAACAATCTCGATATATAATGAGATTTTTACATAAAAACGTTAGATCAAGTATAAATTCCTTCCTTCTTTTCTAAATCATACTATAAAATATATATAGTTTTAATATAAATATATTACCTAATAAATAATATATATTCTCAGCTATATTATTTATTATAACCATTTATCTTCTATTTATTGAAACATATTTATTAAAATCCTTATTCAGGTTGATATCTTCTTCATTTTTCAGGTAGTTTTGGTTTGGATGTTTTGGTCATTGTAAATTGATCATGGATCCATAATATTTTGAATATTAATGTTGAAATAATATTTATACATAATAATTATATACATAATTATATTTAGCCCTAGTATTTAGAGATATAAAAATTTATAACACTATTCACAGATAAGATAGCCATTATGTACACATGAATGTTGTTTTAAATTTTCAAAGGATGGAACAAAATAAAGATAAATAATAATTCATATTTAAAAAATTATTATTTTATAATATAGATAATATGTATTCATAAAATCACCACTTATAATAATCCATGTAAAATAGAAATGAAAAATGAATCACATTGCCTTGTGGAAGTTATAGTCCACCTGTACGCACAAAGAAGTTAACATTTCCAAAATAATTGGATGATATGAAAGTATATGTAACTTAATAAAAAAAATAACTATAATTATTCCATAAATATCATATAAATACATTATATACATATTTATAAATTGTTGTGAGAGAAATTTATGGAAAATAAATTAGATAGGTTCACTAGGTGGAAGTTCGTCCAACACACGATCATAGGATTTATTTATGATTTGATGGATGTGGATAAGGATATATGGTCTTCCAATATATTGATAACATATTAGTATATTCATGAAAAAATAATTAATATTTCACTATATACATGGAAGACATTAATGTGTGAGAATATGAAATACAGTGAAAATGCATCATTAATAACTATACCTCTTCCTCAGACAACCACTTTTGGTTAACATATAATTCCTTCATAGGATGATTTCTTAAAAAAAGGATTCTATGTTATGTTTTTTGGTGTAATTATCAGTTTTTTTTAGAGTATTTACTAGTACGAAATACACATGAATTTTGGAGAGGTGAGGAGAGTGGTATCTTCATATAATTGGGAGAGAGGACCCACTTCAAATTCTGGAAACATTTAAAATATTAATTTCTTATTAATACTGAATGGATCCAAATTGGATAATTACTTAATTTTAGATTAATTATGGCCATTATATATAAATAAATATATAATTTATCTATTTTTAATTCCATTTTTCCCATTATATATTTAGTTTTATCCCTATTAAACCCTTATAAACATTAAATGTGGTAACTGATTTTACCATTTTTTATGATTAATTATATCCAAAAAAATTTAAACTTATTAATAAATGTTAATTATAATGATTAAAAACATGGATTTAATTTTATTTAATTTAATTAATGTAATTTGAAGAGATTATTTTAGAATAAAATGAAAAAATGTGGTGAAAAGTGAGTTTCTAATAAAAATTGTTCTAAAGTATAAAAAGTTAATAAAAAATCAATATATGTTTTTTAAAACATCCTTAATTAGAATAAAAATAATATTGTTGAACTGATTATACTTTTAAAACTATATATTTTTTAAAATATATCTTTTTAGATGCTTGAAATTATAACTAAATTTTGAGTATCAAATATTATTTCTTACTTCTCAACAATAAAATTAATATTTTTACAAAATAATAAAAATTTATCCAAGATAATTTGGACATGTTGATTTAATAAATGAATATAATTTTCTAAAATTATTTTTCTGAAAGAGGAAAATATATTTATCAATTTCATATTCTAAAAAAACTATATTAAGGAAGATGTTGTTTAATAATGTAATGAATTTAAAAAACATATATTTTTAATATATAAAAATATAATACATATTTTTAAAATGTGGTTATTATTATTCACACATTATAATTAACGGGTAGGTTATAATTGTATTAAATGTTACTGTACATTTAGACATGGGGTTTCTTATCTCACAATAAATAGCGAGAAAAACTATTTTAAAAGAAATGCCCCATAAATCATGATATGATACATAATGTTTTCGGAAAGATTCATTTTCAGCATATTATAACCACAGATAGTGTATATGGAATAGGAAAATTGAGTTATTCTTATTTAAGGATTGTCATACAATATATTCATCTAAGGGTATTGTTTGGGAGGTTTTATAATATTTAGGGAAGCTGTGCCGTGGGGAGTAGGATAAATTGTGCCTCCTTTTATTAGAGGGGTCTTGTGATGTGGTGGTATTAGCTATGTGGTAGATCCATATAATGAAACATAGGATCTATAGAATGGTATGCACCATGTTTATCATGCAGTCTTTGAATAGATAGGATGTGACATGTTCTCTTATAGTATATCTTTGTGTGGATCTCTTTCTCTAGTCCAATGACATGGTGTTGTGCGTTCCACTTTAGTCATCATAAATCCAAACAACATATAAATATCAGAATACACCTCTAATTGGTTTTTCAAAATTTGTATCTCAAGCCATAGGATCACACAAAATATTTTTGATGACCATTAAATCCACTTTATTATCAAATTCAACCTTGGACATGGACTAGAATTCTGGGTCTCTTATATCCATTAAAGAGGTATAGACCTATTTAAAAATTATTTAAATCAGGAATTACATGATGTTATTGTATAATTATTATAATTGGTTTCATTCAAATTGATTATATGAGATCAATGTGATTTTCATTAATAAATTTTTTTAATATGTTATTTTCTTTAAAAATGATTTTGGGGACATTATTTTTCAATGAAATGAAAAAATTGTGAATTTGATTTAGAAAGGGAACCTTTACAACTAGAAAATTCACCTATGATTATGGTTTTTAACCGTAGATGTAGGCCTCAAAACGAAGGAAATTTCATGTGGCCATCATTTCGAAATACCATGGAAACTATCATCATGGAAGTAGGCCTCCTAATTCCCCTATTAGTACCGTGGATATATCATTTATATGGTATAAAAAATAAATTCAGTTCCACCCAATGCATGTTGCCCCTCTCCGTACTAGTCCCCCCACCCCCTGCTAGTTCCCACCCACCCCTCGACACCCTCCACCCTACCAGTCCCGCATGTGAGTTCCCCACCCCCTTCCAGTCCTCCCCCCACTACCAGTCCACCTCCCCTGCCAGTTTCCCCCCCCCCCCCCCACACATGCTTGTTACCCCTCCTCCACAATAGTTACATTTAAAAGTCCCCCACCCCACCTTGTCCTACCCTTCAACCCCCACCCATTTCCAATCCCCCCTCCACCCCCACACACTTTTCCCTTTGAACCCCACCTCACATTATCTGCCTCATTTCACTCCCACCCCTAACAGTTCCTCCTACTAGTCCCCCCGACACCCACCCATCGCGCCCCTTGCACACCTCTCCCCTGCAAGTTCCACCCCACCCCTACCAGTTCCCCCCTTCATGTTATCCCCCTGCCCCTACCAGTATACCATCCCACCTTCCAGTCCTGCCCCTGCCAATCCCCCCCAACCATGCTAGTATCCCTCCCTACCCCAGCCAGTCCCCTTCCCCCATGTCCTCCCCCTTGCATCCCCATATACCCTGCCCCTCCCACCCATACTATTCCCCTTCCCATGTTAGTCCTACCTGCAATCCCCCTTCCCACCTTGTCCACCCCCTTGCACCCCCAACCCCCGTTGTTTCCCCTTCCTATACCCCTTACACCACCACCCGCCCTAACCCATGAACCCCTCCCCCTACCAGTCCCCTCCCATGCTAGTTCCTCCCTCCCCATGCCAGTTTCACCTCCCCTAACAACTCCACCAGCCCCTATATGTCCCCCTCCCCTGCCAATACTCCCCCTACCAGTTTCCCCTCCCCCTATCCCTGCCCGTCCCCCTCCCCCTACCAACCCATGGCTCCCCCACCCACCCTACACCTTGCACACTCCAGCTCGTTGGTGTCACACAAATTTACCCAAGTTCTAAGGTTAATGTGGTCACCTACAGTGCAGCTTGGGTTGTCGAATCCTCAGAGACCTTAGAAGAACCTTTAGACACTCAATGAAAAGAGATGGATTTTTGGCTATGAAGTGGCCAACTAGGGATGATTTTAAATTGTTTTAAAAGAGAACTAAAAGATCTATGTGAGTTCAAATTATGAAAAAATGAGTTGATCCTAGGTTATTTCTCGGGGTTGATTGAATTGATTATATTTTTTCATTTACAATTTCAATTACATTAACTAGAAAAAAATTCATGAAATGAATTCAAACTACCCTCATCACTTACTGATTAGACACCACCCGAAACACATATTAATCACCTATACACTTGTAGGATAATTTTCATGAGCACTCCAAGGTAATGAATCTAATTAGCACATAAAAATGGGGAAAATAGATTCAATTAGAAAGTGGAAGAGAGAAAATCATTTAATGAAAGAAACTCAAATAAAATAAATTAAAAACATTTAGAGAGTGATAAATAACATCTAATACACCCTCTTGATACCCCCTTTGATAACCCCATAAAATTTATAGCCCTCCATTGTTAACATGTTTTCAACAGAAGCGGGAAGTAGACTTACGAGGGTGGAATTGAAGAAGTAAAAACTCAAAAATAAAGAACACTCCACCATTGTGTGAACAAAATGACAAGTTTTGTTGTAAAAATGTTCACACATTAAAGAAAATGTATCAAAGTGTTATAAATAATAATAGAACAAGAGAATAATAAGAACGTTTATTGAAAACTAATTTGATTCGAATAACTTACATGAGAAGGAAAAATGTTACAAAGAAAATTTTGCATAATAAAATTACAATCAAAACAATGCTCCAATATCCTCCAAATACTCCACCACTACTTCCTTAAATAGGCATTTTTGAAGTCTTTGTCCAATCCCCCATCATACCATGTGCCTTTAATTAATTATGTTGGGGAATGGTTGGTGGACAATTAATGGAGATGTGACTTTTCAATTCATTCCCCGAAGTGGCATCCATCTTGCATCCACCGAAAAGATGCGCCAAAAGGACCTTCTAGAAGGCAGAATTTGAGTGGGCCATAGAAGACTTAAATGAAGTCGCGGATGTCCCCTAACATCCTATAAACGTTTCCCCAAAACTAATAATCCGTTCGCAAGATATGTGTTAAATGGTGGGCGGTTTTTCTGGGCCTCAGAATCTGGCCCAGAATTGCATCTTCAAATTGGGCCACCTTACTAAATACCATGTAGTACGAATTAGCACTTTCTCCAGAAGAATTATTTGTTCCTATATATATCTTATAGCGTCCAATGAAATTAGGGCTTCATTGGGCCTGTATTGGGGTCCCCACATTCTCATCAGTGGGATGATACCCAATCTGCCTTCTCCAGAATTGTTTACTTTTATCAGCACATATCCCCATTATCCATTATGAATCCTCCATTGGTCATTGAATGAAAAATGTTCATATTTAAGTTTATATCCATTTTCCAAAATATAAAATTAAAATATGGATAATTACATTCTTTAAATTCAGATTAAACATTGGGCCTAAATTGGTGCTTAATAAGCATGATGTGCACAAATGATGAGAATGGATGTTCAAAATTAAAATCCACTAACTCAGGCCCATAAGATCAAAAATGAATATTTAATACCATTAAAATGTCATCAAAATATTTTTTTTATTTTCTAATCACACCCCAACATGATTTTTTCTAGTCCTGAGCAAAATATATCTCACAAAAATTAAATTCTAATGACCTTTTCCAAAAAAATTTGAATACAAATTTCTCACCCTAAGATATCATACCAAAAAAATATGAAACCCCTCAAAATCATTTAAAAAATCTATTTCCATAGGCATATCTCAATCCCAATCCCATTCCTTTGTTCAAATTCATTTCCATATTTCATCCAAATTCAATTAAGCATGATAAAGTGTTGTGTGTCACAATAGACATGGGGGTTCATTTTCATTCGAGGGAGAAAAGACGGAAGTGCAAGGAGAAATCAAATATTAATAATAAGATGAGAACTCATTTTTTTATTTTATTTGTTTTTTGGTTTTTTTTGAAATTTTTCCATGGTAATAGAAATTGAACTCAATCGAGTCAACCCATGTAGCAGGACTTTGTTGATGACTCCCAGACTCAAATACCTTAGGGAACCAAGTGAAGCTCACATAATCAGGCATCATCTCAATTTAACTCAATCAAAAATAAATTCAAATTACCACAAATATAAATAAAATTCCCATCTCCGGGCCATACAACTATGGAGTCACGATCCCAAATTTCTGAAAGCCACACATTAGGTCAATTCATTGCTCTACGCACAGTTGAATATTTTTTAATACTCACTTATAAAATTAAAATGACCACCAACCCTATGCCATTTATTATAGACCTCATGAAATCAAACTAATACCATAAAATCTAAAGTATGTGCATTGTGTTTTTTGAAATAATTGGATGAAAAAATAAACGGTGAAAAATTACATTGGACAACAACACTTTCCAATATCTATTCAAATGAAAATAAACTTGCATTAATATCAGAATCAAGGCAATCAAAATTATTTGATATCCAATTTCAGAGATTGGAATGTGTGTTATCATGTTTAAGGTTAATGAATTTTTTCCTTACACACAGTTTCATCTCCCCCCAACATAGAATAACACTGTCCCCAGTGTTTAATGAATTAAAACATAGAAGGGGTAGGATATAAGTTCAACGAAGATATTGAAATTGAAAATTATGTAATTAAGTCACTTGGTGGTTGATGTTAAAAATGAATTCCCCTGTCTCCCTTTAGTTCTGGTCTAAGTCCCAATGGCTTGGATGGTTGTGACCATCTTTTCCCAAGGACCTATGACATTCCTTGAATTTTTTTAATATATATATATATATTGTATTTTTTTATCCTAAAAAACATAAAAATAACATAAACTGATGATACATTGTCTTCTCTTAAATTTATGGGTATGGTATTACACATGGATCACACCGCATTACATGGATGAATACGGTGCTCCCCTTTCATACCCATCAGTACTCATAAAATAAGAATAGGTCAGCAATCTATTTTTTTAAATACCTACAAAAATATAAAATAAAATAAAATAAACTGATGATACATTGTCTTATTTATATTTTCAGGGTAAGGCATTACTCATGGATCACACCGCGTGACACAAATGAATACGGTGCTCCCCTTAAATACCCATCCTTACTCATAAAAGAAGAACATGTCAACAGTCTTTTTTTTAAATAAAAAAATGAAGAAGAAGGAAACAAAATATGATTCACAATGATTAGAAACATGAAAACCATGGGTTGCCTCCCGTGCAGTTCTTTTTTTAACGTTTTTAGCCCGACATGGATCCTAAATCTATCAATTTTTTCCTGGTTCATAGGTGGGCTATGTTAACTCAACCTCTATTTCCTGTTTATTGAATGATTCAATGAATGGTTTTAACCTATGACCATTTACCTTAAAAATGTTACCACCTGTGGGATCCTGAATCTCTACTGCCCCATGGGGGCACACATGATTCACTATGAATGGACCTGACCATCTAGACCATAACTTTACCAGGTTTAAATGATGTTTTGAACAATACAAGTGCCCAAATTTTACCAGTTCAAATTGTTTGAATTTGATATTCTTAGATTGGTAGGCTTGAACTCTAGATTGATTTATCCTTGAATTTTCATAAGACTCCATCCTAAGTTCCTCAAGTTCATTAAGATCTAATTTTCTCTTTTCTTCAGCTAAGGAAATGTCAAAATTCATTTTTTTGATTTCCCAAAATTCCTTATACTCAATTTCAATAGGTAAATGGAATGCTTTTCCATAAACCAACCTATATGGTGGCATTCCTAGGATGGTTTTGAATGCTGTAAGATATTCCCAAAGATCATCCAAGAGTTTCTCAGACCAATATTTCCTAGAGGGGTTGACAGTTTTTTCAAGAATTTTCTTAATCTCCCTATTTTCTAATTCAGCTTGAACATTTGTTTGAGGATGGTATGCAGCGGAAACTTTATGATAAATTCCTTACATAGTCATGTGTGAAGAGAATGGCTGATTACAGAAATGGGTTCCACGATCACTGATTATAGCCCTAGGAATTCCAAATCGAGAAAATATATGCTCTTTCAGAAATCGGATCACAACATGATGGTCATTAGACTTGGTGGGAATGGATTTAACCCATTTTGAGACATAATAAATATCTAAGAGGATGTAGAGGTATACCTTAGACTTTGTAATGGGTCCCATGAAATCAATTCCCCAATAATCAAAGATTTCAACGACCCGAATGGGAGTGAGGGTAATTCGATTCCTTTTGGTAATGGATCCTAATTGCTGACACTGAGGACAACTTTTGTAGAATTTGAAGGAATCCTTAGTGAGGTTAGGGCAGTAGAATCCACTTTGGAGGAACTTTGCAGTGGTTTTATTTGTATAAAAGGGGCCTCCGCATGCCTCTCCATGAAAAAATTTTAGAATGGACTCTTGCTCAGATTGGGTAACACATCTCCTGATTATTTGATCAAGACAGAACATCAAGAGGTAAGGATCATCAAACACATAGTGTTTGACATCAGAATGGAATTTCCTATTATCTTTGGTCCCCATGAATTTTGGAATGTCACCCGTCACCAAATAGTTTGCTATGTCAGCATACCAAGGGAAATCATTCAATGAATAGAGGTGATCATTGAGAAATGAATTAGACACAGAGAGGTAGTGTGAGTTGTCTTTTAATTCCAACCTAGAGAGGTTATTAGCTACAAAATTTTAAACACCCTTTTTATCCTTAATGGTTATATCGAACTCTTAATGAAGAAGGACCCACCTAATCAATCAAGACTTGGCATCCTATTTTTGGAAAAGAAATTTTAGGGATGAATGGTCAGTGAAAACAATTATTGGTGATCCTAAGTGATAAGACCTAAATTTTTATAAGGAAAAGACAACAGAAAGAAACTATTTCCCAGTGGTGGTGTAGTTTCTTTGTGCATAATTTAAGGATTTTCTTGCATAAGAAATGACACATGGAGTTTTCTCACACAGTTTTCATAAGGCTGGACCTACAGTGAAGTCACATGCACCACACATGAGCTCGAAAGGATGTTTTCAATTTGGTTATTGCATGATAGGTGGAAATATAAGAGTTGACTTGAGTGTAGAGAATGATTCCTCACAACTTTCTATCCATAAAAATGGATCATCTTTTACCAATAGAGAAAAAAGTGGTCAAGAAATAGAGCTGAAATTCCTAATTAACCTTCTATAAATACCAGCATGTCCTATGAAGGAACTCACTTCCTTAACAATTTTAGTAGAGGGAAGGTGATGAATTATTTCAACCTTAGAATTATCAACTTCAATCCCTCTACCAGATACCAGATGGCCTTGAAAAACTCCTCCCCTTTCCATGAAATGGAATTTGTCCCAATTTAGTATGAGATTCTTATCCTCGCACATTGACAACACCTTTTAAAAATTTTGAAGGCACCCCTAAAAAGTATCCCCAATGATTGAGAATTCATCCATGAAGACCTCTAAACATTCTCACACCATATCCAAGAATATTCCCATCATGTACCGCTGCAAGGTAGCAGTGGCATTACATAACCCAAAGGGCGCCCGCTTGAAGGAAAAAGTGCCAAATGGACAAGTGAAGGTTGTTTTTCCAAGATCCACTTAGGAGACTTGGATTTTATTATACCTAGATAATCCATCTAAGAAGCAATAGAATTGATGACCCACCACTCAGTTGAGGACTTGATCAATAAAGGGTAAGAAGAAATGGTCTTTCTTGGTACAAGAGTTGAGCTTCCTATAGTTAATACAGACTCTCCATCCACTACTAACCCTTGTTGGAAGCATCTCTCCATCCTTGTTGGACTTCGATTCCAGCCTTCTTTGGAACCACATGGATTAGGCGAACCCACTCAATCTCAGCTATAGGATAGATGATAACAGCTTTTATCAACTTTAAAAGTTTTTTTCTCACTACTTCCATAAGATTAGGATTGATTTTCCACTGAGGTTGACGACATGGCTTTGACTCAGATTCAAGAAAAATTCTATGAGTCCCTATAAGTGGTCTAATCCTAGGAATATCAGATAGGGTCCATCGAATGGCTTTCTTGTGTCTTTTAAGGACATCTAGAAGCATCCTCTCATGATCGGCTTCAAGAGAGGAAGAAATTAGAACAAGAAAGGATTGATTGTCCCCTAAGAATGCATACTTGAGTGATGAAGATCAAACCATAAATTCAAGATCATAGTGGTTATCACTATCCAAGAAAGGACGAGACTTTGTATTGAACTCAATTTCTTTGTTCAGATTTCTTGACAAAATTTGTTCCTTGTGAAAATAATTTTCATCAACTAAATTAGCTAGAGTAGTGTAATGAATGGGTATGGACTCAATGTTATTGATTTCACCCATGGTATCATTGATTGGTGATTCTAGAAAATCATCAATAGAGTTATCTGAAAGTGATTCAAGCCAAGGAGTCTAATTTCTCTCATGTGAACAAAAAAATAAATCTCTTCTAGACATAAACATCATTCGGTAATTCCTTGATGTTCCTTTATTTCACTGCCATCACTAACAATACAATTAACATCATGGATATCTTCATCATCCCAAATTTTATATTTTTCCTCATAGATGTTCAAGTCTAGACTCATTTTTGCAATGGTGATGGTCATGTTCCCATTTCGGACTCAGATAACAGAGTTTATTGTTGCAAGGAAGGGACGAACAATGAGATTGGGGTTATCTCTATAGGACCTAATATTGGGTGATTGTCCAGAACAATGAATTCAGCTGGGTAAATGAAATTTTCAACTTTCTCCAAAACATCCTTTAAGATACCCTTTGGAATTCTAACACTATGATCAGCGTGTTGAAGAGTGACAGATGTGGGTTGGAGTTATTCGAGCCCTAACTGGCAATACATATCATTTGGAATGAGGTTCAAACTGGCTCCTAGATCACATAAGGCTTTGACAAAATTTTTCTCTCAATGTTCAACATTTATTTAAGGGCATCCTGGGTCTTTCATCTTTAGAGGAAGGGCTCCTTGGATTGTTGTGCTAACATTTGCTGCTAGAAGGACATCGTTCTTATGTGAGAATTTTATTTTAAATATTCATGGGTCCTTAAGATATTTTATGTATTCAGTAATCGTTTTAATGGCATCGAGGAGTGGAATTTTCAACATGACTTGTGAGAGTATTTCCCTCAATGTTTCTCTCAATTCAGGCTTGGTTTTCCCCCTAATGCGTTGAAGAAATGGGGCGGGTTGTAGGGTTGTTTTTTGAAGAGTTGTTTATTTCACATTTTAATTAGTTTCATCCGTTTTTTCATGTTTTTCATTTGAATTTTCATTAGAGTTTGAATCTTCAGGTGGTTTTTGAACTATTTGTTCAGGTTTCTCAATTGATTTCCCACTTCTCAAAACTGTGACTGCCTTTAGTTGTTCATGAGTTGTTTGAGTGAAACTGGTCTCTCCCCTTGATGTTTGTTGTGGAATGGATTGGGTGGGCATGGGTTCCTTTCCAGTTTTAATGGTTTGAATTTCTTGTTTAAGGGATGAGAATTCAGAGTTCATTTTTTCCATTTGTTTACACAACTATTCAAGGATTGGAAGAGGGACAGATTGGGTGGGGGAATATATTGGTAGGTTTATCCTAGGAGGATACTTTGGGTGTTGGATGGGTTGTTGGTATTGGATAGGGGGATGCTAGTATTGGACTGGTTGTTATTGGAATTGGTTATTGTTTTGAAAATTTTGTGTAGGGTAGGGCCTTGGTCCTTGTGGTTGGCTAGGTTGTTGTTTATCTTTCTAGCAGAATCCCAAGTGGTCATTATACCTTGGGTTGAATGTGTTTTGGTATTGGGGATTTTGAAAGTTTAGGGCATTGACATCAGCAGGTGGTCCTCCAAAAAGAACATCCATGATGGATGGAATAGTTGGGAAGTTGTCTGTTTTGTGGTCATTTTGTCACAGATTTTGCAAACAAGGTCTACAGTTTGGATTTCATGGATTTTATTATGCTCTATTTCTTCAACCTTCCTAGAGAGTGCTGGAAGTTTCACCCTAAGGATTTCCTCATCTCTATGTTTGTGCATTTCAGCAGTTCTTTTGGGATTTTCAGAATAAGGTGATGTTCCCCATGTTTGCTTTTGTTCAGCAATGATTTCTAGATACTCGTAAGCATCATTTGTGGTTTTGTTTTTAAAGGTCCCATTACACATCATGTCAATGAATTGTTTGTTCCCCGGGCCCAAAACTTCCTAGAAAATTCTGACTTGTTCAGGAATAGAAAAACCACGGTATGGAACCATGTTTTGGGTGTCTTTTAACCTCTCCTATGTTTCATAAAATGACTCTCCCTCTTTTTCAAAAAAGTTTTGGACTCTCTTTTTTAGTGCAATGGTTTTGTGATAGGGGAAGTATTTTTTGTAAAATTATATCTTCCCTTGGTCCCAAGAGAGGATGGATGAAGGTCTTAGATTATTTAACCAGTTCTTTGATTGATACTTAAGTGAGAAGGGAAAGAGCCTCATCTTAGCTGACTCAAGTTGATGTGGTGAGCACATGGCTTCAACAATGTCATTGAACTCCTTGACATGATGATAAGACATTTCTGACTCCATCCCATGGAAGGATGGAAGGTGGTTTAGGACCTGAGGTTTAAAGACATAGTGGGTGTATCCTAGGAAAGCATGCCTAATGCAATAGGGTGCATTGGTTTTGGTAGGTGTATGGAATTCATTCATGGTTTGATCGACTGCATTCCCCAAATTTGGGGCTACCTCATTTGGATTTCCATTTTAGTTCCCACAAGGGTTTATGAGTTGGTTTCTTTGAAGTCCCTCCATTGAAATTGACTCAATAATTGACTCTGGTGTATTAGTAATAGTAGGATCCAATTGTGTACTGGACTCCCCTATCCTATGACGTTCCACCCTAACTAGTCTGTTTGAGTTGTCGCGGGTGTAGGCGGTCATGCACCGAAAGAAAAAAAAGGAGAGAAAGGGAAAAGATAAGAGATATTTGGTGAGAATAGAATAATGGGGGTGAGGAAAAAAGGGTTTGGTATAAGGAACATACTTGGTCCCAGGAAACAGTGCCGAAATTTGGTGTTTGCCAAATTTACCCACGTTCTAAGGATAAAGTGGTCGCCTGCAGTGCAACTTGGGTTATCGAATCCTCAGTGACCTATGAAGAACCTTTAGACACAAATTGCGTAGAGATGTATATTTGGCTATGAAGTGGCCATCTAGGGTTGATTTTAGATGGTTTTAAAAGAGAACTAAAAGATCTATGTGATTTCAAATTATGAGAAAATGAGTTGATCAGTGGTTATTTCTCGGGCTGGAATGGATGAATTATCTTTTTCTTTTACAATTTCAATTTCATTAACTCGAGAAGAATTCCTGAAATGAATTCAAAATACCCTCATAAATTACTTATTGAAAACCACCAAAAATATATACTTATCACTTATACACTTATAGGATCATTTTCATGAGCACTCTATGGTAATGAATCTAATTAGCACATAAATGTGGGGCGAATAAATTCAATAAGGAAGAGGTAGAGAGAACATCATTTAATGAAAGAAACTGAAATAAAATAAATTATTAACATTTAGAGAGTGATAAATAACATCCAATATAGTCACTTTCAACCCCCTTGGATCAACCTATAAAGCAACTAGCCCTCAATTGATAACATGTTCTCAATGGGAGCGGGAAGTAGACTTATGAGGGTGGAATTGAAGAAGTAAAAAGTCAAAAATAAAGATCACTCCACCGTTGTGTGAAAACAAATCACAAGGTTTGGTGTGAAAAATTTCACACCATAAGGAAACGGTATCAAGGTGATAAGAATAATAACATAAAAAGATAATAAGAATAAAATTTATTGAAAACTAATGTGATTCAAACCACTTACAAGAGAATGAAAAATGCTACAAAAAAAATTTGGCATAATAACATTAGAATAAAAAAAACCCTCCAAGATCCTCCAAATAATCCACCTTTAATGCATTAAATATGCATTTTGGAAGACTTTGGCCAAGCCCACATCATCCCATGTGCCTTCAATTAATTTTTTTGGCGAATGGTGAGTGGACAATTAATGGAGATGTGACTTTTCAATTCTTGCCCCAAAGTGGCATCCATCTTGCATCCACTTGAAAGATGTGGAAAAAGGACCATCAAAAATGTGTAATTTGAGTGGGCCATAGAAGACTTAAATGAATCCACAGATGTCCCCTAACATCTTGAAAACTATCCCCCAAAAATAATAATCCGTTCATGAGATATGAGTTAAATGGTGGGCTGTTTTTTTGGGTCTCAGAATCTGGCCCAGAATTGAATCTTCAAATTGGGACGCCTTAAAAATACCCTGAAGGACGAATTAACAGTGGATCCAGAATAATTATTTGTTCTTATATATTTATTCTAGCCTCCCAGGAAATTTGGGCTTCATTGGGCCTTAATTGTGAGCCCCAGAGTCTCATCAGTGGGATGATATCCAATCTTCCTTCTCCAGAATTGTTTACTTTCATCGCCAAATATCCCCATAATCCTTTATGAATACTCCATTGAACCCTGAATGAAAAATGTTCATATTTAATATTATATCTATTTCCCAAAATATGAAATTAAAATATTGATAATTACATTCTTTAAAATCAAATGATACATTAGGCCTAAATTGGTTAATATTAGGCATGAAGTGCACAAATGATGAGAATGGATGTTCAAAATTAAAATCCACTAACTCAGGCCCATAAGATCAAAAATTAACATTTAATACCATTATAATTTAATTAAAATATGTTTTTTATTGTCTAATCACTATTACCATCCCACTAGCAGTCCCCTCCCCCTACTAGTTTTCCCCATACCCCTACTGGTTTCCCCTCTACCCCTTCCCCTACCAGTCCCACACCCTTCCAGTTTCCCCTCCCCCAACCCTACCATTCCCGCTACTCCTACCAGTCCCCCTACCTACTAACATCCCAATCCAACTCATTGGCTTGTATTATATTTTAGGATCTACTAACCATTGATTAAATTTCCCAAACACTAAATATATTTCATGGGTTTGAAAACAATGTTTCAAAATTCGAATGAGTTACTCTATTTATCACATAGATTATAAATATGGTACTCCCTATCCAAATTAAATTATAATATAAAGATACTTAAAAACTAGTAATTAAGAAACCCCAAATATAAAAAAACACAGAACTTCACTTACATGAGTCTCATTATAAGATAAATAATCAAAGATGTCTAGAACCAGCTCAAAAGTACCTACAACACAAGTTAGAACCTTGTAGTTATCATTCACTAAAACTATGGTAAAAAAACATCATAGAAAATCCACATAGAATATTAAAAAAATAAACAAGAATATTTTAGTCATATAAAAATGAATAATAAAATAAATTTATGAAGTATAGGAAACAAAACCGGTCTCCAACAGAACTAATGTGTGATAGATAAACAATATTTCATGCGATGATCCATATATCTTCATATGGTAGGTTCTCATCTTGATTTCCATCGATATTTTCTATAAGTATCTACGATTAAGTAATTCTCATGAGGTTCATCCATGTATCATTAGATAAGTTATAAATCTGAAAATTCCATGTGAAATAATGTTCACATTTACAAAAATCATTATTTGTTCATCATGAAGGAATTCATACCATAAGAAACGAAACAAACTAGTTTTGTCCACTGTGATAATGAATAAGTATCCAGGAATTAGACACCAATAAAATAGGGCATTATGATGGTCATGATTCAATGATCATGTTCTTCTATGAAACAAAAAGTCCATTATGGTCATGGTACTCTCTATAGTGACCATCTACAAAACTTGTTTGAATAATCCTAGCCAAAATGGCCATAGAATATTACATGGTTATAGTGGAATAATTCAATAAAGATATATAGAATAAGAAGGATGATATGGGAAGTAAAAAAACAAAATATTTTTATGCTAGATTTCATGGTGAAGTATTTTCTTCCCAATATGAAATATGCTATCCAAAAACACATGTGGAAATCTGTGAAGTTATCCATTGATTTCTAGTGGTGTTTCATGTCAAAATTGATTGAGGAAAAGTGAAATACCAATAGTTCACCAATATGTGGTTGAAAGTATACATAAAAATAAAAAATTATTAGAAATAGTACTACAAATTAGTGGTTCCCATTTAAGATGTAAATCATATCATTTTTTTCTATTTCTTGATATGGTGTAAGCTATGTATAGGATTTTAATTTAGTTACAAATCATTTTCACAATCTGTATTATTAGAATATATAATGTCCCTAAAATTTAATCTAACAGGTTGTTTTAGAAGAATCAAATATATCTATAAAATGAACATGATAAAATGTCTTGGATTGATCTAAAGAATTTATAAAAATAGTTGAAATATGTATGATCATGTGAAATTGAAATTGAAATTCAAAATCATGGAATGATACTGTGAAAATTAGTACATATACACAAATAAGATTAAATAAGTAATTTTTAGTGTATAACAATGAACTATTTAAAGATTTGAGAATAGGAAAAGAGATTAGAGAGTATATTGATAGTATAATTTAGAGGATATAATATGTAGCATCAAGAAGATTAGGATTTAAACAACACCATTTCTAAAATATGGATACTTGTGTATCTGACATGTTTGAATTTGATCTTAAATGGAACATAATTATAATAAATATTGTTTCATGAATCCAATAGAAGAAATTTAATGATAATTGATTCACACACTGATGTTAAAAAAGATGGAATAATAACAATGTTACTGTTTAAATTAGTCTAACAAGAAAAAGTAGAAGAAATAAAAAAGGAGGAAAGAGGTTGTGATTTTAAGAAATAATTATCGTTATTATTTAATAATATGAATATAAGTAATTGTTTGATTTTTTTTACAATAGAAGAAATATATCATGACATGTTTATGTACAACTTAATTTTGAAGAATATGAAGGGAAACAACATATAAAAAATTCTATATCATTTATAAGGAAGATACATTGGTTGTTGTTTGTAAAAAAATTGAATCAATTTCGGTATAATTATAAATGGGTAATGGGATTATTTTGAGCGTGGGATACACCAAACACGGGGAAAATGATTAAACCTACAAAATTTTCTCATTGTTTGATACAAGACAATCATATCATCTAAATGGAATCCGAGTCATTCCAATGGATAAATTTTTTTATGAAAGGTAAACCTTGTAAATCATCATGTCTCTTGTGTGTGACTGTGTTTAGAGGTGTTGTTTTAGTGAAAAAATAAAAAGAGAGATAGAGATAGAACAATATAAATGTTACCTAATAGTAAATGAGGTAAAATAAAAAACGAATTGAAAAGTGATAAATTGAACAACTACAATGATTCCACCCCACTCAGTGTATAACAAATTCCATCAAGTCCTCTAAAAATTGAAATAGAGGGTGGATACCATATTTTGGATTCTCAATTGGTATTAAAGAATGGGTATTCACCTCAGATTGGATTCTTATATTAATATATTTTTGTTTTAATATTTATTTTTTTCCAAAAAACATTATTATATGAAATTTTGGATATCTTATTTCCATGTCATGATTGAACATAGTTTCTTCTTAGAAATAATTTTAAACTAAAAATATAGAAAATAAAATGATTAAGAATATTTACCTATTTTATAAATATAAATAATATTCATGATCTTCTAGCATGTAGGATAGATCAAGCATGGGTGGATAATAACAGGTAGTTCGATGTACCACATAGGATATGGACAAAATTTCTACCTAAATGGTTTCAAAATTATAATCATAAGGCATATAAATTTTTTGATATAAAATATATTCGAGATGTTGAATGACAACCAAAATAAATCTCCATATCCCATCTCTCTGTCCATGTAAATAACACACTTCCCAAATCATCAAAAAAATCACCACTAATTTATCTCCCTAAATAACTTTTAAATTTTCCATCCTCACTTCACTGATATTCAATACAAGACACGTGGAATCACATAGACCTTATTCTCAAATTCACAATTATAAAAATGAAAAACATAAAACTACTAATAATCAATGGATTAATATAAGATTTGGGTTTTGAAACCTAGATCTTTTAGTTTTCATTTCGTAACCGAGACCCTAGGATAATTTTTTGTTCGTATAATAATAATAAAAATAATAAAAATAATAACAGTTATAATAATAATCAGTAAAAACCCCAAGGTAAGAGTTGGAAAACCAACTCATACCCCCCAAAAAAATTATAACAATATAAATGTATAGATGAAAACATGATGTGAATCATGATTTCAACAACATGACAAAAAAAATACTATAAAATATATTTGATGTTTGAAAAATATAATCATCATTTTTAGAAGCCACTCCTCAGAAGATTCATTTTTTCTACTGTTGAAGAACATCCAATTTGTATCACCCTAGAGATTTCAATTTCATCATAAAGTAACACCCATTTCAAGATATTTATTTATGTATCATAATCATCCATTAATCAATTTGAAAAATCCATCATATCATAAAAAAACCATCTAGATGGTAATATTGGATGATTAACGTCATTTCCAATAACATATCCATAAATACCAGTAATTGATCCTCAACCTACCAATTATTTAATCTTTAAAAGAATCTAGACATCTATTTTAAATCATCATCATTATGTCAAGGAGAAACCTTCAACTGACATTTCATCATCTAAAAACCCATTAAGATCATAATGGACCTAGCATGTGAACCTCAACCATAGAAGATGAACATAATTGATTTTAGACTTCAGATTCCATAAGATCTCAAAATTAGTACGTAAAATTCCATAATCGTCTTTCATTCAAATTTAAATCATAAAAATTAAAACTCATATAACAAGAAGTCATCTCTTCTAGAAAAGTCAGTGATTGACACATAATCAATGTGATAAAATCATATTTAATACCAATACTATCACCATCCCACATAAAGATAGTTGTTTGTTAAAAGTTTCCAACACGTGTAAATAATATCCTTTAATTTGGAAAGCATTTAAATGTGTGTTGTGAGTGGATTCACCAGAATCATTATGCCCCCCCTCAAGCCTCCTCATGATTGGGGCAGTTTGCTATTTATATATTAAGGGCATCATCCCCTTTTAACATCACCTCATAATTACTTTGAGAAATATTAGCAAATATAAAAAATTCAAAAAACCCCAATCTAACGTCTCTTACCCACATTTAGTTTAGAATGACGGACAAGGTACCTATCACCATCTTATTCAGAAGATAACCCAAGAGTTTACTTTTCCCCATCCACCAAAGGGTCCTACACTCCAACATGAGTGCCGTGATTCCCTTTTTTCAATCCAATTTTACTTCAAACTAACTAGATGTTCTAAAGTGGGTTCTTTTGAGATCACCATTCCATAAGACAATATATATCGAATAAATTAAGAATATGATAAATATTAATCTATTATCTTTTCATAAGAAACGATTTTCCAAAATCACTTCACCCCATTCATAATCTTGATAACTAAGTGTAGTGGTTTGGAGAACTTCACCTATGTGAAAATCCTCAGAAGTGAGGGTATTGAGAACTCATAGGTGGCTAAATCGCTCTTAATAGGTGTGCCAATATGATAATCAATAATTGAAAAAGAATGTTACTTCTAAAGGTGAACATGTAAACATTTAAATCCTATAATAATGGTAACCAAAAGTTGTTCAACATCCCTTTAAAAAGACTAGAGTCCATTTAATCATCTTCAAACAATATCCTATAAATAACCACTTCCCATGAGACCAACATCTATAATAATCCTCTCCTAAAGAAGAATGATCCCGGATAACTCAATAATATTAAACCCCCTAATCAAAAGAACTAAATCTAATAGATTCAATAAACCTTATGATAAAATTATTCTAAGGATATCAATTAATGATCCTACTAACAAAAGAGTACTGAATGTACTATACAGGTAAATTCATTTCCTTCCCGAAAAAAGCAATGGACGATTTCTTCTATTGCTGAAATGTAAAAGGAGAAATATGAGATTATGCTTCATTCTTATCACACATAAAGGATCTCCCAAAAACCAAATATGGAAAGGTGTGATTAGGGTTTAATGCTGGATCCCTTCTCTGATCACATTATGATGAAATTGATTATATACTGTAAATTTTTTCTTTTAAACCATAATAAAAACCAAAAAAGTATTAATTATAATCAAATGATCTGAAATAATTATCCAACATAACTAGGTAAATTATTTCCTCATCGAAGGAACTTATTAAATTTATTAATGAATGCTTTTACTGAATTTAAATACGACCTAGACCCTTTACCATGGAAAGACCCTAATTTATAGGCTATATTAAAATAACATAATCCATATAAATAATTAAACTTCTAGGAAAACTATATTAATTAACACCTTATCAGAAAATAATAATAAAATTAATGACCACCTACCATTAAACATTTTTATAATTTAATTCAACCTCACCAAGACCATCAATCCCATCACATGAAAAATCCCTATCAACAAAATCCTCAACTCATAGATTTTAATAGTTACCAAAAAAATTTAAAAACCCTTAAAGTATAGAAATACTCAATGAACTATATTAATACACATATTGAACAAAATAATTCCTATCTATCGCACCATTGAAAGAATAATCTTTGAAAAAGATGTTGCAATGATAATGTGAGAAGAATATATAAACCTAGATGCAATGAATCCGGAGGGGATATAAGAATAAAAAACGAAAAAGATAAATTGTGTACTCAACCTATTGAAGATGTTTATATAAGAATAAATGATTAGTTTAGAAAGAATAAAAAAGCATGTATGTGAAGAAAATTCAATCCTAGATGCAATGAATTGGTCGGGGACGTCGCCAGAGGAGAGGGAGCGAAGAGTGGGAATAGGGGATGTCATCGAAGATGAGGGAGCCGAGAGGGGATGGGGGAAAGGAGGTGGAGGTTGGGATATTGAGGTGGAGGCCAGGAGGTCTAGGTCGAGAGTAGAGGTCAGGTAGGGGAGGAGATCTCCTAGATTCAGTGGTCGGATTGTCAAGAGGCGGAGGTCAAAGAGGGAAGGAGAGGGACGGGAGGGGCATGATAGGGAGGGGAGGAGAGGACTGAGAGGGGGGGGGGGGGTTGGTGTGGTGGAGGTCATGGAGGAGAGGGTTAGAGCATGGGACCCCAATGGAATAGGTGATTCAGGAGGAGAAGCCCGATAATTAAGGCAGTGAACCACAATTTCATTAAAAGCATGGCCTCATATAATCCTATTGCCACAGTTTTTTAAAACTATAGAAATAAATGGGTGGAAATGGGATAAATTTCTAGTTGTGCTTAAATAACAATGGAGGTAATTATTTTCCATGAAAATGGTTAATAAATAGTAAAAATACTTTTAATATGGATTTTCGAAATCATATCTCATTTCAATCCTTAGGTAAAATAGGAGATGGACTTGTCACATGGGTGTGTGTAATGCCACATGAAGGTTGTTATCAACAAACTATGTTATGACATTATATTAGTTGTAATCACACGATTCCAAGATTAATATTTATATATTTATTTCATCGTTTTTATTCAAATATGATAGATGTAAAATCATGTTCTTGGTTTTACACATGATGTTCTATTTCATGGTTGGTTACCCACTTGATTATATTATATTCTATCTATGGATTATTTTTATTATATTCTCATTATTTCGTACATGGACATGTCTTATTCATTGTTTTTTTGAATATAAAATGATTTTATGAAAAATAATGGGGTTTTTGTTACAAAATGATTCTCTCTTCATATTGTTTTGTAAATTCGTTTTTTAAATATTGAACTATAGTTTTATGTTAATTAGACATTGTATGAATTATTTAATGAAATCATTTTTGAAGTAGGGCTCACACCGAACCATTGAATTTAGATTTTTATATATATGTTTTTTAGTAAACATATAAGGGTAACATCTTATTATAATTCTTTGAATTCTATTAATTTTTTTAGCCTTCATAGTTGGACAATTTGGTTGTAACATATGGTCAAATGGATTTTTCTTTAATAGTTTGAATCATTTTACAATCATGTTTAACCCCGTGAGATGATCATTATATATTAATGGATGTTCAATCTTTCTTCCACTATAAACCTTTCTGATTTAACTCGTTACATTTATATATGATTCCATTTGTACATTCCTTTATCTATCTATCTTTTGGTAGTCCTAAATGGGGACGTAACATGTTTACACTGGTTGATTCACACAAATTTGAATCCAATCACATTATTGAACATAAATGTTATAAAAATATTAAGAATTGGTTCTCGGTATTTTTTATATACATTTTAAGACCGCCAACAATCGAGTAGTTAGTGAATAATGGTGTATGTCCAACTAACTTCCATTTCCTAACTCGGGTTACCATCACTAGTTTGTAATTTTTCCCTAATATGAAGAAATAATGTTTGTGGTTTCTTGAACAACTAGACATACAGTTTATTTAAATAGAGTTTTTCCTTTTGAAGGATATTCATTTCATTTTTAGAATATATATTTATTTAAATTAATATTTTTTAATTCCACTAATATAGACCATTGTTGTTGGATTTTTTAATGTGTATTTATCTCTAAAAAGTTTTTTTTTCTATATCTTAGGTTTTCTAGATTATGTCTCCCAGATTCCCTCTTCAGAATTTTATTGAGGAAAATATGAGATATTTTCCAATGGAGAATATTTTGTTGGATCCCTACCATGTGTAGGATGTGATCCACACAATCCAAACTCTAGGCCAGATGAGTATAAAAAATTTGGGATGAATTGTTGATCATGGAAAGAAATTCTCCGTGCTGAATCCACCAACTTCTATTATAATAAAAGTGTAAATAATTAGATGAATAAATTAAGAATATTTAGGTGATCTGTAATTTTATGAATACTCATGATGACTATATGGTGTGTTTTTCCACTTATACTCTTAAGGGTTCAGGAAGATGATTATTGGAATTGATCGTGAATGATATATTGTATAGGGGTCTTAATTGGACATCATTAAGGAAATATTAAAAAAAATTAATTACCAAAAAATTCCTCTAGAATGGACCCATGAAATTCTAACATTAGAGAATGGAGTGATTTTATTTTTGGATTATTCCACCTTTTTCACTGAGTCGGTGCACATAGAACCTAATTCTATTGTTAATGATTTCCTGAAGTCTTAGAGGTTCGAGATGGCTATGAGGTTTGATATTCAGTTTTTGATGAATCTCATATGATTTATGAAAATTTTGGTTCTATATGATTATTCTTCTATTGTATAAATAAATATAACTAACAAAACATGTGTTTTTGGAGATTTAGTTACTGATGTTTTTATCTAGGGTTTGTATTTTGGCTAGAAATAGAAACACAATGATGTTTAATATTCACCAAAACTAACTATAAGCACATCATTATGAAAATATTATATAGTTTTATATTAATGTGTATGTCCTTTTCATAAACAACATATTTTTACGGAATCACCTTCATTGTTCTAGTGTTTTGAATAATTTTTTCTTCTTAGAGTTTTTTTGAAAAGATTATTTTAATTCAGTAAGGATGGATCAACTTTCACCTTGGTTTATTATGATTAATATGATGTTTAACATGGTGTGGATATTATTCCCATTAATAAGGGTATTTCAACGTATGTATGAACACATAGGTAGGATTGGGGTTTAGAATTATTTATAGATATGTGTGTATAATTTAGGAATATATGGTTGATATGGATAATATTACAAATTTTGTATTTATTTCATCCTCAATGGAGCTTGATTTATTTGATAAAGGTGTCACTCATTATTTAATATCATCAATGTTAATTTTTGCGTTTTTATTTAATTTATATTTATATTTTATTATTATTATATAATTCTATGTACTATGGAACGAGGTAGGAATGTGGTTTTAAATATACAGTGTGTTATGTAATGATATCTAACTTTGACATGGTGTGGGATTTCATTTTTACTGATATGGATTTCATTGACCAGACTATTGATATTGATCAGATGATTATTGTTAAAGAACAAATTAACTTTTATCATCATCATGTAAACCTTCAATATCCTGATGGAGTCTCTCATGTATTTCAAGGTTAGTGGGATTCTTGATATAGGATAAAGGGACCTATAGTTTTTTATTCTAGAATGATCTCTTGCAAGTTGTTTCAGATGTTCCTTGATGCATCTAATACTTTTTTAGAATAACTATTTTATGTGGTGTGTGCATTACCAGATGTATTTCATGTTGATTTTTCCTTGGCACTACCATCGATAGTGGTTGAGATTATGACTTAACTATACCCTTTTAGGATGCTCATTTATATGGAATAATATATAAATGCAATATGTGAGTTAATGAAAATAAATTTCATTTATGGAAACATTGGGGATAGTGTATTTATTCATCTTAATGTTTCACATTGGGCATCACATATTCTATTGTCTAATATGGAAGATTTGAGCCTCGTAATTTTTACTGATTACTAAAATCACAATCAGGTAACCATTGAGAATACATATCCAATTAAATTAATTGATGGTCTTTCTGATCAAATTAAAAGAGATCATTAGTTTTACAAGATTTAACTCTGGTTAGTGGACCATTATTTGAGATTTTGAGAAGTTCATATACCAATGATCGTGTTCAGGAATTAGTATGAGAGTTTTTATTTCATAGTTATTCCCTTCAATATCACCAATTCTCCTATAGTATATTTGAAACTGATTAACTGGATCATTCATAGATTCTCTAAAATAATCATTGTCATATTTTTTATTATATATTGATTTAATCTATGTTAATGATGTAAGGAATGGATAATTTGGATATCATCATTAGGACATCGAGATATCTTCAATATTATGGTATACTTTCCAACTATAAAAATCAAATATATAATGTGATTTTTCTTCTAGAAAGTTATATATAAGAGGGGAATCTCAATGGATCATGAAATGAAACATGTGGTAATTTCATATGACAAACCTAGATAATTTATTCAAATCTAATTATTCATATTTTGACTGATTATAACAGGTTTATTGTTTAGGAATATTCTATTGACTCATAATTTGATGAATGCTTTGACCTTGAAGGGATTAATGTTTATGTTGAATGATAAATTTGAAAGATCTTTAGAGGAACCAAATGATTGGTCCACTTTATCTATCATTCTAGTACACCTATAACTGATAATTATAGATGATGCTTACCATGATGATTATTTTATGAGTTTGATGTGTATCTTGATGTTGGAGAAGCTGATTGTGGACTATGAATTTCACTAGTTACCCATATATGAAAGCAACTACCCTATAAATTATAATTATTTAGATACAAAAATTCATGAATTAAAATTTGGCATCACTATATATTATTGGAGAAAATCATTCTATATTCCAATCATTATCTCTTGAAGTATATATTAAATCACTTGTAACTAATTTTTCAGTAGACATGCTGTTATGAGTAACATCAGGCTTTAATTTTTTTTTTTCTTGTACTATAGAGGAAGAAAATGTGGTGGTATATGCTTCTAGTAGGAAATTACCAACTCAAGGATGGGAGGAATTACTATTGGAATGGTATCTACTATTATTGTTCAATGAGATGAGGTTAGGAGTGGAATATGTGGGGGGGAAGGAGGCCTTAGACTCAGTGAAGGATGAGTCATCATTTCATGGTTGGGTTTATAATGAACATGAATAAAACACAAAATACAGGATTTTTTTTTGAAATCCTATATAGTGGGTAGACCTAGGGTGAGTGGTCTTGGTATCTAATTGTTTTTTTGTATCGAAGGAATATTGGTTTTACTTATATCTCTAAGGCATGAATTCAATGGAAATCATCCCCAGTCATATTTTTTCCTAGAACCTAGGATATCTATGATGTTTTATCATCTAATATGTCATTATTGTTCTCTGAGGATGTGATTTTTGATTAATTTTTTTTATGATAATGTGATAGTTTTTTTAGAAATATGGTATAACAACAGAGGCATTTTAATTTGTTTTAACCATTTCTTATTCAAATATATAAGTGGGACATTATTTTTATAGTAATCATTTTCAGCATTCTAGGGACTTGAAGAGGATTAGATGTGATGTGGATGATTATTGATCAACTTACAAAATCAATCAATATCCTGCCTATCAAGTAGATAATAATGGTAGAACATCTTGGGTTGTTTTATGTCTGATATGTTGTGAAACAATGTTGGGTCCTCTCTTCAATAGATTCTGAAAAGGACCTCTAGTTCACATCAAGTTATTGGAATTTTTTGAATGAGTTGATGGGTTCCCCCATGCCAAATAAGCATTTCATATCATATTTAATTTGATGGGATGAAATATAGGGCTATTTACATTATAGATGATATAATCTATCCATGGATTCATGATTTTTATTATTTGTGGGAGAATAATTTTAAACTAGTCGATTATTCCTATAAAAAGTTATTAGGATTTAATTGGCGTCATTTCATTGATATAATTGTCTGGGAATCCATGTAGATTCAATATGTGTTGTTAATAGTATTGACGTAGGTCCATGCTTGGGAAAATACATGTTAAAAAGATGATAAAAAAAGTATAGTTGATATGGAAGAGATTAGTCATGGAACAAAGTCAGGAGATATCCTAAACTAGCTGTCACTTTTGGTCCCCATAGTATGAATTTTTCGGATCGATTTTTTCTTAGAGATTCACAGCATTATGAACATCATCAATTGGGTTAGTATTATAAATTTTCACCATTTTTTATTAGAACCGTTGATAGTTTTTCACAACATATAATGGAGGAATATCAGTTGAAATTTTTTTCTCTAGTGACATCGTTTCACGATGTGTTTCATGTTTCTAAGTAGAGGAGGTTTCGACCAGACCATTCCAATGTGATCAAATCATAGGATATTTATCTTGAGTTGGAATCCACTGTGGTTAAAGAATGATTTTGGATTATGGATCACCAGGATAAAGTACTATATGTTAAAATAATTTGGTTGTTCTAAAAATTGTGATAGTGTGGTCAAGATATCTGTGAGAAGTGGGAGTAAGTGGCATGATCCCTCCCTAAAAATATACATATACGAGGTTAGAAAGATAACGAACAATAAGTACCACCACTAGTAAGACCTGGGTTGTGACTTGTATCCACAATATAAAAATATCAAAAATGGGTGGCATTATCAAATATAATAATATAGGGTATAGATATAAGAAGAATAAACCAAAAGTAACACCATGGGAAAAAATGAAAACTAAACCAAATACATTAAAATTTTAATTGTATAAATAAAAATGATAAAGGTAGAAATATAGAAACATAAAAACCCAAAAAACATAATGTTATGATATTGAAACAACCTAGTCATAAGAGATAGTAATGTCTAACACAATCATTATAGTTTTCATGGTTCCACTAAATTAGTTTTAATATATAGGGTGATCATAATAGTATACTTAATATTAATTCCAAATTTTTTATTGCACATGTTAAAGAATCATAATAATTCACCAATGAGGAAATGGAATAACTAAACAACACCCAAAGAGGTCAACTAGCCAATCTCATCATCACTATTGATCATGCAAAAAATATTGAAATCCATGTATAATAATTTTATTAAAAGAATATCAATAATGGGTACCATGTACCACTTTCCCATTGATTTTACACTATCAAATCCATAATTTTTATGCCTTGATTATCTCACCTCTTCTAAATAACATATACTTCCACCCCAATGCATGGTCACAACACATCACACCCATAGACATATGGTCCACCACCCCATGTCATTGTGATATCTCGTCTCACTGGAAGGCATCTGGATTATCATATCATAACAACTACCCTAACCAGAGAAGTTGGGTATCATGATCTTGAAGGAAATCAATTTCGTTCCATCATCCTACCATGCACAACCACCTACATAAGCCTCCCAACATCACCATCACATCCCATATCACCTATCTAAACATTCACCATCACATAGTGCACTATAAGACCTCTATCAATCATTGTCAAAGAATATATACATACCAAGAAGATAGTTATTTGGAAGGATCAGGTAGATAGACATCCATCTTCATCACTATGATTGTGGGAAATACACCCCCATTTGAATATACAGGTTTCTACACATAGATTTTTATGTAGGTTTGGTGAATATAGAAATCCCAAAGAATATAAAATAATATATATAGACACATAGAAGCCAAAAATATGGGTTCACAACAATGCACTTATCAACACAAAACATTACCACTCTCCCTACCACCAATAAATGAAGAACACTTCATAAAAAACAAAATCCAAAAGAATATTCACAGTATGCTTCCCATTTATATATATTCACCCATGGTTAAATTTTATCCCATTAACAATACCAAACCCTTGAAATTTACATCATTATTATACTATTATTCCATCAGTAAGAGGGAATATAGTAGAAAAAACATTCTCAAAAGTAAATCATTGTTCTCACTGATCCATCACCTCGAAACCATAAAACCACAATAATAACACATCACCCCGATACCCCAAAAAAACATCCAAAACAAACCATCACCTAACCACCAAAAAAGTATGACTGCATCTCACCAATCAACTCCACAGGCCCTAACTCCCCACTAAAACTACAAATTGTTGACCAATGACACAAATGCGCATTACATCACATATAAATATATTTTAAAAATTTCACAAGGTACTTCTATCAAATTAACATATTTTTTTGGCCTATTATCACACAATCAATAATCTAGTGTAACCATTTATTTATCCAAATATAAGTGATTATGAAATATCTCATTTATGGTGTTATTTCCTAGTATAAAATTGGGTATCCACATCACAAAAACTTTTACATATGTAAAGAACACCAAAATCCCTGATATTCAATAATCTTATATGCATATACAAAATTAATATCAATAGTAAAAAAAGATATAAAAAGATGTGATTTATTCCCTTTCCCCTAAAATTTTATACTGTCCAATTAATTTGTCTTCATTATGTTATAAGAAAACATCTCCCAAAAATATAAAAAAATAATAACATGTCTAACATGTTACACATAAAGAGAAATGATGGATAATTTCAAATATGGAAGAAAGACAGTTCATGTTATTTTTTCCCCAACAAAATATGGTTTGAGCACATGATGGAATCACTATATTGTGAAATTAAAACTGATAATGGTAAGTTTCCATGAATCCAAGAGAAGGTTATAAAACATCCAATCATGATAGTCTGAACTTTGGAAATAAGGATGGATGTATCTCCATGTTCAGATTTAATGATATAAAATTATGAGAATATCATATTGGAAAAGATTTAAATTATCATTAATGTGGATCTCATTAAATATCATGGGACGAACACATTTATTGTCACATTCATCATAGAAATCTTGTAAATAATTGTCAAGATTGAAATAGACTTTGAATTCCCCTAATTTAAACCATAAATGGTCTAACATGGCCATCATATGTTACTAGAAGTGAAATCTATGTGGTATATCCTATGTAGTGGAATTACCCACATAACAAAAATCACCACATAATCATTTCCACATAAAAACTCAGCCACATAGTCTATTCATCTATATAGCTTATTAAAATAGTTGATCTGTCACATATCAGGTTAATATAGTTGATCAGACATATAGAAGTTTCACATAGCTGATCCAGATTTCAAGATGATTCTTCCCCGTATTTGGTTCATGTAGCTAATCACACCATGTTGCTAATTATTCCACAAAACTGATTCACAAACCAAATTTCTTGTGAAGTTGATTCATATAGCTAATCTATTCATATATTCTATTCATATAACTAATTAATCCATGGATCCATGGGAACAAACAATTTACTGTGCCAACCGAACAGATGAAAAAATACCTAACACATTAAAAAATGATACTTTTTCCAACTAGATTCTTGACCAAAAACCCTAATATTTAAACAAATAGGTGAACTAATTAAGGAAATATAGTTGTTCCATATGAAATGTATCTGAAACACCCTCTAACCAAAACAAAAAGAATAATAATGTGTTTTGAAGAAATGATCGATTACATCATATACAACTCAAGTGATTCACACCTCTAAGAATCAAAACCAAACCCTGGAAGAGAAGAGTGTTCAAAACAATAATTGTACCAAGTACCTCTCAATGATCACATTACACCTATAGCACTACAACCAACCACACACATGAATCCCAAACACACTCAAACAGATCGTGAAACAACATCAACACACACAACAACAACTACACTACATCTCACCATGAAAACCACCACAACATTTGGTACCATAAACAAGAAAAAACATCTCACACTACCATCCAAACAAACTTATTTACATCTACACCACCTAAACCAATAATACATGCATCCTGAAATGTATGAGTCTAGAAATTCTGTCTTTCAGGTCAAGATACTAACTGCTATAGGTAGGACCACATGACACATATCGGTTTAATAATACCATAGTATTATGCATCATGATTATGAATCAACCACTCATTTTACACAAGTCAATGTTTCGTCAAACATCAATAAATAAGGAAAAGAAAACATTCAAGGAAAAATCAGTCTTAAAAAAATCATGATCCAAAAATTACATTCAGAAGAAAATCCTAGAAAAGAAAAACAGTAGATTGTTTCATGTACTATAATCATATATACATCTCTCACTCCCAAGTACGCCCCTACATGCCACCTTTCCTCCCCAACATATTATCCTAGGGAATGGTTAGTCTATATATCACTTTATCTCTATGATCATTGATCTCTACAAGCCACTCAATGAACATTGCTTCATCCATGATATCCAACTCTTCCCAACCAATGAAATGGTAGTCATCATGATGGGACTGATTTAGCTAAGAAATGTGAAAGGCAACATGGATCCTCTCTATCCTGGTGGAAACTGTTACTTATAATACACCTCATTAATTCACCCCAACACCTCAATGGGAAAAAATAATAGGAGTTAACTGAAACACCCTTTCTATCCTCTTCATCCCATGTCTAGAGGAACTGATTATGAACTTTTGGTTTCCTACCTCAATCTTCAAGGTCCTCCTCCCAAAATTGATACAAACTTCTACTAGTCCTGAATTGCTTCCATCCACTCACAAAAAACATGAAACTTTTTTCATGTTCTATTAAAATTATCTGGGCAAATAAATGCTACCTCCCTAACCTCCTTCTATCATAACAAATAATGAAATGGAATACGAAAAATATTCACACATAGAACCAAGCTATTTAAAGAATTATGGATGTTATTATACGAAAAATAAAAAAATAAAAATGTAATTACCATGATTTTTGGAAGTAAAATATGCACACCCTAAATATTTCCTCCATCGTATGGATAGTCCCTTCCATCTACCTATCTCTATGATGATACAAAGTAGTGTTGAGGCACAAATGAGTGCCAACAGAGTTATTCATTCCTCTCCAAAATCGTGAGGAATGATTTGAATCCAGAACTAGTGAAATGTACCTCAAGACTCCATGAAACCCCACCACATCGTCCATATACTAGGTAAACATCCGTAGTTCTTAAATACATAATTTCTAGGAGGTGAGATTATTTTTTCAATGGATCAATGAATACATAGATAGTGTAACAGTCTCCTAGAGCCTTGGGTAACCCTGTGATGAAAACAATTAAGATGTCATTCCATTTCCACATAGGAACTTCTAAGCGCTGAAACAAATCACCAAGATGATGATTCTCTACATATGTCTATAGAAAATCCAAACCCCACACAACAAAGAACACCACATTCATTTCATCTCGGGCCACTAAATATGTATTCTCAAGCCATATAAAATTTTGGAAACTATTGGGTGTTCTACCAAAGGTGATATTAGTGACTCATAAAATACTTCAGCACACATAATTCCAATAAAAAAGCTTCCCAAGATACAAAATCTACTTCTGACCATCCTCCAACCATCCTTCTAAAGCATCACTATTTCCACCGTGATTGTGCATCACCTATAGATATTAGTCAACCCACAAAGACTCTTTCACCCCAAGAATTAGAGAAGAAAATACATCCATATGAAAGGGGTAACACACACTATCGACCATAATTATATCCCTGTATATGGATTCATATTCAACTATTTCCTTGTACAATTCTCCGGAATCTAGAAAAACTTCATTTTGGGACGTCCTGCTCAAAGCGTTGGCCACAAAATTTCAAATTCCTAAGGTGTATAAGAACTAAAAATCATAATCCTAATGAAACTGCATCCATATATATTGTTGAATAATTTAATCACGAAGAGATAATATATACCTAAATCTCCTTTTCTCTATGAATACCACAATGTTCTCAAACATTACGTAATGTCACCAAAACTTTAGTGAAAACACAACCGCTACATAATCCAGATCCGGGTTGGATTAATAATAATCATGGGGATATTATTGTACAAACCTATAATATATCAATTCTATCTACATAATAAATACACATTCAAATACAAAATGATAATCATCATAAAACATATCAATCCTCTCACCATGCTCTAGAAACTAAAGAACTGGAGGACTGAATGACTTCTCTTTCAGGTAGTCGAAAACATCCAGACACTAAATAGTCAAGGTACAAATTTTTATCTTCATATTAAATAATTTAAAATGGAATAAAACATGAAAGCATTCATATACAAACCAAAGAAAATAGCTTGAATCACAAATGGAACAAAGAACACTTTCCATGTTCTTGGGTGTATCCAATGAACAAACCACCTCAACATTTGAGGAGTTTGATACCACACCCAAGTGAAACACTGTGTTCCTGAGTAAATACACCAGCCTTTTTTAAACTATACACTTGAAAAAAATTACATTGAGCACGTTGAACTATAGAACCAAAAATACAACTCTAAGATGAAAAAATGACCCTATAATGACATCGAGTTGACCAATATGTCATTGGTTAAAATGATTGTGAAAAATTTCAAGAATCCATAAAAAATGTTCCTCATGATCCCCATGAACATAGATTCTTTGTTAATGAAGCATGATAACATGAACATTAATGTGATGTTCTCATACCAACATCTAAAGGTAGTACATGAGATATTCCCTCAATCACACTCAAGTGGTGATTCTCATACCGTAGATCGACTACCGAAAACCAATTATATCCCTATAATATTTTAAAAAAAATTAATACTTTTATGATGATAGTAATTTTTGATAATCACCTATTTCAACCTTTGGTATTTTATATACACAGTCAGAATAACATATTACTTTTGGGAGAATAACAATAGACCACACCTTGTTGACAAACTAGTATAGATGAATCCCTTATAAATTAAATTATCAATATAAATCCTCAATTCCCATAACTCATAATGTACCATTCGATAAGGAGCAGTGAAATATATAGAGTCCCTATATTATAAGTCTATCCAAAACTACACATCATGTCGATCAACACTATCAGAAACTCATTAAGAAAACAAAAAAAATATTCTCCATAGCCATCAGATCCTCCACCATCCTAGTGTCCACTAATTCCATAATATGCTCATCCATCAATAAAATATTGGACTCCACATGTTCTTTTTACTCCTAAAAACTACTCCCTACAATACAAACCCCATAATGGCTATCCACGTCAAAGAACACAAATATCCCATAGAAGAGGTCAATAACATCACAGATAAAATTCAACTATTCCATATTGTAGATGAAATTATATAGATGGATATAAATAAATAATATACCCCCATGAGACGAATTGGTCTCCTTCATTAGTATACGCCCCCAAATCACATCAAAAAATCTATTTTGGAATCCTATTAGCATAATCCACACAAGGGGAATGAAAATCATCTCTACATCTATTTCATGTTAACATAACAAATACATTGAAAAAAAAGAAGTTTGAACACATTTCATATATAATTTCAAAAAAATTCATTTAAAACCAACATTATCTCATAATATATTATCATCAATAAACGATAAATTTTCATCTTATGCATGTTTATTTGAATACACTTTATGTAAATAATCAATAAAAATTAATTTTCATATTTAATTGTTATTAAAATTCATCATATAAAAAATTAAATGAGGATAGAATCCAAAAAAATTCTTAACTAAATAAAATCCCCATTAGGTTGAAGATGCTTTCACCCATTATTATAATAACTAAAAATAATTCGTACCAAAAAATAATCACATTTAATCATGTAGTAACAATAAATCTAGATACTCTAAGACTATGGAAAATATATTATAACAATAACTTCATGAAAAAAATTTATTACACACATGTTACTAGATATATAAATCGTCATTAAATTAGAAATAGGCATAAATTACCTAATAAAATCATATAAAACACTATAATCCCTCAATTTTCCTTATATAACATATAAACTAATTCAAATATTCATAAATAATTGGGTGCAAAATATAAAGGGGTGATCTTATATGAACTATATAGGGAAGTTTATATTGGAAATAACTGTGACACAAATAATATAATTTTTTTAAATAGTTAAATGATTCCATAAAAATAATAACATGAGCACAAAATATACATGGATGAATAGAAATTGGAATAGTTGATCACATGGTATATAATAATGAGTCTCATAATGATGTAATTCATAATTCCAAAATCTTGAACATATCATTAAGCAAACATTAAAAGACTTATTAAATAAATGGGATGGAAAACCCAATTTTCTGGTCTACTTTTTAAATGGAATCTATATATTCATTGATAGATTGTATAATATTTGGACTCACCCACCACTTGATATGTTCAATTACTTCATTAATTAAAAAGAATGAATAGATAATATTTTATATAATGTTCTCTAAGGATCTTGTCATATAAACATTCAAGTAGTCAATAATTATCTATATGGAAATAACTTGTATAAAAACCATCAAAACATTAATAATAAAATATAGACTAACCTTCTAGGTATACACCATTCAATCGGGGTTTTGAAATATATCCTCTTCACACCGTATAATGTAAGGTTTATAAATTCAAGTAAATATTACCTAAATATTTAAAATGATTGATAATTTATATAATATATCAATGAGATAAATTGAAGTTTCGTGAATGAGAATGGGAAATTCAACATTGATATATTGAGTTAAACATAGAATATTATCACAAAAATGAAAAAAAAAGAATTGTGTGAGTCATGTTAAAATAATGTGTGGTATGTTATATAAAAAAAATAACGGAGTTAATGATATAGGGATACCAAAAATATAATGGATTAATAAAAAATTTATACACACAAAATCCATTTTAGAAAAGGAATATAAGGTGACATAGTTAATAGAGCTGGGGATTTTATAAACTTTTTAGAGATTTGTATGAGAAAACATTACCTCAAGTTCCACCTTATTTCAAATTATGTTCTAACAAATAAAATAATGAAATTATAATGAATAATTAATTATTTTGTTTTAATCATGATGAGGTTTTAATCTATTAAAATCTATTTTTTTATTTTAATTCAAATATTAAACTATAATTTCCCACATCCTCTCTTTTTGAGGTTTCTAGGTTCATATTTACAGAATCGGTTCAATATATAATTAATAGTATGTTTCCTTTTTCAAATGGTGAAATAAGATCTATATGTTTCATGTTATAGTTTTAATTTCATTCTATAAGTTATAAAGTTCTATAATTCAATATATGTTACTAATTCAGAGAATTTTCCAAGAAATGATTATGTTAGAAAATTATAATAATTTTATTTATTTTAAATATTATTTTTTACAAGAGTATTTTATCATTATTTAATCCTAAATGAATGTTATTTTATTATTAATATTATCTTTAATCAGAAAAATGATTTCATGAATATTTATGAAAGGTATAATTTTAAAATATACCATCATCCTTCATCGAGTTTGTGTAAAACCATCATGTGTGATATTTTTTTCAAGAGTTAAAAAAATATTTAAAATTAAATATTTTAATTATATATTATAATAAAAATATTAATATACTACTGGAATAAATAATTTTTAATCATTATTTATTTTATGGAAGTGGAAATATAAGTATTGAGAGGAAAATAAAATAGTATTTTATCATTTACCAAGACAGTCTAACAGCTTATGAAATGGGTTAGATGAGAGGGAATGGAAAATCCCTCCTCAAAAATGGATCAATGGAATGTTATTAAAATGAAACTAAAAACATTGGAGAAAAATAAAATCTGTTTAAAATTTCATTTAAGTCATAATAGTTTCATATATGAATGAAATGAGAGGTACTTGGGAAGCCTTATATTTCACATTGTGTCACACCCTTTGGATTCAGTCTATGAAATTTAACATAAGATATTTTTCATGCACTACAAGATTAATTATAATGATAGAAGAGTTTGTAGAAGTATTTAAAAGGATATTTTAGTAATTGAATGATTATTGGACATAAGGTGGACGTGGTAGTTGTGGGGAGTTTTTATATATAATTTCATGGGTATCCTAGAATAAAATATTAATGATTTTAGTAATTAGGATCCGGACTATGAATATTGGACATTTTCATGACTTTTATATTTCGATGGTCAAAAAATATATTTTTATATTTTATATTTTTACACTCCATAAATTAAAATTCATTTAATAAACATTTTATGCACTGAAAGAAATAGGTGTGTATTTATATTCAAATAAAACATAACTTATGTTCTAAAACATGATTTATTTTTTAGAAAATAAGTATATTTATTGGATGAATTATCTCTTTTATAAAAATTAATTAATTTGATGAATTTTTTGTTGAAATATTTTTACCCCCATTATAATCGTGATTATGATAATTAAATATTGGTATACAAAAAATTGTACTTATTAATATTCACCTAAAATCAAAATTTTCAAAAAAAACACCTAAATCTAATTATAAATTTTGAAATCAAGAATTTAAATCATTTTAAATATTCAAAATTATGAACTTTATAAATTCTATTTTTAACTAAATTAATATAATACATTGATTGATAATTTACCATGGATAAGTAATCCTTATAGTGTTATAAATGAATATATTTATGTTTTTAATACTTTTTGTAATTATTAAATGATTTTTACAAAAAATATAATAAAAAATTTAAGAATAACTTGTTTTAAAATTATGTAACTCAAATATCTATATTTTAATATAAAAATTATTATTTTTCATTATATTTTAAAAATCACCTTACAAAAATGTTCATTTTTTATAATTAATATTACCAAATTTTAGACAACTTTACATGGAATAATATTTTTCAACATTTTTATTGGTCTTTTAAATTATCATTTTTTTATTTTTCAACTTATAATATTCATATTACCGTTCCAGTCATCTATTATAGAGCCCAATCATAAATTACTATTCCAATAATTATATAATTATTTAAATTCTATAAATACTTCATTTTTTGTTAACACATTTTACCATAAAATTTATATATATATTTCTTATACAAAATTTTAATATTTCTTCTTACTGTTTTTCATATTTACAGTGTCGTTTGTTGATATGATAAATCCTATAGACTGTAATCAATGATAATTTAAATTAAACAATCTCATATATTTACACATGTTTATTGGATCATTATATTGTTTTCAATTTCAAAATATTATTTATCCTTCATTTGTAAATATAATTATTAAAAAATAGACCAATGATTATATTTTTATTTTTATTCATCAATATTTTTTTATTTTATTTCATCCCATATGAGTTATTATTTTATTAATTAACTATTATTTAGTAATTAAAACTAATTAAGTGATATAACAATATATATTTATTTATTTTAAAATAGTGAATACAATAAAATGTATATGTTTGGACTAATAGGGGCCTATATACCCTGAGAGTTGGTGTGAATCAGGGTATGGATGTTATTTTCAAAATTCTTCCTGCCCTAGTGCATCATGACCTCTTTGTTTTAAGGGTCACATTGTTTGCACCTGTGTGTTTATTATTACCACTTATTTTCTTATTTATCTGATGATGATGCTTTAAATGCAATATAGGTAACTAAGCAGGTAGACACATAGATTTTTACATGGTTTACCCTTACTGGGCTATGTCTAAGGAGAATACAACGACGATGTACTGCTATACCAAATCCACTAAAGCAAAATGTTGTTTACAAGGTTCGGTCTAGATCACTTTTATGCCCAGGCTCACTGCCTTTAAAATGTTTAGGGTCAGTTCACTGCTTTCCCAAGGGTCCCTCCCTGTTTCTCTCTCTCTTGATCACTGCCTGTGAAGAGAATCAGCTTTTTCCTCTTCCTTTCCCAACTTCTCCAAGACGACTTGCAAGTATCAACATGAATGTTAAAACTACCACGCAATGTCACCTCAACCACTTACGCGACACAAGCTTCTGCAACTCCAAACTTACGCGACTAACACCCTTTCACACCCAAACCAATTTTGTCCCGCAACCATCAACTGTTGTGCTTCTTCAAAACCTGGCATGCACGTGTCACCAAACCACTTGCGTGACACCCCCTTCTTCAAATCAAACGTGGGAGACTCCCTTCCTTTCTCGCCCGACCCACTCTGGATGCACAACAATCAACTCGCGCACAACATCTACTTGTACGGCCATACCACCACTTGCGTGACCACCACAACTGCATGACGGGAGCTCTGATTTTCTCAAAGTGTTGAACTCACACCAAATAAAGAGGGGTCAACCTCTATTTATAGGAATTTGGATAACCTGCACCATGGTGCGCAAGTCTCCTCTCGACACGCAAGTCTCGGCGCGCAAGTCTCTGTCATGCAAGTCACTTGCGTGACCAACCCTAAAACATGGGCGCCCCTTTTCCCTTTTCCATACTTTTATGTTATGATCTTGAAAAAAATATGGTGTGCATGGTTCCTCTCCTTCAAGAAAACGATGTGCAAGTCCCTTTTCGAAAACCACTTTTCTCCATTTGTCGATTTTCAGACCCAAAAATTTGGCAAACACTGGAAAATGATGCCACCTTGTATCTGCTATTTTTGTACCACCTCCAGATCAAAAATTACTTTATTGACGTTCTCTAATAAAACTTGGATCGTTAACCACATCCCTTGAACTCTACATGCCACCATGAAATCCACTTTATCAGAAAATTTGTATGTCATGGTTTTTCTTGTCAACAATCACAACACAGATGTACACTTTTTCAACAAACACAATCACCACAAAAGTGCTTCAATGATACCTTGAGGTATTTTTTCTTAACAATCTCCCCATTTGGGTTATTTGACAATTCTTACATAAAAAGATACATCGTTAATTCTTCAGCTGCCATTTACCTATTTCAATTTTTTTAGTGATCAAGGATTTACTCAAAACATACTCTAATCCCACATGAGCAATGATCGGCATGAGAAACAAGAGTAAATGAAAAGTTCATCAATGATTAACTTCAACTCTGACACCCTATGTTGACACCAAACTGATACCAATTTCTGGAAATATTCCCACCTCATTCCAACACCACTCTTATGCTTTTATCATGATCCTCAGGTATCTTGATATCTATTCTTTGATCGATCACTTCTACCATCGTCAGATTTAATAATCTCCCTATTTACTCATAGATTTAACTCTTGTTAGCTTCAAATCCTTTTCAGCACTATAGCATGTGTTGTCCAAGCTATGCTCTGGCTAATAATTTTAAACCAGCTTCAACTCCTGCTCTATGGATGCTCCACCTGCCAACATCTCCCCGTATCATTCATGATTTCTCAAATATCCACACTGTCTCCCCCTTGAACAATCAATATTTTCACCCCCTTTCTCAATGAACCCAAAGGTCACTCCTTTGCATTTTGTAACAGAGTATCGAACAAATGTCAACACATTAGAGAAAACACATCATAACTCAGGGAGAGGGTGTTTCCACATCCACACTCATTCATGTACGGGGAGTCGACTAATCTTCCAGAGCCAGTCAATGCCTCTCAAAAGCTTCCTTGGTTAAGGCCTTTATCAGAATGTCTGCAACCTATAGCTCTGTAAAAACATACTCTAACTTCACAATTCCCCTCTCAACCTTCACCTTGATAAAATGATACTTTATCTCAATGTGCTTTGTCCTTTAATGATGGACATGATTTTTTCTAAGATTGATAGCACTTAAGTTATAACACCGGATTCCGATCGGAGACTACACTTCAAATCCCATATCTTCAAGCTGCTGCTTCATCCATAATAATTGTGTGCATGCTTGAGTGGCTGCAATATAACCAGATTCCGCAGTGCACAATGAAATTAAATCTTTCTTCTTGATTAGCAAATAAATACACAATCCACCATGATAGAAAGAACCACCAGATGTTGATTTACAATCATCCGCTGATCCGGCCCAGTCTGCATCATTATATCCCAATAACACTATCTGAGATTTTTCATTATATGTCAAGCTGAAGTCCACCATTCCCTTGATATACTGATGTATTCTTTTCAATGCATGCATGTGTCTTTCCTTGGGATTAATCTGATATCTCGCTACTTGGCATGTGGCGAAAAAAAATTCCAAGCCTTATTGCGGTCAAGTACAGCAAACTCCCAGTAATTTTCTTATATTCGGTGATATTAACTTCCTTTCCATCCTCATCTTTGGATAGTTCTGTCTGGGTAGAAACTGTATTCTGAATCTACTTGGAATTTCAAAATCCAAATATTTTCATAACCTCCTTGGAATATTTGTATTAATAAATTAATGTTCTATTCCTTCCTTCTGTCACATCTAGGCCAAGGAAAAACGTTAACTCTCCAATCATTGACATTTCAAACTAATTTTTTATGAATTCATAAAACTTTCTCACTGAGCTTCACCTAATCCACCAAATATTATGTCATGGACATAAACCAACATCATCATCCTTTGATTACTGTCATTGCTGAAAAAGAAATTGCAATCAACCCCCCCCCCCCCCCCACGTTGGAAAACACGCTTCTTCAAGTTCTGATCTAGACTTGAGTAACATGCTTTTGGTGATTTTTTCGTCCTATACAACACCTTCTTCAGTCTACAAACATTGTTATCATCCTCATGAATGATAAAACCATCTAGACGCTCAATATACACTTCCTCCTCTAGAACAACATTCATGAATGTAGATTTGACATCCATCTGGAACACTTTGATCTTCGGTTGCACTACAATGGTTAGGAATAATCTGATTGTCTCCAGCCTTGCAATCAGTGAAAATGTCTCATCAACATCTATTCCCTCTATCCGGTAGTATCATTTTCACATTATCCATGCTTGGTTTTGAACCACTATTCCATATTCATTCATCTTGTTGTGATAGACCCATTTAGTTCCGATGACATTCTTATCTGCTGGTCTTGAGATAATCTCCCATGCCTGGTTCTTCTCAATCTGATCAAGCTCTTCATTCATAGCATGAACCCAGTTTTCGTCTTCAGCTGCATCAAAAAATCATTTTGACTCTACCTGAGATAGGAAAGATGACTGCTGTAGTGATATCATTTTCTTTGTCTGAATTGGAGCTGACTAATCACCAATGATATTCTGCCTATCAATTTCAGCTCAACTCTTTGGCTTTTGTAGAGAAAAGGATTTTACTTCCTCATACTCACCATCAGTATCTTCTTATGAATCAACTTCGGAAACTTCTTTTCTCCCTGAGTCTCTTAACACTTCTTCATGTTTAATAGAAAATTTTTCACAGTGTCATTGTTCAATGGCATCATTTCATTCAACTAATTTCTCATATTTTGGTTGAATCACCTATAATTTTCTCCTGGAGATTCTTGGTATCCTGAAAGAAGTCAGCTGATGCCATATTATTAGAGAAAAATAAATAATCCTGAAAAAACTGGGTGTTGTTACTTGTCCCCCAATCATTCTTCATGAACATAAACATTCATACTTCATATCCCATTAAGATATTTCATCTGACTAGGATATAGAGTCCTCCCCATGTGTTATGAAACTCCCTCATTTGTTAGGCCAGCTGCTTATGCCCTTAACCATTTTCTCCCCTCGCATCATTTATTCTGATATAGAAGTCAACATTGTTCCATTAACCAAATCTCTAAGCCAACTAATTTTTAAATCGGTGTAGGAAAAAAGAGATAAAGATAGTAAAACATTCACTACCTATTATTCTCGGTTTCTCACTTTCTTCATCAACATTGGAACCTGATTTGAGTTAATTAAAACTTTGAATCATATCAGTTATCAACTTTTCATATTTAGATTCCACTTCCCCTTGGATCGTATCTCCCTAAAACCTGAAACACTTGAAACATCAGTTAACAACATTTACATACATAGGGAGTGGGGCGCTTCTAGAATCCTCAAGTCTAGGATTGTGGTTGATCCTGATAGGTCAACCCTTTTTTTCTTTCTTGCAGATAATCACACTCTTTGCTTTATTCTTCTTGATGCCTTACCAACTTCAACTGCTCTGGCCATATGACTAAGCATTCATTACCTACATGTTGAGTCTTTTGATGATATGGACATTCTGCAGGCCTAGACTTTCTCACCATTTGGGGTTTAAACCCACAAGTAAACATTTCTGCCTTTGATGTTGCACCAAAATTCTATTTCCCTTGATTCCTTCTCCGTGCAGGAATATCTTTTCTTGTCATCTTCCCTTGTTCCTTCCTCCATTATAGAGATATTCCTCTTTCCTCCGCACCTTGTGGTGGCACACGACATGCGAATTTTTCAATGCATTCTTTGTTTATTTTACTTTTATCATATTTCTGAGCTACCACAATATTTTTCATTGGTTGTGGGTCCTCTACTAAATGTATATTATTTTTACTCATAGATTTAGGGTTTCATCCCCTTTTCTTCCAGATTTGTTCATGTTCTTTCTTAGTTGGTGGGTGTGAGTTTGACAGAGGAGGTGAAAGATACTCCTTTCGTTCAGCTCTATGTGATTTCAAGGAGGCCCTATGCATATTCTCCAACTTTCCACTTGGTCTCCCAATGTAATATTTTTCTTTATACATCACTAGGATCAAGAATATATTTCTTGGTTTCTTTTCCTTTCTAAAATTCTTCTAGGTGATATATCTTTCCAAATGACCATGATTAGAAAATATGAAAAATTTACCAATAAAGGAATGCCTCATTTCATCACCTCTCAGTCGAGATGTTAATGCAGCTTGAGTTCTTCCTCTGACATTAAGCTCCTGACACATTTTCATGGTGTGTCCCATTCTTCCACAGTAATATCATCTAATGAATGCCTTCCTCTGGGAGACTCTTCTCTCTGATTTCTTATGTTTCTTCTTCTTATTCTCTGATTTATCACAGTTTCTATTCTCACATCCTGAAACATTTTCTAGAGCCTCTGAATAGAAGCATAATGTGTGGCCATGAATCCTGTATAAATGGCACATGTCTTCACTACTTCTTATAACAATCTACTTAGGCCTATCTCCAGTACCTATAGGATTTTTTTCACATCTAGAACTGTTCACAACTCGATTTCTATCTTGCATGGGAGGTGATTCATCAAATCCAATACCAGTTTTTCCCAAACCGAATGGTGTTTAAGCTAATAAAATTTGTTATTTCCTATTTTAAGAAATAGAAAATTTGCTTTTCATTTCATCTTCACCTGCCGAAGGATAATCAAATAGTAATTGGAAGGCATCCTTCATTTTATGCTTTCCTCTAAAATTGGATTTATCCACTTCCTTCTTAACTAATTATAGATCTTCTTATATCTTCAGAATCTTCATATCACTCGATTCAAGTGTGGAATTGAGTTCTCTTCTAAGATTATTTTCACAACTCATCTCATCTTCCAGTTGTCGTGTGAGATTTTCTACCATATCACATTTATATTTACTTTCAGTTTTAATTGAGAAACAAATTCAGAGACAAATACATTCTCCTATTATAGCCTTGGATTCTTATGAACTAGTTCAGATAGCTGTGTAACAAGATCATCATTTCTGGATTTCAAATTTTGAATCTTATCTAAGTTCAGATTCATTTCGATGACATCAGTTTTCTATTTTTATGCCTTCATTGATCTCTTTCAAAGTTCTTCATATTGAGAATCATTCTTCCACCTCAGATCAGTAGCTACATCAATAAGCCTTTGATTAAAACCTCTTAGCCTGTTGATCTCAGTTTCCAGTGCTGGGATCCGCATATCATTAGATTTAATTTCATTAGTGAATTTCTGATCCTGTTCTTTCTCTTTGTGGACAAATTCCACTTTTCGACTTCTGTGTGCTTCGTCATCATCAGTAGTGAAAACATCACTTGGCATGTCAGGTTCATCACTCATTCATGTATAATCATTGAATGAGTAAGTATTTTAATAGTAGTATTCATCTAAACCATTCTTCTGTTCACAAAATGATTCCTTTAACTTAATCACACTCTTTCCATTAACACTTCCACAGTGGGTAATTTCACCAGTCTTCTGCTTCTTCATTGACGTTCTTCCCTTTTCAAGGGCACAGTATGATAAGAGCTGACATGATCTTTAACTTCAGCAATCGACTGAACCATGTCAGAACAAACAAATCTGATAAAAGAAACTGATCCATCTGACACCAATTGTTAGGACCAATAAGGGCCTATATACCCTAATAAGAGGGGGGGGGGGGGTGAATCAGGGTATGGTTATTCTTTTCATAATTCTTCATTCCCCACTAGATCTTGATATCATTATTACAGGGGTCTCTTTGTTTTCACTTTTGTGTTTATTATGACCACTTATTTTCTTCTTTATCTGATGATGATGCTATAAATGCAATGCAGGGGAGTAAGCAGGAAGACACATAGATTTTTACTTGGTTTGCCTTCACTGGGCTATGTCCAACGAGCATACAACGGTGATATGCTGCTCTACTAAATCCACTAAATCACACTACTATTTACAAGGTTTGAGCTAGATCACTTTAATGCCCAAGCTCACTGCCTTTACAAGGTTTAGGGTTAGCTCACCGCTTTCCCAAGGGTCACTCCCTATTTTTCTCTCTCTGGCTCATTTCTGGCGGAGAGGATCACCATTTTCCTCTTCCTTGCTCACAACTCTGGAAAGGATCCACTCATAGTTTATAGACCTATAGGTATCTTCATTATCACTAATGAATACATCCTCTATTGTGTGTAGATGCTCTGTTGAAATCCAACTTTCAGTCATAGATGAATATCACTTTGCACTGAAGGTATCGACAAATCTTCCATCTTTCGCGTAGCCCCAAAATGACTGGCGTACTTCAACCATACCCGGCGCGCTTCTCCAAGAATGTGCGCAAGACTCGGCGTGCAAGTTAAAACTGGCGCGCAAATTCACCTCAACGACTTCCACAACACAAGCTTCTGTAACTCCAAACTTGCGCCACTCACACCCTTTTATACCAAAACCAATTTTGCCACGCAACCATCAACTGTCGCACTTCTTCAAAATCTGGCATACAAGTGTCACCAAACCACTTTGGCGACAACACTTTCTTCAACTCCAAACTTGGGAGACCCGCTTCCTTTCTTGACTGAACCACTCTAGACGTGAAACATTCATCTGGCGCACAACTTCTACTTGTGCGACCACACAACCACTTCCGCGAGCACCACACCTGCACGAAAGGAGCTCTGATTTTCTCTAAGTGTTGAAATCACACCTAATTAGGAGGGATTGACCTCTATTTATAGGCTTTTGGACACCCTCTGAGATGGCACGCAAGTCTCCTCTCAGCGTGCAAGTCTCTTCCGAGCAAGTCACTTGCACGACCAACCCTAAAACTTGGGTTCCCCTATTCCCTTTGCCTTATTATGATGTTCTAATTTTGAAAAACATATGGCTCTCATGTTTCCTCTCCTTCAAGAAAACAGCGTGCAATTCCCATGCATCTTCTCTTTTTGAACCACCTCCATATCAACCATTCATTTCTCAACATTCTTTAATCAAACATGGATCATTAATCGCATCCCTTGAACTCGACATGCCACCATGAAATCCCCTTTGTCAAAAAATATGTATGTCATGGTTTTCTTTGTCAAAAATCACAACATAGATGTTCACTTTGTCAACAAACACAATCACCTACAAAAAGCTTCAATGATACCTTGAGGGATTTTTTTCCCAGCAGTATATAAAATTTACATATATAATATAATGATACATTTTTGGAAAAAATAAATGGGATTTTTTTTATTTTATTTTCTTCCCAGTTGAATAAATTATATCCTTCTTATATAATATTATACTAACTACTATAAAATATCATAGTGTATCATTAAAATAATCCTCAAGCTATATATTATTTATATTGTTAACATAGCCGTTGTTTGTAGGGTATTACTCTAAAAGTCTTCATTTACCTTTATATATGCATATGTTTTATATTTTGTTATCATAAACTATTTTTTAGGATTCCATTACTAGAAATATTCATGTGATTATTTAGAAATAGATTTTGTAGGATACATGAACCAACACTTTCCCATTTTGTATTAAAAATATTGTGTATTTATTTTTATTATAAAAATAAATTGAAAATTACAGAGTACTTAAAAAATTTCATGAAATTTTTTGATCTACATTTTAGAGAATTAAACAATACCATAAAAGTTTATAAAATTTAATTAATAAAATTAAACAAGTTCACTTTGTGCACAGTAACTCTAAAAGTCATTAATTTTATCATTGAACATGAAATATACCGGTGAAAAGTTGTAATAACATGATATGAGCATTAAATTTCCCAGCAAGGGGTTTTAAAACTAGTGAATAACTTATTATAAAAACACATTTTGAGAATTATATTATAATATTTTATTTAAAATATAAATTATATATATATAATTAAAAAATACTTGTCTTAAGAAATACTTTCAAAACTAATTATTTGAAAATGCTTGGATATATCATTTTAAATGATTTTTAAAAAATATGTACATTATGGATTATTTTGATATTTGTTTGATCCTATGAAAACCAAAAGGCCAAATGAAATATCACTAGTAAGACAACATCCCATGGGGGAATTGGTTCACTCTACATTCCAAATTCCCTTTTATAATACCCACGTACTAGATAAAAATTTTAAGATCTTTTTCTAATCATCCTCATTTATCAATCACAACAGATAAAAACCCCTTTAAAGCTACATGATTTATATTGAATGAAAAAATAAATATAAATCCTTGATTCTTTGCCAATATGATGTTTCCATAAAACACAAAAAATTTTGAGAAATCAATGAATTTATAATTTAAATGTTTGAATTTAAATAAAAATCAAACCTAATTTAAAGAGAATTTTTTATGTAAATGGGTGGAATGTTAATAATAATTCATGATGCATGTATTTTTCTATATGTAATTGAAAAATTTAAAAAAAATTATAATATCAAATATTCTTATTTTCCATTTAAATCCACTTATTAAAAATACTAAGACATAAAATATGAATTATATAATTAAAATAAATTATTTTAAACAAAATAAACTGAACTGAAAAATATTGCTTGACCTGATGAAAATATAAAATTCATAAATATGATTTTTTTAATATATAATAATTTGAATATAACATATTTCTTACAATGAAATTTGAAAATAAATAGATAAATTAAATATCTCTGATAAATAATAGTTACCAAAACACCATTATTAAAAAAACTTATTATCTATAAATATTTTAATTTAAGAACTATTTGAAAATATTAAAAACATTTATAAAATTTAGCTAATTATAATTTCATTTTTTTAGTTAAACATAACATAAAAGTTAAATATTTTTAATATAAACAAATAATATCTTAATAAATATAAACATCAAAATAACTCACGTCAATTTAATAAAATAATTAATACCTTATGAATTATTATTAGAACAATCTTCTTAATGTTTTCATACAATATTGGTACACACTCTCAACTCTCATTCATCCTGGACTAGAAGACACAAGGGAACAATGGATATACCTTCTATAGTCAACCTATTTTCAGACTCTTCTATCAAAATATATATATAATCTAAAAAATAACAATAAGGAATGGTGAAACCCATCCACTCTATGAGAATACATATATATACACTCAAAGAAATAAATTATAGTACATGTGGATAGTTGAAACTCATTGGCAGTTGAAGAAGATGAAACTTATAATAGGATTGGAATAAACTATTAACATAGGAAAAATTTTATCCTTGATTAAAATACATTCAAAGAGTTAAATAGAGGTAGTTTTATGCTCAAATTTCATTATTCTCATGAAAAAATGAAGCAATATGATGTATTTTAAACAATAAATTAACATTTAAGATATATATTGACACTGAATATGAAATTGTTAGATTTGGATAGATGGAAGAAAATAAAAATTGAAAAATTGGACTCCCAACAAAAAAATCTATGTGATAGGACGTTATTGTCCCACATCCAAACCAAACCATTGAAAAAATAGTGTCAAAATCATTTTCTCAATCAACACTTGAATTTTTAAAATCACAAAATCATTGGGAAGAAGGAAAATTAAAATCAATGAATAACAAGTGATATAGTTAAAATGAGCAATGATTCAGAGTCCAAGAACAAAAGAAAAACATATCTCTATCGATATTCAAAATGGATGAACTAGAGGCAGAAGACTATGCATGCTCTATCATCCCCAAATGTGATGAAAACCCATTTTTTGGTTTAGATATGGCTGGAAATGATCATCGATGTTCGATTATGAGTCGATTTGAATACATCATTTTATTCTTGCTTAATTATTCCTTGTTTATCATCCATCTCGCTCAGTGATGGCCTTTAGAGTCTATATAGCCTTCAACCAAGAATGTTATCACTCTAGGAATACCCTCTTATCTATACTATATTTCTCCTCACCTGGTGATTTCCCCATTCGAGCTCAAACCCTTCATATACAACCAACTTTGACTCCACCACATGAGAGGCTCTCATTGGTGCTCAATTTCGTCCAATAAAATGGTGAAATTAAACCACTTATTTTGGTTTCGAGATTTCCCCTAATCCCATTTTCATTATCCACTTGATTTACCATTATTTATTACTTTATTATTTTCATTATATTCATATATTGTATTTAATTTTTATAATTAAATTCTAATTAATATATATATTTTTATAATTTTTGGAAAAAATAATATATATTAAAATAATAATATATATTATACTTAGTATTTGAAATATTGATTAATTATATTTCATTTATATTTATTATCATAATTTTATTAATTATTTAATATATTCATAGCTTTTTAATATCATATTCAAATATATGGTTTATGAATCATTTATTTCATATATTTAAATTATATTACGTTAAACGGTTATTTTAATTATTATTGATAAAAGTTATAAATATAATATTTAATTCAAAATATTGAATTTTAAAAATTTTATAGTCCATTAAAATTACAATTTATTTTTTTAACGAAAAATAATCAAATGAATATGTTTATAAGAAAATATTATTTTTAATGACAAATTTTTTTTTATAAAAATAGTATTTATAATTTATAATATTAATTTAATATTAAATATTATTTGGTAATATATGATAACAATAAATTTAATAAAATAATAGTCTATGACATAATTTAATATAATATTATAGAATTTTAAATATTTAAGTTAAATAATAAGTCAACATTTTTTTATGTATTTAAATTATAATGAAATCAATTTTAATAATAACTTATTATTATTATTAATTTTTTTGGTTGTTCTACCCCCCTTAAAAAATTATTCCCCCAGAATTTCTTTGTTGCACTTAAGAAAATATTTAATTTTCATCTTCATATTTAAGAAAAAAATAATTTATAATGGAATATAATTGTATAAATAAAATATTAGATTGTAGATTTTTTCCCTTAAAGATAATTTCTTATATCTAATGATTTGTAGAATGTTTCTCTAATACAGACTATAATGAAGAGTAACCTATGATTCATGATTTAGTGCTGAATGAATTTCGTATGTATTTTTTTATAAAAAGAAATTGAACAATTCACAATACATTATTCATTAGAGAATGATTCTCGATCTTGGTTTTGGAGAATTAGACTATATCCTTAAATAATATTTGACTTGAAAAAAATAAAATAATTCTATTTATCTTCACATACTCAAACTCAAAAAGTGTGGATGTCTATCTTAAATCTTATATGATAATTGTGAAAATATTTTTAAAACATTAGATGATCATTATATTTCCCAATATTGGGTTTCAAAACCAATGAATGAAATTTTATAAAAACTTGTTCATAAAATTATTTTAAAATAATTTATGAAAAATATAAATATTTGATATATATAATATCCATTCAAATATTCTTATTTATAAAATTCACTTCAAAAATACTTCTTTCAAATGAGTTTGGATTTCCCCATTGAAATCAATTGGAAAATAATACTTTCTTTATAGAATATTTTGATACATAATAGATTCTATGAAAATCCTACGGTTACAAGAAATATCACAAGAAGTAAAGTGTCCTATGAGGATATGGTTTCATTACCCATTCCTCATTCTCATGCTTCATACCTATGTTCGAGACCAAATTTTTCATAAACAATTTGATGAGCTACCTTTCTCAATCATAGTCTATCAAACACTTTTGAAAACAACTAGAATTGTTTTCATATAAGAATATAACAATACATCCATGATATAATTTTTACACTCTATTTTCATAAAAGAGTTTCTATTTTTTTTGGAATCTATAATTTTAATAATTTCATAGACTAAAATAAAACACACCTCATAATTAATTTAAAGAATATTTTTTAATTTAGTGTATGGAATGGTATGTATAATTCATGATGCACAGCCAATTATATATGAAATTGAAACATTCGAAAAAAATGATAATAAGAAATATGTATAATTTTATATGAGAACAAACATTATAATAACACTTATACATAAAATATAACTTTTATCATTAATATAAATTATATCAAAGTTAATAATTTGAAATAAAAAATATAATTTGACATAGTGAAAATATCACTTTCAAAAATATAATTTTTATAACATATAAGAATAAGAAAATAATTTAATTCATATAAATATATTTCAAAATAAATAGAAAAAGTAATTATATACCTATAATAAAAATTATTAAAATCTCCAGAAAATCAGAAACATAATTTATTTTAATATTTGAATTCAAGCACAATTTGAAAATATTAACAACATTTATAAAACAAACATAATTATAATTTAAAAATGAATAACTAAACCTTACCTATTAATAAATAATGTTTTAAATAAATTAAAAATCACTTAAAAATAAATTGGAAGATTAAAATATCATGTTAAATGAAATAAATATATAACCCATTAAATAATATTTTTAGAATAATCATCTTGTTGTTGGTAGAAGACTAGTTCACACTCTGAACTCTCATTCATCTTAAACTATAATACATAGCGAAAATAAAAGGATGCTTCCTTTCTCAGTCAACCTCATTTCATTCTCTTCAAACAATAAATATATACACTCAACAAAATAAGTAGTAGGATAGGTGAAAACTATCTTGTCCAAGCACACACAATATATACACTAAAAAATACTATAGGTGAAGATAGTTGTAATTCATTTTTTATAGAAAAATATAGATCGTAAACTATGATTTCATTAAAATTCATCTTAAAAAAATATTATCATTGAATAAAAAACATTAAAAGAGGTAGATACTGGGGATTTCAAGCATGTATTTCAAGCCTATCATGGAAAAAAGGATGCTAGATGATAGTTTCTATATAATAAATGTAAACAATGTAAATATATGGGCACTGAATATGAAATTTTTATATTGGGCTTGAATGGAGAAAATTAAGATTAGAAATATAGATTACAACTACAAAATATGTGTGATATATGTTACTGGCCCACATCTAAATAATATCATTGAAAAAGTGGTTTGAAAATAATTTTCTCAATCAGTAACATAATTTAAAATATCACAGAAATTTCGTGACGATGGAAAACCAAAATAAATCATAAATAGTTGATACACTAAAAAACATGCTTCTGATACCGAAATAAAAAAAATAAAATCCAACCTATAAAGATATGAAAATTTTGAGAATAAGTGTAAGAATACAATTCATGCTCAATCTTTCACATCTTTGGTCAAAACCCATTTTATGATTCAAATATGGCCATCGATGCTCATTGGTGTTTAATCTTAGCTCAATTTGAAGCCCTTAGTTAATTGAATATCGGTTCTTCCTCTCTATTCCTTCATCATATTCAGAGATATCTTTCAGAGTCGACATCTCTTTTAGCCATGTTCGGTACTTATCGATGAATACCCTCTTATATATGCTCTATTCCTCCCCACTCAGTAATTTATGCATTCAATCTTGAACCCTTTATTGACGACTAGATTCTACTCTAACCGTTGAGAGGCCCCATTAAACATTCAATTTCATCATTAGAATTGGAGAAATTAATGTTGCCTCTTGTACGTAGCTTGGGTGGCTGGGGGGTAAGTGTATTGGGCACAGGTCTTGGGGCAAAGTCCATAAGCCTTCTTTACTGCGTGTTTGTGCCAATAAAACCCACTTTTTATATAGAGAAATGAAACCCCTTATTTGGGTTTACGATTTACCCTCATGCTATTTTCTTTATCTGACGGATTCAGAATTTAATGATTTAGTTAATTCTTTTCATTATATTTATATATGAAATTATATTTTTATAATTATAGTAAAATTAATATATAATTTTTGAATATTGTAAAGGAAAATTTAAAAATATTACCATAACAAATTATACTATTTTTAATATTCAATTTTTTTATTTATTTTTCCTATATATTTATTTTCATAATTTAATTTATTCATTAATATATATATATATTAATAAATTATTCAAATATATTATTTATGAATATTTTATTTCATAAAATTAATTTATATTACGTTTAATTATAAATTTCATCATTATTATTAAATATTATAAATATAACATCTGTTTTGGAATGATTATTTATAATAATGTTAGAATACATTCAAATAAACAATTTAATTTTAAACAACAATAATCAAATTAATCTATTAATAAAATTATAATATTCTGAAGAAAATAAAAACATGTTTATAAAAGAAGTTTTTATAAATTAATATATTAATTTAATATAAAATTTATTTCATAAGATATGAAAATTAAAAATATGATAAAATCATAATTAGAGAGATGATTTAAAGGAATGTTATATGATTTTTTAAATTTAACATAACTAATATATCAATTTTTTTATGAGTTATTTAAATTATAAATCAAGCAATTTTTATTAGAACATAATGTTATTCCCAAATGTCACGACCCGACCCCCAGGGCCCGTAATGTGACAACCCCAATCCCACCTTCCATAGGCCAGGGGCTAACGACTAGTAGCAAAGGCAAAAATACCAAATATGGGAAGGCATTGCCTTTATAATAGGAAACATACACAATAGAGTACAAAACTGGAAGAAAAACACTAAGTAAAACTATATAAAAAAGAAGTGATGGAAAAAAGAAGGCATCGGAAATACATGCCCAACAGGAAAGTACAAGTACAACTGAAAATCAAGTACAAATAAAGAAAAAGTAAAGAAGCTATTGGGTCATCCTCCGGGGTTCCTACCTGAAGGGTAGGTACAGTTGAGTTCCTCAACACTCCACATCCGTCCTTTTGCTCTGTGTACCGTCACACCGAGTGGTTCACCTCTGGGTACCATGGAGTCCTGGTACTCTCTGCCTCAGTCAGTGTTGTCTGTCATCTACAACCAACACAACTAGGTGCAGTCATAGACCGTGTAGGGGTGAGTATAACAATACTCAGTAGTGACCCCGAGACCCTCATGGTCTCACAAAATCCAACAAAGTTAAAACACAAAGTATGGAATCAACAGATAACCATTATTTAGGTATATGACCATACATATACCTAAGTTATCTAGTAATCCATCTCAATCATGAGGAAAACAAAAAATTCATTGACTCAGCTCAAAATAGGATTGTCATTATCGAAACCACGGCTGTGGGAGAACTCCTCCTCTGTCGAGTATAGTGGGCCTGTCGCGACCCCAAGGCGCTTCTCACTAACCTTGGACAGCTGAGGTACATCTCATGTTGAGTACCGCGGGTCTGCTTCAAATTACCAGGTGCTCATCTATTGTGGATCTGTCGCCAACTACTAGGTGCTCCTCCACCATGGGTCTGCCGCCAACTACCAGGCGCTCCCCACTAGGCTGGTCGAATCACTCCGAGTCAAATCGGTCAAATAGTCACCAGGTCTGTAAGTTACTAGGTCTCCGTACTATGTATGCTCGTCACTGGATGGATCCACTCCACAAGCTACTAGGAAAAACTCCAATTGTCGCAAAGTTCCATGAAAAAAGTATCGTAAAGGTCCGCCATGTCATTGGTGTCTCAACGTAATAGACAGTGTGTCAATTGGATGCCTGGTCTGTTAGTTGATATCTTTTTAGTCTCGGAGGCCAGGTTGTATTCATGTACGATCCAACATGATTGTAACTCAAAAATATGCCGAACTCCAGTGGGGTATTCTCAAAGGGACGACTTCATTCCATGAATACTGGAACCACTGAAAGTTCATCAAACAGTCGCCTGGTGTCAATGATATGGCCAACAGAAAGAAAAGGGGTCTGTAATAGGCTTAGGCCCGGTATGACCCGGTCAGACCATATCGGCCAAACCCATATTGGGCCGACCCAGTCTGGGTCAACCCGGACAGACCCACTGGGTGTGACCCGACCCCTTGGGCGGGTCAGCCCACTAGGTTTGGCCCAGTCTGCTGGGCTTTACCCTGCGGACTGCGGGGGCGGTTCGGCCTGGGCTCAGGCAAGTTCACCCCGGAGTGTGGCGAGGGCGCAGTCCGGAGGGCACGAGGGAGAAGGAACGCCGGCTCAGCCAGGAGCACACGGGTCGCGCGGAGGCCGGCTCCGGGGAAGGCGATAGGGCGCCGCGCAGGCCGTGGGGGCATCGAGCCGGGCGTGGGGGAAGCCGGGTAGGCCGTGGGGGCGCCAGCACAACGTCGGGCAGGCCGCGGGGGCGACGGACAGGGCGTGGGTGTGACTGGGCAGACCGCGGGGCGCCGGCCGGGTGCAGGGTTGCCGGGCAGGGCGCGACGGGTCGTCGGGAGGCCGTGGGGGTGCCGCGCAGGGCGCGACAGGGCGCTGGGCAGGCAGCTGGGCCACCAGAAGGGCATAGTAGGGCACCAAGAGGCCATGGGGTGTCGAGCAGCGGGCAACAGGGCGTTGAGCAGGCTGCGGGGGTGCAAGAAGGGCGCCGTGTAGGTCGTGGGGCGCTGGCTTGCGCGGCAGGGGCCGGGCAGGCCACTGAGAAGCCGTGGTTAGGCGAGCTGCGTGCCGGCCAGGGTGTGGGGAGGCCACGGGTAGGCAGGTCGTGCACCACTCGGGCCGACGTTGTTCATCTAGGAGCATCGGAGCACCGTGGGGGTGACACGATTCGCAGAGGCCGTGAGTAGAATGACCTTTTTCTTCGATGTCCTCGTCACCTCATTTTCATGCAAAAGTATATCACAAGAAGAAGAATGATAGATTGAGTCAGGCCATGTTATCTTGGCCCACACCCTCCGCGATTAGTGTGATAGTAATTGGTTCTCAAGAACAAAGCAAAACATTCCCCCCTGAAGATAAACATCATCATTATTCGTTTTTAAAAGAAAGGAAGAACATGATGCTTAAAAGAAACTAAACCCCTACCTTTCATTCGCTAGTCGTCATTCATTGACATCGTGGAAAGATGGCCATCGATCCTTGGTAGATGAACACGTCCCATGTCGAAGGATTTTGAGGAAGAAGGTCGAAGGAGGTCGTTCTTCGTAGTGTAAGGTGTCCCTCGTCGGTGTTCTTCGTCGGGAGAGCATTCTTCATTGGGGAGAATTCTCTTTTCTCCCAAGCTCCACCAAAAGTATGTGCCCAAAATAATATTTTGTCTATTATTTTAATCGTTGACACAAATTTCAGAAAGGTGAATTAATTACATAGGCTCCTCCAATTAATCCACGAATGGTTGACATATTAATTAAAGGGGGTTGGCCCCATTTAATTAAAGGGGAAGGTCAATTGGTTTCTCCCAATTTAATGGGGAGTTGAGGAGGTTTTATCCTCCTCCATTAATAGGGGTTAATCCTCGTGTGTTCCCCACGTCATAACCACTCACAGGAGGTTATGCTCAGGTGGGCCCCACCACCATAACCTCTCACAGAAGGTTATGCTCAGGTGGGACCCACCACCATAACCTATCATGGGAGGTTAGGGTGTGGTGGTCCCACCTCTAACTCCCAAGTGGAGGTTTTAACAAACACGCTCACATGGAAGCTTAAAAAAATAAATTATTGTAAATTTTATTTTATTATTTTTTATAAAAATCGAAAAATTAAATTTTATTCTCGGCCAACTGTCATCGAGGTGAATGTCTTCTTAAATGAATACAGAGGCTACTAGTACAACGGTGTCGTCATATTTTAGTTCCAAGCATCGGTTCAAAAGTTATTTAAAAACTCGCTCGTTTGTTTACTGAACATACCAGAAAAAAACGTCAGAAATTGATTCTGGGCACACTGGGCCTCAGAATCAAGCACCGTAAAAATTTGCGGACTCGTAAAAATACCTTGTATTTAAGAAAAAAATTTCCATGGAATTTTCTAGTCTTTACATTCTCCTCATCTCAGGGATTTATGTCCCCATAAGGTACAACTCGAACTATGGGAACAAATGAGGGTACTGAGCACGCATCTGAGCCTCCCACTCCCATGTGCACTCATGGAGGTTCCTGTGCTGCCAGTGAACGCAAACCAGAGTTATCGTCCATCCACGTTGTACCCGCTCTTTTCGATCCTCAATCTCTACAGGAACCTCCGTGAAGGTTTCCCTATCGTCGAAGTCCAGCTCTCCATGGTCGATGATGTGGGAAGGGTCATGCGCGTATCACCTCAGCTAAGATACGTGGAAGACGTCATGCACTCGGTGCAACTGAGGTGGAAGAGATAAGCGGCAAGACATCTCGCCAACTCTATTGAGGACCTAAAAAGGTCTAATGAACCTTGGAGATAACTTTCCTCCTTGGCCAAATCTCTATAGACCTCATGGAGGTGAGACCCGTAGAAAGACGTGGTCGCCATCTTCGAACTCCAGAGGTCTCTATCTCCTATCAGCATACGACATATGTCTGCTATGTGCAGTCTTCATCCTCTCCTAGATGATATGCACCTTTTCTGTGGTAGCCCGAACCATCTCTAGTCCCACTAGTGCTGACTCTCCAAGGTCAGTCCAACAAAAAGGTGATTTGCAAAGTCGCCCGTACAACGTCTCAAAATGTGCCATACTGATTGTGTATTGATAGCTGCTGTTGTATGCAAACTCCACCAAAGGCATGTGACCCTCTCTGCTACGACCGAAGTCAATGACCCATGCACGGAGCATGACCTAGAGGGTCTAAATTGTCTGCTCAGTCTGACCATCTGTCTGAGGATGGAAGGCGATGCTCAAGTGATGCTTTGTCCAAAAAGCCTCCGGCAACCCCTTCCATAGTTGGGAAGTAAATCATGTGTCACGATCAGAGACAATCGAGGAAGGTTGTGATAAAAAAGGTCATGCTACCCATGGCCTCTGCGAATCGCATCGCCCCCATGATGCTCCAATGCTCTCGGCCAAACACCGCCGGCCCGAATGGTGCATGGCCCGCATACCCACGACCTCCCCTTGCCATGCCCGGCGTGCGGCACGCCTTCCCCCGGCCTCCTGAAGGCCTACCCGGCCCCTGCCGGTGGCCTTCCCGGCCCCTGCCGCACCCTTCCGGCACCCCCGCGGTATGCCCAGCCACTACTGCGCCCTTCCCGACGCCCCCGAGGCTTTCCCGGTGCCCTATCGGCTAACCCCAACCCGACCTCTGTGTGTGCCACCCCGAACAAGCCGCCCCCGAGCCGGCCTCCGTGCGACCCACTCACTCCTGGGCACGACGACATCCCAGTTCCCTTGTTCCCTCTAGGCAGCGCCCTTACATCACTCCGAGCCGAACTGCCCCCACAGTCTGCTGGGCCGGGGCCAGCGGACCGACGCAAACCAAGTGTGCTAACCCGCCCAACGGGCCGGGTCAGACCCAACGGGTCTTTCCGGGTCAACCCAGACTGGGTCGGTCCTGTCTGGGTTGGGAGGAGACTATCTGACCGGGTTGGACCGGGCCCAGGCCCATTGCCGACCCCTTTGCTTTCTGTTGTCCATATCGTTGGCACTGGATGACCATTTTATGAAATGTCAGCAGTGCCGGTATTCAAGGAACAATGACATCCCATTGAGAATACCCCACTAGAGCGCAAGATATTTTTGAGTTACAGTCAGGTTGGATTGTACACGAATCCAACCGGGCCCCTGGGACTAAAAGGCTAATAACTAACAGACCGGGCATCAGATTGATGCATCGTTTGTTGCGTTGAGACCCATATGACATATCGGACCACTGAGATACTTCTTCGTGGCTCTTCGGGATAGTTGGAGTATTTTACAGTAGCTTTTGGAGCAGATCCTTCTAGTGACGAGTAGACAGAGTGCAGAGACCTAGTAGCTGGCAGACCTAACTACTGCTTGACTGATTCAACTAGGAGTGATTCGACGAGCCCAGTGGGGAGCTATTGGTAGTTGGTTGCAGACCCATGGTTGGGGAGAACCTAGTAGTTGGTGGTAGACCCACGGTACTCTACAAAAGGAGTACCTCTACAGGCTTTTTGGGGGAGTGGCTGGTATTTGGCGGCATACCCACAACGGATGATTTCCTGGTAGTTGGCAGTAAACCCGCGATACTCGACAGGAGGAGTACCTCAGCAGTCCAAGGCCAGTGAGAAGCACCTTGGTGTCGCAAAAGGCCCACTGTACTCGATAGAGGAGGAGTTCTTCAGTAGACATGGTTTTGATAATGAAAATCTATGTTTGATCTGAGTTAATGACTTTTGTGTTTATCTAATGATTGAGATGGGTTACTGGATAACATAGGTATATGTATAGGGATATACCTAAGTAATGGTTATCCGTTGATTTCATACTTATTAGTTTATCCTTGTTGAATTTTGTGAGATATTGAGGGTCTGGGGGTCCCTACTGAGTATCGTTACACTCACCCATGTATGAGCTATACCCACATCTAGTTGTGTTGGTTGCATACGACAGACAACACTGACTGAGGCAGAGAGTAGCAGGACTAAACGATACCCAGAGGTGAGCCACTCGGCCTGACGGTACACAGAGAAGACGGACAGACATGGAGTGATGATGGGGCCATCTGTACCTACCCTTCAGGTAGGAACCCCAGAGGACGACCTAGTAGCTGCTTTAATTTTTCTTTCATTGTACTTGATTTTCAGTTGTACTTTCACTTTCCTGTTGGGCTTGTATTTCTGACCCTTTTACTTTCTAGCACATCTTTTGTATACTGTTTTACTTAGTGTTTTGTATCTAGTTGTGTACTCTATTGTGTATTTTCCTAGTTATAAATGCAATTCCTTCCTAGCTTAGGGATTTACGCCTTTGGTGCTAGTCGCCAGCCCCTGGCCTATGGAATGTGGGCTTGGGGTAGTCACGATAAGAGCCCCGGGGTCCGGGTCGTGAAATATTTGTATCAGAGGTGGTACCCAACCTTAAGTGCAGCGCACTATCTGTGTAGAGATGTAGGGGCCACAGTGAGGACGTTGTTCTCTACGGTGGGGGGGGGGGATTGTAACACCCCCAAATGATAAAGGGTTATGTGAATAAATGATATGACTCATGTCAATAAGGTGCACCTTCCATTTCAGGAGCCTATCTGATTAGAACTCCACAGTTAAGTGTGTTTGTCATGGAGTAGTGATTAGGATGGGTGACCATCGGGGAAGTTTCCCAGGGAGTGTGTGAGTGAGGAAAAATCACACTAGAAAGGACATTTATTGGCATGTGCGGCAAACATTAGTATGATGGCCTGTTTGGGCAAGTGGGTGGGCCCCACGGTGGGGACCACATGACTGTTGGGAAACTGGTGGTACCTGGCAGGCCAAGACCCAACGAACATGTTAAGGCATGGTGTCTATTCTGTCGCCATGACATAGTTGAAAAATTGTTATCAGAGGAGTCGGTTCTACCGCATAACTTAGAACACTGATCTTTCTTTTCTGTAAAGCAATAGTGTTAAGGTACTAAGTGTGGTTTTTAGTTCAGGGAGTCCAGTGTTGGTGCGGGCGACCGACGTATCCACACACCAGGACCCTGAATATTGATTTCTGACTTAGAGCACGAAAACACTAAGTGCATGTGTGTTTTCAAAAGTTTTCTTTAAGTCATCTCAACCAGGTTAGCTCACCTGGTATAACATTTTTACAGTGTCGCATCTGTTTCATTCGGGATGCCTCACTGTGGATGATTAGTTAGAGCCCCGAGAGTCGTATGTACTGACAGCCCACCGAGTGAAGAGTCCTTGGTGTAAGTCCCTTTTTTAGCGGAGTCACTAGCGGTACTACTTCCCATTGGGCCACCGATGCCACCGGCACCAGCACCAGACGATGCACGCTGCTTGAGCGCATTGCACGAGTTCCAGTTCCAGAGGCCAGCTATGTTATGGGGAGAGACGGACCCACAGGCGGCTAAGGATTTGATGGAGGATATGGTGAGAGTCTTTAGGCAAGTAGGGACACCGGCAGACATAATGTTGATCCTTGTTGCTAGCCTCTTTTAGGAAGTAGCAGGAAGATGGTGGATCTTGATGCTCCATGTGTATGACGAGGCGAAGCTACAATGGAAAAACTTCAAGATCCTATTTCGGGTGGAGTTTTTCCCACCCACCCTTCTAGATGGGCAGATAGAGGAGCCACTGCATCTACAACATGGTTGCATGACAGTAGCACAGTACACATCGGGGTTCACCGACCTCTCACGCCACTCCACAGATATGGTACAAGACCCATTTTTTAGGGCCCAAACCTTCCAGCAGGGACTCAGGTGAGAGATCAGAGCTCCGAAGATCTCACTCAGCATCCAGACGCAGGCAGGGGTTCTAGAGAGATCCCTCCTAGTGGAGAGTTTTCTTTACTGAGCAGTCTCCAGCAGCGAGACCCACCACTAGCCGACAAATAGTGGAGACTTCTACAGCTCGCAATGGATAGATGTCGCAGAGGTCCAAGATGACCAGACCTACAGGTGGTTGACCACTTAACTCAAGATCAGTTGTGCAGGGCTCCTGGAGTGGAGACAGAGCCAATCATGCTAGGAGCAGGTAGTGTTACTCATGCGGTGGGAATCGTCACATGGCTCGTGACTATCCGACCTGCAATTCTGATGATCAGCAGACGGTTGAGGGACCTCTCAAGCAGAGGTAGAGGTTTGATCTAGGTGGTCCGTAGGGAGGAGGCAGACATGGAAGACGAGTTGGACGTGCAATTGGTGGTGGACGACGTTATGATGTGTTACCATCACCACCACCAGGAGGTCCACCCCAACCACAGGGAGCAGGTCGACAGGGGAGAGCTAACCTCTTGGAAGCTAAGGCTTACGATCACAACGCTCTGAAGATGATACGAGTTACAATTTGGGTCTATTCCACCTTAGCTGCAGTCCTTTTAGACACAGGTTCCAGTCACTCTTTTATTTCCACATCCCTTATTTGGACGTCGGAGATTCTAAAGGAGCCGTTAGTTCGATCCTTACGGCTAGAGACTCCTACGGGATCTGATTCAACGATTACGCACTAGTGCTGGTAGTGCGATCTTACTCTAGGAGGCGAGAGCTTCGGCTGTGATCTCCTAGATGTGGTGTTGAGGACTTAAGACGTCATCATGGGTATGGAATAGTTATCTACAATCCATGATCAGATTGATTGTATTCGGAAAAAAGAGTTGTATGTCCACACAGATGGGACCCGGTTTACCTTCACCGGCGAGAAGGAAGCCTTTTCAGAACAGGAAAGACTTTCTCAGAGGAGGGTGCACCCGATCACTCACCAGATGGCTTTCCTTACCCTCAGAGCAGTTGATGTGGAGAGTCCAACTTATCCTATAGTGGTGGACTAGTACGCAGATGTTTTCCCTGATGATGTTCCAGGACTACCTCCTCGCATAGGGGTGGACTTCTACATTGACCTATACCCCGAGATGACACTGATATCTACTCCAGCCTATCGGATGGTTCTCGATGAGCTTTTCAAGCTGCGGGTACAGCTAGAGGGCTTCCAGGGGAAGATATTCATCCGGCCCAGTGTTTCTCCCTAGGCAGCCCCGATTCTGTTCTCTAAAAAGGTAGATGGGGTCTTGAGGAACTATGTCGACTACCATCACCTGAACCTGGTGACCGTAAAGAACAAGTACCCACTATCAAGGATTGACGACCTCTTTGAACAGCTAAAGGGAGCATGGTGGTTCTCGAAGATAGACATCAGATCAAGCTATCACCAGCTCAGGGTTTGAGAGAGGATGTACAGAAGACGACCTTCGGGTGTCGTTACGACCACTATGAGTTCTTGGTTATTTCCTTCGGCGTAACCAATTCTCCAGAAGTGTTTATGAGTCTCATGAACATGATCATACAGCCCTACCTCAATCGGTTTGTCATATTCATCATCGACAACATTCTAATATACTCGACTACTGAGGAGGAGCATACCTACCATGTGTTGGTATTACTGGACACACTCCGAGAGAACCAGGTTTATGGTAGGCTCTTGAAGTACCAGTTTTGGATTTGAGAGGTCACCTCTTGGGACATGTCATCTCAGAGGCTGGAGTTCCAGTGGATCCAGTGAAGATTGAATCTGTACTTGTTTGGGATCCTCCCAGTAGTGTGACAGAGGTACAGAGTTTCCTGGGTTTGGATGGATACTACTGGAGGTTCGTTCCATACTTCTCCAGAGTATAAACAACACTATCAACATTGACATTGAATGGGCAACCCTTTATGTGTTCGTAGAGATGCTAGAAGTGATTTCAGGAGCTGAGGAAGAGGGTGACTAGTGCCTCTATCTAGAGACTTCCAATGGAAGGAATAGGGTATGTAGTCTTCTGCTATGCATCAGGGACCAGACTCGGGTGTGTCCGGATGCAGGAGCGAGCAGTGATCGCGTATGGTTCATAGAAGTTGTTATATTTGTTAACAGAGGTGGTACTCGGCCTTTAGTGGAGAGCACTGACTAGGTTGCGATGTAAGACCCACAATGAGGACGTTGTGATCTAGAGGGGGGGGGGGGTTATTGTAACACCCCCAAATGATAAACGGTTAAATTACTAAATGATATGACTCATGTCAACAAGGTGCACCTTCTTTTTCAGAAGCCTATCTGATTAGAACACCACAGTTAAGCGTGCTTGGACTAGAGTAGTGATCGGGATGGGTGACCTTCTGGGAAGATTCCCAGGGTGTGTGTGAGTGAGGACAAATCATACTGGATAGGACATGTGTTGGCATGTGCGGTAGTCATTAGTCCTATGACCTGTTCGGGCACAAGTGTGGGCCCTAGGTTGAGGACCACGTGTTTGCGGGGCATCTGGTGCTACCTTGCTAGCCACGACCTGACGTCCCTATTAAGGTGTGGTGACTGTGCTGTCATCAGGACCCAGTTGTTATACCAAATTACTGGGATGTTCCACCTTTTAGTGCATTAATTTGTGGACCCGGCCACATCATTTCAGTTTCCATATTATTACATAGTATTTTCATAATCCAAAATGTTCACCCTAAAAACATTTGTTACATATCAAAAAAAAATCAAAAATATTTAGAATATTTTCTCTTAAGATTCATGATGAAGCGTTATATATCTGTATCACCAATTTTTACCTTAACTAATGAACCTGATGACTACTATCTATGTATTTAAAACAATTTCCCAAGCCATTAAATTAAGGCCAAGATGTTTCTTCCAATATATATTTTATGTTTCATATTATACCTTTTATTATTATTCTCAAAAAGTTAAATCTATGTTATTCTCATTTTAATCATTATTGTCCTGATTTCCAATGAAATCAATGGACTTAATGAACTTCTTATTAATACTTATTGAACATTATTGTTTATAATTTAAAGGATCATGTTATTAGTAGAAAAATTAACTTCAATATATATTCATTAGTCAATCAATAATGTAGTTAATAATTATTTTATGATTTTATATATAATACACTACATGACTAAGTATTTCATGAAGGTAACATTATAAAAAAATATTTCATACTTGCTTTCTTAAATTAAGAAATTCCCATTTCATATAATCTTTTTTACTCAATGAAATAACATTATAATGAATATAAACATAAGATAATTTTATTATATCATTTATATAAATTAATATTTTTTATTATTTTTAATCAAAAAAAAAATCCATCCAAATCTTCAATTAGATGATATATAACCTCAAGAAACATCTTCATTTTATTGCATCCAAAAAAACATAATATATACTAAATATATTTATTATGTTTGCAAGCCTATAATGGGATACATGATAAATTGAAAAATGGAGATTGATGCCTCCTAAAACAATAAAATAACCTTACGTATTTCTAATATAAAATATGTTGATCCAAACAAGTAGGGTTATTTGATATAGCCTGCATAAAAAACCTTAATGCTGAGATAATTTACTTATATGGCACCAAATTCATTAGTTTTATTAGATAGGAAATAAAAATATAGATAATGAAAGAGAAAAAAATTCAATACACATATATTAGGAAAAATTTATAAAAAAGACATTGAATAATTATATTCCTAATAACTCTATGATTTATTAATCATAAAATATAATTGAAAAAAGTATTATAAATAAATACTCAATATTCAATATATTTTTTATTTTTGTTAAATTTTATTAGTGTTGATAAATTTTTTATAAGAATGCCATATATAAATACAGTTCCATTTATATTGACTGAAACATATTATATTAAATAGAATAACCCAAACTCTAGTTATATTATGTTCGAAGTAATTTTTTATAATTTAAGCTTATTGAATAAAATTTTTTTTATTCAAAAGCAACTAAATGAAAATTTAAACAATTCTTTACACATGCATAAGAATTAATGAATAAAAACTTATAAAAATTTATTTTTCTTTCATTTATTATACTTAGATAACTTATATCATTAGTCATTGTCTGATGTGATAGGGAGATAATAGAATGTGGTGATCATAGACACCTAGTAAGAAGTAATGTATAATGGATGCTCTCATGTTATAAATATTATATATAGAGTAAATAGTAAAATAATTACTTAAAAATAATGGCCTAAGAATAGAATATTCCTTGATGAATATAAATAGAAATACATTATCACTTGTGAAAAATAATAGCTCCAATTATGATGAAATTTATGACATTGAAAAATATATCGATTCAATTACGACAATGTTCAAATAAATAAAAAAATAAATTTAATAGAATACACGTAATACCTAATGATTTTTTTTCACATGAGATCTACTGATACATAAATGGGATATATAGTTCTAGTCCAATCATTAATATAAAAATTCCATTTCATTCGTTATAATAATTGATTGACTAAAAGGATAACACATAATGTTCCCTAATGACCCTCCAAAACCACATGTCTAGGTAAAAAATAATTATATAAATTTATTATAAATTAATATATATATAAATATATATAATGTTATATAAAATATATATTTATCATAGACTTATATGTAAACACCATGTCATCTTTATTATGGAATATAGGGTGATAAAACCTTATATAGTTAATAGTTTACTATGTAGTTAATATTTTGATATCCATATAAATAGTTGAAATAATGTAGAATATGTCGAATAATAACGGAAAATGAATAAGGATTTTAAAGATAAATTGAATATTTTTATACAGATAGATATAATGAATATAGTCATAAGAAAGAATGAAAATTCTATGGTAGATTCATATTAGAACAATTTAAGAAATTTATAATATATAAATAAGTTATGAAAAAAGACATTCATACCTAAATGATAAAAGTAAAATTAGTTATAATAAAATGTTTATAAATAGAATGGGTTGGATGATTAAAAATTTGGAATCATTTAATACAATATAAAGAGATCATGATGAGAAAACCCAACATTGAGTTCTAAATCATTTCAAAAACACATTTTACCTCTTGAATAGTTAAATTATAAATAAAAATTACTTAATTCATAACATTTTCTTGTTTTTTTTCCTTTATTAAAATCAATTTTTATCTTATTTATTTTATATATTAAATTAACTTTGTTAGTGTCAAGTGTTTTGAGATTTTCCTATTTATAATTTGAAAAAGTTGTTTGGTAAATATAATGGATGATTAACATTATACAATGGTTTAATGAGATTTAAATGTTTCATGGCATAATTTATATGTCATTCATGATGTGAGGGAGTTTGGTAATTAAATGGAACAATAAAAATCATATTTTCGTCCTTAGTAAGCTATTTGTAGACCGTACAAATAATTTTCATAATATTTAACATTTTAATTTTCCTGACTATTGAATCATTCAATGAAAATAAAAATATATTATTTTTAAAGAAATTTTATTTTATTAAATGAAATAATTTATAAAAAAATATCAATGAATTTTAAAATAGAAAAAAACATTACATTCAATTCATGAATTATAAAATCATCGTGAGTTAGTTATTTATTTGAAAAGAGAATGAAAGAAGTGATAAATATTAAATATTTTATTAAACAAATTATTGTATAAATATAGTATAATAAAATAAAATATAACTAATATTTATTATATATATTAGGGTATTATTGGAATTGAGATAAAAAATAAGTTTTTAAACATTTAATTTTTTGTAATAATGATGTTAAAAAAGAGTTTTATTGAAGGTAATGGGTAATATTTCCTTGATAATGGATTAAATATATGTTATTAACATGTGAACAAATATATAGAAAAAATAAATATTTTGTTTAAAGTAGTTTTATTTATAATTAATCACAGACCTAAAAAATTAGAGACACATGGGTACTTGTAAATTTCTAGTTTTACCACATCCCTTGGATTAATAATATTGATATCGGGGGAGAGAGAATTGGTCATACATGGGGATGAATGGCATAATGAGTTTTTTGAGAGGTTTTGGGAAGTGGACTATGGTATGAAATTGCATTCAATGTTAAGATAAAATGAGTAAAATAGTGTTTTTTATAAATGATTGTAGGGGTTGTATTTTAAAAATCTATCAAATATTTTATTATTTGGGATCAAGACTATGAGAAGTGTTGGTTTATTTTTTATTTAATAGGCTATTATTAATAAATATTGGGTTTATTAAATCTATACAGTCCAAAAATAAAAATTCACTTTGAAGATATTTTTTTAAAAGTTAAGAATTAAATATAAATTTATATTTTAATAAAATTAAAGTTATAAATTGAGAATATATTTGTTGGTTTCAAAGTACAGAAGAACATTTTAAAATTAATAATTTTACTCCTTAAAATAATTTATATCATGAAAAGTGCTGTTTAATTTCTTATAGTTGAACCTTGATAATGTCATAAATAATATAACATAATTAAAAAATATATTTTCAATTCTTCACCTAAAAATAAATTTTTTATAATAATAATATAAATTTCTTCTAAATTAATTTTATCATAATTATTTGAAAAATTAATTCGTTTTTATAAAAAAAATTAAACATAAAAAATTTATTTCTTACAATAAATTATATAATACATTGAAAAATCACTTATCTAGGATACATATAAGTTTTTTGTCAATTATTTATTAATGTAATATTTTTTTTATTATATTAATTATTCTTTGATGACTAATAAATTGTTTTATATACATAGTTAAAAAAATAAAATTTAGGTAATTCTATAATCTAAATTCTAATATAAAAGATATTATTTTACTAAAAACATTAAAAATTACAAAACTAATGCGTGTATATATGTATGTTATCGGTTAAATGATATTAGACGTAAGTATATAAGGATTATTTTTTTAAATTATTTGAAAAATCATTTTCATTATTAATTTCATGAAATTATTCCACTTCCAATATTGGGGTCACCTTTTTAATGATCAGTTATAATTTCTAATGGTTATATTGTATCCAAATGATCATATTTTTTATTCTTCATATATATACTTTATTTTTTAATTCTACAACATTTTAATTATGTTTATTTAAATTTTATTTACAAAATTATGATAATTTTTTCATAGTCTGATTTCCGTTAATAGATTTATTTCATAGGTTTGGTAATTAATAAATACCATGATTCAGCAAAATTTATAATCTAGTTGTGTTTTTGAAACGTGTTTAATATGTCATTATTTTTTTAAATTTTATAATGTGAATTTATCCTTCAAATGTATGTATTGTGACATAAAATTAAATAAACAATTACTTCATTACATGTTGTCTTTCATTTATATATTGTTTTCCATCACACAAGAATTAATATTTTATTGACAACATTTATTTTAGTTTTGAAATATAATTAAGTAATATATCAATAAATTCCAATTCTATATAACAATAAATAATATAAAATAAGTTCAATTAAATTCTACTTATATAATTGAAGGTATAATTTTATGAAGATATACATCGATTTTATAGAATCTTATAAATCACTATAATTAACACAATTCATGTGCAATCACATAATGATACTTTTAACCTCATTATAACATTACACAAACTATTTCACCAGTTTTCTTTTATCAGTCATGATAAAGAATTTCACTAATATCAAACATCATTCTAAGAATAAAAAATATTTTACCAGTAATCATATTAGTGAAATAATTTTATCTAATTTAATTTTAATAGTGAATCCATTATTAGTAATTTATAAATAAAAATAATATTTAGCACATAACATATTGATCAATTTAAAATATATTAGTCTCTTTTACCAGTTTATAATCAAGAACGTTAAAAATAAATATCTAGTTTTTCATGTCCCTATGATTCATTATTATTCATGAACAGCCTAATATTCACTATCTAACATGGTTGTTTTAATATATAAAATTTTTTATTAAAAAAATAATTTCAATCTCAAACTTCTTTAATATGATATTCTTCTATTGTGGTTTAATTAGGAAAGTACACACAAAATTTTTTCAATCAACATAAAGACCCCTCGTCTCAATTCCACTATTTTCCCATAGTAGTAAAATCATTAGATCAAAACTTCTCTAAAAATATTTAATAATTTAAAAACCCTTTATAATCCCCCCCTAAGGAATAAATATTAATTTTAATAGTTATGGCAAGATTCCTTATAATTTGATGAAAAGTTACTAAAAAATATCATTTTTGGGCATTGATCTACCCTATAATATATCATCAAAGTGATATAATAATAATTAGTGTAATCATATAATATAGATTAAAGTGATCATAAATATTTTCAAATAATCTTCTTAACAAATTAAAATCTTCCCCATATATCAAGAAATCATATTATATATATATTAAACTCAATTATAAATATTTAAAAAATTAAACATCAATATGTATTGAAATTATTAAATAAACATAGATCTCTATATCAACCCCATGCTGTCTAAAAATTCTCACTGTGGTCGTTGTCTTCATATCTATATTTTTTTGGATTTCCTTCCACTTCCTAGTAGTTCACAAATGAAATATTATTGTTAAAAAGATGCAAATATACAGGGAATGAAAATTGACACTCAATAGGATAAGAAATTATATCCAAAATGTCTTTAGAATCCAATTAATCTTATACGTTTACCATTAAATTTATGCTAAGGATTTACAAAAACAAACACTAGCCATCCAACATTTTCATATTCTGACCAAGAATCTATTGAATTATGTTTTAATTATATTAGAAAACGTCAATGTCAATATAATTTATTTACAGATATTTAAATTCCATTGACCTCTTTGAAATGATCTACCATCCACATAAATGAAAAATCTCAATATATCCTATCTCATGGAACATATACTAATATAAATTAGTCTTTTGATGCTATTTGTTTATGTGAAATCATGGATCAAGTACTCATATGAAGATCAATATAATTATAACAAACTAATATCATTGAAATAATAAGATGCAAGGAATAACACAACATTAGGTATTCAATAGTAACTTTCATGTTATACTATTTATGCAATAGTTTTTCATCAAAAATTGACCACATAGAAAAATGTAAACCACGATATATCAGATGTCAAAAAATACCCATAGTAAATATTGATAACCAAATCACAATATAATACATATTCAAGACTTTAATTCACATCATATCAAATTTTATCATAATTTTTACCCATCATTTTATCCAAAAACAAATCTATATCATTTCAATACATGGATATATAAAATTATCATATATCATAACATAAAAAATTAAAAATAGTACACTTATTATATTTATATTTCACCACATAGTTTTTGGTAATAAATTATTACAGGTTTAATCAAAAATTATATAATATAATTTTGTGTTCAATAAATAATAAAATTAAATACCTAATGAAATGATCAATAAATTTAGGTAATATTTCACATTAGGTAAAATCTATTTATAAAAAAATATAGTCTAATTTATCAATTAATTTAAACTAATTATTCAACATAATTCTTATTCTATATATACATAAATCAAATAGTCCCCTTTCGATTTCTAAAATTATTATATTTTAAATTTTCACATTAATGTTTCATTATTGAATTTCAAAAATGTAATTATTCATTAAAAACATATGATTAACCCATATATGATTGGTTTTTAATCTCATAATTACACCGCATTTCATATTCCACAATCCAAAAAATTGATATATAAAATTTGTCATTATATTCAAATACTATTATTAATATTCAATAAATATTCTATAATATTTTAAATAGTAAATATAAATGAATTATCATCTCAGAGGTCAATAATAATATTTATATTCATAAATCATTGTATTAAAAAAATTAATTGCAATTTTTATACACAACAAATTCTGGTAGATACAACACATTTCAAAACGTTCATTGATTACCCAATATTATTCAACCACAAACTTAAACATTTTAAACACCATAAAATAACAATATAATATATGTTCCCATTACAAAGAATTTCTAGAACATAAATCATACTTGACATTTATGTTCCATTTCTATATTGAATGGTCTTCATAATTCTCATGAAATTTAAACCAAAAAAATTATATTCAAAATACTTATGACTCACATAAATAAATTCCAAAAATTGAAAAATAATACACACCATGTAAAAAATTAATATATATTTACTCAAATAATTATATTTGAGAATATATGATTTTAAATTAACAATTTTACTTATTCATGAAACGAAACATTCGAAATCCAAATATTATGTCAAATAGGTTAAAAAATAAAACATAAAACTGATCCAAAAATTTCATTTTAATTATATATAGGCCAATATATATTCAATTCAAAAATAAATAATTATATTCCATTACTCAAGCCTATCATTTATGAAATCATTTAATTTATATACACTCATAATAAAATTATTTAATGAATTATATTTTATACAAGATAAAAAATCAATAAAATAAAATTGAATCCCCGTTGCATGTTCCAAAAGAAATAAAAAGTATTAATACATATGCATGCAAGTCATAAGTATTTTTAATAATCAAAATACTTATAAATAAAATTTTTCACACACATACATTGTTGATTCTCATGGTTAAAATATTTGTATGCGCTATTTTATTCCTTTTTCTGAAGCACATTACATAATTGACCTCATAGAATATTTTTTATCATAAAATAAATTAATGAAAGAATGATAATTATTTTTAAAAAATGCATTAAAAAATTTTCACCTCTATCAAAAAGAATTCTCTATGTTCCATATCTAAAGGATTCACCATAAAACATAAAAATATTGATGTGTTATATAAAGTGTAATGGTAATTAGTTAGTGACACATAATATATCAATAAAAAAATTAAACACATTACATATTCAAACAATTTTATATTGAATTTAATATTATTGAACATTTATTAATCATATTTAATCACAAGGAAATATCATAATGGAGTTGATAGTATGTAAATCACTACAAAAACATTTATTAATACATATAAAATTATTCATATAATTTATTATTTAATTAATATATAATTAAATGTTAAAATTTTATATACATTTTAGATTCATGTGTCACATTATATTAGTATAAAAGGTGTACTAAACTAGAGTCTCGAAGAAGACCGGAATAACATATATAATGGTAAATTGAAAATCTATATAAAAAATGGAAATTTAAATCAATATCAATAATTAAAAAATAGAGACAATCAAAAAAAGAAAGAGAATATAAAATTATAACAAAATTGATATATAAACATCATTGGCTTCCAAAATAATCATAGTTCTAATAATCATCATATACTCCTGGGAAAACTGAATGAAAAGATAATACATGCATTGAGAAATTAAATTCATGATTATTGATGAGACGAATCGAAAGAATTTTGAGCATCATCAAAAAAAATATTTTATTATTTAAAAAAAATAATTCATATTTTTATAAATATTAAATTTACCCCACAAAAAATAAGTCATGAATCATAACTTGGGTTCTTATGGACCCACACCAGACTCATTTAACACCTATAAGTCACCTGATGGACCTTCACTAGACTCTTGATGTCTTTTTAGGTTTGAAAATGTTTTACAGTGGTTTCATATTGGAAACAAAAAATCTATACCCATAATAAACTAACCATTAATCTCTTTATAATAAACACTATAGTCCCAATTTTTTTCTTGATTCAAATTAATAATCACATAGCAATGTTACCTCCCCAAATCCTAGTATACTTTTATTCATTAAACAATTTTGTCTAAAAATTATACCAAATTATAAATATCACCAATTAAATTAAACAGACATTAAATAAATCATAGTTTGTTACAAATTACATAACTAATACAACTACTAATTAATTGGCACAAACACAATGATTAGATTAGCCTTTTTAAACAATGTAATTAAATCCACAAATTTCTAATAAACTAAAATACATGTCTTGTTACATTGAGTTAAACATATATCTAATCACATGTGAACAATGATATAACATGAGAACCCAAAAAAATGGTTAGGTTAACCTATTACACACATTAATCTCATTCTGCAAATATATTAATCTAGGTTTTATTAGCATGAAGGACCCAAATCTGAAAAAAATTGGAAAGCAATGCCAAATATTTTTTGGACACCTAATGTTGAATAAGAAATGAAATTAAAAAAATATTAAGCAAACAATCATATCACCAACCTAAACCCATTTTGATATATGTAGTTTCCATTTCCATTATTGAAAAAAATATGGGGGTGAGGGAAGTAAGTATGGGAATGGGGAAATTATTGTATTACAATCAACTAGGTTTTATGCCTCTACGTCTTCCCAATTCCCAATTCCCAATTTATTTAATTTTCTCCGATTTTTATTCTATTATATATTTAACATATGAATTAAAAAATAATAATTATGATAATGATGATGATTATTACATTATTTTTATCATTATTATGTAATTAATATGATCAATAATACCCACACAAACATATATATATATATATATATATTTCTTTATGTGATTGTGTATGTAAACTAAATTTTATATTCATAATAATTTTCATAATAAATGTATTGATATGTTTATTGTAATTAATAATTTTATTAATTATATTAATATTGGAAACCTGATATAGGTTACTAGGTACACAATTGTAAAACATCACATGAAAAAAAATAGTGGAAAATCCCACTGTTTCCAACTTCTTCTTCAATTTAGCTCAACTTATTATTATAATAGGTACCATGTGGAACATTATATGTAATAAAATTTGTGACTACCAGGCCACACCACTCCAAATATATACCCAACTATTCCCAATTGTCCTTCTATTTGAAAAATTTAAAACATTTACACTAGAATTCATAAAAAATAATTCTCAAAAAACAATAGACATTAGAAACTCTAAACTACCAATATTTGTTTCATAAGAAGATCCCGTAAATATATTTTATTATGCATTATTTACTAAAACCACTTGTTGTATTGGTGTTCCAAAATTCTTTTCGTAATTTTCATTGATATATATTACCAAAAACTATATGTTTGTTATATTTCCATATACTATACTTTGGTACATCACTTTCTAATGGGTCAAAAACTTATTCCAATTCTCTATTTAACTATATAATTACTCCATTTCCATGAAATAAAAAGTTATTGAACTTAAATGAATTGTAAGATTCAACAGGTTCCCTTTTAATATCAAAAAACATGATGTAATAAAATGTAACATATGAATCCCCTAACAATATCATTGGAAGCTAACAATTCTACAATTGATTTTCCTATTCATTCCACTATATAAATATTGAAGTACATTTACTATACCCTAACAAATTATATCACCAAATTTAAAATAATAAATGGTTTATTCACCTAAATGACATTGAATACACTACGAACCTTTTAAACATTAATCCTTATAAGATTTATCAATTTTTAAATTGATATAATATTACATAAGATGGTCATGGGTTTCCATTCACTTTGAAGGTACAACATCAAAAAACAATTCAAATTCAAAATTCTACCTATAGATAAACTCCATATCCATGTTGCATCAAAACACTATGTTTTAACTACCCCACTTTTTTGAGTCCCAATTGTATCAAGAGTATCATTTCAAAATAAATTATTTTCTTTTTAAAATTCATTTTCATCCCTCAAAACTCAACATGTTTCCCCTGAATATATTAACTGAACCCAAACATCAATGATTACATGCCAATTTCTTTGATATCATGGTCAAAATATCAAATTTCTCACAATATAAGAGACCCATATATAAAATATAGATGAAATTTGATTATTTAATCAATAAATAAATCATAGCTACATTATCTTTCAATGACCAATCATTTGATTCAAATCCAGTTCTAAAGGAACACCTACTATCAGAACCACATAATCATTCCATGATGATGTTTGTAATGATTGTATCATATTTAACACATCTTTAAACAGAACATCTTGTTAAAATATATGTGATCCAATCAGACAAACACATATACCAAGTACCTTATCAATGGATTTTTTATATCAAGATAAAACCTGAAAAAAATTTCAAACCTAGATTAGTCATCAATGTAAACCTTTCTCATAGTACTATCATCAGTATTAACAGAAACCTCAAAGGCCCCATAATAATCCAAATATGATTCCAATCCATTTTTTATTATCTCAATAAATATTCATGAAAAATATAAGCTTTAAACATGAAATTCAAGTATGGTATAATGGAATTAAGAATAAAAATATAAATCATACAACAGAATAAACACTTTTTCTAAAATCTAATATCATACTCATATGGCCTCAATGACTATCTCATGACTATTTATTATATTAGTTTAATATTAAGTGATTAAGTATGGTTTATAATTGGATTGTGATATAAATATATCATATATTATGTCGACATATATTACAAATAACCAGATTTGAGTATATTAAAATATATCATATCCATTAGTTGAATATCAAAAAATAGGGTATCATATCATCCTTGTTAAAAACATATTACTAATTTCAGAAAACAATTCTATAATTAAATTTTATTCTATTTAATATATCATAATAATATTTATTGATCAATAAAATAATCATGTCAGTTAAATGCTTTTAGTGGAATAAAATCCATAACATATAATAAATAATTTATTATAATAATTTAGTATTAACCCAATAAAAAATTATGAAATTGTAAATTACTTTTTTGTAATAGTTTCATTTACATAAAACCCTTCATGACTAATTATTCCATCCAAAATTAAATTTTTAAAAACCCCATTTCACTCATAATCGGATTCATATACCATGGTTTCTTTGTTTCTATCCATATAGAATAATACTAATCTACACTATCAACATCAGTTATCATTATTTAAATCAAATTAAAATGAAAACCAAGTTGAAATATTTCCAACCATATTATAAATTTTGTCTTATACTTGAATTATGAGCATCTATTAGAAAACAGATTATCATGTATGCATATAATTAACATATAAATTCTTTTATTATCCTATATGTACTCTATTAATTCATAGAAAACACAAAATCACATTCATAACATTTTTGAAAAATAAAATTTTAAATACAGAAACTAAAATGATAGATGGGTAATCATATGACCTTAAGCATTCACCCCATATGACAAAGGAATCCAAATATTGTTGAGAAATAAATTGTATGTGAGAATTATATTCCAAAATTGAAATTTATATTAAAACTAAAAAAATTTAATAAAAAATATATTTCACATGTGGGACCACGTTGGCATCTTCACTAACTATTTCAAAGAGTATACAATGATGGTAAGGATAAAAAATATTAAATATGAATCATGTGCTACATACCACACAAATATCTCTCAAACTGACTATAATGAAATTAGAAGAAAAATAAATAACATTAAATCCCTAAGTTGTAATCTAAAACTACACTACATTTTTATCATAAAACATAAATCACTTAAACCTATTATGAAAGGATAATATTATGAACCATTGATGAAAACTATAAAAAATTCTTGTGTAATGACATTTATAATAATGAAGGAGTAAAAATAATTTTATTGACCTTCACAATAACATAAAAATGTATTATTATTCCCACATATATCCATGTTCGTTATCAATGATACCGCATGAAATATAAGACCCAAAGTTGACAAACACAAAATTATAAATCAAAATCCGAAAAAATATCCATCATACCAATAAGAACTGACCTAGATATTCAAAACATGGGCGAATTGCATGCTAAAAGTTTCATAAGATAGGTGTATCCAGTAGTACTGGGGTATCTCATTATCACTGTGTTGGCATATCACAAATCATATGAGGTTCTATCAAAAAGAAAATGCACAGGAAAACAAATCTCAATATAAGATATAAATAATGTAGGATAGAAAATAAACCTAATGTAATATATAATGCATGAAACACACATTATGAACTAAGTATGAATGTAAATGAAAAAACAATTGAGTAAGGGGGAAATGGATTCCCAAGAAACCCAATGGGAAACCATCCAAAAGAAACTAATGTGAAGGGATTTACTTATTGAAGTATAAAAATAAAGGAACAATATATACTATTACCTTGTACTTCAACTAATAATCTCCCAGTCATACAACAATATATCCCTTGATAGAACTACGAAAATATTTTCTTTCTTAATAATAAATTCCATTTGAATGGTAAACTACCCTATTAGGGTGTGTATTATCATTCCCAGTAATACATCCCAAAATCCTAGAGGGAAGGTTAAGAACACCAACCATCATAAGAACCAAAATGTTATAGTGAATAGAATAAATATTATATACCAAAAAATTTGATAACCTATAATAAAATAAAAACCAACAATATACAAGGAAATTACAATTAAACATCCTAGAATGAAACCCATAAATTCAAACTACTCATCTTTCCAATCCACTTCTCCTCATATAAATAGTAATGAATGACCCACATCTCAAAAATGGATAAATATTTGTATTTGGATTATTGAAACCCAATGGATGACTTATTTCCCAACAATAAGGGTTTTTTTGGTGAGGTGGTTACCGAATCCAATGATAGTTTTCCCTAAATTAATGCATGATAGAGTTCTAAAATCTATCAGTTTTGTGTGGTACCCACAACATTTCATAAACAAGTTTATAACGGATTCATTAACAATAAGGATTCATTGATTCACATATTTAATAATAGTAATTATTATAATGGATCTATGAAAAATTATATTCCTATGTAACATTATAATGGTCTTTTTATACAAAATATAAATGTATTTTTTGTTCTACATAAAAGAACATTCATGATAAATTGTTCACATAAAAAAATTTGAGTTCTATGTAAGTATGTATGACATTACCAATTTTTGGACATACTACATGAAATAAACTAAAGGTATACACAACATATATTCCCTTAGATATCCTGGGTCATGTACTTCCATCCATGTGATGTGTGATGCTAGCATAAATTACATGTATACTAAGGTACATGGATTATATAACTAGGCGGTATATGATTTAATCGAAGACCGAGATGGAATTTCCATGCTATTATTACATAGACTACACTACATTTCATTAATATTTTATATGTGATGTGAGTGAAATTGGATTTCATAGAATTTTTTTATTGGAGCCTATGTCATGTGACTATAAGTCATATTGAAGTTGGGATATCCAAATTATAATTTTAGACTAATTTTCAATTTGTGAATGTACTCCAGGTACATACAGAGTATATCCTTCAATGACTACACAATCTGTGTACCTATAAAACATGTCATCAGACACTTTACATGGTCAAAAACATAATATTTTTTAGGTGGAAAACATGTTACTTGTTTCAGAAACTATTGGTCATTTGATCATAGAAACCAGTTTCAGAAATAAAAGGATCTCAAAAATCACATTACCAGTTTTATTCATTCCTTATATCACTCCCAAATCCTTAATAAATGCCCCATCCTTCACATATGTACCATTGGTGACTATTTTCTTTCCATACATCTTTATAAAAAAATTAAAATTCATCAGCATGTATCCAGGATGCTTCCACAGTCTCAACCTAATAAAAACATTTTCCATATACCATCTATATAATAATCATCCCGTTTAGGATTCATAAATTCGTAATCTCTAATATTATGTCCAAAATGTTCTCTTATTATCCCAAATATTGAAATTTCCTTGATTGGGACCATGATCCATCAATAAATCTACTATAGAATAGTTTGAGTGTAAATAATTTAAAGATTATGCGAAAATTATAGAGAAATATTATTGATAGATTTCTTGATGAAATATACAAATCCCGACCACTAATAATTTAATATAGGTTCATGATAGATGAATAACATAGGGAGAGGAATTAAAATTAATAAAAAAAATCAATGAATTCATAAAGAATAGTAAGTAGATTTTTTAAAAAGTCATTGAAAATAATCATAGAATTTAAAATCATAATGAAGAGAGTAGGGGATTAAAAATATAAATATCATCACTTGGAAAAATAAATTGGTGATTATTTCCACCAGCACCATATCTGTCGTTTATTTCTATGGATTTTTTTTAATTGGATCCATGGATATACCATTATCTCATGATCTATATCTCTCTATATAGAACTCTGTTTTATGGTTGATATCTCTAGTGAGATTACATGAGGAATAATTTATAGAGACAAATATGATTATTATATTTAATAAATAAATAAATTATTAAATTATAGATTATAACATAAATTTTAATCTTTGACATTTCAACAAGGGGAATATAAATACATAAAAGGATTATACCAACATGATGGTAAAACCCCTATTCTGGACACAATTATGGTATAGTATTTTCCATCTGTGGACATATTTCAGAGGGAAATAAAATTTTTCACAGTGAAACATATGCATACTAAAAAAGATTTATTATTTTTTATATATCAGTATTAAGGAATTATGATGGTAATAATATAGATATTTTTAGATTCCAATAATGAAAATGTTATATAAATTAATCAAATTGTTTAAAGAAAAGTATTTTAGTCATTAATTTTCCTAGTATTCATGTATTTTCAACAAGAAAAGAAAAACATGGATGAAAATGTGAGGGTATTGAAACCATAAATGAATAAATTATTCACATGAGTTATACTAACGGTTATATTGATAACATAGTATTATCTACAACAGTATATATAAAAATTTAATAAACCTCTCTAGTTAACTGTGAATCACTATAGAGAACTCAGATAAATGTTTCATTATCCATGATGCCTATCTAAACAAATTCATTGATATGGGTTGGTTCCTACGCAAATCACTTTAAAAATAATATATAGAATATTGTATTCCCCTTGGAAAATGTGGGGGAATCAAGTTATAATAAACACTACTGACATTGTCAAGACATTGGATGTGCTGATGAACTAATTAGACACCATTCTCCCTTGAATAAATCTTCAAAAACAATATTGTGATGATACCCTCAAGAACAGACCGTATCCCAAACGTAACCCCAAAGCATTGTGTTATAATTTCATGAAGGAATCTTTTGGATATGATATTTCCTCATATACTCCAAGATATCCTACACCATCTCTGTCCTAAAAAATATAAGCATTTCTAAATTATTTAGGTAACTCAGAGCTTTTTCTTGCATAAGAGTGATATGCATGGTATCTATTATATGGCAGTAAATTGTTTCATAATGATATTAGTGTGATATATAATTTTGTATTCTAAATACCCTAAATTTATTTTTTATACCAAAATGAATTAAATACAACACATTATAACACAACATATACTCAAGAACATTAATGGATCACTATAATTATATATCAATAAATGGGTGGAATGTTGTAGTTGACTACAACAATGTCGTGATGTTCTCCGAATAGATCCCCTAAAATCATGAAATGAAATGACTATTCTTTGGGTAACATTGGAAAAACATAAATTCATATTAGTTTATTTTAGATGAATATTCATTACATATCAAAGTAAATCACATCACTGACCTTATAGGCATTGTGTATTTGGAAATCATATACCAAAAAAATATTTTATAACTCTATGATCATTTGTCTATATTATCACCACACTAGGCCCCCCTTATTGATATACAATTTTTTATAAAAATATTTATAATCCTAGTAATGGAAGAATATAGTTTTTTATCTCAGATGATCACTAAGGGTAAAAATTATGAAAATTAATTGAAGATCAAAAGTTATCATATGATGAGAATATGTGTACGAGAAAAAAATCATAGTGTATGGAAAAAATAAAGGTCCAACAATAAAAATAAAAAATAGATCCTAAAACATTATTCATGTGATAAATATTTTCATATATTATATGACATGAGTCATAGGAATGTTGAATTATGTTTCAATATTCCGGATCTATAAAAATATTACACTTACAGATGAATATGGAATACACATAAGAATAGAAAATCATTCTTTATGTTACAAAACACTAACAAGAAAATCATCACTTCGTGGATAAAATTTGTTAATGGATTGGGTTTACTACACAATCGCTAATATGAAATCTAGTGAGATAAAACCCTTTACATAATGAATTATAGGGTTATAATAGACCGACCGATCACATTGAAGAAAAATACCCTTAGGGGATCAGGTTCTCTTCTTATTGACATTCACCTCACAAGATATAAAATTTTACAACCTACTGTAGGTATATATCAGACACACCCACCACTAATTAATAGATCATACATATGCATTCTTCGTTGACATGAGAACAATCATATTTCAATTATATATAAGTTACATATTAGTTGAAATATTTTTTAAAAACAATTCACCAAATATTATCATATTCCATTAAAAAGAAGATGCTAGATGGTATTATTAGAGAATATCTATAGTAAGTTATATAAAACAAACAATGATATTGAAATAGATAAAAAACATCTTCTGAATGAATTTTAATATTTCATGGAAATCAAGATGAATAATTACATGCTTTTTTATAATGATTTTTTAATTTATTTTTAAAAAATCCATTGAGGATATGGATGGGTTTTAATGATCCATAAAAAACATAAAGATAATCTTATAAGGAAAAATAATGATTGTGTTGGGAATGGGTATTCATGTGAAAATTGATAAAATGGAAGACACATTGACATTCTTTAAAGATTTCCAAACTCAACAAAAAGGTCCCAACTGTATGATGATAAAAGAATTACATCAAATCATATATAAATAAATTAAATTCAATATAAAATGACCTTAATAATAATTTAATAATATAAAATTACTTATACATGAACGTTTAACTAATATAGATATAGAGGAAAAAATATTCATGACTTATATAAAGAGAGAAGGTCGGATCCACTTATAATATTCCTTTTATTTGAATTTTCTCCCCAAGGGAGGTACAAAATTAATGAAAAATTAATTTCAAATTAATAACCAATAGATAGTGGAATAGATATTATTTTTGAATAGACTAATCACATAATTTACACTACTGGGAAATAATTCATATAAAATACTTAATGAAATGTTAGATTAGAAATAACAACCCCTTTGTTTTACTCCTTTTATATATGAATTATATTTAATATCATTGATGAATTATCTCCTTATTGATACAGTTTTATTAAAAATAAAGCAATTAGTGTTATGCCATTGATTCAAATGAAACTAACGTCCTAAAATCCCTTTGTATGTGGAAAAATATAAATGTTACCAATATGTATATTAATTATAAAAGTCATTTAGAGTGGTATTTTGATAGCTATTTATTATTTGTAAAAATGATGGAAATTTCATAAGAAACACAGGGTATGTGAATAGTAATGAGAGAATTATATGATTATTAGGTGAGAGATTAAATAAAATATTTGTGATAGATCAAGGAATAAATCATATTCCTAACATGGAAATTCAAGAATGTAAAAACACTATTTGTCTTATAAAAAATTACAATGAATAAAATTTACCATGTTTCATTTTTTTAATGCCATTAACTTGTTTAATTATTTATCATGATTATTAAATTTATATATTAAAAAATGAAATGAATATTCTTACCACGATTCCACATGATTATTATAAATTTTAATTCTATTTAATGGAATTAAATTTCTAATTTTTTTGAACATAAAATTTAATATTTAAAATAAAATATATAACAAAATATTTTTTGTGAAAATGACATATAAAACATTTAGAGTTATTTATATTATCTAACTTTAATATAAAATTATAATTGTGTTAATATATATGATTATATAAATAAAAAATTATATTATATTATTTATTTTGAAATGAATTATTTAATTTATTATCATAAAAATTCCAAACACATTGACAAAATCATTTAAAAAAATTTTATTTGTTAACTTAACATTATTATATAAAACATTATATATATTTAATTATTTGTCTTTTAAAAATTGAATTTTATATATCCTTTGGAAATATATTCCATTATTTATTATTATAAATATTTCAAATCATTTCCTTTGAATATTAATAGCAGTAATAAAAATAATAACAATTAATATATTAAAATGCTCTTTTATAATAACTTCTTAGAACTAAATATTAACTTATACATTAATTCCATAAATATTAAATATTTTTGAATTATATTATATTCAATTTGTTACTAAAATTTATGTGACTTCAATATACCTATTGGATACATGCATACCAAATCACTATATTTCCAATGAATATATATTCGAAGACCTTATTTTAAAGGCTATATATATAATTGTAATATTTTATTCCATTATATATTATAATATAAATTTATTTCTAAAAGAATCAATAATTTTCATTTACCTATATCCTAAACATGTATATTATAATTTTAATTACATTCCATAATTCCATAGATTCAATCATGTAAAAACCCTGACCCTAGTAACCTAGAGACAGTCGTTCCATTGTAAAAATAGAACTAGATATAAGGTATCCCATCTGAAAAGAAATAATAGTTTTTTAGTATTAGTAAGCTAGATATATATTTTAATTTAAAATTATAATTTAAGACATAAAATGAAAAAAGTGCTTTCTTTTATAATGCCATTATTCCTCAAAATGTATCCCTATATATCGATCACAAAATATTTTCTCAGATCATGGGGATAATTGGACATAAGAAAGTGTGAAATAAGATTCTCAGTAAGTGTAAGAATATATATGTAGCAATAAATAATGAACAATAATAATCAATTTGGAAGAAAACATTAAACAACTACAATTTAAATAATAACATCAGTATAAAATCTTAAGAATACATATTGATAAATTAAAACCATATAGATGATCACATGAGATTAAAACTTCTCCAAGGGTATTATAAATAATTTTTTAATCACTTGGACATAAATAAATAATCTCATAATAATGGAATTCATAATTTAATACATCTAAAACATAATTTCGAACCCTTTTATAGTATAATTAAAATGCTAGGGTTGAAAATTATCTAATCTGGAAAACAAATTTCTCTCATGAGACCAATTGATGTTTCAAAGGGTAGTTTATAATTGGTATCCACCCATTACATACAAGGTGAAATTAATTACTCATATCGAATAGATAAAAAATAATCCACATATGAATTCATATTGATAAATTAAAATTTCATAATTTTAATACATTCCCTAATAAAATAGACAATATCATAAACCAAACAGAGTAAAGTGGTTGATGGTAATAAAAGTGTACATCCCAAATCAAACTAATCATACCAGATTTGGAGAAATAATATGGGTTATATAATTAAAAAATCACCAATGGTTAATAGGTATAATATATCTTCTTATCATTATTGAATATAAATCTCATTAAAATATCCTCTAAAACATTCTTTTTCAAAATAACCTTTGAACATTGAAAATTAAATTTTAAAATTAAGTGTTCAAAAAAATATTAAAATATTTTTCTTCCAATAAATCAATTGTATCTAATAATTCAATCATTAATAAATTATTAAGTCATTATTTTGTAAAACTTCATTCCTTAATTACATGTTAAAAAAATATTCCTTTCACATTTTTTGAAAATCTAAAATGGGCATTATTTTGAAATCAGAATGAATATTACTTTAAAAAAATCATAAAATGTAAAAAGGTATAAAAATGTATTCAATTAATAAATTTTAAAATGATATAAATATTTATAATTTCATTTTAGAAAAAATATATTTTGACAAAAATGATTTTCAACTAAAGGGAAAAATAAAAACATATCTTTATAAAACAAATCTCAGAAGCTCTACATACCGAAGTGTGAAAAAATAGTACTATTACATAAAAATATTCATTAATAAATAAAGTGACATAAAATAAATTTATTTCTTGATATAAATATAAAATAATTCCCCAAATGGGATTATTAAACCAAAACAATAATTAATAATGATTGTGAAATAAACCTAATCGACATTTGAAACATCTTAATAATAAGAAAAATGAAAGAAATAACAACAAATGAAAAATTAAACTACATGATGAAAAATTGATTCATAATATAACTAAAACTAATATGAAATATATACACCAAAAAAATAAGTAATTGGTTAATATGGTATATATCTCTAAAAAGTAAAATTGAGACAAGAAACCCTTATAGAAGGTTTAAATTCATTCTTATTTCTATGATAATCAAGTATAACAAATATATGTTTAATTAAACATATTGAAATACCATGAAAATATATCTCGTAACATATTTTACTTTATAGTATTCTTTTATTACAATTTATAATAATTCATTTTTTCAATCTCTATTTCGAGTGATAATAACTTCGTCTTTCATTTAATTTCAAGTTCTGTAATTTTCCAATTTTAATTTGATATTTTTTACATCGTTAATAGAATATAAAAAGTTATATAAGTATCATATTTATTAATTATATATATTTATATTAATATATATATTTTATAGTATAGAATGGATTATATTGTTCATGGATATTATAGAATGTGCATATTCCAGAATGCAATTTCAATTTTAATAAAAAAAAATTAATTTATTGAAACTAAATATAAAAATAACATTAAAAATTATAATAATATATATAATTTATATTAATATAATTAATCCTTATTACCATCTCTGAAAAAAATAAAATGAATAACATTTCAAATTCCTATGTGGAGGCGGTAGTCCACACACACACACACGAGTGATGTTATTGTTTTCTAATGGATTATAAGGGAAGATTTTTTATGTAATGTTATACTTAAATAACTATGGTTATATCATAAATATCAATATATTTATTATCTTTAACATTACTATGATTCTTATAAAGAATAAGTGAAAAAAATCACATCTCATCATGTGGCGATTTTTCACAGTACACAAAAGGGTCATTATCGTATCCCCCACTGATTGGAATGTATAACGGTATGTGTCATATAACAGTTATATAATTGTAATAATTTTATTTTTAATATGTATATATACTAAATATACCACCATATACATCATTGAAAATTATATATTGAAAATTAATTTCATTTTTTCGCGAGGGAGTAGTCCGCTATATACATGATTAACATTTCTGTTTCTCATATTATGGAAGTGGAGATGGTTATGGGATATTTAAATAACATAATGAAATAAAATTATATAGAATTTATATTTGGTATTATATTATCATAGTTGAATATGGTTTGAATGACAAGGAAGAATAAATTGAAAAAAATATGGACGATTAGGAAATATACGTCTTCTTCATAAAGCCTCTTTTGGTTTGTAACTTAATAATTCATAGGTGGTATTAAAAAACACAATAAAGAACTATTGTATTTGTGGGAGGCAATTATGAATTTTTTGGGATGATAATTTAAAATCTATATGGTTTTGGATGTATGGAAATTGGAGTATAATGGGTGAGCTTTTATAATTGGGGGAGAAAACATAAATGGAATTTTTGAAAATTTAAAGTGATACCCACATTTTTCTCATGAAACAAAACTATAAGATGGGTTATTAATGATACATAAGGGATATAGGGACTACATATTTCGATATTATTTATTTTACCAAGCATTTAGGTTATTTTTAACCCTTATTTTATAGTTTTTCCTCTTGGTAAACTTGTCATTACCATAAGTATGTTGATTAATTTGTAATATATTCACTACTTATTATGATAGAAAAATATGTTGATAATATTATATAATATAATTTTTAAAAAAATATGGAATCATTTTTTATAAATTAATTTTAATATATCTCATATTTTAATTTAAAATTAAAATGTAGATGAGGTAAAAGGGTAGTTTTCCAATGAGAAAATTACAATAAGTATATAATTGATAACATTTGATTTGAAAAAAAAATTAATGTAAATATAATGTAATTTCTTGTGGTTTAATATTATATTATGATATTTTTTATTCACATAATTCATGTTATGTAACCGGATATTCCACCTTTAAAATTATAGGGTGTCAAATTCTACCCACCTCAAATAAAATGTGTCCAAGTAATTTAATATTAATCTTGGTAATCAAGGGATTGATATTTTGAAATTAAATTTCTAGAAAGGAACATCATAAATGGATTTAATAAAACAACTCATTTATAAGAGCGTAATAACTATATGAGGATCATCCCGAATAACATATTTATAAAATTCATTGTAGGAGAGAAATCTAGAGAAATGAAGATATAATCATGGGAGAAAAGCATAAATAATTATAAGGAGTGAGAAAATTAATTGACAATAAGAATATGAGATATAATTTGATAGTTAAGGACCTCAAATCCATTAATCAGTGATGGTTCCAAAGGCCATTTGATTTAGTGGATATTATGTTAATAGGATAACTAGAATTTAAAAATCCATTTTTATTACTGAGGAATTATATTACTATGCTAATTGATAACAAAATAATATAAACTTAATTAATATATTTGGAAGAATTTTTTTTATTTTTTTATTTTTTATTCTAACTTCAATAAATAGACATTCGAGATGATTGTTTTATTCCAAAAGCACTAAAACTATCTTTTAATGGACCATATGATCCATGAAAGAGTAATAAGTTATTCCTCTTCTTATTTCTATTAATAAAATATTATCAACTTTCATAAAATATAATACATTAATCTATAAACCCATAATAGTAACTCTCAAATGTCCACATAATCCCTTGAAAAATTTGGTTAAAATTAATAGTCATCCGAAATTTACTAGACCAAATTAAATGTGAATTTTTACTCAAGGATGTTCACTAAATCAACATTTTATTCCCCAAAAAATATAAAGTGTAGTTTAATGTAAAAATACAAATATGGGAACACTATGATCATAAAAAAAATGATGAAATGTGTTGTCCAAAAAATTTCAGGTTGTCGAATTTTTTTTATAAAAAACATTTAGTAAACTCCTGAAAATATACCATAAACCATCCAATAATACCAACTTCAATGTCAGCAATATTATCCTGTAAATATCAATTTATCATTATTATATCACCATAATCCACAAATTTTGTGTTATCCTCCCTCGATCATGTGTTTTGTAAAAATATAAATATTCTAAAAAAGGAAATATACATACATTAAAAGTAGAGTTCCATCCGTTAGTCAATTTCCTCCATAAACTCATCTTTTCATCTAATAAGTGAGCATTGAAGTAGAATTTTTTATGACTGAGGCACTATAATCATATTCGAAAAACTCACATCATCCACAAAAGTTTAACTGTACATTTATTCAACCACTTAACATTAACCAAACGAAAATGGTTAGTACAAGATCAGATAATTCCCTCAAAAAGAATAATCGTTTATAAGGGGAAGGGATACTTTTAATCTCCAAAATTAAAAAGATTTTCCCAAAGTTCAACATATACCATTCAATAAATAACTATCCATAAAATTCCTCAGTATAATCAAAACTACAATTGAAACCCAAAATTGAGATGTTTTTGATAACATATTCTTCCATGTCAAATTTTATAATTTATCTCTAAATAATATCCACACCTCATGATGAATTATACCAAATTCACATATTCTCTAAGATATCTTAATCATTTCCATAAATAACGCAAATTTAAAAAATTATATAATTAAAAAAATTCAACCTTATTTCCTCAAATAAAATTCCATAGTATTAAATTTAACTTAATTATATATTGATCCAAAAATAGTGAACGTCTTCCAATATAGCATTTAATTCCGAAATCATTTTACAATTAAATATTACATATTGGATAAAATATATGTATCCAAAATCAAATTATTCTTAATCCATAAAATCATTTTACTAAAAATAATCAGTCAAACTCATCAAGGACTCACGTAGGATAGTGTAAGGTGATAAAGCCTAGTCAAACATCAGTTTTGGGTTCAATTGCCACTGCCTTGTCCGACACAATGGGTTGTCACCCTTCCCACATGTTGACCTTTTCCAAAAATCATACAATATTATAACATTACCAAAATCGATAAAATCTACAAAAATAAACATAATATGCTTTATCCACAATTTTTTTCTCATACTAATCGTTTTGAATCCCAAAATTTAATAACCCATAATTAACTCAAAATAAAAGATCATATAAAAACTAATGGATGTCTATACCATTATAGTTATTTACTCATAAGAATGTATAATTATTCATAAAATAAAATTTTCACATAACAAACATCGGGGTTACACACAAAAGAAAAAAGTATTCCAATGTCTTCCCATAATTGAAAGTGCATTAATGCTTTTAAACATTTCATCATCTGATATTCTATCATAACTTTTAAATACATTATATATAGATTTTTTAATCATTATTCATTATTAGTGATCCCTTAACCATGATTTTACATATTATTACTTAATATTTTCTTCCTATAAACAAAAACATGAATTGTGTCCAAAGACTCAATAAATTTAAAAATGAAGCAAGAAATAATCCATTACTTTTAGAGGTCATTTTTAGTATCCACATATTTAATTGGAATGGGATTAGGTATTGCAAAGAATATATTTGTATGGTCCTCCTAATCCCATTTGTGAACCTTCTTTTTAGGACATTGATTTTTATAATTGCCATACTCCGCACATTTAAAACATTCAATCGATAATTGAAAAAGATTTTTTCCCTTTTCCTTGGAATTTTATTACTTTATTAACTTCAATACCACATCTATAAAATCATCCCACCCCATTAAAACATTTTATTATGTGTTTATTCCTACATCCTCAAGAAATACATCATTGAATACACTTACCTTTATTATTATTACATAAAATTCCATAGGGATTCATTTCACACATATATGATGCATTAAAAAACTCACAAAGGTTCCAGTAGATAATCATGACTCTTGAGAGTTGATTTAGAATAACCACAATATTTATCATTTCAGACCGTATTTAATTTGGTTTCTTATTCAAAGAACCTACACATTTTCGGTCACAACCATTGTTACTTTAGTGCCTACTAGATCTATCCATTTACTAAAACAAATAAGGTTAGTGTGAGTATATCAATAAAAACATCTTATAGTATTATACGAGGAACATAAACACTAGGATATACTTATTCATGTTACGTCAAAATAATTTAATCTATCTAAAATAAATACAAACATTTCTATTATGATAACCATTGTAGTTATATAGAACTAGTAACTTATGCTTAAATATAACCCCAACCTATAAAGTTGTCTAAACCATCCTCTGATACCAACTATAAAACTTTATCGTTAATCATTACTTAATCACGATTTTGGCCCATAATGTGACATTAATCCACATCATGGATCTTATTAGGTTTAGATATTTAGATAATTTGTCCAGAAATCATATATAAAAACTTAAATGTTACAATGAATATACTTCTACTCAATATAATTTTTTTTTGTAAAACAAAAAATGTCTATAAAAGAAAAATGATTTCATTTGATGTTTAATCTTCAATACTTTTCCTTGATCCCATAATTGAAACTATTCTTATTCAAATCTTATGAAAAAAGTTTCAAAAAATATGATAATCATAAAATTCTAAGTAAGGGATACAAAAATAAGAAAACATTTTTCCCATGAAAACATGTAAACCATGAATACTTTATAATAATGTAATAATTTTCACCATTGATAAGTAGTGATTACACTTTATTGAATATAATATCATTTATTACCTTTTTTATAATCAAATGATTAAAATAAAACCCATAGAAATAAATATATAGCATATAAATATATGTTTGTACATAATCAGGATTAAATGGAATAGCCATACAGTTGACTTCCACAGATATCACTAAATGGAATATCAATGCATTTAACATAGATACCCAATGCATTGGTGGTTATACCATAACCATCCATCATTGGTTTATCATAGAACCTCATATATTTGGAATATCATGTATCCACAAGTATTTGGCTTATCATGTAACCACTCATAAAATGTAAAAGTAGACATATATTATCATACCATATAATATATTTAAATTAACAACATTTCACACATAAAATTTCACTTTCAATCACAATGAATCATTTAAAGATATTGATATAATGAAACCAATAATAAAACAATTTTCAATACCAAAACACCTAAAATGGAATAAATTATTTATTTTCCTTTTAAAAGGATTAATGATTACATAGGAATCCAAATATCAAATAATGGTTATAGTGGAATAGAATACGATTTTGTTCCATATGTTAAAAAACATTCCTTTTTTCATTTTGTATAGAATGTAAAATGATTAGTCTAAAAAGATTACATTTTAAAACCATGGAATGAATTAAAACTCAAAGGGTTTTATTATAAACCATATAAGATAAATTGGTTTATAATATCAAACAATGTCTCAATTAATAGAGATTGAGACAACGTCCCTTACCCTGTGTCTGACCAATCACATACAACCTTTATATTCATCTTCATCAGTTGATCGCCTTTCAAGAACACAATGACACCTATAAAGTGGGTGTTCTGCCTAAAATAAGGCCATATGAATATGGTAAGAGATTTTAGGAAGAGTATTGTGTAGATCTTGGCTACACCAAATGATTTTGGTAGTGTGAGTAAAAGAGATTAATGTGTGCATTTTTTAAGGATATGGGAGGGGCACCGTTGGTATTATTAAAATTATTAAATTATTATTAATTCAATTTTGATTCAAAAAGGGTCTAAATGCATTTATTTCGAGAATAGAGTGATTATAAGCTGCAATATAATTATACAATAAGAATTAGAGATGGTTTTGGTATTTTTAATCCTTATCATTTTTTAACCACTTTTAACTCTTACCATTTTGATAAATATTAAGTCCTTGATCATATGGTCGCCACCCGCCACTAGGAGTTTCCATAAGGCCACTGACCATACAAACATGAAGCAAGAAGGACCCACTAAATTAACACCTCCAAGATTGCGGCTAAAGAGGAGATATTCGTCAAGTAAAACACCATTTGAGATATTTTTTAACTTATAGGGATAGAAAATATCATCCCAATAAATTAGAAAAAATCATAAAATTAGGGTCTTTGAAGATTTTATAGATCTCAACGATCGCTTCTCAAAAGATGACTTCCTGATTCCAATCATAGAACTAATAATTGATGTGATGAATATCTATCAAGAACATTACTCTGTGGATTGATATTCAGTGTGCAAAAAACGTTCTATTGTCCCAATAAGATAAATGATCAACCACCTTCCTAGCCCCTAGGAATTATTCTTCTATCCGTTAATTCCATTTTTATGGAATAATGTCGATGCCAAGTACCAACCTATCATGGATTGTATCTTCAACCACTTACATTGGGAGTTTTCTTATTATAAATTTATAATATATTGGTTATTTATAAAAACTGTTCTAACCATGTAGATGATATTTATATATTCATTCAAATGAAATGACAACATATACTCAAGATAAACCCCATAAAATGTTATTTTGTAGTACCCACATGAAGGATTATTGGATTCAACATATTCCAACATGGAATCCATGTTGTCCATGGGAAGATAATGGATATCCTTATCATATGGACATGTTGAAATATTAATTTGTTGGTAGTTCATCAAGGGAACTTGGCCTATATCTGACACCTTATATCCATCCTTATTGTAAAGTATTTTCCCTTCAGTATACTCATAAAGAGTTTCTTCACATAATATTGGATTGATGGTTGTCAATAATCATTCAACATTCTCAAGAAATATATCTTGATTCCACCAGGGTTAATGACACTTATGGATGGAATTCCACCCATTCAATAAGTGACATACCTAGGGTGATCACTGTGATCCTTTCTCAAGTGAAATAATGGTGATAGAAATGAAAAAAAACCTCTATTATAATTTTCAAACCATGATCAATGATGGGACCCATTATTCAAATATCGATAAGAGAATCCCTTAATTATTTACAATGGTTCGAAAACTAAGGCATTATTTCTAGAACCATGATGTCTATTTGGTCTCTCATAATAACTCACTCAATTACACCCTCAAACATTCTATATTGAAATGGTGTTTGGCATAACAGGTTGTTATGATGAAGTGGTTTCATATAAAATTTATTCCTAAAAATGTTGTTCAATGAAAGTATTTATCATATTTTTTTTCCAAACACACATCTATAGAAAACAATAGTTGAATATTGAATTGACTGATGAAGAGACAATCTATATTAAAGATGGACCTTAAACATGGTAAATGTATTCTAATGGTGAATCTGGATTCCCAAGAGTGAAGAAAATGAAATACCCTAAGATGAAATAATTCATGTTAGGGATTGTGATCATTTCCCTAGTATTGGCAGTTTTACCTTACTATTTCTTGTAGTTAGAGGGCTATAAGAATAAGGTAAAAAATAGAAGGCCCACATTCTATTCCTTGAAATGGAACTCCAAAAAAAAAATTGAACACGTATAGGTGAAAGTAAAGTCATATATGGTAATCAAAAATATCAATCTGAATTATTCAATTATAAAAGAATAGATAATCCATCATATTTGATTATGTATAAGGGTTAAGGGAATAGATCTCGTCAAATCTAACATTGAATCATATCTCGTGGTCATATAATGCTACAGAATATTCTTTGTCCCATGCATATATGGATTTAGAATATCAAAACCGGGATTAAACAACCATCAACATAGAATATCCCCAAATGGATTCATGTTTTGTTTTGGTTAGAATGGTAGAGATTAATGAATTCAGTTTGACTACTGAATCATTTGGTCCTACCTTAGGGAGGACAATTCCAATCATTATCTTCCTTCATAAAGGAGTACTAAAATAAAAAAATCTGGTAATGAGAAAATTGGGAGGTGATCAACCAATGTCACACTATTTGATGAGCTAAATCACAAGAATATCCTATATAAATGTGTATTTTATGGAATCATTCTTAGATGTATCAATAAAAAAGAGATTGTTGGTAACATGAAATAAGTACATATATGTTCTTATGGTTCCCACCAGTCAATATACATGTTTTCAATCTAAATATGAAATCTTCGGTACTATTGGCCCATTATTGACATGTATTTAATAGATTTAAACATGAAATATAATTCCTACCAACTTCATGAAAACTAAATCTATCACCCCCTAAGTTTCTACAAACATGAAAACACTCGTTTCCATTTTTTATTTGGGGACTGAATGCTATGGGTGTATACCATCAAGTTACCACTTTGTAGTTAAAATAAATATTAAGTACAATAGGTTTCTTTTAAAAATGTAATGAGGCAATATGACTCCATTAAGTCGATTCAAAAGTCATTAATATGTTCTTGAAATCTGAAAAATTTCTAAATTTGGTGTCCTCCACAAAATACTAATGAAAAATGGAATCAATTTTTATTTTTTTGAGGTTGAAATGTTATATTAGGATCATAATATCAAATCAAACCATTCATCCCTCTATTAGAATGTAGCTAATGAAAAAATAATTCCTTCAATAAGACCTTTTAGAAATTACTCCAAAAGAAGGTGGATAATGATACAAACTCTTAGCTCGAAAATAACTTGCATTCCATCTGGGAATATCAGACTACAAATTGTACTACCACATGAGAATCCTAGTATTCATTGGTATATAAAATAAAAATAGTCGTTTCCATTAAGTTTTAACAACCACCACTGTATCCTTCCATATGTGACAAGTTATCCACCAAATAGAAATCCCATAAGTTACTAGACAAATTAGAGTGACATGAGGAGAGAATATTGGGTACCTAAGATCCCTTAGAGTCCCATAAAAACTTGAAAGCATGATATTTCAACAATAATGTACACCTTTATTCACTCCTCTACTAAGAATTGGTATTAATCTGGAGGACATCGATGATACTAGGAAATAATCCCCTAAAAGATGAGAAACATATTTAGGGACCTTACTCCATATATATGGTCCTCTCTAACGGAACATATTCTTGGATCTAAAAGGATGGATATATCATTACAAACCAATATAATTCATGGTTTGAGAAGAAATATTTTATGTAATCACTCAAATACAGTTTCATATGAATGATGGTAAACTATAAATCTTTTCATTATTGCATGAACTCAAAAGGAATGGAATATCATCTCTTATACGAGACATGAAATTGAACATTCCAATATATAGTCAAATTTATAAGATTCTAAACTATGTATCATATCATCATGGCCATTTGATGTTAAACATAATGTTTTATGTCTCATGTAAAAGATGTCATACTATGTTGTTGGTATGTGAAACATGAAATTAATAGAAATGAAAAACAACCAATCCAAAATATGATACACTACAAGAAACTGATGTCCATTTTAGAAGCCATTAAACTGTACAACGATTTCCTTCTTGTATGAGATACAAATGCATGATTAAATTCTATGTTTCTAGACATTAAACCACATAGAATTATGGTCCTTACTTAGGAAATTTACTTTTAGTGGTATTGGTCCCATACCATAGCTTCTTTCGAGAATTATGTATGGATTTATTCTCATCTATAATGATACATCGTAATTTCTAGACCTCATGTCTTGGGAAGCACCATCCTTCTAGAAAATATTAAATCCATTTTTCAAGCATCAAAACTAGATTGAAATGGGGAACTATTTTCACAAACTACATCTGGAATGATTCATTCTCCAACAAGATATATAGGGATTCTAGTTCCTATCCTTTGGTCCATCCAAAATATTCATTTCTATGGAAGGTGACTCACCTAATTACAGTAGGATGTTAAACTACATGGCTAACATCCTCATTCATAATTATAAAATAGATGATATTTCTATGAACTACGTGTGGCCATATTCTCATGTAATTGGGACACATAGTGATTCCCATATATCTATTACTAGGTCAATCAATGGAAAGAATAAAAAAATTTCCACACTCCCTATGTTTGATTCAGACCTACATAACTATTCATGGCTTGATTCCTTCTATCACATGACATGTATTAATGCCATGATTTCTATCCTTTGTCCCAACTACAACATTTCTCTTATTTAACATCAGGTCAACTTCATATTCAATTCAATAAAATAAACCTAAATTGATTTTGTGAATGACCTAATTCAAAATTTTCATTCCAATGAAATTTGTAGGGATGCTCGGAACTCGCACCCTGGTCTAGCCACTACAAAATTTAAATTCTCCAATAATTCAGTTTTATTTCTTTTCTATAGTGGAATAATCCTTTTATAATCCACATTTATTGGATAGATAATACATCACATGGGATTAGGTAATTTTTTAAATAAATTTATTACATATGTATGGAATATCAATTTACATAGGGGAAATCATGGTCCTAGATTCACGAAAATGAACGCCCCCAGATGCATTTTTCACATGATTTTATGTTCCATGGATTCATCAAGAAGTATTCATGTATTGAATCTCATACCAATGTGATACGTAATGATATCCAAATTGTCAATCATATACCTAGCAGTAACACAATAAGGGAAATTCCCCAACTACCCTATAGATATGTTAGATCTATATAAGATAATCTAATATGGGTTGTCACCCCAAGTGAGACCCTTATTTAGAAAACCCCCTTTATCAACACATGAATTCAATAAGTTTGGGGAATCCCTGTTTTAAATACATTTGGATTTATTCTAGTTCCAACTTGATACATATTGACGATTGAGACCAACACACTCGTCTATCCCTACTCACATTGAATCACCTACTTCTTTACAACATGATGTTAAACTACATGGCTAATTTCTTTGACTCATTAAATAAAACTGGATGTATTCATCAAGAACAATGTGTAGAATGATTATCATTATAGTGAGATACCTAGTGACGCATAGTTTTTATTTCCTAGTCCAACAAACGGGGTAAAAAATAATGCCTCATATCCTACTAAAAAACATCTATGAAGGAGCTCTTTATTGGGGTTCCCACATTTAGTAGTCCACAAAAGAAACATAGATTCCTCAATCCCTTAAGTATGGGACACTACACTTCATGAAAAATAGCAGTCTATACACCTCTATTGTGTTCAGATATATTGAATCCACTTGTCTTACTCAAAATCATGGAATCTTTTGGATAAATATAATCTTTCTCCATCTACTAAGAATAAAATGTATGAAACGTAGTACTCATTTTTATGACTATGCTGCAACACACCCCAGTTGGATTTTCATAATCCCCAATATAAGGGGTCTATCATATATATTTTCCCTCTATATGACTATACATTACTCACCGTAGTTGTATTTGAATAATGTATCCCATGAAAGAGGGTTTTTAACTTGTGGTAACTTTATGCCCTAGAGAGGACCCTTGATTATCAATATGATTTGAAGAAATTACGTTTGGACCATATATTGAAATTTTTCTTGTACTCATCCCCCAAAATATTTTTCTCATATCACGTCACCCAATCTATGAACACCCATGATCATGGTTTACACTTTCCACTCACATGTATGATGTATTTCGGAATGAAGATGGTTCATTAAGCCACATGTTACCTATCATTTCGATAATGATATGTCCATAGTAGTACAAACCGAAACTATATACACCATATTTTACTCTATTCAGTCATACCAACATTGCAAACCTATTACCCATTTTGGGTAATTTTTATATGAAATATCCCCCCATATCCAGGAACTTTTCTTCTACAATCCAAACAACATGTCTAAGAAACCCAAAAATCCATAAAAATACATCACCCATCTTCAATAGAATGATGAAAATCATGATAAATAATTATTTTGACTATGATGTAACATTCCCCAATTTATTTTTTTCATGTTAACCACCCCATGGTCCTTTCGTCCCGAATATTCCAATGTTTAACAATTCAATAACATTCCCTAGTTGGATTTCCTTAAATTCACCCACAAAATTGGTTTGTAAAACAATAGTAAATTCACACTTGGGTGAGGCCTCCTATATCACCATATTTCTATTCCCCCATAACACTCTCCAGATTATAAGATCCCATGATCACATGTTACAAACATTCCCCCATAGAAGAATATGATAGAATGTTCTCAGACATATTTACATTAAAGGGGATACTTGTTAACGTTTATGTCAAAGATAAATATAATGAGATTATATCCCCCCAAATTAATTATTTTATGAAATTAAATTTTATATAATATTATCCTTGTTACAAGATAATATTTGTACAACATATTCCTCAATATAAGACATTAAACTACACGTTCCTGTCCAAATCATATGACACTAAACTACGTGATCTATCTCCCCTTTTAAGAAAGCATCCTTAACCTTAACATTAGTCATTTAACAAATTTACCCTCTTTCATAGAACATAAATCATTGTAGATGTGTTTTTCCATTCATGTAAAAGGATAATTAATATATTACCTTCATTCCTAGACATCATCCCTTGGAAAAACCCCCATTGTGGATTTTTGAAATATGAATCATTATAAACTTCCTTCATCCATCGTTAATTAAATATCGAAATTTAAATGAACTCCTTTGTTTGAATGTGAGATATGCACAAGTTGGATTTTCATTGAATTACTAGATAAAGTCCCACATGTCCAAATAATTCCACTATTTAACTATATAGTAGCACATCCTAGTTGTCTAAACATATAGTCTCCCATAAAACGGGTTTTTTTAATAGAGATAATTTCATCATTAGGATAGACCACCTATATACCCATTATCATTGACCATATTTTTCTCAAAACATATTTTAAAATTCTTTCCATTAATTTTCTACACATATTTGTCTCATATTATGTTATGGATTCATAAATCAAAAATTTATGGCACAAAATTCTCCTTTGGGTATCAAGAGAATGTCGAAAACAACTTGGTTAAAAAAGACTTTCGGGGGACATCATTCCAAAACTCATATTAAATGATTATTGTCCTATAATATCATTCTCATTAGTCCAGTTTTAAATAATCCGAACATCCTAAAAAAGGACACATTACTCACAAGGTTGAAATCCAACAAAGGTTACTCTAGATAAATGTTGAGTCCTAGCATGTAAAACCATTCCTCTTCACAGTTTATGCCAGAATCGAGATGTGAAAAAATAAAAGGCACAATAATAATTAAGGTGAAACCCAATAAATGGTGGCCTCTAAAAAACATAATTCCTAATATATCTTCTCCATATTGTAATTAGGAAAAAATTTGGTGGATGACCTAAAAGACACCAGTTTTTATAGAGTATTCCATATGACTATAATAATAGTCGAATTATGTTCACAAGACCCCTAGGATAATGAAAAAATTAGCTCTTCCTTCTCTAGTTGATATACATCCAATGCCAACAAAATTATGTTAGAAAGCATCAAAGTACAATAATTTTACATTATAACTAGAATCTTTTTGTATCGTGTGAATGTAATTATAGGGAGCCTTTTCTGAAATCATAAAATGTGTTCTATATAATTTTTCATAGGATTCATGATGTGATCCTCACTTAGACACAAATCTTTTATTTTGAGTAGAAATTCATATTTATTCCTGAATAGGTGTGGTTGTATGTGTCACAATGAAAATTATCATCAACATGTAATAAAATGTTATGGGGCTACTCTCTATTTTTTCCACGGTGCTTGGTGACAGTAGGGAGAAGACCGGCCCTCAGGGATGAGACTACAACTTGAAACTGATCCCAAACAATATTGAAGGGCTAAAACCCATTCGAGGAAACATTTTCTCGAAGGCTCTCACTTATCAGGGACCTATGCAAGACCAACCTAGGGACACCAGAAGATAATTATGGTGACTAGGATAAGTCCAATCCCATATTTTTCCATGTTTTTTAGATCCCTAATGATTCTCCAGCATGAGCATGACATTCCCTCCTACGTGAAGCACTTCTAGCTCCTATATCCCTCATTAGAACACCAATAAGAGATCTCATCTTTATTTGGATCCCATTTTTGAGGGGTACCAAATTGAAACCTCCATGGAAGACTCCATGTTTTCAAGACTGTGGCTAGTGGAACATCAACATGTCTTCTATTTGCAATGAATTCCTTTGGTTTGAGGCATCTAACACATGTTTTGCCTGACATGTATGATCCATGGGGTGAATCTAATTATCAATAACTTCGGTCATGAGGAACGAAACCCTTGGTGGATTTTAAAGAATCTCCCAGTCTCATATACTAGGTTTAAGAACATGTAAAACCCTAGTTATCTGTAAGACATGAGGCCTCCAGTTCCAGGTGGGGAGGGTGAGGATAAAACATTATCTTTCCCATTTATAGAGAGTGGGATCCACCACTCTTCCCCATTAACCAACTTGAGGTCACCCCCCATGTAATAATCCACTATTAATTATTGAAGGACCTATCTTGCTTTCCTCTGTCCTCCTTCTACATGCCCATGTGCTATATCTATATTCATAGTTAGACAAGAAAGCCATGTATACAATGATGGTAGGGAATGTGAACAACACATCAATTTTTACTCTATTTACTTATCATATTCCACTAGAGGAAGGGGTTTGGGTTGTTTTCTAGATTATAATCTTCCTAATTCTCCCATTCAAGCATGAATCATGAGGTCATTGAGGATAGAAATGATCATGACATCTATATAGTCTAATGCATGTTTTTTTGAATAAAAACATTTTCTCTATATTCTTCTAGACTTCCATTACTGAACCTTCATAGGGGTGGGTCATCTTGTCCATATATCCAAAATTAATGAAAATAAGGTTTTTTGTTTTATTAGATCTACCACCACCTCAGGTTTTCCATACCGAGCATGAATCAAAGGGAATTTGAGATTGGTGGTGATCATGATATCCATAATATCCAAAACCTTTTAAGTATCATTCCTAGTGTAATACCTAACTAAAATAGGGGTCCTCCATAGTAATATTCCCAAAAATAACCCTCTTAAAGGGACACATTTCCCTATGAGACAAAAAATTATAGGGCCTCCATAGGCCTGAGTCCCCATAAAATAACAAAATGGGATTTGATTCTTATCCATATGGGATAAGTAGAAAGGCTACTTGAGTTCAAAACCAAAAACCCAAAATAAACATGGATTCTATCATTTCTATATTACCTATAAGATCTTATCCCTATTGTGATTCCATACCCCTTCAATGTTCCTAGGTAAACTTCTTCAAAATCCTCACACAAATCATTGACTATGAACCGTTCATCTAGATTTCCTTGTTGAATGAAATTAATCTATATAAATTTTTCCTTATAACATGATGTTAAAAGAATGATGTTCCATGTTTAATTTCACCAAACTATTTGGGTTGTAATTAATTTCATGAGGATAATTAATGACAAAATATTATATTCTTGATACTAATAAACAAAATAATACATACCTTCTATGATGATGATCAACTATAGACCACCACATTGTGTGGCCCAAAACTGGTTTTGTAAAATGATAAAAAAATAATCTCAAATCATTACAAAAGAGGGTTACATAGTTGGAGGACCTCTTATACATAAAGATATCTCTTTAGATGGATAACATCATATAAATATATATGATTAAAAATTCTAAAAATTATAATAATTGATTATTGATTCAAGGGTGAAACAGATCATTCTGGGGAATTAACAAAGGATTAAAAATAAAATAATAAATCTATAATAGAGTATCATTTTTTAACCAATTCCCCCCAAAAGGTTTTGATGAGCCCAACCTCCCATCCTTTCACCTAATGTGTGTTCATATGTGTTGTTGGAAAAATTCTCCAATGAGATCAAACCATTAGAAGGCATGACCCTCATGGATATATAATTCCTCAAAGATTCTAGTTCGAAAAATAATCTCAATTGTAAACATCTGAAAAGGGACAGTGCTGTAGGTGTCTAATGTGATGATTCTTCCAACTACACAAAAAATGACAATCCAACCCCATTTTTCACCTGGGGGAGAAATAGACTATTATAATTTTTTTTGGTCCCAGATTGATATAGAATGTTGATCCGTAAGAATAAGTTAACATATCCTTCTTTATCTATTGATTTTATTATAATTATAATAACATACCAATTTATATAACTCCTCCATGAACATGAATCATTGATTATTTTACCTTTAATATGACATAAATATTATTTTAATATGTATATCATTCTTTCTATATTTCTAAATTATTTCTGAAATGGATGGTTGATCTATCATTTGATCAATGTATGTTTCTATTCCTTCGTTTATGACTCCAATATACATCATTTGAAATTATAATATTATTATATCCCTTTCATTTCATATCATGTATAAATTTATAGGTTATTTTCAAAATAGAGTATCTTTAATAGTATTCCTCATCAGATGATGGTAGTGAATTTAGAAATAATTTTCATTGGTCAAATATAATAAAAATTTTTTTAATGTTGAGATATTTTGAGTGGATATATTTGTAAGACTCATCTATTTTTTTAAAGGATGGGTCAAACACCTCATTTTATTATTAAAGAGAAGAAAATACGTCTTTTGACTATGTAAAGGGAGACTCCTTACATAGCCAGAAGGCCCAGTGGGCATGTATTCCATTACATATCTCATATACCATATTTTTTTAGCCCAATGCCCATTATGTGAATAGTACTGCTTCAGTACCACCAACTACGGTACCCACACATTGCACCAATGATGCTACAGTGTCTTCGGCCGCTATAGTGCCTACCATTGCTAAAATGCCTCTTCTACTACAGTACTACTATAGTCTGTTCCCAATGGGGTTTGAGCCCCCATTTTTCAAGTAGTATTATGGGGTGCTTACCTGTAATCCAAACCCCAACAACCCATCTAGTAAATATATATTTCATACGTCAATACCCTGAGATAATTACTCCAAATCATCATTGTGAAAGTCTATGAAAAAATATAGATCATATTTTGTCATGGTTGTCCCATGAATCATCAACTTCCATGAATCATAAGACTTCCCTATATAATTTATCACAAGAACACCAAATACTACCATATCCAAAGTATAATTGTATATGAAGATTCATTCAACCTAGAGTTGTTGTGTGATATGAGGTGTAGTGATTAGCCTCTTATCCAAGATGTTGAATATCTATTCATAACCATCACTCATTTACAACTATATACCTTTTCAACTTAGTTTGGTTATTGGGTTTGACTATTATGATAAGTTCCTCCAATATAATTTATAGCACCCAAAAAATATGAGTAAACTATATATCCCTATTGAATATTTTTTTCAACCATTCTTCATTGTTTTCCTCTTTAGACCTCTATATATACAATTTATTATGAGGAAAATACTACATATTATTACTCTTTATATCCCGAACTAACATGAACTTCACATAGTGATAAGATAATCAGAATTTTACTCCTATTTATAACTATTTTCTAAAATAAGAAATGTTTGTAATGATAATAATAAAATTATAAAGAATAAATTTTTTTTTCTATGTACATTAAATGGAATAATTAATAAATTTCATAAACATTATAATATAATTATTTATATATTTGAATAAAGGCTATTAATTATTTACATTCAATTTGGTTCTCATAACTATTCCACAGATGTTACCAGACCATTCAATAATACAAATTGTGATTCCCATATACATATAATTCCACATATAGGGAATCAATTAAAAATATTTTATGTATGAATTATATATTTTTTACAAAAAATTAAATGATATTATTTAGTTTAAGGTATTTGGGGACTAAATCAGCATTATGCCACAAAATTAAAAAAATTACATAATAGTGTATTGAAATATAACATTACGGTTATAAAGTGTTTATTAATTATCCACCTTCATATACCCTAGTATTTTCAATCTAGTTGTACAATTAGGACCCATTATGGTTCATTACATGATTATTGAGTTAATACCTAACCCCCATTTTAAATTCCATGAAAATAGGTTTATTAATAACATATATTGTAACCACTTGTAGTATACACAAAAGGATGTTATTCTAAGTATTGGAAACATACTACAATGTTCTAAAATTATAGGATGTTTTAATATATTTATATTTATCCATTGGATTTCCAATTAAGTAGTATATCAATCATTTAAATTAATATTTAATCCATTCTTAGATAAAAATTATAACAACTCTTGGTATATACATGAAAATTCACATATTTTTAAACATAATTTCAATAAAATACGATCCAAAAATATATTGGAATAGTTTCTTTGGGATATTAAAAACATAAAACAAAAACATAACAATAATTTATAACTTTCTTATTAAAATCTTAATAATGGTATTTTATGTCCAATTGAACTTTTATAAATCTATAGTGTACCGTAGGGAAATAAAAAATGTAAAACTATAAACTAAAAATCTATGTAAGGGAATAATTGGGGAATGACACACTGAGGAAGTGTAACGCCTCGACCCCAGCTACCCCGAGTTGGTGCATTACTTCGTAACATTGGTATGATCACAAAAGATCAAGTCTCAAAACACGGATTAGTTTAGTAGCCTTGGAAACACTAGATACTTTCATAAATGTTACATTACATCATAAAGTGAAAAAATATAATAACAAATTCTCCATAGTCCACACTCATATCCTCTTCTGACTATCCCTGCAGGTCATTCAAAAAATACCTCTTCACATCCTGGAAAATATTAAAACATTGAAAGGGGTGAGCTCAGATGCTCAGTAGGGATAACAATATTGCGGAATATTTCATAAATAAACATAAACATTTAAGGCAATGTACGACTAAAACAAAATCCTTTTAAACTTAAACTTCAACATAATATGGAAAAAGTAAAATGAGATAATGGCATTTACTTATTCACATGGATATTCTACTGGTATAATAATCACATGAAATATCAATAACCACTTTGATAATGATGGAATGCATAATGCCAGACTATCATAACCACATAGCCAAGGCCTAATTCCAAGACTGCAAATAAGATTTTTTTCATGGCCTCGTGCCAAGACACTAGTTTGTCTCATGAGACCTACAGATGCATCGAGGAGCTATATCAGGCTCCACCCATCACTTATTAAGTCCAATTAATTCCTCATATGAACAGGTTTAAACATATCATAAACCATAACATAATCGTATCAAATAAAACATACATAAAGGAAACATAAAATGTCCACATTTCAGTCACAAGATATCTATACAACACATTGATATAATAAAAACACTTTCAAAACCATTTTCAATACCAAAATAAAAGAAAAGTAAAACATGGTATTTATTTTTCTTTTTTTAAAAAAGTTATGGCTTGTAGAGGAAGCCAAAACTCAAATAGTGCTCACGGAGGTGGAGAAGTCGTTGTCGCCGCATACGTACGACAAGAAAAGCATTCCTTTTTTTCATTTAGTAAAACGCTTCATATAAAAAGATTCCTTTTGAATAAAAGTAAAAGTCAAAGGGGTTTATACACCGTATAAAAGAAAGTTGTGTATAGAACCAAATATGCCTCAATTTGAGACGAAGTCCTTCAAAAGATCATTTTTAAAATAACATAGATCTATTATGTGTATTCACTATAAGTACACATAAAGAAAGTACAAATAAAAGATAGGACATAATAATATCATGACATAATTTGAAAGTAGAAGATTAACCCAAAGAATAGAAATTGGGTTAAGAAGTTCCCTTACCTCGTGTCCAAATTCACTTGACCGTTATTTGATCTCCTGAATAATAAACTACAGTCAATCTCTACCTTCTTAAGAACCTTTTTCATGTTCATTATTCATTTTATATCACTTATTACCATGTCATGAGCATTATGTAGTTATTTAAATTTATAACGGTCGTTTTGTCGATCGTAGGTACTTGAGTCAAAAATAAACTTCTTATAATTACAAGTTGTTCATGTGGTGATATATCCATTATATCTAGAATTATATTCATGATATAGATATCATATATCTCATATATTTCCAGTATATACAAGCATTTATAATATTCTATAACGTTTAGAGTTAAGAAATGAAATGCACCGTTCATGGAGACGGTAAGCCGTACGTACGCATGAACGCTACATTAATTTCTATTTCATATTTAATGAAATCATAATGATATAAAGATATATTATAGTTCCAATATAATATCATATATAATATCATTTACTCCATCCTTTATACATCCCACATATGGTATTAACGATTCAAATCACTTTGAGGGGGCGGTAGTCCGCACTTCCTAAAATGAAAATATCGCATTTACCCATAATGGAAACAATAAAGGTATGCCATAAATAAAAAATACAGAACCTTAAGTAAAACATAAACATATTATATATCATGTATAAATATAGTGACATCTTAATGGCCACCTTTGAATTTGTTATATGAGTGTTGAACAATCATCATTTCGTGAGGCAGAAATTCACCATCCATAGAAACAGTATGTTATTTAACCATTAGATGTAGGTGTGTGTAAGTGTAGCTCGAATAATTATTATAACAAAATCCTAGTATATTGAAGATACTGGTGTTGTTACAAAACAAAAGAATAAAAAGATTTTAGGGGGTCGGATAAGAAAAATAAAACAAAATAACATAAGAGAAGACATTACCTTAAAATCGGGTAACTCTTTTGATTTGAGCCAAAGGCTTCCTTGCGAAAAATTCATCCCAAAGTGAGGCTTCTAGGAGTAAGGGAGGGAAGTTGGGAGAGTATTTGGGTAGAGGTTGGCCGAGCCAAAAGGCTTTTAAAGTGTGATTAAGGTGGTAGAGGTGGGGGCCTTTAATAAGTTGAGAGGAGGGGCACTCTTGGAAAGTAATGAAATGTTAGTTTATTATACAATGCTTTTCGGATTCTAAAGGTCCCAAACTTATATAATTCGAGGCTAAGGAGATAAGGGTTCGAAATATGCTCATCCAATAGGCTTTTTACAATTGTAATGCTTAGAGTTTACATTATCCTTTCATTTTATTAAAATCGTTAATTAATGAGGTAATCGCTGCATCATCATGGTGTCATATATAATTTAGTTTATTTAAGGTCTAAAAATTATAAAAAAAATATCATTATGTAGGAAATATTTTTATATTTCTAATTAATATTTATAGTCAAAAATATGACTTTTATAACCTCAATTAAAAATTGTTTTTGTAAAAAAACTCTTGTTTGTGAACTTTTTATTTTAACTTTAAATAAAAGTTATTTATGTCATTTTCCTTCCAAAGTGGCTCCATGGGGTCCCCAAGTTGACCCATGGATTGTATTGGTCGTCCATGACACATCCAATAGGGGTAGTACAAGTGTAAAGGTATTTTCATATTTTTTTAATATCATTTTTACCTTAAATTTCACTAATTACCTTTAATCGCGATTAATTAAACTTAAAAATTACTATTCACCAAAAAATTATTTTAATCCCATTGAACCATATTTTACTTCCTAATGAAAATCATGTATGTAGAATTTTTGAAAATGAAATCACAGAAGTGGTAATATTTCATTTAAACGAAAAATCAGTTATTTAACTACCACTTAGTGGTTTCAATATTCATCAAAAATTGATGTTTTTCAGAAAAATGCCAAAATTTCACCCTAAGATATAATTGATATTCCAAATTAAAAAATGATGTCTATTTTATGAAATTCCAAACATATAAGTTTCATTAATTAATTTTATAATTAATTTCCGCTGTCACAACAAATAGCGTGTTTTTAAGAAACAATATATATCAAAAGATTGACAATTGTTTATGTCTAATTGTAAAGTGAAATTAATTGTAATGTACACCATTGGATAAAATGGTAAAAATATATTCTAATTATACTTTAAAACCACTCAATAGTATAATTTATCACTATAAATTATTTTGATTAAAAAATTTGTTTTTAAGTATTTTTCACTATTCATAAAAATTGGAAGTTCTCAGAAAATTACAAAAAATTCAACTTAGGATAATCTTGATATTACGAATTCAAAAATGAAGTCCATTTTGAAATATAACATTTATATAATTTTAAAAAGTGGGTATTAATATTCATAACGGCTACTTTGATTAGTTGCGGTGTGTTAGAACTCGAAGTTGCGTACAATGCAAGCTATTGCATTATTGAATGACAAGCGTATCATGGAAGATCGGGGTGTTACATTCTCCCCTCCTTCAATAAATTGTGTTCTCGCAATTTGAAAATTTTCTTTGAAAATAAATGGTTGAAAATAGAAAATACCTTTGTGGAAAACCCACATCGGAAATAAGGTTAATAAAAATATAACATTAAATGAAAGAAAGAGAAGTACAAAGGTCACCCGAGATAGCCCATACTAGGATTTTATGAAAATATAGATATGGAAGGAAAACAAACCATCAAGGTCCGATGGAGAGTTTTAGAAAACTGTATTAGGAGAAAGTTAACCATAAGAAAATCACAAACATGTGATTGGTTAAACGATCATCGAATCCCCAGTTGGAAAAGTTAACCGGCAACGTTTTTGTTTTAAGTTACCTTTTATAAAGTTGAGGAATTTATTTAGGAGATTTAATAAGAACATAAGGGAATATACATACTTGTTATGTATACTTTCATTCTTTAATAAATGTTTACCACAAACCCATCTTTTACTCCAAATGGTAAGAGAACTCAAAAATATTCTATTTAACCTAATTGTATAAGGTTTTAAATATTACCACATACCATTTAGATTAGGAAAAATATTTTTTAATAACCAGGGACTTCCTGTAGGCTAGTGGGAGGTAATAAAGGCATGTCGCACTATGGTTGTGGGTTCGATTCCTGCAGCTTTTCCCGACGCGACGGGTTATGCCCCACCCTGCAGGTTGTCCTTTTCCTAAAACTATAGTATTATAATATTCCAAAAATAATTTTCATAAATGTTTTAACCTTAAACAATATTATCCAAAGTTCAACTTAATCAATTCCAACCTTTATAGTTATCCAAAATACTTATGTCCAACTCACAGTCCAAATTTTATGAGGAAGGTAAACATAATGAAGATCCCTTTTTTTCCTTGTAACAACATGTGAACACCTTCATCATGTATTATTTTAAAACACTACAACATCCGGAATTACCATGATCCAATATTCCTTATAGGATACTAGATATACTCCTTCAGTCCAAAAATGTATACAAATCATCAATCAGTTTCAAGGAAGTTAAGAATATCCAATATAATTTATCCAAATCAATCATGTATTATTCCAAAATCACTATCTCGGTATCAGAACCATATTATGGTTTATCTTTCTCTCAACCATATATTTTCCAAAAATTTAACCTACTGTGGAGAAAATTTTCTTGGTTCCACACAATCTCAAGTCCTTGATGAAATAGTACTGCAGTACCATACTTATATACTTCATAATTATTATAACCAGTACATCATTGATACAAAACTCAAATTACAAAAATCTTTAAAAACAACATAAGAACTCTAATCATTCCTCCTCATCTGTGGTAGTATCATAACTTGATTATTATCCAATAACATCATTTGGGGCACACTCTGATGATTTGGACATTGGTTTGAGTAGTGTCCCCACTCCTTGTAGATGAATCATTGTACATTTGAAACCTTTTTATTACCTTTGCAGTCACGCACTTGGTGTCCTTTTTCTCCACACTTATAAAAAACTCCCATTCCCTTCAGGCAAGTTCCAAGGTGTTTCTTCCCACAGTTATTACATATTGGAAAATCCTTGTTTCCCTTTTCCCCTTTATCTGTCTCTTGTTCCACCGTTCTCTTCTTCTCTTGCTTTACATTGTTGTCATAAGACATAGAGAATTACTTTTCTGTCTTGATAGCACATGAGACAATATCTTCGTATGTTGAGAAAGATTGTGATACTAATGCTCGATGGTGAAATGGTTTCAACCCATCAAAGAAAAGATCAATATTACTTCTTGGGATATGTATATAATATGCTGCATGCCTCGCTAACCTTGTAAAGTTAACCTCATACTTTGCGACATTCTCATCCTCCTTTTGTCTCAGACTCAGAAATTGCCTTTCCATATCTGCTCGATGGTCATGTGGAATGTATTTTTCTAGGAAAAGATCTTTGAACTCTCTCCATTCCATACTTGATACTTCTTCATATTCCTTTGTATTTTGAATCAACGACCACCACTGATCGGCATCTCCAGTGAGGCGGTAGACTCCCATGAAAACCTTCTCCCTTTCACTACTCCCTAAGGAGTGGAATATTTTCTCTAAGGAGTTTATCCATTGCTCAGCTACTAATGGATTTTTACCCCCATTAAATGTTGGCAGTTGTTTCCTCTTGAAGCAGTCTAACATTGATCCTCCATGTTGCAGATCCGGGTGCTCCATATGAGTAAGGTTATTATTCATAACCTGAGTGAGTTGTCCCAGTATGGTAATAAGTTGATCAGCACCAGTTGTATCTCTAGATCCACAATAATTATCTTGAGAAGGAGGGAAATCCCTACACAGAGTGTGTGCATTGATATGGTTTCCATTCCTTCCACTTGTAGCCATTTCTAAACAATGGCATAAACTAGATTAGTTTATGAATCAAAATACATAATTCCATACTTGTAAAAAACTTAACACAAATTGAACTATTTATGGATATAATCCATAATCATAAAAAAAATTCTTTGAGGATATATATACCCATAACCCTTCATAGTGTTTTGTAAATAATGTGAGAATTATCCTAAGCATATCCCACGGGAGTGTCGTAACCAAGAGTGCAGCAAGGCCCGTTTTCGTGCACCAGTTCCCGTTCGAGTCTAGCTCAAAGCGGTATTTTCGGGTTTTACCCCTAGGTACATCTGTGCTAGAGCCGCCTCTACCTTCTCGTATCTAGACATGGCTGTATTGCTCAGAAAACTCACAACATCTCTACAATACCAAAATTCTAGGAAGTTCTTCTATACTAATCCTCAAAGTCTATCTTTGGGCTATGTGCTCTAATCAGAGTTTATCTAAATCTAGCTTCCATGGTTAGTACTAAACTGCCTCTGATACCAACTGTAACTCCCCGACCCCAGCTACCCAGAGATGGTGGATTACTTCGTAACATTGGCATGATCACAAAAGATCAAGTCTCGAAAGATCGATTAGTTTAGTAGCCTTGGAAACACTAGATACTTTCATAAATGTTACATTACATCATAAAGTGAAAAACTATAATAAAAAAGTCTCCATAGTCCACACTCATATCCTCTTCTGACTATCCCTGCAGGTCATTCATATAATACCTCTTCACATCCTGGAAAATATTAAAACATTTAAAGTGGTGAGCTCAGATGCTCAGTAAGGATAACAATATTGTGGAAGCTTTCATAAATAAACATAAAAATTTAAGTCAATGTACGACTAAAACAAAAGCCTTTTAAACTTGAACATCAACATAATATGGAAAAAGTAAAATGAGATAATTCCATTTACTTATTCACATGGATATTCTACTGGTCGAATAATCATATGCAATATCAATAACCACATTCATAATGATGGAATGCATAATGCCAGACTATCATAACCATGTAGCCAAGGCCTCGTGCCAAGACTGCAAATAAGATTTTGTCAGGGCCTCGTGCCAAGACACTAGTTTGTCTCATGAGACCTACCGTTGCATCGAGGAGCTGTAGCGGGCTCCACCCGTCACATATTAAGTCCAATGCATTCCTCATATGAACAGGTTTAAACATATCATAAACCATAACATAGTCGTATCAAATAAAACATGCATAAAGGAAACATAAAATGTCCACATTTCAATCACAAGATATCTATACAACACATTGATATAATAAAAACACTTTCAAAACCATTTTCAATACCAAAATAAAATAAAAGTAAAACATGGTATTTATTTTTCTTTTTAAAAATAAGTTATGGCTTGTAGAGGAAGCCAAAACTCAAATAGTGCTCACAGAGGTGGAGAAGTCGTTGTCACCGCATACGTACGACAAGAAAAACATTCCTTTTTTTCATTTAGTAAAACGATTCGTATAAAAAGATTCATTTTGAATAAAAGTAAAATTCAAAGGGGTTTATACACCGTATAAAAGAAAGTTGTGTATAGAACCAAATATGCCTCAATTTGAGACGAAGTCCTTAAAAAGATCGTTTTTTAAAATAACATAGATCTATTATGTGTATTCACTTTAAGTACACATAAAGAAAGTACAAATACAAGAGAGTACATAATAATATCATGACATAATTTGAATGTAGAAGATTAACCCAAAGAATAGAAATTGGGTTCAGAAGTTCACTTACATCGAGTTCGAATTCACTTGACCATTCATTGATCTCTTGAATAATAAACTAGAGTTAATCTCTACCTTATTAAGAACCTTTCTCATGTTCATTATTCCTTTTATATAACTTATTTCCATGTCGTGAACATTATGTAATTATTTAAGTTTATAACGGTCGTTTTGTCGATCTTAGGTTCTTGAGTCAAAAATAAACTTCTTATAATTACAAGTTGTTCATGTAGTGATATATCCATTATATCCAGAATTATATTAATGATTTATATATCATATATCTCATATATATCCAGTATATACATGCTTTTATAATATTCCATAACGTTTAGAGGTAAGAAATGAAATGCATCGTTCCTGGAGACGTTAAGTCGTACGTACGCATGAACGCTACTTTAATTTCTATTTCGTATTTAATGAAATCATAATGATATAATGGTATATTATAGTTCCATTATAAAATCATATATAATATCGTTTACTCTATCCTTTATACATCCCACATATGGTATTAACGATTCAAATCACTTTGAGGGGGCGGTAGTCCGCACTTCCTAAAATGAAAAATATCGTGTTTACCCATAATGGAAACAATAAAGGTATGCCATAAATGAAAAATAAAGAACCTTAAGTAAAACATAAACATATTATATATCATTTATAAATATAGTTACATCTTAATGGCCACATTTTAAGGTGTTATATGAGTGTTGAACAATCATCGTTTCGTGAGGCCGAAATTCACCATCCACAGAAACAGTATGTTCTTTAACCATTAGATGTTGGTGTGTGTAATTGTAGCTCGAATAATTATTATTACAACATCCTAGTATATTTATTATACTGGTGTGGTTACAAAAGAAATGAATAAAAATATTTTAGGGGGATGGATAAGCAAAATAAAACAAAATAACATAAACGAAGACATTACCTTAAAATCGGGTAACTCTTTTGATTTGAGCCAAAGGATTAATTGGGAAGAATTCTGCCCAAAGTGAGGCTTATAGGAGTAAGGGAGGGATTTTGGGAGTGTATTTGGGCAGAGGTTGGCCGAGCCAAAAGGCATTGAAAGTGTGACTAAGGTGGTAGAGGTGGGGGCCTTTTATAAGTGGAGAGGAGTGGCACTCTTGGAAAGTAATGAAATGTTACTTTATTATACAATGCTTTTCAGATTATAAAGATCCCACGGTTATATTATTCGAGGATAAGGTGATAAAGGTTCGAAATATGCTCATCCAATAGGCTTTGGACAAGTTTAATGCTTAGATTTTACATTATCCTTCCATTTTATTAAAATCCTTAATTAATGAGGTAATCGCTGCATCATCATTGTGTCATAAATAATTTAGTTTATTTAATTTTTAAAAATTATAAAAAATATCAATATTTAGAAAATCTTTTTATCTTCCTAATGAATTTTTATAGTCAAAAATATGACTTGTATAACCCCATTTAAATATTGTTTTAGTAAAACAACTCTTGTTTGTGACCTTTTTATTTTAACATTAAATAAAAGTTATTTATGTCATTTTCCTACCAACGTTGCTCCATGGGGTCCCCAAGTTGACCCATGGATTTTCTTCGTCGGCCATGACACATCCAATAGGGGTTGGACAAGTGTAAAGGTATTTTCATATTTTTATAATATCATTTTTACCTTAAATTTCACTAATTACCTTTAATCGCGATTAAATAAACTTAAAAGTTACTATTCACCAAAAAAAAATTTATCCCATTGAACCACATTTTACTTCCTAATGACAACCATGTATGTCGGATTTTTGAAAATCAAATCACAGAAGTGGTAATATTTCATTTAAACGAAAAATCAGTTATTTAACTACCACTTAGTGGTTTCACTATTCGTCAAAAATTGAAGTTTTTCAGAACAATGCCAAAATTTCACCCTAAGCTATAATTGATATTCCGAATTCAAAAATGATGTCTATTTTATGAAATTAATAACATATAAGTTTCATTAATTAATTTTATAGTTAATTCCCACTGTCACAACAAATAGCGTGTTTTTAAGAAACAATATATATCAAAACATTGACAATTGTTTATGTCCAATTTCAAAGTGAAATTAATTCTAATGAACACCATTGGATAAAATGGTAAAAATATATTCTAATTATTCTTTAAAACCACTCAAAAGTATAATTTATCACTATAAATTATTTTGATTAAAAAATTTTATACTTTAAAAAAGTTGTTTTTGAAGCAATATACAATATTACATCATGACATATGTTATGTTCTTCATCCAAGATAACACAACCTTGTGTGTTTTGATAACTACATGTGTACCATTCTTAGTATCTCATCAGATAAAATAGAACCTAACTCATTTAATGGAATTATTATTTTGATCCCACCCAACACATCAAAACATGTACATGTATATCTGTGTAATAAAATGAATTTATATTAAAGGAACAAAAATAATAATTGGTTATTTTATGGAAATAAGTTAAATAATCATGTCATAATGATTTAAAAATGGTCATATATTCTAAATATAAATGGAATTCAATAAATTTGGATATTCATATAAAAAAAATATTACATAAGAGCGACACGTTAAGATGAATTAAGAAACATTAACACACTCTTTAAACATGTTTTTATTACAATATTATTGGGAATTGAACATTTATAAACATGTATATCCCATAAAATAGAGTGTGTATATACTTTTTATTTATGTGAGATACATACAAAACCCATACATGAGAGTAATTTATATTTTAATATAGTTATAAAGATAAAAATTATAATACAAAATAATATAGGTTGGTTTGTAGTTTACTTATATAATGTCTAAAATCATGTGGTGTGTGCCTCTAATTTCCTAAAAAAGAAAATTGAGATTATTAAATACACAATTAAAAAAAATTCATGTATATTTTATTTTTCATGTCCATGCATTAACATATTTTATTTTTTAATTATATTTATGTTTCTCTCATCATCCACTTGAGGGTGTTTAGTTAATTTATCTAAAATTGCATCGACATGTTGACTATGGTAAAAGGTGTTGTAAAATAATATTCTAATATACACATTTTTATAAATAAAAATTTATTATCATCAGATTTATGAAAAAATTTACATTAAAAAATATTTTTCAAAATAAATTAAAATTTATCAAGAAGATATGGTATGCTCATTTTGGGGGGGGGAATTAATCTGATCATTTCTTCTTATTATGGTAAATATAATTCGAATTTTATCTTTTCTGAATATTAATTTTTTAATAAAAATATTATTAATTTCATTAAATACATTTTATAAAAAAATACATGTATGATCATAATGAAAAATTTAATTCATATTTATTATAGAAAACCAACCATACTACTGGAAATCATTTTTTTAAATTTTCAAAAAGCCGGATTAGGGTAACCGGAAACCGTACAACCAAACACCAAAATACATCAACTGTGGGTCTAGAGATACCCCAAACTTTCTAGAAAAAATTCAAAATTCAAAATTTCAAATTCAAACTTCAAGAGAACCACGTGCCCTCCTTAGGCCGCACCACCACCTCGAATTACGTGTCATCGCGTAACCCCAACATCGCCTCTGATCATGTCGCCGATGAGACAAGTCGGCCCCACCGCCGTCTTCTCTGACCTTCTGAATCTTCCACACCTCAAACAACATCACCTCATGAATCCACACCATCAGCTCCTTCGTTGATGTTGCCGGAGACACGCAAGGGATCAACAAGGAAGAAACTCCAGAATCCACCGCCATCAAAAACATAACATCATAGAAGATAGTGAAAACATGCCTTAAAGAACTCAAAATAACCAACGAATCAACAATGTCATTCCTTTGAGAATCAAAATCAACAAAAACAACGACAACAACTTGTCTACACAAATAAAAAAAACTAAAACAACTGCAATACCAGGCCTCCGCAGACCAAAAACAATTCCAGCAGATTTCACCTCATCAAAACTAGAGATGAGAGGCTGAAATAATACCAGATCCAGGTTAACCGCGAGCAGATCCAAGATCGTATTCTAAATCGCACCTTCAAAGAAGTTTGCAGAACCTCCGATTAAGTGGATCTTGAAATCAGGGTTAAAGAGGACGTGGACCACCATATTTCTCCTCGTCATCAAATCACCATCCGTCAATCGCGACATTGTATAATCCTCCATCATAAAAAAGACCAAGCAATGAAACTGCCATCCGAGATGTCCCAGACTTCTCGGTATCCAAGAAGAAGAAGCTGAAACCCAGAGAGAACACGGGAAGAAGGAGGGGTTCGTCATCTTATATTATTTATAGAATAGATGTGTCTAAGGTAGAAAATCATAATTATATTAAGACAATATATATATACATATATATACATAATAATGATACTAATCTAATTATTTTAGTATGTGTGTAATACCATTGATGAGGAAGAAGAAGAAAAAAAATTATTAAGAGTAATTAATGTTTTTCACCATACTTTTCAGAAAACACTTTAGTAGATTAGACTATCAAATAGTGGCCTTTTGATGAGATCAAATCCTTTAGAACGTCGATATTATGGTTAGGGATATTTTTTAAATTTTTAATTTTAGATAAGTGTCTTATAGAGTGAAAATAATTGGGATTTGGATTAGTCCTGTTAATATGAGAGATGTGAGGCATTTGTATATACATTAATTTCATAAGATAAAATGAATTCCATATTACATTCATGAAGATCCTCAAATGATAACAAGAGAGAAAAATATAATTTATGGCATAGAATTTACTTATCCACCAATTTATTATTGATATTTTGTGATAAGTACTTATTTTTTCATGAAATAACACATTTATCTCATTTTAGAAGTTAATGATGCAACTAATTGTTTTCTTGGTAACTTATTTTTATTCCATAAAAGTAGAGATACCATATTACCAAAAATATATTATTCTAACTAATAGAATATCATTTATATTACCAAAATAATTTAAAAGATATTATAAATTTAATATTTATATGAAATCATTATTTACTGAAAATATTAGTTATTTATGAAATGATAAATTATTTTACAAAATAAAAATTAATAATGGTTTTATAAAATTATATTTAAAATTAAATCAAATAATGACTGTTTTATTAAACGATTTCATTAAAAATCATATTTAGAATTTTTGGAGTTATCTTAATTATATGATAATGAAAATAAAAAAATATATTTCACTACCAAAATTAATAGTCAGTTTTATTTTTTTCGCACATATATATAATTATGTGTAGCTTTTATATTTAATTGTACAATGGCTTTTAATATTTGGTGCATGAGTTTAAAAATATATTACCATAGTAAATTTGAAAAATGTTTTGTGGGATGTGGATTAGAATATATAATTTACAAGGTGAATTAATGATATCTAAAACTAACATACATGGAGTGTCCAGAAGGATAAACCATGTGTATCTATAAGGGGTGCATGATTTAATCAAATGTAGGTAGTATGAATTTTTGTTTTAACATAAACTACACAACTTTTTCTTTAGATTTTACACGGAATTTGATTCAAACAGGCTTATTGGGCATGTACTTAAAAGACAACCAGTCATGATAGACTATGTTTCATGATTTTGGGGGTATATCACACAGTTGTTGAGGAAAAAAATGTTTCTAGGAATGTTCACACAATAAAAATTAACCGCAATCTCCTATGAAAAGATGAAAAATATACCTATTAAACACATCATTTGTTTTTAAACTTGGTTATAAACAATATTTTACATAATGAATTTACATGGAATTTGTTTCATCAATTACAAAAAATATTTTCATGAAACACATCCCAAAAGATATACGTACACATAAACACAAAAATCTCTATTATTAACAATGATCATGGCCTAATCCCCACTACTATCCTAGTCCTTCACAATCATACCTATAGATATAATTTTTCAATATACTTTAAAAAATAATCAATAACCATTTAAATGTATGTTCAATGCTTGAAATTCAATTTCAATTTATGACCCCACATCTTCAAACCATGTAGTGATTTTCCTTCATCTTCCATCACCATCGTATTCCCTAATCTATTGTGTCATGTTCAAATTGATTAATTTTAAACCAAAATATTGGACTTTCATTAATCTAGGAAATGATTCATCAAATCATAGTCCATTTACATGGAAAAACCAAAACATGTGATGATAAAACCGTAAAATTAACAAGAATTGTAGTAGATAAATTTGATGGAGGTTCTTGATATGCCCAGCAACTGATCAATTTGTGAAAATTTTACAATGTAAATATTCCAAAGAGAGGTATTAAAAGAAATGATAATAATTATTAAATATTATAGGATATGAATTTGGGATTATAAAATTAATATTATTTATTCTAGTATAGAAATTATGAAATAATATTTTTTTAATACATATAATAATACCTACCACATGATTAGATCAATTTGTTGTTATTATTTCCATTTTCAAAGTTGAAATTCGTCATCTCCATGTAATAATGTTTATTTTTGTATTCACATATCTCTCACTCTCTTTTTATCTTCCACACTCATTCTCTCTCAACATATTAGGCTTATGGAGATTAATCCTAGAGAGATAGAGTACTGGGAAATTTATAGATTAATTTCTGTCTTGTAGTAACTGTAAATTAATTTTTTAATTATAATTTAAATTTTTAATTTTATATAATTATAGTCAAATCCAGGGACCCCAGATGTGAATAATGATTATATAATCCCTTGTATAAACAATAAATTCTAGATGCCACCCTGTTATTGTATTTTCCATTCTAGGATCTATTTAGAGAGAAATAAAAATTCCCTAGAGTTATATGATTGAATTTTAAAATAAATATATTATTTTTAATATTATTTTATCAAGGTACTACAACACTAATATTAATTAATATAAATATTTACTCACTATAAAAACAATATTTATAATATTAAAAGTGGATTAAAAATACTTTTAGGGTTATTGTAGTTAGTTCTATATGGTTTTATCTAACCCCCACAATGTTTAACCAAAAAAAATACTTTTTGTCAAATTTTTAATTAAAATTTATTTACCCAATTTTGAAATACCTACTTGTTATATTGATTTAAAACATCCTCATTAACATCACCTTAGAAATCCATATTGATAACATATAAACATCATCCCATGGATTGAATTTCATTTGACTGTGTATGAAATTAAAATTATATTTTATCTAAGCAGAGGGGGTAAATTTTGAGAATATATTACAAAAGACACCCAAGTATGATGGTGAATTTAGGGTCGATTTTAATTAGTTTTCCATTAATATTTTTTTATCTGATTTTGGAAGCAATATGATAAAATTTTCACTTTCAAGAACCCATATAAGGATTATAATAATGGAAACTAAAATCATGAAAAATTAAATTTTACGTGGTTTACGAAAATGGGACAATCCAAATAGCATATAATAATAATAAAGTGTTGATGTAATAAAGGGAACACTTTTCAATATATGTTTTTTACAGTGTAAAAGAAAGACACACAGAAATTTACGGGCCTAATATTCCTAATTTATGTCTACACACTTCATTATTAATGGTTAGATAAGAACAAATGATATGCAAGTTAATCTGAAAAGAACATCCAAAAAATATATCACATACTATTAGTAATGTATAAATTTTCATCAAATTTCATCCTTCTCTATTAATATTTTAATATCTATATTTATTCTCACTATATTGTTAACTCTCAGAAAATTTATTTGAATCAATACTGTATAAATTTCTCAATATTATGTTACCATTAAAATAAGTTAGTAATCTATTATAAATGTCCTTTAATTTTAAGATCCAAATTTATTCCTGAATAAATATATTATATAATCCTCAAATTCTCCATTAAATGCATCCAATATATATATATATATATTAAAGTCTATATTAAATTCAATTTCTCATCTATAATTTTAAAAAAAAACTAAATCATAAAAATTTATAGATCTCCCCGCACTTTTTTGGTTATTTATCACAAAAATAAATTATATATCTAAGATGGTAATTCATCCAAAAAACCATTGGATTGAAATTAATAAGACCACTAACATTTAGAAATATCTAACTATACATTCTTATTATCTTATAAAATTATAATTTAATTATCTATAAATCAAGATGATTCATTATTAAAATGTAATTTTAGATAAAATTATCACAATAAATTCCAATAGATGTTTTTCTACGACTTTTTTCTACTAAAAATAAGATAATTCCAATTCCAATTGTGGGCCTCCATATAAAAATAAAAGATTATTCAAACCTAAAACATAGATTAAAATGACCCAAAATATTATCAAAAGGATTTATCTTCAAGTAATTCTATTATATATCATAAAACACATTCATCATATAACATCCATAACCTTTAACATAAAACATTACATGATTTTAAGAATAATTTTACATCATAGTACAAGCCAAGGACAGTGAAGACTACTATCTTAGAAGACTCGGTACATAAAATTGAAAACATGGAAGTAAATATAAAATTTCATTATTTAGTCTTCATAATGATCCCCTAACATTCATTTTTCTCATACATATTCATAGGTTAACCTAGAGATAACATGAACAAAGGGATGAACTAAAATCCTTGTAAGGGAATAATAATAATAATAAATCCTTAGCACATGGGTTATAAGACATGATAGAAAGATATTAAAAGGTTTGTAACATAAAGAATCAAAACAAAAAAACATGTTATCATTTAAACATGGAATCTTATAAATTTCGCAGCAACATAAATGAAAATGTTTGTATCAGTGAAGGAAAACCACCAAGACCATTTCCCATTGTAGCACAAGCCAAGGCTAACTGCCAAGACAGTTTCACATAACTCCTCATGAGACTAAACTTTACCAAATTCTTTGGAGAAATATATGGTCTCAAACATATTCAATTTCAGGAATATGATTTTGAAATAAAAAATCATACATAATCAATCATAAATAAACATAAGGGTTACCGTTGGAAAAAATTGGGTACAATAATCATGACATAAAGCATAAACAATGGGTGTATCATGAAAGTGTTAATGAAGTACACTAATTATAAAATATATGGATATTAATAATTTAAAATTGGCATATATCATTGAAAGTGATTTCAACAGGTAATAAATTTATTTGAGAAATTTTAGCATTAAATCATTTTTGTGCAGCTTTAAAGAAATTACTATGTAGATTTCAAAATAAAAAAGGGAACAATATTTCATATGAAACTAAAAGTGAAAAGGCAATTTTTTCATAATAAAAATACTGATTTTATAAATATGATTTTCGCTTAAAATATAGGATAGAGTTCACATTAAATTGGGTAAAAATTTGGGAAGTTCCCTTAAAACGAGTTTGCTTATTGGGAAGTATTGAATAGGGATTCACTTATAATCATATACATCCACAAAATATAATTTGGGATGGATCATGAAACATGATTGAGAAGCATATAAACAGCATATAAAAGTTGTAAATAAAAATAAAATACAACCTTGATTGGGTAAATAGATTGATAGAGCAACCAAGATGAATAAATGCAGTTTGGGTTGAATTTCAAATGGATTATCGGCATGGTATTAGGTGTACATAAGAGGAATTCGTGAGATATAAAGGGGTTTATCAGTAATTATAAATCAATATGGAAGTATGGGGGAGGTATGAAATCATACACCATCATTTGGTATTACCCATAATATGTCATAGCAAAGAGGACATTCTTTAATAAAAGTGAAATGGATAGGATTCCTAACTTTTTGTCTGAAGGTGTTCTTCCATTGTTATTAATGACCTGAATAAAAAAATTAGGTTTATTAATTGATCATTTCATAACCTATTCTATATATAATATATTTATTTTACATATTTAAAGTCCATTCTAGACTTTTTTGTGGTCATAATGGTCAATTTCATTGTTTGGGTCTATTTTCATCCTTAGTTTTAATGATCGGTTCATGTTTGGATAAACATGTATGATGAAGGTGGTTGTTTGGAATTGAAATTATAATTTATTATTGAACATACCAAAGTTTACAATGTTTAAAATTTAATTTATTTACATGATGTGATGCTGAATCATTATATAAAACATTAGTGATATCCTTTGGGGTTAATTGGCAATTTTTGACCACATAAACACATTTTGTTTTGTAAATAAAAACCATGAATAAAAATTTATTACAAAACCATAGAGGAGGAATAAAACATATATAATGGTACTGTTCAACCATTAAAATGGTTTGAGGAGAAGAATTTAAGATAGTAATGGAAATTGATAACCTATCATCCCTGATTTTTCAAAATTAACACATCTCAAACATTGCTTTAATTTCAATAAAATAAATGATTTGGAAGTGAGTTAAGATAATGAATTATAACATTAGAATAATAAAATTAAATTAAATGTATTATATTGGATTTATCATAATGTTTTGGTGAAGGGAGGAGAGGAAAAAAACAAGAAAAGAAAATAACATAAAAGATATAAAATAATTGGAAAGAGGAATTTACCTCTTGAGTTTATCTCCGTTGAGAGCCTCTTAAAGTGAGTGGATTTGGTTTTTTGAAGTGACTAGGGGATGTTAGATGTCAGGGAGGATCTTGAGGAGAGATTTTGGCTTAACATAGGAAAGGAAAAAAGTCTTGATAGGAGTGAAGAAAATAGGTAAGAATGGGTGGTATTTACAGTGAAGGAGAGGAGATTTTTCATAATATTATAATCCATAGTTTATTATTTTCCATCAATACTAGAAATATTGATGATTCCATGACCATAAATAGTAATATGTGCATGTGAGTTGAGATAATTGCATTACGGTAGACATAAATCATCTGATAACATCATAATTCATGTATTTTTTATTTATCATAAATTGTCATATTTTACTAATCATAAATTGTCATATTTTACTATTCATAAAAAATTCTAGTATTTTAGAAAAATTCCAAAAAATCACCCTAACCATTATTTGACGTGTAAAATGCAAAAATAAAATCCATTTTCCAAAAATAAGTTTCTAAATATGATTAATTTAATTAATAAAAAAATTTCAATTTACTCGAATAATTATATTTTTAAAACATTTATTTTCTTATTCCAGGATATATGAATATCAAACTCCCACATAAATCTTATTTATATACTATATTAGGCATGGTTACTATTCATTAGGGTATTTCACTATTTATAAGGGAAACATTTCTATTCATAAAGGTATGTTACTATTAACTAGAAATTATTTTTTTCTTATCAGACTCCAAATAACATACTAATCAAAATCGTGTATGTTAGTATTTTGAAATTCCAAATAGAAAAGTGAAAAATTTCTGTTTAATGGTCAGATATCACATATTATTTCATTATATTGTGATTTCATTTCTTGTTATGAATTAATCAAAAGAATAAAATTTTAATTGAAAACTTTGGGTCGTTACGTTCTTCCCCCCTTAAACATTTTCACCCTCAAAATTTCATTTTATATTTAAGGCCACAAACGGGTCCAAGTACATTTCCATCATTGCCTCCTCCAGTTCCCATGTTTCCTCTTTGTACATATTCTTACTCCATAGTATCTTCACTAGGTTATTAGTATTGTTACTTATAACTTTACACTATGATCCAAGATCTTCACTGGATGCTCCTCGTAAGAATGATCATCCTCCAACTGCACCACCTCTGAAGAGAGTACATGTGATGGGTCTGGGGTACACTTCCATAACAGGGAGACAAGAAATAAAACATGTAATTTGGTCATGGTATGTGGAAGTGACTGTCAATAGGCCACCACACTGACATGGTCTGGAATATCAAATGGGCCGATGTACCTGGGACTTAATGTCTCTTTTTTCCCAATCCTCATGAAATTATTCCATGGATATATTTGTAGAAATACCATGTCTCCAACTCTGAACTCAAGGTCTCATTGATGGTTGTATGTATATCTATTTTGTCGAATTTGGGATGCCATGATATGCTACTATTTTTTTTTCATATTCTCCACCTTTTCTTCAACCATTTCAAGTCCCATCTTCTAACACACGCCATATTCATCGCAGTACGCTAGTGTTCTGCACCTTTTCCCGTAAAGGGCTTCGTATGCTTCCATTCAAATAATCTAGAGAAAACTGGTATTGTAAGAGAATTCAAAAAATGGAAGATGTTGGTCTCATCCTCCTTTGAAATCCATTGAACATACTTTGAATATTTATATCATTGTCTGAATGGTTTTCTCATATTGACCTCCGGTTTGAGGATGATTGGACATACTAAAGTTCAGTTTAGTGCTTAGAGCATGTTGGAGGATTTTCTAGAACTTCGCGGTGAATCTTGGATCTCTATCAGATATAATAGATATTGGTAATCCAAGAATCCTTACCACTTCTTTGATGTAAATCCATTCAAGTTGATCCAATGATAAATCCTATTGAATTGTGATAAAGTGAGCTATCTTTATAAGATGATCCACAATAACCCATATAGAATTGTTTCTTCCTGATATCCTTGGATGTCCAGTGACAATGTTCATGTTGATGTTCTACAACTTCTATGTGGGTATGGGTAGTGGTTGAATCATACACTTAGTATTTTTCCTCTCAACCTTCACTTACTAATATAACAAGCACATTGATATATATTCCTCGGTATCCCTTTTCATATTTTCCCACTAAAGGTTTTCTCGGAGGTCTTGATACATCGTTCTGCTCCATGGGTGGTTAGGAAGGTTGAGCTAATTGTATCATTCAGAAGCTCCTTCTTTTGTCTCTTAATTAGATGGTACACATGATCATGAAAAAAATCTTACAACTCCACTCTCATCAATCATTATCTCATAGGATTTACCATTTTTGATAGCTTCCTCCCTTTTTAGAATGTCCACATATTTTATTTGATCATCCTTTATTTTCTCCATGAGGGATGGTTGAGAAATCATTTGAGAAAGGATTGATTATGTTCCTCCCTTAATGATTCCCATGTCCATCCTATGAAAATATAATAATATCTGAACCTTTTCAATTCTCATCATTGATAAAGATGTAGGATAATTTCTACATAAACCATCTGCCATGTTGTTTTCCTTATCAGAATGGTATTGTATAGAGTATTCATAATCCTTGATGAGCTATATACATCTTCATTGTCAAATATTTAGATCTTTCTCTGTGAATTTATATTTAAGACTATTGTGTCTATTATTTATCTCACACTTCTCCCTATAGAGATAATTCCACAATAATTTTACTATAAAGATCACAACTGCCAACTCTAGATCATGCATAGGGTAGTTTTTCTCTTGGATTTTCATGTGCCTTGAGGGATCAGATGTCAATTTATCATTTTTAATTAACACAAATCCTAATCCCTTCATTGAAGCATTACTGTACACCACAACGAGTTCTCCACTTGTTGGGAGTGTGAGTATTAACGTAGTGAAAAAAACTCCTTTTCAACTCCTTGACACCATATTCACATTCCTGAGTCCAAAAAAATCATTACTCCATTCCACATAATCTTGTTCGTTGGGTTTTGAAATCATAAAAAGTTCATCACAAATTGTCGATAATACCCAGCTGGACCCCTAACGCTGTGGATCTCTGTTATAGATGTTGGCCAAGGACACTCTTCGATTGCCTTTGTCTTGGAAGGGTCCATAGATATCCATTTTTTGGTGATAACATGACCCAATAAAGATACTTCATCAATCCATAACTCACATTTACTATACTTTCCATACAGATTCTCCTTTTACAATGTCATGAACACATTATTCAAATTCTCTTAATGTTCCTCCTTGCACTTGGATTGTATCAGAATATCATCGATGATGACTTCCCAAAATTTATTAAGGAATTTTTCAAAGACTATATTCAATAAATATATGAAATTATATGGAGCATTAGGGAGTCTAAAGGGAATCACTATGAAATCAGAGTTCCCATATGTCATTCGAAAAGCATTCTTGGGAATATCTTCCTTCCTCACCATTAATTGGAGATATCCGGACCGAAGTTCTACCTAAGAGAAATAACTGGATCCACGAAGCTAGTCAAATTAGAAATCTATTCGTGGAAGGGGATATAGGTTTTTATCATAATTTTATTGAGCTATCGGTAATAAATGAAGAGGTGCATTAATCCATCCTTCATCTTAATGATGAGGACTAGCGCACCCCAAGGTGAAGCAATGAGGAAAATAAAACCCTTATCCATATTCTCCTACAACTACTTGTTCAGCTCTTCAAGCTATACAGTGGCAATTCAATAAGGTGTCATTGATATAGACAGAGATCTAAGATAAATTCAATTGGAAACTCAACCTCTATATTTGTAGGAAGACCATAAAACTCGTTAAGAAATACAGTAGTACAATCAATCACGATAGGCATTTCTTCAAGAATTATTCTCTCCTTTGTCTCAATATTTTGAGCTAGATCTTATTTCTCATAAGGATACAATATCCCCACTTGACTAGATGATTATAAAGGAGATTAATCTTTATCCTTACACTTGTATAGAATTTGATGGTGCTTCAAGATGTGGAGAGCGATCTCCCTTTCCCAATAATTGATGTTGGATTGGTATAATTATTTCCAATTGATGCCCAATATTTCCTTGAACTCCACTATGGGAAGTATGATGGGATTTTATGGGTGGTTCAGTCCACAAACATTAACCGGGGATGATTTATAAACTATAGATGCAATAATTTCCCCATTCACAGTTAACACAGTTAAATTTTCATCCAAATTTTGGGGTGGTGTTTGAGTAGTTCTATTAAACTTGAAAGATATGAAAGAATGTGTAAAACTAGAATCAAACAGTATTTTTGATATTATTGAATGAATAACTAGAGTAGCTGTGATGACATCATTGCCCAGATCCACCTCAGTAGTAGTGATATCACAAGCCCTTCCTTGTTTCCTAGGAGGTTATTGTTTATTGCATCCGACAAACCTCAGCTTAGGGTAATTGTTGGTATAATTCCAATGCTCATTGTAGTTGTAACCCTGAACCACATTTCAAGCAATGATCCAAACCTTCCATTATTCTTCTACATTAGAGGGATTTTTAATATCTCCTCGGAAGTTTATGGCCTGATGTCCCAACATTCCACATATGAAGCAATTTCTAGTTCCCTTTTGACAGTTCCTAGGATTATTCTTCCCCAACCTTTTAAAAGTGGAAAATTCGGTCTTATTTCAATCATGGGATTTTTTTGATGAACCACTTATGTTTTTCTCTATTGTCTACTTCATTTCACTGGGCCCATGAGAGAAATGAGAGTCTCCAATCACCATTTTAACATTGAGGGAACAACAGACAATCTCTTCATAACAGTTGAAGTCCCAAATCACCAATACTTTTCATAGACGTGAATTTATTTTCTTAAAAAGAGATATACCTTGTTTCAGTGTTCAGGAAAAATCTATAGGTATTGCTTGCAAGCCTTGCAATGTTTTCATCATACTCCCTGATGGAATCATCTTCCTTTCTCTTGAGTCCGATGAACTCTCTTTCCATCTTGGGATGGACAATTCAAGGAAAATATTCATTGAAAAAAATATTCATGAATCCCTCATAAACCATGTAATAAATTTCTCCTTGAGATTCATAATCATGATCAGTTTCCACCAATGATCATCTTCCCCATCAAAAAAATAGACCGTCAGTATGTCTTTCTCTTCTTCTGAGCACTGGAGAACAGAAAATATCATTTTGATGGAGTTAATCCACTTTCTGACAAGAGGGGATAAGAATATATTCTAATCATGGGAGGCCTTTTCCACATGAAGGATTCTATGACAACATTCTATTTCCATAGAGGAGGAGGGATTTCTGAATGATTCAATTTAGTTTTCATAACATTAGCCAACAGAGCAAGAAATTTCATATATTTTTGAGTACTTGTTACAATAATATCAGTAATATCATTAGATAAATATTCACATTTCCTATGATATTGGTTGTTTGAATGTGTTCATTTATTTCCTTCAATGAACTAGGAAAAATATCGTACAATTAGAGGGCTTGAATACTAAGATATTGAGCATAAAAAGGAAACACTGAACCTAAAAGGATAAACTGGTGAAGTAGAAGTATATCCTAACTTGTGATTCCCTATGGTTCAATATATGTTATCGTAGATCTATTTCATCACATATATTCTTATGGGAATTTTATTAATTCCTTTAATAAAGGTTTGTACTGTGCTCATGAATTTTCCAAAGAATATCCACTAGGAGTGTCAAACCAAGAGTTAATAAAGGTTTGTTGTCATGTACCAGGATACCCTTGGCCAAACCCGAAGCACCACGAATGAATTTTCACTCCTAGGTAAATCAGTGCAAGAGCTGCCTCTACCTATTATTATCCAGACAGGGATCGATTTTCGTGATAAACCACTTACTATATACTTTCCAAAATTTAGGGTTTTTTCCTTAAACATAGTCTCATCATTAATGTTATTAAAAAATTGATCTATTCTTAATCTAAAAAAAACTAGACCATCCTATGATACCAACATTAGTGACCATAGCCTTTTACGTATAACATTACATGATTTGTAGCATAATTATACATTAGATTATAATCCAAGGATCATGAATTAATGTGTCTTGGAATACTAAGTTTAGAAAACATAAAACACGGAACTTAATATAATATTACAGTACATACTCTTCATAAATATCCCCAAACGCCCATTATGATCATACATATTTATAGGATAACCTATGGATAACATGAACAAAGGGATGAGCTAAAATCCCAGAAAGGGGACAAGAATAAGAAAAATTATTAGCACATGTGTTAGAAGACATGACATAAAGATATAAAAAGGCATGTAAAATAATGAATAAAAACATATAAACACATGGTATTTTAAAAATGGAACCATAGAAATGTAGCAGGAACATTAAAAAAAATTTAGAATGAGGTAAGGCTTACTGGAAAGAAAATTTCCCATAGTATCACAAGCCAAGGGTAACAACCATTTCTGTTTCACATAGTTGCACAAACCAAGTCTAACCACCAAGGCCTTCACACATAATGTCTCATGAGACTCAACTTTACCCAATTCATTTTAGCTCTATCTGGGCACACCCATCTTAAATTTCATGAATATGTTTTCCACATAAATAATCATACATAATCGATCATACATAAACATAAGGGTTACCCATTGAATAAATTGGGTACCATAATCACGACATAAATCATAACCAATGCGAATATCATGAAAGTGACCATGAATGAAAGAAATAATGAAATACAAGGACTTAGATAAGGTAAAATAGGCGTATATCATGGAATGTGATTTTAAAATGTAAGAAATGTATTTGAAAAGATTTTAACATTAAAACATTTTTTTTGTGCTTTTAATGAAAATACTATAGAGATTTCAAAATAGATAAGGGAAAATGAATTCATACAAAATGAGAAGTGAAACAAGAATATTTTAAAAATAAAAAGAATGATTTTATAAAAATAATGGTGGATTATTAAAGAGTATATAGTTCACTGGAAATTGGGTAAAAATTTGGGAAGTTCCATTAAAACAAGTTTGCATATTCGAACGTATCGAAAGGGGATTCACTTAAAATAAAGTAGAACCAAGATATATAATGAAGTATGGATCTTGAAACATGAGTTAAGATAATATAAAAAATATTTATAATTTTTACATAAATTTAAAATTCAACTTCATTTGGGTATAATGTAAGATAGAGAATCCTGAAATAATAAAGTCGAATCGGGTAGAGTTCCTTACGGATTATCGGCATGTTATTGGGTGTGCTTAAGAATGATTCATGATAGATTAAAGGGGTTTTCATTACTTATAAATCAAGATTTAAGTTTGGTGGAGCTGTGAAATGATTAACTATCATTAGGGATTACACATAAAAAGGCATATTATAGTAGACATTCTTGAGTAAAATTTAAATGGCGAGGATCTCATACCTTATGTCTGAAGGTCATCTAACTTTGTTATTAATGACATAAATAAACATATTTGGTTTATTAATTTACAATTCCATAACTAGTAATATATAATATTTACTTATTATACCATTTTTAAGGTCATTCATGACCATTTAGTTTGGATATAATGTTCAATTTCATTGTTCTGGTCTGTTTACTTCTTTGGTTTTAATGATTGGTCCATGTTTGGATAAACATGTATGAAGAAGGTGGTTCTACAGAATTTAACTTATACTTTATTATTGAACATCTAGAAGGTTACATGGTTTAAAACATAATTTGGTTACTTTATGTGAAGTTCAATCATTATATAAAACATTAGTGACATTCTTTTGGGTTAATTGGCTATTTTTGACCACCAAGAACATATTTTCTTTTATAAACCAAAACCATGTTTAAAAAATGATTAAAAAACCATATATGAGAAATAAAATATATATTATGATTTCGTCAAACCATGAAAATATTTTTATGACCTGAATTGAATTTGTTAATGCGAATTGATAACTTTTCATCCTTGATTGTGCTAAATCAACACCTCTGAAACAGTGTTTTCATTTTTCTCAAATTAAAGATGGGGAAAGGAGTGAAGAAAATGAATTATAAATTAGAACAATATAATTCCAGTACATGTATTTTACAGAAATTATCATACCATTTAGTTGATGTTAGGTTATAAAAGAAACAATAAAAGAAAAAGACTTAAAAAAATAAATGAATTGGAAAGAGGAATTTACCTCTTGAGATTATATCATTCGAGAGCCTCTTAAGGGGAGTGGATTATGTATTTTCAAGACACTAGGGGATGTTGGAAATGGGAGAGGATCTTGAGGAAAATTTTGGGTTGAATATAGGCATGACACAAGACTTTAGAGGAGTGGAGATAATACGTATGGATTGGTGATATTTATAGTGCAGTAGAGGAATGTTTTCATAATATTATAATCAATAGTTCATTATTTTCCCTCAAGATGAGAAATAGAAATGATTCCATGATCATATATAGTAATAAGTGAATGTGAGTTCTATATAATGGCCTTACAATATCCACACATCAACTGACGACATCATAATTCATGTATGTTTTATTTATCTTAAATTATCGTATTTTACTATTAATAAATAATTCAAGTATTTCTGAAAAATACTAAAAATCAACCATAACCATTCTTCGATGCGTAGAATAAAAATATGAAATCCATTTTTGAAAAATAATTTTCTAAATATGATTAATTTATTTTCAATTAATATCTCAAATTACTAGAAATATAACCATTTTAAAACATTTATTTTATTATTCTAAGATATAGGTATATCGTACTCCCACCTGATTCTTATTTATATAATATCATTGGTAAGGTACTATTCATTACGCTATGTGACTATTCATAAGGGTAGCATTAATATTCATAAGGATTGTTAATATTTACCAAAAATTATGTTTTTCTTATCGACTACAAATAACTTACTTATCGCAATTTTGCAAGTCATATTTTCAAAATTCAAAACACAGAAGTGACAAACTTATATTTAAAGGTCACATTGCACTTAGTAGTTCATCATGTTGTGACTTATTGAGATTATATGAGATAATAATAATAATTAAATTTCCATTGAAAACTTTTGGTCATAACACATCACGTAGGGAACAAAAAAAAGTATTCTAAAAATGATGATCGAAAGAATTGGTATCTTTGGAAATTAAGGAGCTTATAACAATTTAATTGTAATTAGAACACAAGAATAGTAATATAACGATTAAAAAATTTTGGCTTGGAAAATAGAATATTAATATCTCCTATGAATGTATATACAATAATTAGGCATATAATAAATGATGATATGATAAATTTATATCATGCAACAAGAAAATAAATGTATTAAAAATGATAAATGATTTTATGGCATTTTTGTGAAATCTAATTTTTTTAATATAAGATATTATAAATAATAATCCTATTTAAAGGAAAAATTATTTTTATAAAAATATTCATATATAAATACTTTATTTCTTATAATTATATAAAACTTTTATGAGACCATAATGAATTTTTCAAAGTGTCATAAAATCTATTATAATTTTAAAATCAGTATTACTCAAATAAATGATGACATCAATTAAAAAGTAAAATTAAAAAATATATCAAATTATTTTCATAAAACGAATTCATTTATTGAAATAAACTCATTGAAAAATGTTTTAGGTAATTTGTTTTGTGATTTTTATAAAACGTTAGTATTTTGGTGAATAGTGAAATAAGTTTACTTACAATATTTATTATTATTGGCGAAATAAATGATTTTTTGAGTCATTTATAATGTAAGAAGAAATAATTTAATGATTAAAAGAAATCCTTAATATACATAGTCATGTTAATGAACTCTATTTTATGTCTATATCAAAAATAGAAGACAAATGAATAAAAATTAAAAAACACCAGTCTCCCCCTATTATAAATACCAAATTTCATCACCTATTCTCATCACACCTACTAGTATTTAAATCTTTCTTACATTATTCCAAATTATGATAACAAAAATTTTATCAAAATTTTGAAACAAATAGTATTAACTAAATACCAATCCCATGTTACTTAATGATGTTCTTAAGTAGACAATATTTTGATATGTAAAATCTTTCACCTTTCTCTTTTAAATTCTTTATTTATTCTACCTCATACTTTCTACCACAATACAAAGTTTTAGGAAAAATACAATATCATAAATATACTATAATTAATTTATGTTAATGGAATATACAACATAAAATATATTCTACTCTCTTTTTGATAAAAAATGAAAGGATCATATGTGGGGTGTCGATTCACCACCATTATGAACGATGAGTTTTCTTTTTTCATTACCGCCAATGAAGATTGTCAAAAACCCATTTTTTGTGGTTGAAAAATATTTTAATATGTCTATTAAAACATTTTTAATATTTAGGAACAAGAATATAAAATTAATATTAAATAAAATTAAACTTTTTCAAGATGGTTATAAAACCTGCTAAATAAACCATCCTTTTAACATTAATTTTTAATATAATGAATCCTCATAATATAAAAACATAAAATGATATATGAGATCATTGTTTTTTTATTATTTGAGTAAATAATATAAAAATATACCTCTAGTGTTTTTCTTCCATTTGACATGAATTCCTATAATTAAACTCAAGGTAACCGATGGTAAAATAATGAAACATGTGCTACTGAAAGGAAAAAACTGGACATTATAACCCATCAAAATGACCATATAAGAAATTAATAAAATAATAATAAATGAAATATTTGTTTATAAATTTCTGGGATATTGATTTAATGGATCCAATTTGATTGCACTATAATTATGTGAATGTGATTAGAAAATTCAGACATAAGGGAAGGGAATCATTCTGAACCTACATTTTTCTATTTTTTTACACTTTCTCTATCAATACCCCAATGTTTTTATTAATTATACATATGTAAACACCCAAAATTCTATGGTTATGTTCCCAAAATAAGTTACTTAAATAATAATTTATTTTTTAATAGGTAAATACTTGTTTTATAAGGTTCCCTTCTAAATTCCTCTCGATAAGAAATTTTGATTAAATGGAACCTTCCCATTTATTACACACACTATTGTACACACAATAATTTTTTTTAATCAAACAATATTTTTCAAAAGTCACTAATTTTTTCATGAAAAACCAAAGTATATAATATATGGTTTTATAAAAACAATTATTACTTTTCAATTTTAAAGATTCATTTATATTTTCACGTAATCTCAGAAAAGTAGATCATTTTATATTTTTTTAAACACTCCTTACATAATTTCACATTAGTTGGACATATGTTTTCATAATAAATTCATATTGTTCCTTTGTAACTATCTATTTAAGATTGAAATACATTATTTCAAAGACACGATTATGATATGCCCATTGGTTATGCCTTATGACATGATTGTGATACCTATTTCATTCCTCGGATAACCAATATGTTTATTCCTTATATTTTATTCTTCATGTTGTTCACATATTAATGAACATGTTATTATGGGTTTACCTCAATAGATCTCCACTACATTGGGTAATGTTTAGTCTTTTTGGATGTTATGTTGGGATAGGGGTTAACCTAATTCATTTATAGTACATTTTACACTATGTGATATAATCTTGGAAGATAGTTTGGACTCAAGTTTAAGTCATATTATTTGTTGATGACACATTCCAATGTTTCTATTATTACATGATCACATGTTTTATATTTTATTTATCCGTATATATATTATTCCACCATTGAATTTTATATCATCATGTTATTCTTTCTAACTCATGTGCTATTATTTATTACCTTGTTTATTCCCACACTCTGCTTCTTAGCTCATCCCCTAATTCATATATTCCCCACATTTTCCTATGTACATGTAAGAGAAAAAATGATATAAGGAAAAAATTATGGAGCTAAAATTAAGGGTGTCCTTATTTTGGCATAATGATTTCAGATTATATAACTAGTCTTCCAAATACACAATATATTTTGATCCTCGGTTTGTATATGATCAAAAATTATGCTTAAAATAATGTAATAATATTTTTGAAAGAATTTTCTGGGTGTAAATAGTGTTTGAGAACAATCCAGTAATTGGTCAGTATTTGGAATAGAAAAAATTATCAATAACCCTTTGTATAATTGTATCACCACGGATATCCTAGACTGAATCATAGAAAATCACATATAAGGATATACTTTTATTTTACCTGTTTAACAATTTATTTTTAAAATTTCATTTTTATGTTCATATTACCTATGTATTAAATCACCCTTAATTATACATTATTTTTCACAATTACTAGCTAAAAAATGAGAACTTTTCCTGAAATATATGTTATAAGAAATGAGGTTATTTAACTAATGAAATTCTAAATTTGATGGGAATGGGAACTCAAAACATCGTGATAGTACAAGCATAACTATCTTAAGTTATGAATAATGACATGAATTATATAGAATTCTATCCTTCTCTTGATAATGTGAATGTTTCATTTGAATCCTCAATATGAATAAAGAATCCTATATTTATTGGATAATCTAACTTTATCATTGTATAACAATTTATTAAATCCATTGAGAAGATATTATCTATCCTCCAGTAATTTGAAGAATATACTATCAGGATACATGTCTATTGTATGGATCTAGAGAATGATCATAGGAGGAAATTAAAAAAACCCAACGTCTATGGGGGAAATTTATTCATTAGATTGGAAATCATCCAATAAAATTGTTTTTAATATATATTTTACTTAAACTATCCATATTAAGATAGAAAGCGAGTTTCTTTGATAGAAGAAAAAGAAAGAAGAGTCTGTTGGGGAATTTGAAGAAAAATTTACAAGGATTTCATGATACACCTCAGCCTTTAACATGAACATGGAAGTAAATGTGGATCACTTCTTTAGTGGACTAAAGATATGTCTGTGAAACCAATTTGTGATAAGATATTTTTAAAGCTATGATGAGATCTAACACTGTTACCTTAAGATTAATATGGAGATTAGAGACTCTCATTGGTCTCTTGGGCCTATAGAAAAAAAGTGGAAAAAATAATTTAATAAGGGAGGATCAATAGATAAATCCCAGGATGGAACCAAAAAGAAAATGCCACACATTTAAACTGTATTGGAGGAATAATACTAGAAATAGCATAAGGGGAGAAAGGATATTATTAAAGTGTTGAAGAGAGGGGATCATTGATATTATTTCTCTAGTGATATAATGAATCCAACAAATGTTGAAGAAGAAAGGAAGGTTTATATCGAAACTGAACCTATACTGTATTGTTCCAATAGTAAGGAACATATTAATTATGTAAGAAAATTTTGTAATCTATGGGTTTTCAAAGGAAATCAACAAAAAAAACCTCAAATATGGAAAGGGATGGAATATACTATATATACTAATTAGGTTGTGGCTAACAATTATATGGTGACATATACGATGGTTATTCATTAAATAATAGAGAAGGTATGATTTTATTATGGTTCTACACATTCATTCATTTCATTCAAGTTCAATATAACTATTCAAACACCACATCAAAATATGGAGGTTGAGTTAACTGTGAGAACATCAAAAGGGTAAAATATGGATAAAAAAGTATATAAATACCGCTAGTTAATTTTTTTGGGAGGATCCGTTGAAAAAATATTCTCTTACAAACTTTGGTGGAGCTTGATTCTAGGTTGGGAATGGATTAGATATCACTATACAAAGCGATCATCAACTATCAAGAAAAAGGATATTACTCTTAAAATCCTAAGAAACCTTCCAATTTGGTATATGTGTAATTATGAGGACGAATCTATTTCAGAATCATCATCTCATGTGAAGATATTATTTCTATATAATCAAGCATATGAAGATCAAATTATTGAAACAAATGAGAGATTCATTCTAGTATATAGGATCATATTGAGGTTCTATACTGAAGTGTTCCCCAAAACCTATGATGGTCCTCCAATTATAAAATAGGTTAATTTATCAACTTATCCTATTCCTATATCTCTTCCTAAATCAACGAATCCTCATAGAATGGACACCATTGAGATTGAATAATAGAATTAGTAGTCATAATAGAATCTGGAAATAGGATTCCGATACCTGAGTGTTTCATCACGGTGTAAATTAATCCTCTTAGTCAAGAAGAAATATGGAACAATGTTCCTCTACATTGATTATCTGGATCTCAAAAAATTAATGATAAAGAACAATTATCCACTTCCACGAATAGATGACATGTTAGATCAACTATGTGGGTCCATGAATTTCTCTAAGGTGGACCATCGATCAGGATATCACAAATTAAAGTAGAGGAAGTAAGATACTCCCAAGACTATATTTCTCATGAGGTATAGACACTATGAGTTTGTAGGGACTCCCTTAGTACCGACTAACGCACCATCAATATTCATTGATAAAATTAATATATTATTTATATATTACCTCGAGAATATTTTGGAAGTATTTATCGATGATATTTGGGTATACTGTAAGAGCATAGAGGAACACAAGGAGTATTTGAATAATGTGATAAAGGTTTTTCAAAGGGATAAACTGTGTGAATTTTATAGTAAAGGTGTGTTCTAAATGGATGAACATTCATTCATGGAAAAATTTTATGACCCAAAAATTAATATCTCTGGACCCTTATAAGATAATGTTAATAGAAATGTGGACCAGTAAAACAACTATTAATAGATCGAATGTTTTCTTGTCTTATTTGGGTTCTACTGACATTTTTGTGAAGAATTTATTAGGATTTTCAAACTTGATAACTAAGTTAACAAATAAAGGGGTAATGCATGTCTGTATTGAAGAATTTATGGAATGATTTAAGTATCACATGATGAGGATAATCAATCCACGTGTACTAAAACAACACAAAATGGTGATTATTTTGGGATATAATGTGATTATTCAATTAAATTGATGGGTTTTATAGTCATGGATAATGATAAAGTGATATCCTAAGCCTCATGACAGTTGATGATACATGTTTTGATCTACCCAATGAATGATCTGGAGCTAGAAGTTGTGACATTTTCCAAGAAAATATAGAGTAACTACCTTTGTAGTTAGACGTGTGATGTATATACTAATCACAAAGTCTAAAATATAGTTTCACATAGAAAAAACTCATAATGTCACAAATAATATGGTTAAATACAACCAAGGAATATGATACCTTTATTAACTACCATCAGGGAAAGGAAAACAAACTTGTTTATGATCTTATAAGAAAATAGCCTACTTCTTTACACATTATGTGGATTGACAAAGACCCAGTCATCATGGATTTGTAGATAAGGTAATTTGAAATAACGTTGGTCATGAATAAATAATATATTTTAAAAATTATTTACCATTCATATGATGATGAGAATATAAAGGAAGCACCCAAGGATGATTTAGAGATATAAAAGAAGGATAATGTTTTAATGCAAGAGAAGATAAAATATTTCTATATTGATTATGATTGTGTGATTTGTATTAGAATAAGTCTTTGTGTTCCTTCATCTCCTGGGATAAATAATGATCTTTTGGATAACAAACATATCTAATATTTTCATATTAATCCTATAGTTTCCAAGATATACAATGATAATCGAAATCACTTCTTGTTGGAGAATATGAAGGAATATTTTTCAAATTATAACTCATTTCAACTTATTTTTCATAAAATTATACCAATTTGACTGAAGCCCAAAGGGATGATGCAACCATTTTCAATACCCACATGGAAAAAATTATAAGGCCCCGACCTTAAACCTTACTTAATATTTAATTAAATGAATAATTCACATTGAGGATCTTTTCAGGTTTAGAGTTTTGAAGAATTAATACATAACTATTACATCTCAAAAGATTATAATGTAGACTAAGTTTCCATAAAATAAAAACTATTAAAAAGTAAAATGTATAGTTCCATGTTTTAGATAGCATGACTTTCCGTTGAGCGCATCTTTGACCATATTCCACATTATTTCTTGTGAAAAACATTTCAAAAAAACTTGGGGTGAGAATAAAAATCTAAGTAAGGGTTGCACAAAGAATGAAAACTGTTAGTTTTTCAAACATCAAGTAAACCATGTATACTTTATCAAAGTAATACCTTCACCTTCATGAAGTAGTAAAAACTCTTCACTGAATAAAATATCATTAATTACCCTTTTGTATCCAAAGGATTACCATAAAACCCATATAAAGAACACATAACATATAAAGGTAACTTGGGACATAAACATACTTAAGTGGAATAACCATACGGTCGACTTCCACACATATCACATAATGGAATAGCCATACGGCCAACTTCAATACATACTTAATGGAATAGCCATACGGTCGACTTCCATACCCAATGCATTTGAGGTTATAACGTAACCACCCATCCTGGCATTCATGGCACCACCTGTCATATGGTTTATCACGTAACCACCCGTCAAATGTCTAAGTACCATTATAAAATCTTAAGACATAGAACAAATATAATGGAATGAAAACATTTCCACACTTTGATCACAATATATCACATAAATATATTGACATAAAAAATCCATTATAAAAACCATTTTCAACACCAAAATACATAAAATAGTATATGGTATTTATTTTATTTTAAAAAACATTACGGCTTGTTGAGGAATCCAAAGACCAAATAATACTCGCGGCAGCAGAAAAGGTCGTTGTCACCGCGTACGATAATAGAAACAATACTTTTTGTTGTTTAGTAAAACGATTCGTATAAAAAGATTCCTTTTGAATAAAATTAAACGTCAAATGGGTTTATACACCGTATAAAATAAAGTTATGTATAATAAAAATATGCCTCAATGAAAGTAGATTGGGACGAAGTCCCTTACCTCAGGTCCGACTTGACTCGATCATTCATTAATGTCCGGAATAATAAACATGAGTTAATTTCTACTTGCTTGAGAACATTTTTCAAGTGCATTATTCCTTTTATATCACTTATTTCCATGTTATAAAAATTATTTAATTATTTAAGTTAATAATGGTCGTTTTTTTGATATTTGTTTCTTAAGTCGAAAGTGGACTTCTTAGAATTACATGTTGTTCGTGTGGTAAAAGGTTCATTATATCCAGAATAATATTCATGATTTGGATATCATATATATCATATATATCAAAAATATACAAGTAATTATAATATTACATAATCATTTATAGGTAAGAAATGAAATGCACCGTTAATGGAGACAGTAAGTCGTACATACGCATGAACGCTACTTTCATTTCTATGTCATAGTAATGGAATTAAAACAAAATGATAGATATGTATATTTTAATTCCATAATTATATTAATTATTTAGATGTAACATACATCACATATATCCATTATATATATGTAATTATATTAGTACATTACATTTGGTGATAAGAAATGAAATGCACCGTTCATGGATACAGTAAGCTGTACGTACACATGAACGCTACTTTCATTTCTATCTCATACTTTAATGGAAAGAAATAATAATGATATAAAGGTATATAATAATTCCAATATATCATCATATATATTAACTTTAAATCCATCCTTTATACTTCCCACATATGGCATTAACGAATCAAATCACTTTGAGGGGGCGGTAGTCCGCCCTTCCTAAAATGAAGATATCACGTATACCCATAATGGAAGCCAAAAAGGTGTTCCATAAATGAAAAATACAGAAGCTTAAGGAAAACATAAACATAATATATATCATATATAAATACAGTGACATCTTAATGGCCACCTTTGATGGTGTTAGAAGAATATTGAACAATCATCGTTTCGTGAGGCAGAAATTCACCATCCACAGAAACTGTATGTTCTTTAACCATTAGATGTAGGTGTGTGTAAGTGTAGATCGAATAATTCTTATAAAAACATCCTAGTATATTGAAGATACTGGTGTTGTTACAAAATAAATGAACAAAAAATTGTTTAAGGGGTTGGAGAAGAAAAATAAAACAAAAGAACACAATTGAAGACATTACCTTAAAATCGGGTAACTCTCTTAGATTTGAGCTCAAAGGCTTACTTGCGAAGACTTATGCCCAAAGTGAGGATTAAAGGATTAAGAGAGGGATTTATAGGGAAAAAAAGAGCAGAGATTGGCCGATCCAAAGGCTTGAGAGGTGTGGATAAGGTGGTAGAGGTGGGGGCCTTTATAAGAGGAGAGGAGGGGAACTATTGGAAAGTAAAGAAATGTTACTTTATTATAGAATGAGTGTAAGATTGTAATTGTCCCACATTTATTTTTTTCGAGGATAATGTGTTTAGGGTTCGAAATCAACCCATCCAATAGGTTTTGGACATGTGTAGGTCTTAGATTTTACATTATCTTTCCATTTTATTTTAATCGTTTAATAATGAGGTAATCGTTGCATCATCATGGTGTCATAAATAATTTATTTTAGATAATGTCTAAAAATTATAAAAAAAATACTATGATGTAGGAAATATTTTTATCTTTCCAATTACTATTTATAGTCAAAAATCTGACTTGTATAACCCCATTTAAAAATTGTTTTAGTAAAACAACTCATGTTTGTGTCATTTTAATTTTAACATTAAATAAAGAGATATTAATGTCATTTTCCAACCGAAGTGGCCCCATGGGGTCCCCAAGTTGAACCATGGATTTTATTGGTCGTCCATGACACATCCAGTAATTGTTGGACATGTGTCAAGTTCATTTCATATTATTAAAACAATATTTTTACCTTAAACTACACTAATTACCTCTAATCACGATTAATAAACATAAAAGTTACTATTCACCAAAAATTATTTTAATCCCATTGAACCACATTTCCTAATGACAACCATGTATGTCGGATTTTTAAATTCAAAACACAAAGGTGATAAAATTTCATTTAAACGAAAAATCAGTATTTTAAGTACCACTTAGTGGTTTCAATATTTATCAAAAACTGAAGTTTTTTAGAAAAGTACCTAAAATTCACCCTAAGCTATATTTGATATTCCTAATTCAAAAATAAAGTCTATTTTAGAAAATGAATTAATTAATTTAATAATTAATTCCCGATGTCAGAGAAAATAGCGTGTTTTTATGAAAAAATAAGTATCAAAAGATTGACACTAGTTTAAGTCCGATTTCAAAGTGAAATTAATTCCAACGACCACAATTGGATTAAATGGTAAAAATATATTCTAATTTAACTTTAAAACCAATTCAAACGGTAAACTAATAATATAAATAAATTAGATTAAAAAGTGGGTTTGAATTAAAATAAAACATTTTTCACTATTCATTAAAAATTGATCTTTATTGGAAAAATACCAAAAATTTACACAAAGTAAATTGTGATGTCCCGATTCTAAAGAAAAGTTTTATTTGGTCAAATATAATGTATAAGAGTGACCAAAAGTTTATTTAATGACGGTTCTCCATCAAAAGGCAATAAGTGGACCTTTAGTGAAAATTAGGGTATAAATGCCTAAAATTGAATTCTTTTCGTATTTTAAGCCTTTATCTTTTATTGGAAAAACGTAAAAACATTTAAAAACATGTATAATCATATTTTAGTGATTTATATTCATTATCGCCAATACAACGGCTACGTGTTAACTACCATTTAAAATAATATTATTTTATTACTAGTGTGCAACGTAAGATTTCAATGAAACTCTTTGTTGCGTATCAGGTACACTATCAAATATAGAAACCCTTTTAAAGTAAAATTATTAATTAATTTGTATATATTAATAAATATGAAAATGCTTTATTCATTATTTACATGGGATGTTACATCCTTCCCCCCTTTTGGGATTTGCGTCCTCGCAATTTAATTCACTTATCAAAATATGTGGGGGTATTTATCCCTCATAGCATTTTCAGATTCCCACGTTTCCTCTTCAACCATATAATTTTTCCACAAATCCTTTACATGGTGAATTACCTTATTTCTCAACACATGCTCTCTTCGGTCAAGAATCTGGACTGGTTGTTCTTCATAAGAGAGATTCTCTTCCAACTAAACTACCTATGGGCTCAAAACATGAGATGGATCTGGAAAATTCTTTCTCAACATCGAAACATGAAAAACATTGTGTACCTGAGATAAACTCAGAGGTAAATCCACTCGGTAAGAAACAGATCCAACTTTCTACAGAATTACATATGGTCCAATAAACCTTGGACTCAGCTTTCCTTTCTTACCAAATAGAATCTCACTTTTCCATGGAGAAACCTGGAGAAAAACATGATCACCTACCTCGAAAGATAGATCCTTCCTCCGGTTATCCGAAAAACTTTTCTGTCTACTCTGAGATGTTCTCATGTGTTTCTAAATTAACTGAACTTTTTCTGCAGTCTCTTCTACCAATTCTGGTCCCATCAGCTTCCTTTCACCTACTTTATCCCAAAAAGCTGGAGTTCGACACCGCTTCCCATATAATGCCTCAAATGGTGCCATCTGTATACTGGAATGAAAACCGTTATTATATGAGAACTTAACCAATGAAAGATATTGGTCCCAACTTCCATGATAATCCATCGAAGAAGCTCATAGCATATCCTCCAAGGTATGAATTGTTTGTTCTGACTGCCTATCTGATTGCGGATGAAAAGCTGTACTAAATTTTAATTCAGTACCCAACAACTTCTGAAGGACTTTCCAAAAGTTAGAAGTATACCTGGGATCACAATCAGATACAATGGAGAGAGGAATTCGATGTAACCTGACTATCTCTTTAAGATACAATAGGGAAAGTTGGTCTAGGGAAAAATTATCCTGAATAGGAATGAAATGAGCAGATTTAGTCAAGCGATCAACAATAACTCATATTGCATTATTACCTCGAGATGTCTTCGGTAATCCCACAACAACATCCATGGATATGTTTTCCCATTTCCACTCTAGCACTGGTAAAGGCTGAAGCATCCCTTTCGGTAACTGCCGCTCTGCTTTAACCTGCTGACAACTCATACACTTTACTGTAAAATCAGCAATATCTCTTTTCATTCCATCCCACCAGTAATACTCCCGCAGATCTTTGTACATCTTAGTACTGCCAGGATGAACTCAAAACGGGGAACTATGAGCCTCACATAACAACTCTCTCTTCATCTGTGAATCACAAGGCACACACAATATCTTCTCAAAACTCAAAACACAATCTTTATCAATGTTGAATTCAGGAAACTTACCCTTCTGAACCAGCTCTACCTTTTTCTGCGACTCACTGTCTTCCCTCTATGCTTGCTTAATTATGTCTGATAGGGATGATCTCACTGATACCTGAAAAAAAACATAAGAGCTTCCTGCACCAACAACTTCTATTCCAAAGTTCATCAAATCAAAAACCAAAGGATCTCATTCCAAACGCAGCGTGGTTAATGAGGCCTTACTTTTTCAACTCAAAGCATCATCCACTTTATTTTCTTTTCCTGGATGGTAATGAATTGTACAATCGTAATTCTTGATTAATTCCAACCATCTCCTCTGTATCATGTTCAATTCTTTCTGAGTGAATATATACTTTACAATTTTGTAATCAGTATATATTTCACACTTTACTCTATACAAATGATGCCTCCAAATTTTTAGAGAAAAAACAATAGCAGGTAATTCCAAATAATGTGTAGGGTAATTTACCTTATGAGTTTTCAACTGACGTGAAGAATATTCAATTAACTGATCATTCTGCATAAGGACACATCCAAGTCCCTTCAACAAAGCATCACTGTATATAACAAACTCACCATTCCTGGAAGGAAGTGCCAAAACTGGAGCATTCACCAATATTCTTTTGAACTCCTGAAAAAAATCATCACATTCTTTTGTCCAGATAAACATAACAGCCTTTCGAGTTAGCTTAGTCATTGGACTAGATAACCGTGAAAATTTTTCAAAAAACCTTTGGTAGTAACCTACCAAACCAAGGAAACTACGGATCTCGGTTACATTTGTGGGTCTTGGACATTCTTCAACAACTTTTGTTTTAGCAGGATCAACAGTTATGCCATCTTTTGAAACAATGTGACCCAGTAAAGAATTTTTTTGTAACCAAAACTCACACTTGCTAAATTTTCCATACAGTTTCTTTTCTTTTAAGGTTTGCAAGATAATCCATAAATGACTTTCATGCTCTTCTTTACTTTTAGAAAACACCAAAATATTATCAATGAAAACAACCAAAAACTTATCCAAGGACTCATGAAAAATTCTATTCATAAGGTCCATGAATACATCAGGTGCATTGGTTAACCCAAAAGGCATAACTACAAATTCATAATGGCCATATCTAGTACGGAACGCAGTCTTCAGAACGTCTGCTTCTTTTACTTAAAACTGATGGTACCCCGACCTCAAGTCAATCTTCGAAAAATACTGAGCTCCCTGGAGCTGATCAAACAAATAATTGATATGAGGCAAAGGATACTTATTCTTAATAGTAATATTATTCAAGGTTCTATAATCAATGCAAAGTCTCATTGATCCATCTTTCTTTTTAACAAACAAGACAAGGGAACCCCATTGTGATGTGCTAGGTCGAATGAAACCTTTATCTAATAACTCCTGCAATTGTTTATTTAACTATAAAAGTTCAATTTATGCTATTCGTTAAGGGGGTTTTGAAATTGGCTTAGAATCAGTAACTAAGTCAACAGTAAATTCAACTTCTCGATCATGAATAATACTAGGAAACTCATCAGGAAAAACATCAAGATACTCATTTACCACTGACACATCATTAATCTGAAAAGTTCCCTTGTTTTCAACAATTTGTGCAAGGTAACATTCATTTCCATCTTTTACTAGTCTCTCAACTTCCTGATATGTTATCAAAATCAAGGGTTCGTTCTTGTACACAAACTAAAAATATTTCTAAAAAGAAACCATTTTAGCTCTGTAGTCAATCTTAGCATGATAAATAGAAAGCCAATCCATGCCCAAAATAATATCAAACTCTACTAGAGGAAAAAAAATAAGTTTTGCTGCTAGATTCATTCCGCACACAAGGATAGTAAGGTTCTTATAATTCCTTTTTGTCTCAAAGTTCCCTCCGGGTGTTTTTACCATAAGTTCAAGATTCATATCTTGTGATGGAATTTCCAATTTACTAGAAAACATCTTAGAAATGAAAGAGTGTTTAGACCCTGAATCAAAAAACACATTGGCATAATCTGAACAAACAAACAGTGTACCTGATACTACTTCATTCGATGGCCCGACATCTGCTGAAGTTGTTGCAAAGGATTTCACCACCCCTTTCTGCTTGTAGTCTGGCTGCTTTCCCCCAGTTGAGTTCTTCGTTAGACACTCATTTGCATAATGACCCATTTCATTACACTTAAAACATCTTACCGCTATCTTTTTATTGCCTTCTTGATCATCTTCCTTACAGTTACGAGCAATATGACCAGACTTACCACACTGAAAGCACTTACCAGACTTGGATATACATTCTCTAGGATGCGTTTTGCCACACTTCTCACTGGATGGATATTTGGTTTTCTTACCTGATTGCTTCTTTGATGAATTCTTCCTCTTTGCCTGCCAATTAGACCTCTTATTCTATTGTTTGTCAAAGAACACCTGATCATCGACAAACTCCATTTCCACCTTCTCCGCACATCAAACAAGTTTTTCATAACTATTGAACTCACAAGAAGATAAAGACCTTCGATATTTTGGCATTAACCCTGAGTAAAAACGGTTTATTTTACTATCAATATCTTGTATGAAGTTTGGAGCATACCTTGCCAATCGAGTGAACTTTGCTTCATAAGCAGCCACTGAATCATCCTCCTGCCTCAATTCTGGGAACTGTTTTTCCATCCTAAGACAATCCACCTTAGGAAAATATTTCTCAAGAAACATACCTTTGAATTCGTCCTAGTGAAGATCATCAATCTCATCAATATCCCTGATATTTTTCACCATCGACCACCACTAATCAGCTTCACCTTCAAAACGGTAAATAGCAAGACTAACCTTTTGATGTTCTGAACACCCCATGACATCAAAAATCTTCTCCAGTGCTTCAATCCACCCTTCAGCTTGCACGGGGTCATATGATCCTCTGAATGATGGGGGATGTTGCCTCATGAAATTTTCCACCACTGACATGTTCCTCTGTGGTTGATCTGGCTGATCTCATGCATGGATACCACCACCATTTATAGCCTGAGTCAACTGTGCCATCACTGCAACAAACTGTTCAGTTCCGATTCTAACTATCTCAGGTTACTGATTTGGAAGGTTGTCTTCCTCCTGATGTCGTCCCAACATAGCTGCTTTGTCTCCTCTGCAGAAAACCATTCTAAACACAGAAATATCTTAGGTGAAGCAACATGGTAATCTTTAAATGCTATATAATTTCAATTATACTATAAACTAACTTATAATTTAACACTTTTCTAACTCCTAATGTTGTCTAAACCGACCTCGGATACCAACTATAAGGCCTCGGCCTGAAACCTTACTTAATATTGAATTAAATGAATAATTCACATTGAAGATCTTTTCAGGTTTAGAGTTTTAGATAATTAGGACATAACTATTACAACTCAAAAGATTACAAAGTAGACTAAGTGTCTATAAAATAAAAACACTTAAAAAACATGCCTAGTTCCATGTTTTAGATAGCATGACTTTCCCTTGATCCCATCCTTGACCCTATTCCACATTAAGTCATGTGAAGGTATTACTTTGATAAAGTAAACATGGTTTACTTGATGTTTGAAAAACTTGGGGTGAGCATAAAAAGCTCAGTAATGGATACACAATGAATGAAAACTGTTAGTTTTTCAAACATCAAGTAAACCATGTTTACTTTATCAAAGTAATACCTTCACCTTCATGAAGTAGTAAAAACTCTTCACTGAATAAAATATCATTACATACCCTTTTGTAGCCAAAGGATTACCATAAAACCCATATAAAGAACACATAACATATAAAGGTAACTTGGGACATAAACATACTAATGTGGAATAACCATACGGTCGACTTCCACACATATCACTTAATGGAATATCCATACGGCCAACTTCCATACATACTTAATGGAATAGCCATTCAGACGACTTCCATACCCAATGACTGGAGGTTATAACGTAACCACCCATCCTGGTATTCATGACACCACCCGCCATATGGTTTATCATGTAACCACCCGTCAAATGTCTAAGTAACGTTATAAAATCATAAGACATAGAAAAAATATAATGGAAAGAAAAAAATTCCACACTTTGATCACAATATATCACTTTAATATATTGACATAACAAATCCATTATAAAAACCATTTTCAATACCAAAATACATAAAAGAGTATATGGTATTTATTTCATTTTAAAACACATTACAGCTTGTTGAGGAATCTAAAGACCAAATAATAATCGCGGTGGCGGAAAAGGTCGTTGTCACCGCGTACGATAAAAGAAACAATCCTTTTTGTCGTTTAGAAAAACGATTCGTAAAAAAAATTCCTTTTGAATAAAATTAAAAGTCAAAGGCGTTTATACACCGTATAAAAGAAAGTTGTGTATAAAACAAAATATGCCTCAATGAAAGGAGATTGAGACGAAGTCCCTTACCTCGGGTCCGACTTGACTCGATCGTTCTTTAATGTCCTGAATAATAAACTTGAGTTAATTTCTACTTTCTTAAGAACCTTTTTCAAGTTAATTATTCCTTTTATATCACATATTTCCATGTTATAAAAATTATGTAATTATTTAAGTTAATAATGGTCATTTTGTTGATATTTGGTTCTTAAGTCAAAAGTGGACTTCTTAGAATTACATGTTGTTCGTGTGGTCAAAGGTTCACTATATCTAGAATGATATTCATGATTTGGATATCATATATATCATATATATCCATAATATACATGTAATTATAATATTACATAATCATTTATAGGTAAGAAATTAAATGCACCATTCATGGACACGGTAAGTCGTACGTTCGCATGAACGCTACTTTCATTTCTATGTCATATTAATGGAATTAAAACTAAATGAGAGATATGTATATTTTAATTGCAGAATTATATTAATCATTTAGATGTAACATACATCATATATATCCATTATATATATGTACTTATAATAGTACATTACATTTGGTGATAAGAAATGAAATGCACCGTTCACGGAGACGGTAAGCAATACGTACACATGAACGCTACTTTCATTTCTATCTCATACTTTAATGGAAAGAAATAATAATGATATAAAGGTATATTATAATTCCAATATAACATCATATATATTAACTTTAAATCCATCCTTTATATGTCCCACATATGGCATTAACGAATCAAATCACTTTGAGGGGTCGGTAGTCCGCACTTCCAAAAATGAAGATATCGCGTATACCAATAATGGAAGCCATAAAGGTGTGCCATAAATGAAAAATACAGAAGCTTAAGGAAAAAATAAACATATTATATATCATATATAAATACAGTGACATCATAATGGCCACCTTTGGAGGTGTTAGAAGAATATTGAACAATCATCGTTTCGTGAGGAAGAAATTCACCATCCACAGAAATAGTATGTTCATTAACCATTAGATGTAGGCGTGTGTAAGTGTAGCACGAATCCTTCTTATAAAAAATTCCTAGTATATTGAAGATACTGGTGTTGTTACAAACGAAATGAATAAAAAGATTTTTGGGGTTTGGAGAAGCAAAATAAAACAAAAGAACACAAGTGAAGACACACTACTAGATTTTTGAGTTTCTGCGCCTGTGGAAACGGGCAACCGCCATTGGCGGTCGCTATTAAAAGCATTAGCGACCGCCAAGGGCGGTCACTAATCAGGAACAAAAAAACCGCGGGATTTTTCCCGCCCCGTTCTTCTTCCTTGTAATTTTTCCCCGCTACCGCTGCAAATTTGGTGGCGTCGCGCCGATGCCCCTGCCGCCGCCCCCCACCTCATTCCGGTCACCCTCGATGTCACGTGTGTCACCCTCCGCTGCCCCCTCTACCATCGCAGCGTCCGCCTATCACCCTGCCGCCGCCCCCGCCTATCACCATACCGCCGTCCCTGCCTATCACTCCCTCCGGCCGCCGCATGTCCGCCATTGATGGCCACCGAAGGTCACCCGAGGCCCCCACATGCCTTCTGCGTTTCTCCGGTACCGTTTCTGCATTTCTGTGTTTCTGTTTTTACATGAGCTACAGCGACCGCCATTGGCGGTCGCTCTTGCTCATTACCGACGGAGCAACAGCGACCGCCAAAAGCGGTCGTTGGGCGGCCAGTAAAGCCCTTTAGCGACCGCTTTTGGCGGTCTCTAAAGGCCCTTATTTTAGTAGTGGCATTACCTTAAAATTGGGTAACTCTCTTAGATTTGAGCTCAAATGCTTCCTTGGGAAGTCTTATGCCAAAAAGTGAGGCTTCAAGGAGTAAGAGAGGGATGTGGAGAGACAAAAAAAGCAGATCTTGGCCGAACCAAAGTCTTGAGAAGTGTGGTATGGAGGTAGAGGTGGGGGCCTTTTATAAGAGGAGAGGAGGGGCACTCTTGGAAGGTAAGAAAATGTTACTTTATTATAGACTGAGTTTTGGATTTTAATGGTCTCAAATTGATGTGTTTTTAGGATAAGGTGATAAGGGTTCTAAATCCACCCATCCAATAGGTTTTGGACATGTGTAGGTCTTAGATTTTACATTATCTTTCCATTTTATTTAAATCGTTAAATAATGAGGTAATCGCTGCATCATAATTGTGTCATAAATTATTTAATTTAGTTAATGTCCAAAAATTATAAAAAAATACTATGATGTAGGAAATATTTTTATATTTCCAATGACTGTTTATAGTAAAAAATCTGAATGGTATAACCCCATTTAAAAATTGTTTTAGTAAAATAACTCATGTTTGTGTCATTTTAATTTTAACATTAAATAAAGAGATATTAATGTCATTTTCCTACCAATGTGGCTCCATGGGGTCCCCAATTTGACCCATGGATTGTCTTGGTCGGCCATGACACATCCAATAAGGGTAGGACATTTTTCAAGTTCATTTCATATTATTAAAACATTATTTTTCCCTTAAACTACACTAATTACCTCAAATCGCGATTAATAAACGTAAAAGGTACTATTCAAAAAAAAATATTTTAATCCCATTGAACCACATTTTACTTTTTAATGAAAACCATCTATGTCGGATTTTTGATATTCAAAACACAAAGGTGGTAAAATTTAATTTAAATGAAAAATCACTTTTTTAAGTACCGCTTAGTGGTTTCATTATTCATCAAAAACTGAAGTTTTTCAGAAAAGTACAAAAAATTCACCCTAAGCTATATTTGATATTCCGAATTCAAAAATTAAGTCTATTTTACAAAAATGAATTAATTAATTAAAAAATTAATTCCCGCTGTCAGAGCAAATAGCGTGTTTTTATGATACAATAAGTATCAAAATATTAACACTAGTTTAAGTCCGATTTCAAAGTGAAATTAATTCCAATGAGAACTATTGGATTAAATGGTAAAAATATATTATAATTTCACTTTAATACCAATTCAAATGGTAATCTAATAATATAAATAAATTAGATTAAAAAGAGGTTTTCAATTAAAATACAACAATTTTCACTATTCATTAAAAAATGAACTTTATCGGAAAAATACCAAAAATTTACACAAAGTAAATTTTGATGTCCTGATTCTAAAGAAGAGTTTTATATGGTCCAATATAATGAATAAGAGTGACCAAAACTATATTTAATGACGGTTTGCCATCAAAAGGTGATAAGTGGACCTTTAGTGAAAATTAGGGTATAAATGCCTAAAATTGAATTCTTTTCGTATTTTAAGCCTTTATATTTTATTGGATAAATGTAAAAACATTTAAAAACATATATAATCATATTTTAGTTATTTCTATTCATTCCCTCCAATACAACGGCTACGTGTTAACTACCATTTAAAATAATATTATTTTATTACTAGTGTGCAACGTAAGATTTCAATGAAACTCTTTGTTGCGTATCAGGTACGCTATCGAACATAGCAACCCCTTTAAATTAAAATTAATATTTAATTCGCAAATATTAATAAATATGAAAATGCATTATTCTTTATTTACCTGGGATGTTACAATAATATAATGTCATTTCGAACTTTTTCACATGTCTCTTAAAATCATCATAAAGAAATAATGTAGTATGGATTTTTGTGGATCAACCACCATGACTACCAACAATATCAATTTTATATAAAATATATTTCTTAAAAAACATACCAAGATAGATGTGAAAGAAGTCATGCTTCCGGAATTTCTACAAAGAATCTTCTATGATCGTGATCCATGTTTCCCTTATTAATTTTGGAGAACTATTTGACATGATTTGAGTACATAATTAAATTTCATCACGTCCTATACCTGAAAACTAAATGCTAATCTGAATAAACTATTTAGACTCTCAATTATATACTAAGATCCTAATAAATGGAATTAAAATGAGTATGGAATCATATCACTACTTCTCAGAGTTGGTAAAATAGTTATATTTACAACCGTAAAAGGGACATAGAGTTAGTTGTTGTTGAAAATTTCATCCTTTCAATATCACCTTAAATGATATCCATGTGGTTTATAAATAAAGTAATGATTAGACAAAGGTACATTGGTCCCTTTTATATCATTGATAGTATAGGATCAGTGGCCTATTGTCTTTCACATACACCAAATATGTCTTAGCTTCAAGATATGCTTCATGTATTTCTCTTTAAGATGTAAATACATGACCCCTAACATGTATTGAATCCAAAGAAGGTAAAACTAAAAATGTAATATTATAAGAAGAGAATCCGGTGAAGATCTTAGATAATGGATAAGAAGTCCTATGCAACAAAAATACACTCCCTGCCAATTTGTTTTTGAGTAATCATATGTATGAGGTGGTGACATGAGAACCAGTGGAAGAGGTGAAGGATAAATACACCCACCATTTGTTACATTATTATGTAAAACGAAATTTCAAGGACAAAATATCAAAAGGAGGAGGAATTGTAAGAACATATTATTTCATATAAGATGAAAAACTTATATTTTTTTTAATGTTTAATAATAGCCTAATGTGAGTATCTAATTGATCAGAAGTGTTTTGGGGGTGTATGAGGCTTGTTCATAGCCTAGAACACGCCATTTGGGTATAAAATGGCATAGATCATGGTTATAATAAATCATATGAGGCTGAAAATTTGTTATGAATAACCATGTGAAAAATGGGCATAGGGCATGAGATGATCACACATTTAGAGAAAACCATGTGATTTGGGGTGAACATCCATGTGGTGATATATTACATTTTTCACATTGGAGGTTTACATGATTTGGGAATTGTTAAACAAACCATGCGAGGAAACCATCTAGGGTACCCCTGCCTATAGTTGAGCATTTACAGTTTGTACACAGATTGGGAAACATCGCAGCCAAACCATGAGCCATTTTCATATTGCTGAAATTTCCAAACTACTCTCCTTTAATATATTTACTCAAACTCTTTTTACAATTTTTCCAATGGTCAGAACTCTCAACTCATCGGATCTACCTAGAATGAAAAATATAGGTTTTTCCACTAAAACTCTATCTGAACATTGATTCAAGTGAAACTCATCTTTTCAGATTTTCATTGGTTGTTATCGATAATTTTTTTACTGTTACTCATTTTTATTGGTTTTGGATGCACTGTTTAGGTGCAAGCTAATATTCCCAAATTTCATGCTCACATTCTGTTCATCGATTTTTTACTGAACTGAGTAGAATCATATGTTTAAAATTGAAGAGCACTATACTACTATGATTCCATAGGTGGTATACACTTTTCTATTTTTATTGGTGATTGTTTAGGCTAGCTTCTGATGTGCTGCCTACCCGACATTCGGGAGGTGTTATAAATTTAAATTAAATGGACTTGTTCATGATAGGTAATCCCTTATATACCCTTGAGATGAATTGGTGGTTTTCCCCAACAAATTCCACCCTTGGGGTGTTCCCTTTTCCCTTAATTTTTTGTTTAACCATCCAAGGTGTGTTATATGATCCTTCCATCTAACAAGAATCCCATAATCAATCAATGGGAATAAAATTTCATTACTAGGAGTTGTACTATATCCTTGCCTTATGTTATGATGATATTACATGCATGAATAGATTTAATCTAATAAATGGAATTAGTTGAATCATTTTGTATGATAAATTTTTCTTTAATAAGAATTGTGGATAATAAGTGGGTAAACCCATGGTGTCAAATGGGAAGGGAATTGATTGAAAAATGGAATGAGATTCATTTTAAATGGTAGTGGATGCCTTGGTTGGTATAACAAGGGTCCAGATTACATCTAAATTCTGAGGATTCTACTCCATGGTTCTTATCATGGAAGTGGATTCCATTGATATAGTATTTTATTTGGATCTTGATTCGGTGAGATTCCTTGGTTCTTGATACCCCATGGATCTAGCTCACATGGACTCGCATAGGACATGTTCAGATGACATTCTTGTAGAAATCCAACTAATTCCGTTACTGAGTTTCCATTGAGATTCTCCTAGGACCCAAAGAGCATGCATTGGTAATATAAAACTTGAATTTATCCCTTAGAGGTCTCACACTTCATTATATGGAATGACCACGGTTTTTTGGATTACATGGTAATACAGTTTGGTTGTGGATGTTAGGAAACATTTGGTTATGTGGAAAGGTTGTGGTTGAAATCGTATGTCTGGGTGTATGGAGAGGATATATTTGTTGGTTATGTTTTTTATAGATATCATGTTATAGGATCTGACACTTTTTTTGCGGGGATCCATGTATGTATTTACAGAATAAGTGGATTGTTACAGTTGTTTCATGGGAACTTTACTCTCATATTTCCTAGTTGTTTACTTGAGAACTATTTATATTATTATTTAGCATAAATTACAATTTTATAGATCATTGGGTGGTTACCTATTGGGATTGTATCTCATACCCTATTTGGGATGCCTTTGTGTACCCATACAGACATCATGGAAGAAGGTATGGATTGGGAAAAGCTCCCAAGTTGGGTGATTTATTTTTTGGAAGATTTGTTGTAAGATAGAACATGACCTAGTTGAGGCTCATGATGCTATTGGGTGATAGAACATTGGTTTTTTTTTGTATTTTGGGAGTTTTATTTTATTTTAATATTATGTACATTTTTTTAATTCTTTGTAGATACATGTATCATCATCATCGTATATGATACTAATTTTTACATTTTTTTATCTATTTCAATTTTTATGTTCTTTTTGACTATAATACAGCATTTTCTATTGGCTAATATTGATATTAAATTGTGTCACACTATGGTGTTGATGGAATAGACTCCCCATTGACACACTTAGTTTCTTGCTGCTAATCAGAGTCCTCTTTCATTTGGGGAGATTTGTTTGAGGACACATGGCCAGCTAGGCTTGGGGCACTATTAAGTGGCATTTGGGTTTGAGGAATTATAATGTGGTATCAAAGAACATGTTTTTCCTGTTTATTAATTAATAATAATTTAAATGGATTTGAAGTGAGTATAATTTGGTAATGATATGTGCATGCATGTACCTAACTCAAATTTTGAAAAAATCCAAATTTTCTTGATTAAAAATTGTTATTTTATAGTTTTTTATTATTATAGTATATTTGATTCCATCATTGGGTGATTCACATGGATTGTGAGGTAATTATTGATATGACTATTAGTTCAATTTTGTTTGTACTGGTTGATATGAGGGTAATACTTATCATGCCTAATTTTTGGAACATTATAGAAATAACATGACATGAATTATTCCATTTAATATTGGATGAAAACATTTTTTTCATGTTGTTGTGATATGTGCAATGATAGTTATACATTTTTTTGTGATAGAAATTTGTGTATGTGCATAGATAAAGTGATTCTTTATTTCATTTCCTAAAAAATATGGGTCCTTATTCCCTACAAAGTCTCAAACCTTTGGATTTATCCTTTTTTTAAAATGAAATATGAAATAAATATAGAAATGATGTGGAAAGTTGAAATGATAAATAAAAAACATGACATGGGCATGGATTTTGAGTGGGAAAGAGATAATATCTGTTGTGTATTTTATGAATGTTCCTTTTTTTAGTGCAATATTTAATAGAAGGCTGTGTTCTATGACCTGTTTTGTGATGGTTTTGAAATTTCATATGATTTTGAGCTTTGAGCAATGATATCGTCTTTTCCCGGCGAATGTGTTAGGCATTTAAGATGAATTCAACTAGGAAAAATTATAGATGTACACCATGAGATAGGCATAGACCATGCCCCCAATGTGGTGGGCCATGGTATATCAGTGCATCCTCCTTTAGTACCAGAAACAACACTAGCTTTTTTTCTAGACCTAGGTGTAGAGGCACAGTTTTGTGATGGTTCATTCACTTATTGTAGAATTTATATGTATCATTATAACCTTCCTTATATATGGATGAGTAGACATGTGTGTAACATAAGTAAAATCATCCAATTTTTATGGAAGATAGTGGTCCATAGGCTACTGAGTTATGTATTGAGACCAAAATTCTAATCTATGAGCATGCAGAGACTGCTCCTTAGATGAGAGAGAAGATTGAGATATATATGCTTTGTGGGGTAGAAAAGTTCTTGTGGGATAATATAAACTAGAATATTAATCTTTTATACATGACTTGGGTTGATTTCTAAACTACGTTCTATGAATAATTTTACCTTAGGACGGTAATGGTAGATTGATCTAGTGAGGTCATGCAACTGGATGAGGGCGCTATGATAGTTATGGAGTACTCGACAAGCTTTACTGAGATACATCATTTTTTTGATGATGTACCTTTATCATGTGTTATCAAGGTATGGATATGTTCGAGGAAGTTATATGATATGACATTCGATATCAGTTCCATGAGTTCAAATTGGCCTCTATTACTAAAATTCTGAATTAGGCACTGATTTTATAGTGGATCATTTGGGAATATGGGGATACAGAGCAAAGAAGTGTAATCTCTCGACCTAGTAGCTTAACATCTATTAGAAAATTATGTCTTAGGATTCCAAGGAGATGAGTACCAGTCATGATGTGAGTACTTGTAGCACATTTTTCTATCATTATAGTGGAAGATGTGGCCACATGATGAATCAGTGCGATCATGACCCTATCTAGTGACATGATTACGAATGGATTGGACACATAGAGAGTTTTTTCAGGACCTTTCATCTATAAGTGAGTTCCAAGGCTTTTTATATAGCACCATGCCCAAGAGTCTGATTGTCAACACTTCTCTAGGATAGGAGCTAACACAGTGCATGTTAATTAGGCCAAGGTTGTGGTGGTCATGGTTGAGGAAGAAAGGAATCAGTTACAAGGAAACATTAGAGTGGGAATACTTCAAGAAATGATGTTGTGTCTAGGTCCATATTTCAGGCTAGTTCTATTCTATATATACTACTCTAGAAGAACAAGGATCAAGAGAGTCTATAGTGTGAGATAAAATCTTATTAGAATCGACAATTGCTTTTTCACTTTTTAATTATGTTGAATCCCATAGTTTCCTATATATACCTATAGTGAAAAGATTTGTTCTTTTTTTAATTTATAAGAAGATAATTATTTAGCAAGATACTCCATTGGTAATTAGGATGGGGTTTTATTCAAGGGGAGGGATTTTACAATTGGGGTTGGTGGGTATCACTTCATCTGGAATATTTTTTTCCTCAAAATAACTTGTATGACATCATACTCAGGACGATATATCTAGAAAATTACCAATCTTATGTTTCATTCTATCACTGAATGGTGACCTTCACATCACCAGAGGGTAAATTTTATACTCATAAGGGTGAATAGAAGTCTAGGAAAGCCATTCTAGGCCACAATATTGTGGGATTTGTATAATGATAGCAAATATCAAAAGTTTGTATCTATACGATCAGGGATCAAATCTGGTGGAAATATATCAAGTGGTTGAATGATTTTGGCATGTTTTATCAGATGGAATTTCTTGTTTTAATCTTGATAAAGAGGTAGAGTTCTCCATATATCAAGTTCAATGAGTTGAGATGGTATCTACTACTCCCTTATATTAAGGATATGATAGATTTTTTAGAGCATAAGAGGTGGCTAGAGGATTTGGTTGAAAAGGGGTTTCTTTGACCAAGCACTTCATTGTGATGTTTTACATTCATTTTTCAAAAAAGGTAGATTGAAATAATTGTCTTTTTGGGGATTATAATAAATTTAACCATATAATTATTAAGAACCAATAACCCTTTCCATAGAGAGATTACCTATTTGATCATCTTTAGGGAGATCCGTTGTTATTGAAAATTGATTTGAGGTCTGGATATCACCAGGTACATGGTAGAACAATTGACATAGCTTGTATTTTTATAGCATGTATGGTATAACTAATTATATTTTTTTATAATTCGGTATCATGAATTCCCCAAAAGTTTTCAGGGTGTAGATGAACCAAGTATTCAATCCATATCTTGTTTTTTTTATTTTCATAGAGGATATCTTAGTGTATCCTCACAATATACACAACCATTTTGTTTCCATTACTTTCCACTAGGGTGCATCTACCTCTACATTATTTTCATTGGACTCTCATGGGTTGGTGTCACTGTCTAATAGACACATTATATCATCTATTGCAACATTCCAAATATGGGTGAAATTCATAACATCATCATAGAAGCATACTCTTTGATTATAATTTTATGATGAGATGTTGGTCCCACTTTCTATGGATTCCTCTTTGGAATTCTTCCACTAGTCTGGGACTCCCTCAATAATTTTAGACATTGTATATGAATCGAATTCCTAGTTCCATCACTTAGTGGACCCTGATTAATTACATTGCTTTTTTTTTCTGTATATTCCAATGGGTCTAGTCAGGGCCACAACCTTCGATTAGGAGAGTAGTCATATTGGATATCTATGGAGTGTATGGACACTGGAACAATGGAGAACTTTTATTTTTTCTCATATGATGGATTCTAAAAGGTGTGTTTCATGTGGAATCCTATCTAAATAAAATGGTATCTTATTCCATAGGGATGTCTTCCAATTTTTGTCCTCATGAATACCCTGATTAACACAAGGTAGGATGCATGTTTAATGTCCAATAGGGACAGATCAAAGATATCAAAATGTCTCTTAAGAATGTATTATAGAGGAATATACCTAGGAGGTACCACTAGGAAGGTATACCAGATTGGTGGATCAGAACACGCAATGGGAGCAGACATGAGGTGGTTCATCTAATAAAGATGAAATTTCACACCATGAATGGGTGCACCCTAGGAGCGAGGAACCAAATATTTCCATTTGATTCATGTTAATACCACTGAATAATAACTTTGGTGATGTTTCCCACAATGGAAGATATGTCACACCATGAAGGCGGATATATACTACAATGAGGGAAGAACAAGGAGGTGGAACCAAATAAGGGGGACAAAAAATATTTACATGGGATGGGATTGAACCTCATGGAGGATTTCTACATACCATGTTTAGAATATTGGGATCAAAACCTATGTATTCTGAAGGAGAGGATCTGGGCTTACGGACCAATAAAACCCATTTCAAGATGATTACTCTTGGTTGGATGAATATGGATTATGTGGGGCTTATGCATTGAAACTTCCCAAGTGACAGTAGGAACAATTATGATGTGGATGGGTTTTATTCATTGAGATGGCCTATATGGCTGGTACGATCCCATCGATATGTGGTGGCCCATTTTATAATCAGGATGGAAATGGAGGAAGTGTTGAAGTGGAATGGATGAAATGGATAGAGTGTGAGGGGTAGTTGGACCTAAACCTTAATGATGCTTCCTACATAACCGAATTCATGGGAATAAAATTCAATATAGTTTTGGATGGGGCGATGAAACACATAAGAGGTGACTTGTGAAAATGGAGAACAAGGATAGGGACCCAAAGGAGGTGTAACATATCGGCTCAGACATGGTCTTCTTGATACATTATGACTTGGGGGAAAGACAAATATAGTATTGTATTATGTGACTGAACGTCAATGATACTTCTTACATATCCCAGTGGCGGGAAATCAATGTGAACAATGTTCATAGAGGGTAATTGGGGCTTACACACTAATTTTTCTCCGGTAGATGGAGGTGGATGATGTGATCTTACTGGGTTAAGGTTGACGACATAGATGAAGTGATGATGAATGGATCCAAAAAACTCAGGGAGGTGGATCTGGGGAAATTTTCTAATAAAGTGAAGATGTCACATCATGATGATAGATCCCTAGTAGGGACCACCATTTTTTATCGTTGGTTGGGATTGAACGTTAGGGATGCTTCATACATGCCCGATTTAGAAGAAAAGGATCAAAACCCATGATTTTATGCCTTGATGGGAATGGGGCTATTGCACTGAGGTAGCCTAGGTTGGGTATCAATCACAGTTAATCACTAAGACAATGTGTGTAATGTTCGGTGTCAGAAAAAAGAGGTAGCACTAGACATGGAGATCATGTCACGAATGTTGTGGTCACGAGAATTTGTATGGTGCTTACAAAATGAGGCGACCTAGGGTGATGGATATTAGAGACAATAGCCATATGAATACTTAAAGTTAGTTTCACTCCATTTGATGAGGATATAATTCCCTTAAAATAGGTTGAGGAAAATCTAACTCCCAGATAGTCATGTGGTCATGGAGATTTCCCGAGTTGCAACACCCCATGTACATTACAGGAGGTGAGAATAAAGATTTACATTATGTGCTAAGGATATTAGGGATTAGAAGTTTAACATCTAGTAGCTCAGATAGATATTAGCCACTTCTCAACCCCTTGGACATATATAGTTTTAATATGTGCATCTTTGGGTGGTGGAATGTAACACCCCGAGATTTTATGAAAAATATTCTTTTAATTTCATTAATGTCTGGTGTTGTATTCTACACCAAGATTACCTTGCTCTATACGCAACACCGTATTTGCTTGCAGGATACGCAACACTATTCTTGGATCGTGTTACACACATTTTTGATAATAGTTATTCTACGCAACATTGAGTATATATATATATATATATTCAATGTATAAATGAAATATGGTTGGATTCTGTTATACAAAACAACGAAAGATTCTTTCACAACACGCAACCCTGACTTGGCTTTCATTACACGCAATCGCGACCTTCCTCGATAGCGTGTGTTGTACGCAATATCGGGTTTCAATAAACAACAATATATTATAATAATATTGGCATGAACTAGCTGTTATGAATAGTATTAACTAAATTTTGAATATTATAACATTATTATTCATCATACACATTTTCTAGAACATGGTATAAGAACAAAATAAATTTTTCGGGTAAAATAAGTATTTTTAAAAAAATGCAGTTTTGCCGCCTTTTGATGGTGCACCCACTTTAAATCTAATTTTTGACATGTTTATATGTTAAATTTGACAAAATAAAATTCTTCTTTTGAATCAGGATATAAAAATTTACATTAGATAAAGTTTTGATATTTTTCCGATAACTTTCATATTTTAATGAATAGTAAAACACAGTATATTTTAATTAAAAACAAATTTTTTCATCGTAATATCTTATGTGGTTAAATTATAATATTGAATAGTTTTAAAGTATAAATAGAATATATTTTTACCATTTAATATAATGTATGTCATTACCATTGATTTTACCTTGAATTCGTAGGTTAAATCAATTCAATCTTTTGCGATGTTTTAAAGAAAAACCCGTTTTCTTTCGAAAACGGGATTAATTTTAATTTAATTTCTGAAACTTTTTTGTATTGAATTTGGAAAAATTAATTCCATATTTGGAATCAGTGGGTTCAAATTATGTTAATAAGCTACTTTTTATTTTTGGGCATTGTGAATAGTAACTATGGTAAATTTTATTTACTATAGTTAAAGGTAAATCGGGTAATTAAAGGTAAATATAAGATTATAAAATTACCCTAACACTTCTAAAAATCCTATTGGATGGCTAAAAGTAGACCCATATAACCTAAGGGTCGGATGAGATTCATTTTATGGACTTTTGTCCATGAAAATAATTTAATTATTATTAAAACCAAAGAATGTGACAACATGTCACTTTCTTAAATCTTATAAGTATAATAATTTTAATTTAGTGATAAACTTCTTGAAACATCGACCATGAATAGTCTCAAAAAATCTAATACAATTATCTACATCATATTAATTTATTTAGAATTTTTAGGGATTAAATAATTATCATTTATTATGACACAAAGATGATGCAGTAATTGTCTTATTAAAGAAATATTGACATAATTGATGTTATAAATGCCCAAATAAATGTAATTTGAGACTTTTTATGACTTAAATTAATTTAATTGGTTAATATGACTTCTTATTGTTGATATAAGTAATTTGGTTCGAACTTATCATTCTGTTATAATTTTCATAAAAATCATGTACCAAATAGTGTCAAAATTGATATAAATTAGTTTTTAAAACAAATATTATATTATTAATTGTTATTTAATTCCTAAAAATCTAGGATTTGGCCAAATTACTTAGATGAGGATATATATATTAATAATAAACAATTTGGGGTTCTTTTGGATTGATTTAGTAAGTTTATTAACCTTATAGTGTAAGAAAACAAGAAGACACGGTAAAACTTAAATTATCTAACTTAAAGTTAAATCTAAATGATAAGGTTAAAATTGATACCTAAACTTGTCTAAATTCTATTAGATGAGATTCTTTCGACCCATCCACACCTTAGCTTCGAAATATATCAATTTGGATCTATTTAAAACCGATCTTGACTTTATAATAAAATAATATTTTTAGTTTTCCCAAAGGTGCCCCTCTCCTCCCTTATAAAAGGGCACCTCCTCCCTCTCCTCCTCACACCAATTTGAGAATTCAAGCTCGGACAAAACCTGCCAAAATCTCTTCTCCACTTCCCTAGTATCATCCTAGAGGTCCTGGCCTTCTTCAAAGACCATACTTAGTTCTTTAAGTGGAGGTTAAGAAAAGGCGCGTCAAAAAGAGGTAATATCCATTACCGATCTTTTTCAATTTCTTTCTTATTCAACTTCTTCTTCTGTAGTTGTTTCATGATAAAGTAATAACATAAATATTTCATATATACTGATATGTTATTATAAATATTAAACAACTCTAATTAATCTTCTATCCATCCTACGGAAAAAGGAAATCATCGCGCGTGCGTACGTACGGAATACCGTCTCCACGCCCTGGTGTAATCTATTTTCCGCCCCCACCATAATTGGATGGGTATAATGGTGTAATGAGTTAATATATATGATTATTATAAAGTGATATTAATACTGAAATAGTATACATACACTTCAACACAAGTTCACGATCATGAGAACGATATCATCGCTCGTGCGTACGTACGGACTACCGTCTCCACGGCGCGATGAGATTCATTCTCCACATTAACCATTCATGAATGATTATAAAGTATATATAATGAATAATAATGAAATATATGACATGTTAAATCTACTGGATTTATGTATATATATATATACGTATGTCATCTACTTACTTCCATTCAAGACAATAAGGAAAGGAAAACAGCGTCCATGCGTACGTACGGACGACCGTCTCCATGAACGGTGTGTCTCATTTCATTTATCTCTCTATTATATATATATATACTGAATATATATGATATATAAATCATGTTTTATATTCTGGAAGTATTTAAATCATGATATAAGTAATAATAATGTCAAGAACAACAAGTCCAAACACCTACGATAAATGAAACGATTTTACCCAAAACGCTTCTTTAACATGGAATTTACAAAAGGACGAGTAATATAAAGTCATAAGTGAACCATATATGATATCATAACAATGAATATGATTCTTTAATAAGTTCATGACACTATTTAAATCATTATACATGAGGTTCGGACACTTACGAAGCAAATCAGACTTAAGGTAAGGGAAATATCACAATCTCATTTTTATCCGAGATTGTTTATACTTTGGCATTTACTGGGGTGTATTTTATCATCCAAATCCATGTTTCCTCAATATTTAATATTATTTACATCCACCTACAATTGTTTAAATCCAATTTTACACTTCGGTGAGTTTATAGTAAAATATATGAAAGGAATATTTTGTCGTTTTTTGTACGAGGTACTTATTTACTTTTCCGACAAAAGTACGAGAAGAATGTTTTCTTTTAACATATACAGCATGAATGGATTTTTAAAACATTATTTCCAAGAATCTTCCTTTACAAGTTTTCAATTTTATTTTTAATCAAATTCTTTTAGTTTAAAATTGTATGACATTTTAATAAAGGAAAAATGTTTTTGAAGTAGAAAGGATATTTTCCTCAAGAATGGAGTTCAAGTGTTTTATAAAAATTATTTTCCATCTAAGATAATATAGGTTTCTGTTTCTATCCCTATTATTACATGGATTTGATTCTGTTGTGATGGAAATATTTTTATGAATTCCTTTATCTTATATGAATTGTATTATGATGTCATGTTGTTTAAGAATCCCATTTTTACTACATGGGTTATGCAATGATGTATGATTTATGATTTTGTGGCACTCATAAGAATGGTATCATTATGAGATGGGTGGGACCTATATCTCCCTCCAATGCATTGGGTAAAGATTTTATATCTCATGAGATAGACATGGCTGGAACGGTAGGTCATACCGGTTCAGTGAAACAGGACTGAAACGAGGGTGACTCGGTTAAGAAATGGACATTGTCCACTAAGATAGTCTTGGCAATGAGTCTTGACTAACAAGAAATGATTCTCTATGATTATGTGTGTATGCCACAAAGTTTCATTTTTTATGTTATGATTATTGGGATTACATTTCACTACTATGATTTATTCCATGTTATGAAATTATGATCTCTTTTGCAGGTTAAGATTTCCAAAAGATATGTTCTTATGAATATGACGTGATTGATATTTCGTTTGTTTGCCCTTACTGAGCATTTGAGATCACCCTTTTGTGTTTTCTTTTCCCAGGACATAAATAAAGGATTTAGGTTTAGAAAAAAAAGAAGATCTTTATGGGATATGTTCAAGATCTTTCACCATGATTAGAAGATTATATTCCGAGTTTCCAAAGACACTAAAATATTACAGTCCTTGTGTGTGTGTTTTTGTTATGTACTAAGTATTCCACAAAAGTAATGTAATGTCCATGTACGTCAGGCTTCGGGTCTCTACAGTTGGTATCAGAGGAAAGGTTTAGTCAACCTTTAGAAACTAGGATGTGAGAACGTTAGTGAGATCCCTAGAGATATTTCTAAGGTATGTCTAGGGACGTATCTAAGGATAAGTATACGTATAGGATATAGTCCTAAAACTACGGCAACGATCTTAGAATTTAACCTAAGATGTTAGATATTAAGGGTACTCCCCCGTTATTATGTTGTTTTCCCTAGCATGATTTTTTCCTCTCACACTATTCTTTTTGGGTTTTAGACGATGGCTGGAACCCGAAGGAACCGTGTTGATCACTGTAATGGACAATGCAATGATTGTCCTCCTGAACAAACAAATGTAATGGGAGATGGAGTGCAAAATCTTATTGATATACTTACACAAGCTATGAATCATTCTGGACTTCCAAATGAGCAGAGAAGGGAACAATATTCTATTGAGTCCTTCATGAGGCAACGTCCACCTTCTTTCAGTGGGTCTTCCGATCCACTTGTTTCTGAACAATGGATCAGTACCACTGAAAAGATATTTTCAGTTCTTCAATGTTCTGAACATGATAAAGTCATCTTAGCAGTATATCGTTTGGAAGGTGAAGCTGATCAATGGTGGAATCTTATCAAGAATACGAGGCCAAGAGATGAAATTGAGTACATGGAATGGGATGAGTTCAAGAACTTGTTTTTCAGTAAGTACTTCCCTTGTATTCTTCGAACAAAGATGGAAAAGGAATTTCTTGAGCTGAAGCAGAAGGATGATGAATCTATTGGTATATACGAAGAGAATTTTACAAGACTTGAAAGGTATGCATCTGGCATTATCATCCAACCTGAAAGTAAAGTTGATCGATTTTTCAGTGGCTTAAAACCAAGTCTTTGAAGGGAATTAGATATAAGAGACTTCAGTAGCTATGAAGAAATTGTGTGTTGTGCTATCATGGTAGAAATGGAAGTTAGTGTTACATGTCCATCTCATGGTTTTGACAAGAAACGAAAGATGGAGTTCAAGGATAAATCTCAGAATAATTGTGAAAAGAAGATGAATGTTTCCTTATGCACAAAGTGTGGAAAGAAGTATGGTGGAGATTGTCTTAAAGGGACTAGAAAATGTTTTAAGTGTGGAAAAGAAGGTCATCGAGCAGCTGAGTGTCGAAGTAATGGAAAAAGGGTTTCTAAAGATGTGAATAAACCAAACACTGCAGAGAACGCACCACCAACACTTCAATGCATCAAGTGCAAGGAAATGGGGAATTATGCTAATAAAGGCCCTAATCCAAGGGTTAGTGATTATCGACATGAGCAACTGCTTAAGGCAAAGTAATAAGGGAAGTCACATGTGATCACTATTGGCAATGTTGAATATGAAAACAATGTGGTGGAATGATTAAGTGTTTATGTAATGGGATTTCAAAATAGTATCATGGAATCTCATTTATGGTATTGTGGAATTTTGGAATATCTATGTATTGGTTTTCAATAATTATATGATACTGGTATATCGGAAAAAAAAGTGATTGAAATATTTTTGGAAAGTAGATGATATGCACATAATGAAGGGAGAAGAAGATAATGAGATGTTTGATTGTATTCATGAGTTCATGATTGATATAAGGACTAAGTATAAAGAATTTTGAGGATTTTGGTATGTGGAAAGAGTTTTATTTTGACAGCACTCATGTTTTCACTAAGATTCAATGGGTATTCATTTTTCAAAATATTACATGATTATGGTATTCACATGACTGGAATGTGACGAACAAGATATATGAGGGATAAATGATGGCATTCACGCGATCATTCTCTCTATACTATGAGCTTGGACCGAAGTATTTTAGATAAGCCTAAAGATTGGAATGGATTATGTTGGACATAAGTTAGTATTGTTTAAGGATAAAACTTTTTTTTGATATTGTTTATGGGATGTTATAATAATGTAGTTTTAGAAAAAGGACAACCTACAGGATGTGTGACAACCCATCGCGTCGGCCAAGGCTGTTGGAATCGAACCCACAACTAAAGTGCGACGGGCCTTTATCTCATACCACTGGCCTACAGAAAGTCCCTGGTTAGTAGAAACTATTTTTATTTTATTAAGAAGTATGATATATGAAGTATAAGTTCATTTTTGGAATCGTATATGATTAACCTCACCAAAGACGGACTTATGTATATTTGATAACTATTGCTAAACTTTTGTTTGAAACAAATGGAATGACCCATCATTCTATCACATGATCTGTTAACACATCACGAATGACAAATTAAACTTCATTTCTTTAGGATATGAAGTGGAAATTGTCCAAAGAATGACAAACGGTGAGACTATACCAAAATCACGAATGTATTTACTCTAATTCCAATTTCATCAAATTTAGGGAAACGATCTTAAAAACCAAAAATGTTGTCCTAGTTCTCTTATATCTGATGAATCAGATGGTACCTTAGATCGTCACAAATTTATGGCTTTGTGATTGCTGGCTTTTCCATAGCCATGTACTCTACCACTCTCCATCAGAACATGATGGTTAGATTTCTCTTCCATATCCATATTTTCACCTATGTGGAAACCCAATGATTAGTTTATGTGGGTAACTGTTACGTTTCATACTTTTGTTTTTAAAGACTGGTTTCAGTATTCCTTTTTACGATGTGGTGTTCTATTAAATAAAGTATCGAGTAGTAAACCATTTATAACCCCGAAAAATTTCGAGGGCGAAATTCATTTTAAGGGGCGTAGAATGTAACACCCCGAGATTTTATGAAAAATATTCTTTTAATTTCATTAATTTCTAGTGTTGTATTCTACACCAAGATTACCTTGCGCTATACGCAACACCGTATTAGCTTGCAGTATACGCAACACTATTCTTGGATCGTGTCACACACAATTTTGATAATAGTTATTCTACGCAACATTGAGTATATATATATATATATATTCAATGTATAAATGAAATATGGTTGGATTCTGTTATACGAAAAAACGAAATATTCTTTCGCAACACGCAACCCTGACTTGGCTTGCATTACACGCAATCGCGACCTTCCTCAATAGCGTGTGTTGTACGCAATACCGGGTTTCAATAAAGAACGATATATTATAATAATATTGTCATGAACTAGCTGTTATGAATAGTATTAACTAAATTTTGAATATTATAACATTATTATTCATCATACACATTTTCTAGAACATGGTATAAGAACAAAATATATTTTTCGGGTAAAATATGTATTTTTAAAAAAATGCAGTTTTGCCGCCTTTTGATGGCGCACCCACTTTAAATATAGTTTTTGACATGTTTATATGTTCAATTTGACAAAATAAAATTCTTCTTTTGAATCAGGATATAAAAATTTACATTAGATAAAGTTTTGATATTTTTCCGATAACTTTCATATTTTAATGAATAGTAAAAACAGGCTATATTTTAATTAAAAACAACTTTTTTCTTCGAAATATCTTATGTGGTTAAATTATAATATTGAATAGTTTTAAAGTATAAATAGAATATATTTTTACCATTTAATATAATGTATGTCATTACCATTGATTTTACCTTGAATTCGTAGGTTAAATCAATTTCAATCTTTTGCAATGTTTTAAAGAAAAACCCATTTTCTTTCGACAACAGGATTAATTTTAATTTAATTTCTGAAACTTGTATGTATTTAATTTATAAAAATTAATTCCATATTTGGAATCAGTGGGTTCAAATTATGTTAATAAGCTACTTTTTATTTTTGGGCATTGTGAATAGTAACTACGGTAAATTTTATTTACTATAGTTAAAGGTAAATCGGATAATTAAGGTTAAATATAAGATTATAAAATTACCCTAAAACTTGGAAAAATCCTATTGGATGGCTAGAAGTAGACCCATATAACCTAAGGGTCGGATTAGATTCATTTTATGGACTTTTGTTCATGAAAATAATTTAATTATTATTAAAACCAAAGAATGTGACAACATGTCACTTTCTTAAATCTTATAAGTATAATAATTTTAATTTAGTGATAAACTTCATGAAACTTCGAACATGAATAGTATATAGAAATATAAAACAATTATATATATCATAGGAATTTATTTATAATTTTTAGGGATTAAATAATTATCATTAATTATGACACAAAGATGATGTAGTAATTGTCTTATTAATGAAATATTGACATAATTGATGTTATAAATGCCCAAATAAATGTAATTTGAGACTTTTTATGACTTAAATTAATTTTATAGGTTAATGTGACATGTTATTGTTGATATAAGTAACTTGGTTTGAACTTATCATTCTGTTATGAATTTCATAAAAATCATGTACCAAATAGTGTCAAAATTGATATAAATTAGTTTTTAAAACAAATATTATATTATTAATTGTTATTTAATTCCTAAAAATATAAGGTTCGGCCAAAGGAATTATATAAGGATAGATATATTAATAATAAACAACTTGGGGTTCGTTTGTCTTGATTTAGTAAGTTTATTAACCTTATAGTGTAAGAAAACAAGAAGACACGGTAATACTTAAATTATCTAACTTAAAGTTAAATCTAAATGATAAGGTTAAAATTGATACCTAAACATGTATAAATTCTATTAAATGAGATTATTTAGACCCATACCCACCTTAGCTTCGAAATATATCAATTTGGATCTATTTAAAACCGAAATTGACTTTATAATAAAATAATATTTTTAGTTTTCCCAAAGGTGCCCCTCTCCTCCCTTATAAAAGGGCACCTCCTCCCTCTCCTCCTCACACCAATTTGAGCATTCAAGCTAGGAAAACCCCTGCCAAAATCTCTTCTCCACTTCCCTAGTATCATCCTAGAGGTCCTGGCCTTCTTTAAAGACCATACTTAGTTCTTTAAGTGGAGGTTAAGAAAAGGAGCGTCAAAAAGAGGTAATATCCATTACCGATATTTTTCAATTTCTTTCTTCTTAAACTTATTCTTCTGTAGTTGTTTCATGATAAAGTAATAACATAAATATTTCTTATATAATGATATGTTATTATAAATATGAAACAACTCTAATTAACCTTCTATCCATCCTACGAGAAAAGGAAATCACCGCACGTGCGTACGTACGGAATACCGTCTCCACGCCGTGGTGTAATCTATTTTCCTCCCCCACCTTAATTGGATGGGTATAATGGTTTAATTAGTTACTATATATGATTATTATAAAGTGATATTGATACTGAAATATTATACATACACTTCAACACAAGTTCATGATCATGAGAACGATATCATCGCTCGTGCGTACGTACGGACTACCGTCTCCACGACGCGATGAGATTCATTCTCCACATTAACCATTCATGAATGATTATAAAGCATATATAATGAATAATAATGAAATATATGACATGTTAAATCTACTGTATTTATGTATATATATATATATACGTATGTCATCTACTTACTTCCATTCAAGACAATAAGGAAAGGAAAACAGCGTCCATGCGTACGTACGGACTACCGTCTCCATGAACGGTGTGTCTCATTTCATTTATCTATCTATTATATATATATATATATACTGAATATATATGATATATAAATCATGTTTTATTTTCTGGAAGTAAGTAAATCATGATATAAGTAATAATAATGTCAAGAACAACAAGTCCAAACACCTATGATAAATGAAACAATTTTACCCAAAATGCTTCTTTAACATGGAATTTACAAAAGGACGGGTAATATAAAGTCATAAGTGAACCATATATGATATCATAACAATGAATATGATTCTTTAATAAGTTAATGACACTATTTAAATCATTATACTCGAGGTTCGGACACTTACGAAGCAAATCAAACTTAAGGTAAGGGAAATATCACAATCTCATTTTTATCCGAGATTGTTTATACATTGGCATTTACTGGGGTGTACATTATCATCCAAATCCAAGTTTCCTTAAAATTTAATATTATTTACATCCACCTACAATTTTTAAATCCAATTTTATACTTCGGTGAGTTTATAGTAAAAGATATGAAAGGAATATTTTGTTGTTTTTCGTACGAGGTACTTATTGACTTTTCCGACAAAAGTACGAGAAGAATGTTTTCTTTTAACTTATACGGCATGAATGGATTTTTAAAACATTATTTCCAAGAAGCATCCTTTACAAGTTTTCAAGTTTATTTTTAATCAACTTCTTTTATTTTAAAATTGTATGACATTTTAATAAAGGAAAAATGTTTTTGAAGTAGAAAGGATATTTTCCTCAAGAATGGAGTTCAAGTGTTTTATCAAAATTATTTTCCATCTAAAATAATATAGGGTTCAGTTTCTATCCCTATTATTACATGGATTTGATTCTATTGTGATGGAAATATTTTTATGAATCCCTTTATCTAATATGAATTGTTTTATGATGTCATGTTGTTTAAGAATCCCATTTTTACTACATGGGTTATGCAATGATGTATGATTTATGATTTTGTGGCACACATAAGAATGGTATCATTCTGAGATGGGTGGGACCTATATCTCCCTCCAATGCATTGGGTAAAGATTTTATATCTCATGAGATAGACATGGCTGGAACGGTTGGTTATACCGGTTCAGTGAAACAGGACTGAAACGAGGGTGACTCGGTTCAGAAATGGACTTTTTCCACTAAGATAGTCTTCGCAATGAGTTTTGACTAACAAGAAATGATTCTCTATGATTATGTGTGTATGCCACAAAGTTTCATTTTTTATGTTATGATTATTGGGATTACATTTCACTACTATGATTTATTCCATGTTATGAAATTATGATCTCTTTTGCAGGTTAAGATTTCCAAAAGATATGTTCTTATGAATATGACGTGATTGATATTTCTTTTGTTTACCCTTACTGAGCATTTGAGCTCACGCTTTTATGTTTTCTTTTCCCAGGACATAAATAAAGGATTTAGGTTTAGAAAAAAAAGAAGATCTTTATGGGAGATGTTGAAGATCTTTCACCATGATTAGAAGATTATATTCCAAGTTTCCAAAGACACTAAACTATTACGGTCCTTGTGTGTGTGTTTTTGTTATGTACTAAGTATTCCGCAAAAGTAATGTAATGTCCATGTACGTCAGGCTTCAGGTCTCTACATGGAAGGCCCAAAAAATTACGAATGAGATGTTTTGTAGATGTGGTCACTCGTGGTGTCCTCATTTGCAGGGGTATGAAGAAAAATCTAAATCCATTAGCATACCTATGTAACAATGTAAATTTAGGGCATCACAATAAGGGACAATATAATAGAGACTAAAAAATAACTACATACTAGCCTATAGGGCTTCACACAAGAGGGTCTCGGGAAGAAATGGGCCTCAATATGTGGAGATTCGCAATGATTGGGAGCTTATAAAAGAAGAGTTGGTTCGTAAAGGAAAGAGCCTCACTACGAATGGGCCCCATAACGTAGAATGGAGTCATGACTTAATGGAAGAGTTCTTCATGAAGGATTAATGCACTTAGAAGAATTGAGAAACCTAAAGGGGGTCATTACTTTTCAAAAGGTCTGTATCTTTGAGAATCGAATCCCTAACATAGGTAGTGGAAATAAGAAAACAGGAATTCAGGACTCGTGATTCTCATGTACCTTAGGTGATTCATTTTATTCCTAGTTCACAGTACTTAGGAAATCTATGAAATTGGAGAATAAAAGTTGAGAGGTTTATGTGATTGTGACATTTAGGTAGTTGGAGATGAGTATTTATAAGAAATGAGGCATCACATTACTGAGAGGCACACTGAGAAGGAAAAAGGGTTCCATGAAAGGGAAGGGCTTCATCAGACACGCATAGCTATTTGTCAAATACGATCGCTCTACTGTGGGTATTTTTGGACTGGTGGGAGTACCATCACCCACCTTCACATGCTCTTAGTGGAGAGGGTTATCCATGATGGAGATTTGTAATACATACTCCGATGATGAATTTTGGGTCTATTTGAGTCTGGATTTTCTTCGAACCATTCATGACATTCTCCATTTAACTAGTTGCATGTATTTTATCATAAAAAAATTCCCCATTAATAATGGGAGATGACAGGATAGGGAGGGTCGGACTCTGGGGTCCAATTGATGAAAAACATGGATGGTTGTGAAGTAGGTTCATGAGGCATGCATAGAAGGAGGACCTTCAAATATTAGGGTCATGAAGGTTCTCACAAAGCATGACTGACACTACACCAATAAATAGTGTGTGAGGGGACCATTTCATGTACCAAATATTTGAAAATCTATGTGCCTAGTCACATTTTCTATGATGCTTCTTCACCCACCAATGCACCTTTGTGATGAGGGTTTTGTGGTCATTGGCTCCATGGAATCATTATACCAAATTAGGCAATGCAATTTATTTCTTCATTGCGATGTGTTCTATGTACAAGGATGCTCCGAGAAATTATACTTCATGAACTAATTATTTTAAATCAACCATCACAATCAAAATTCACAAACAAAATCATAAAATTAGTTAAGTCATATGTATATGGTTTCTCATAAATCTGATCAGGAAGTCTCTTTGGAGTTTCTCACTGATGTTTCCTGTAGAGAAGGAATGTTGATCTAAATTAGAATTAGGGAGTATGTTTGTATCAAAATAGACCTTGAGTCACTACTGGAGCTAAATTTGAATTTTCTTAAAGACTACCCTCTGTTCAAAAGGTTTCAATTATACGACACTGGTTTGAGGGACAACATTTTCAACATATCAATGAGTAGAGATGAAATGGACAACTATATCAGAAGAACATTTGGACAATATTAGTGGTATAGGTACTCTGATGGCGACATCAGGATGGATCAATCACTCATCATAGTAGAACAACTTTATAATCACACCAACGAAATTGATGGAATGATTCTAGGGGCTGATGCATCCTCGCCACAATAAAATATGATCATCCAATTCCATATAATAAACCTAAAGAAGGGATGTACTAATGATTGGGATCTACTTCATGGTAGATACATCATGGATAAATGGTCATAAGATTACAGGGTGTGTGGATATTTCACTAAAATTGATGAAGAGGTTAAGTGAGTAGGCCGGTATGAAGAATCATGGGTCTCCAAATTCCATGCTTTCCTTATGAAAGATATCATGCCGAAACAACAAAGTAGATGGTCTCGAAAGGCCAATACATTTAATATGTTTCATAAGGAAGTCAAAATTAGCCTTTATCACCTCCATAATATTTCTAGGACCCCAATCTTAGGGGATAAGTATGAGGAATTCATTCCAATGAAAAATTAATGAGAGGATAAAGAGAATATATTATGTCTATAAAAGGCACTACTATATCTAGTTCCATGAACTAATAAAGATTAGAAGATGATTGGGGATGTCTATTTAAAATACTGGTTCATCTACTTTATAAACTTCCCAGAATTTTTTCCTAACGACGAAGAAAAAGATCTCATGAAACTACCAATGAGGCATCACACATAACCAAGGGGACCTTAGTGAGGTAGGGATGACTCTTATTTGAGGATCCTATAGAGTAGCTAGTGGATAATTTGGGGGTACAGTATCAACTTAGATCATCAACGGATTATCTAGATGGTCAGATTTATGTTGGTTCTTATCTCTGAGAGGATGCTTTCTTTATGGTATGCGCATATGGGGGTGTTTCCAAGCACATTTATCAAGGAGAAAATGTTGGAATAAGGGGAGTGGAACACCATGGGGATCCTAGAACTAGAAAATATATATATGGTTTTTTGTAATATCAGTGATGGGAAGTGGCCTCAGCATGTGTGTAGGCTGATTCACTATCTATATAGTTGGATAATGGTGTACGTGGGAGGTTATGAGTACCTGAGTCCATAGTCCCTACTAAGACAAACTTTCATCAAATGAATCGGAATATCAGGGGGATCCTTCTATTCATGCTGGTGTTAGAGGATATGTTGAAAAATTTCCAAAGAGTAGATAACTTGAACTTCCACCCATTCCCTCTCATTATAGAAATAATTTGTGATAATGGCATATAGAGTGACGAATAATTATATTATATCTTCTCCTTACAAAATTTAGAACTGGTGGAGAAGGTGGATTTTGATCCTATCTCTGATCCATAAATCTCGCACTAAATTGAGTGGTATTTTTTGTTATTAAAGGGGATAACTCAAAAGGTATACCTTGTTGAAGGACAATGGGACCACATGTGTGTGATGAGGAAGCTCTAGATGATGTTCATGCGTGAGGAGGGAAAAATAATGAATGGGCTACCTCCACACACTACCTTGTTTGGGATATTTTGTGATTAAGAGAAGAGTTTAGAGTTTTCTTACCTAGGTACAACACTAAATCAATGAACCATCCAGGTTAATGAAGGAATGGATCCACCACCTCAAGGTTGAGGTCGAGCATTGGTAAGGGTGGTATATAAGGGTAGGGCCAATGTGCATGAGGGTAGAAGAGCTATAGTAGTGGAGATGGATGTTTGGAGGTCTAAAATAGCCAAGGATAACATATGGTTGATAGTAATAGTCAGAAAATCCAAGGAGGAAGGGGAACCATTAAGAGGTTTTCATAGTATACCTCCCCAAGCTCAAGGGAAGCAATTTCTCTATGTGGACATTACCTGAGGATTTTTTCTATCATGAGGTGATGTAAATTTTGGATGTCAAATGGATGTTCCATGACACTAATGGGATGTAGAATCAGATAAACCAGTTTGGGTTTGATATAGATGGGGTTGGTCACACCCATGTCATTTTATCTGTTACTTGGAGGGAAGGGGCATGGTATGAGGCTTAATTAGAGTACAAGTTTAACTCTGATACCACCATGAGTCCAATGATAGAGTGATTGAGGGTACAGTTAGGTATGAGATCTCCTCTAGAGCTATTGACAACGAATATGGCATTGTGTATTCTTTTACAAGGGGAATATGAGGGATGTTGGGGGAATACTCTTATGAAGGGTTCACCTCGGAGGAAGGAGGGGTTGAAGAATTAGAGGAGGCTTCCTGGGGGGGGGGGTGTCGAAACTCACGAGGTAAGATTTAACTCATTTTAATATTCTATTTCTATCATCATACTTATATATATTCCTTGTCTAACATCTATTTGATAACATAGACCTTGTGTAAGGGACCCCTACTGATGCGGACGGTGGAACAATGACATGGAAAAAGATCCAAATCCTATGAGCTGTGTCTGGGGAAAAAATGGTTGCAAGGAAAATCGTCGTTGAACATTGTAGAGAATCCACCCAAATTTATATAGATCCTTGAATTATATATGGGGTTACACATACCAGTATCTCGCAGGTGACACTCAAAGGGGAGGATAGGTCACCAATTATATAGAACAAGTTATCCCCTTTTTATTGAATCATATTTGTTATCAGTTAACCAAATAAACCCATGTTCATCCCATTTTAATTTTTAAGGTTTAAGAAGATCCTCTATCGTAGATCAGGTTTCGAGAATCTAGGAGAGAATCTTGAATACCTTTCTCAAAAAATGTGTTAGTCTATGTGGAGTTATCCATTCAAACCAATGTGGTGGTAACCTCTAGAGACAAATCCACCGTGGTTGCTATTAGTGAAAAAGGCAGGGTGGTGCACAAGAATTCTAGAGATGAAAAAGTTGTGGTAGATTCGTGTTATGTAGAAAAAACTCATTAAATGGAGCCCAACCTATTAATAATAATTACATAGAGGATCCCACTACTGTACTGTTGGCTGTATTCCCAAAGTACGAACCTGTGGACACTATGGAAATTTATGGTTATGAATCTGATGGGGAAGAAGTGAGTTGATTGATCCAAGGAAGGGTGTGGAATTTAATCATGAATTTATTTGATTCATTATAGTCACAATGGGTGAGAATTATTGGGTCACTCCATTCTGGGATGTTCTGCCTCTGTGCTGGAGGGGGGGGGACGATTGTGATCTACAAACACTCGTCCATGACAATATCACTAAGATGATGTGAGAAAGTATTCAACACCAGGATGTTGAATGCTTCCAGAGTAAATCTGACATCTTCTAGAATCTCCATGAGGTTGAAAAAAAGATTCAACAATTAGAAGAATAGACTAATGAACACATATCTTTCATCACTGCTCAGTAGGTGCTTATCACATGGTTAGAGGCCCAACTAGCAGAGGCCCAGGGGTAGCTGATACATGAATCTCACCTAGTGGATGATATTTAAGAGGAGTTGGTCCATATACTGATCATGGATAATGATATCCAACCCATATATAGTGAAGAAGATAAGGATTTTAAAATAAAAAATTAGTCCATGTAGGCCACAAGAAAAAGGGTGTTGGTGGCTAATGTGATCCCTTGAAGTGAGAAATCCATGAGGTTCATGTTTAAAAAAATTTATTTTCTTATTTAATTGATTATTTGAATTTTTTTCATGAGAATATTATTTTATTCTTTAATAAGTTCTCATGTATCATATATGTGATGTAACTAATGAGAGATCCCAAATATCATGTGGGTCATGTTCAGTGTGAGAAACAATGGATGATAACATAAATGATAACTTTGAAAGAGAGTGATATGTAATAATCTAATATATAGTGTTTACTATTGTTGACTAAACACCCATATTATTCTAGATGAGAGAGGACATATTTGGGGAATAAAAAAATTGGAGCATCAAACCTCCTGTTCTAAAATGATCTATTGAACGAAGATGATAATTCCATGGGAGTTGGAGTCAATCTGAATAAAGGAAAATGAAAAGTGTGAATCCCAATCCCCAATATTCAGAATATTAGGAGGATGGAATGCCTATATGGGATGACTCTTGACCATCTTCAAGACACAATACCCACACCACTAGCCTGAAATGGGGAAAAGAAAACAAGGGTGAACCACTGACCATGTTTGAAACGCGATACCTAACTTGACTTATCATCCAATGTCTTTTGGGGAGTTCACTTAGAATGGTACAAGAGTTGATGCCGCCAAGACATGCTTTTAGGGGTTCCCTTCATACATGGAGTAGGATGATGATCCAAATGAGGGGAACACGCTATGTGGGGTATTGTGATGGAATGTTCACAAGGATTACAAAACTCTAGGAATTACGCCACCATGACTTATAGCACATTGGTATAGGCATATTGGACATAACAAATATCAAACCCGTCATATAGGGAGGACATATTTGATGAGGTCATATGAGATCACGCAGTTTTACATCCTGAAAAATAAGGATGATATATACACAGTTTATCATCATACAATAAAGAATATTTATGGGAAAATTTAACATTAGATGATCAGGATTTGTATCATAGCTTAACATCTAGTGAAAGGAATGTTTCACATAGTATAAGGTCATACTTCAGGGACCTAGGAAAATAGTTTAGAATCATGTTTCATGAACTATGGAAATGTTTGTTACTAAAATATTTATGTTGCATGGTGTTAATAAACATGATGTGAATGAGATAAAGGATGTTTGAACATGAAACGATTATTAGGGAACACAACAAGTAAGCACATGTGACACGGTGAGGGGAAAATAAAAAAGTGAGGATCATAGTTTAAGGTAAAAAATCCAAGATAGTAATTGAGGCCAAATGGCCAAAAATGGTTAGCGAATCTTTGGTAGGGCCTGAGGAAAACTTTATATGAATCACTATATACCACATAAGGATGGGAATTAAGCTATATGTTGTTATTGGAATATAGCGTAGTAGGAGAAAAATGTTGGTGGTGACTATACTCTTTGGCTAGGAGACTAAAGCATTTGACAATTATCATTTAGAATCATAAACATGTCCAGGGTTAGTTTTCAGTTTAACATCATGCATTGGGGATGATGTGACCTTAGTTTATGGTCATAATGTGGGGATCATGGAGGAGTCTCAAATGGGTATATATTTTGTGATTTACTGACAGACCCGACATGAATGTGGACCAAAGAGGCCCACACCACACATCATATCCGAGAAAAGGCCTACACACATTTTAATGTCCTAGTTTCCAAACATGCATGTCTAGTTTAAGTTCATATGGATCATGCCATGGGGGATGTGATCCAAGAGGAATGCGCATAATGTGGAAGCAAAACAAAACCTATGTGAATGTAGACCAGAAGGCCCACACACACCACATATGTATTCTGGAGGGGTATTGCACACTATTTAACATCACGAATCTTGGACTATAAAGATGGATTCTCATACCAAGCGTAAATAGGTGACATGATTGGGGGATAAGAGAGACAATGTGTCACCTTAATATGATTGCATATATTTTATAGTCAAATAGATTGGACCATTATGACGACCTTGGGGGTGAAGGAGTTAAGGAATTCATGGATGGGCTTGAAGTAGACGTGTTTGGATGTCACTACGTATCACATAAATATGGTAATCAAGCCATATGTAGTTCTTTAATTCTATGAAATTTACATCATGTGGTATGGATGGAGGGTAATCGTTTAGAAAAGGGGAAATAACGTTGTATCTATACCCAATATTGATGATTCTGGTATCACTACTTATCCCAAAAGGATGGTAATCCATACACACATCGTTATTAATGTGAAATTTCCCTATTCATGTCTAACCCATTAATAGGGAAAGGGGGCATTAGTTATTTCTTTTTTGTGCATTGTTTTATCGCTTTTTTTGTTGTGGAATGACTAGGATGGAATATATTGGTGTCTTTATAGGAATCACATCATATGTTGGTTTTAAAAGGCATCATGGTGGATGACCAGTGCCAATGGTGATGTCCTCTCAAAGGAGAACATAAAAAATCTACTCCATTTTTCATCATACAGCTTGGATGATGATACCGCTATTTAATTTCTTGTGATAGGACCGGTCCATGGACTTTCACATCATGCGTTGAGGACACTGAAGGGGGTCTAATAAGAGTGATATTCATGGCATAATTGCTCGAAAATTGAAGTTAATGGTGAACAAACAGGTCCATTACAAATCAAAACATCCAATAAAAACATAGAGATGCTCTTCTTCTATGGTCTTAGATTTTGGGCCATATGAATCCTAGTTTAAGGATATAGAGTTTGAAACATAGGGTTTCACTGATTCTTTATGTAGGTATTGAACCAACCAAAACTCATAAGCCCACATGATCCATGTTCAGTATAGGAAACGATGATTGATAATAGAATTTCCCAACTATATGGGATCACACAACATGTGATATTCTCACTCATCATGCGTAGGTGCACCAAGGAGCAATATCATGGGTTTTAGAGTTCCACTAGAATATAGGGAAGTAAAAAAATGTAAATCGTGATTTCCAAGGTCCAGATAATAGAAGGATTGATTGATGAGTTAGATCATTGTTTTCCATGTCTGCATCACAGGATCACAAACATCACCAGTCACGAGTGGGTCATGAAAATACATAATTGATTTTTGACCAAGATCGAAACATATGATTCTATGTTTATTGAAAAAAATATATTAGGGCATTGGCCCAAGATGGGAGGTGAGAAAAAGTGGAATGAGACCATTATAATTAGAGGGTCAATCTAGATGTCAATGATTATGGAAATATGAACCATGAATGAATCAACATTTAGAGATGTTTTGAGGAGATATGTACATCGAACACGAAACATTTGGTCTCATGCCGCATCACATTAGGGCATGTCAGTGGTACAACCCAACTAGACCAAGGATAAAAGACCATGATACAATAAAAAGATTAAAACCATATTTCATATACCATAGGATATTAGTTTATAGTCATATAGTGTGAACCATATGGTTCCACAAATTATTTTATGTTTGTACAATTCCTACCAGAAATCATAAACCCACATGGGCTATCCCTAGTGTGGGAAACAAGGGGTGATGTAAGGATTTTCCTATCCTATGTGATCACACACTAACTGAATGGAAATTCCATTTGGGAAAGTCCCAATCATATTAAAATTCACACTCAATATGGGAATATTCACACAGGGAAAACACCAAGAGTATTGGGGATCCATAAGAATATAAAAAGGTGTAATGTGTGATTCAATTCACCTAATATCTGGAACAAAATAAGGATGGTGTGATGATATTGGATAAATGATGACCATGTTTGAGACACAATATACATATCACGTAACTAGGCGTGGGAAAAAACACATGTGGCTCGACCAGTGAACATGTTAAAAACATGGGTCCTATCTCAAAATATTTCCTAATGTCTTCTAGGATATTGGATGAGAATGGTAGGTGAGTCGGTTCGGCATAGCCAGGCTATTTGGGGGTCCCTCCAGACGGGGAAGAGGATGAAAATATAGGTAAAGGGAAATGTAAAAGGTAGATATGGATCAATGGAATGTTCTTGTGGAATTAAACAATCTAGGTTACACACCACCGCACATTAAAACACGAATGTGTGTACCATCCATAGGTGGGATCATATTTGTCTTCTAGGATCAGATTCATAAGGAGGATGGAGGCTTAAATGGAATAGAAGGTAAAGGTCTATAGTATTGAAAATAGATTAAGATCATGTTTCATGGACAAAAATATCCTAGTTTACGGTCATATAGTGTGGAACATAGTTAATCATTTAAACATTTTGTGCCCAAGACGTATCAGTGCACTTTAATTTCATGCGGTCATGACGTAGATGTCACACAGTTTATCTTCATGAAATTGGGACATTATGTGAGGGAAATTCATCCCAATTGAAGAGTGTGTGGTGCGGAAAATATCATTGCATGAATTGGGGACCAAGGATACACACATTATGCCACATAGATTATAGTCATGATGTTTGGACTTGGATTCCTTGTTTAACATTATGAAACTAGGGAACCACACCACAATTTGATGTCATGTTGCCGGGATGGTAAGGGTGTTGTGCAGTTTACCATCATGAAAACTGTACATTGATTCATTACATAGTTTAAGGTCGGGAAATAAGGATGTAGTAGTAGTTTAATGTAATGAAGGAAAATATGCATTTTCTCTTTAATTCCATGAATAATGGACCATCAAAGTTATATATTTTATCATCTTATAGCTAAGACACAATTTTTTAACATCATGTAGGATGTAGGGAATAGTTATGCATCATGTAGGATGATACTATATATAGTTTAAGGTGATGCTTCATGGACTATATTGAAGGAATGTTTCTAATGGAATGTGTAGTGTGTTACTAAACCCAATGTGAATAAGGATTAATGAATAGTAGGACCACATTACACATTCCAACAGAATTTTTTCAAATAGTTTAGAATCATGTAGGGAGGAATATGTCGAGGTCTATGGGTCATAAGGGTGATACAAACCTGTGGGTGGGACCAAAGGAAAAAATTTGAGTCTATCACAATGTATTCCACAAGATAAAAAGTCAAGAAAAATGTAGTTATTGAATTCCATTCATTTTAACATCATGTGGTATAGATAATGCAGACAATATAAGTTAATGTGCATAGAACACAGAGATGAGAATATAAGTGTGTAGTGGTGAACCATAAAGAAACTCTATGTGAATCAAGGATAAGGAAGATCACACACCACACTAGACACTTCTAAATAGAACTAATTCGAAGAGTAAAAACATGGCTTGACCCAAAGAAAAAATTTAGCGACCCTTTATTTTCATACATTAGCATTATATAACTTTTTTGAAATACATAAAACATTATACAAACAGACACCAATAGACTATACCCATCTTGTGCATTTTGAAACATGAATACAAAAACACTGGTACATAAATAAGATAGATTGTCTCATACTATTTTTTTCTTTACTAGAACACTTTTTGGAGACAACAAAAAATTATTATCATCAAAACATGGGGGGAAGGAAACATAAAAATTTGTGAGTTGAGAGTCTCAGTAAGGGTAAACAAGGGATATACATAAGCACAATCATGAGGATAAGGGTATGAGAACATGATCAAAAATATAAGGTCATACCCTACATATGAAAGATCATAAACATGAATCATGGAATAAAGTATGGTTGTTCAAAATAAATGAATCATAATGAAATAGAGGGCATATGACATGAAATAATAACATTGGAAAAAACATAGAATTGTGGAAGAAACGAAATAATATATAATGATTTCCATAGTAGTCAACAAATTGTTGCTGACAATATGTTAGTGGAAAAAGTCCTTTACAGAACTAGTTTCAGACACATTCCAACCATGTATTACTGAACCAAGTTCACTCCCTACTCCTTCCCTATAATACTGAACTAAGACCACTCCCCTTTCCCGCCCAGTAATAATGAACACTGTTTATTTTCTATTCCATACACGTATATCTCATGATATAAAAATAATTACCCAATACATTGGAGGGAGTTATAGGTCCTGCCCATATCGTAATGATATAATATATACATGTTCTACATGGTCATAAAAAATAATATCACAACCCATAGAATGAAATGGGTATTATAAGAAAGTGTTCATATCATAACCTATGAAAAAATCAGTTTCATAATAATTTCAACTTCAACATAACCCATGAAAATAAGTGCATTTCAAAAGAATATAACCCCTTAAAGTGAAATGGGTTTCATTAATATAATTACATGAAAACATAATCTATTCAGAAAGATAATATGAATGGAATAATTGAATAATTTCCCCTAGAAAGGCATTACTAACACCAATGGATGTTATCTTATATTGGAATAAGTTTGGAATATCGTTTAAAACATTTCCTGAGTAATATATCCTTTCCTTTTTGAAAAATGATTTCCATAACAAATAATTACTTAACAACATTTTTCAATGAAAATTACACTGAAAATTTATAAAATAAGCTATGAAAATAATACATCATTTTAAAATTCACATTCATTGAAAATTAGATTCAATTTTTTTGGTTAAAAATATGCGTTTTGAATACAATAGATTACTAATAAAAGTGATGGAAAACATATTTTCCCTAAAAACATTATATTTAATACAAAATAGTTGGAGAATTGTACCAATTCCTGAGTATATCTTGAATAACCATTAGAGAATAAATGATATGAGTTTTCTTGAGATATGGATCATGTTATTTCATTAATTAAATCAAAATCTTGAGCAATCTACAAAGTGAAGTGATTATTTTAATAACCTCTTCTAACATGGTAACATGGGATCATACTATCCATGAAATAAATTAAATTTAATTAATCTTAAAATATTCTAAAATAAAGGTATTAATGATATAATACACCTCAAAAAATAATTTAGGTGCATAACAAAACCTGAGCCTTAATGATGGAAAATTGAGACCAAACTATTTTACTGATTTGTTATATTTTGAAACATAAACCCCTAGAAATAATGACAATAAAATGAGATGTAAATAAACATAAATTTAATTATATTATACATATAATAAAAAATTGGGAGTACATACACCAAACGAATGGAACGAGTTGTGAACATAGCATATATCTCATTGAAATAAAAAGTGAGATGAAATCTCCTTACCTTGTGTCTTCACTATCTTCGTGATCATACAATCCAATTTTATAATAAATATAAATTTATTATAAATATATCAATAAAAAATATTCTTACTAAAAATTTCATATATGGTTTTATTATGACATTATATTACCTGTTTTTTAGAAATTCAAGGTTGAGGTTTTACTTCAGGTAAAATTTTCATTGTTTTGTGCATATGTCTTCATTTTTTATAACATTGGTACTTATAAAAATATCATGATTCACGAATTTAAACTTTTTTATATATATTTTATATTAATTATATTTTTTTATAATAATATATATATTATAGAAGAACATCATGGAATACATTGTTCATGGGGAAGGTAAGTCGTACGTACACTTGAACGTTGTTTCAATTTTTATTTTTATATAAATAGAAGGAAGGTAAAAGACATATATCTTTATAAATCATTATTATAGTAGTATTATTATATCAAACATATCAATAATGTTCAATAACCCCATCTTTAATGCATTCCATGCAGTGTTTGAATGGATCACATTTCATTGAGGGGCGGTAGTCCATACTTCACAAAAAACCCTATCATATTAACACTAAATGGAAAGAAAAAAGACCATAGTTTTAAAAGGAATAAATAATAATAAATATATAAAAAATATAATACATAACATATAAAATTATATTTTCGATCATACTGTCTACCATGAGTCATGGTAAAGGAAAAAATGAACAATCATTCTTTAGTGAGAAGGTAGTTCACTGTACACCTAAACAGTATGTTTGTCACCCATTAGATGAGGTTTGTGTAAGTGTAGGTTCAAATCATAGATTAGAAACACCCTATTATATTAAGTATATTATTTTTTTGATTCAATATTGTAATAAATAGACTGATGAAGGTGTAGAAAAAAAAATTAAAGAAACGATTAGAGAAGATGTTACATTTTAATTGAGTAACTCCTTCTGGATTGTACCAAAAGGTTTCAATAGAAGATATTATTTACATAGGGATGATTAAAGTATGAATTAATGGAGGTTGGAATGTTTATGGTGCATTTCTAGGATGAAACCAAGTGGTTGGAGAGGTGTGATGAAGAGGGAGAGGTGGTGGACTTTTGTAGGGAAGGGAAAGGATACACCGGACATTTTAGAAAACCATTTAGGTGTACCAACATTTTTAAATATAAAAGGTCCAAAACAATCAAACCAAAATAAACAATTAAAGGTTAATGGACAAATAAGTTCATGAAATATTGTTTTGGATAAGTTTATGATTCGTTTTGGGTCTAAAATATATGGTTTAGTTCCTAGTTAATCTTAATTTTACCTGAATAGATGTAATTAATTTTAATAACATTCATTAATATTATTTTTCAAAAATATTTTAACATTATTAGTCATTGTAAATATTTATGGTTCAAAATATTTAATCAATTTTTCATATTTTTAATCACATGAGTGACAGAAATTATATAAATATTTCTCCCGCAATCAGGTCAACAATGAAGATTTTTGTAGTAAGAACATTTAAAAGATTACAATGTTTGTATATCCAATTTATATGTTTAATTTATTTCACTGAAATAAATTGTATTAATTTATAAAAGTATTATCTAATTTAAATATTGAAAAATATTAAATATAATTAAACCTTATCAAAAAATTATATGAAGAATCAGTTTTTAAATTAATATTCGATGTATTTTTTACTATTCATCAAAAAATGATGTTTCTCAATTAAATATAGAAATATCCCCATAACCCAATTATAAAATTCTAAATTAAAACATTATTTTTATTTTTTCAATTTAAATTTCAAAATTTTTCTAAAATTAGATTTATTATTTTTCACAGAATGACAGGAAAAGTAGTTTGTTTGAAAATGTAGTATTTATAAACATATAAGGAATTTACCAAGCATTATATCTGTAATTATCAAATAATTTCTTCATATAATACCATTATAAACAATATTTGAAAAGTATTTATCACTAATTAAATAACTATGTTTAGTTTCTAGGTTATAATTATCTCATTTAAATAATTTTGATAATAAAAGGATGTTTCATATAAACATCGATGTTGCATGTAGCATACACCAAGTAGGTGTGATGTGTAACAAATTAAAATTAAAATTTCCATGTAACTTACAACAATTAATTCCATTTGATTGGAATTTTTGAATTAGTTCATTGCAAGTCATTTTTTTAATTAATTTGAAAAAAGGGTCCATAAAAAAATGGGTATTACATTCTACCCCCATAAAATTAATTTCACCCATTAAATTCATCACTCATGTAGAACTAAATAAAGATAATTCTTCTTCTTCATATCCTCATGTTCCCACATAGGTTCCTCTATCTAGTTATTTCAATAAAAAAATTGACCAAGTGAGTGGTCTTGTTTAATATAAAATTCTCTAATCAGTCCAAAATTTCAATTGATTGTTCTTCATAAGACAGATCCTGGTCCAGTGGTATGACCTATGAGTTTAGTACATGTAAAGGGTCATATATGTATATCATTTTTCTAGATACATGAAACAAATAATGGACTATAGAGAGATTTTGAGGATGTTTTAAGCGATATACTACCATATCGACATGATCAAGAATCTCGATGAGACCGATGTACCAAGGGCTTAGATTCACTTTCTTCTTGAATTTAATTACCTTAAACTAGGGTGATATTGCTAGAAAAAACTTTTCCCCAACATAAAATTCTAGATCACACCAATATGTATCAACAAAACTTTTCAATAGAATTTGATCTGCATTTATATACTTCTGAATAGTTCAAACATTTTCAAGTATATCTTCCACAATCTCAGGTCCCAATAGATTTCTTTTTCCAACTGCATCTCAGCACTTTTGTGCCCTAAATTTCCTCCCAAAAATTCTTTTATATGGTTACATATGAATTATTGAGTTAAATAAATTGTTTTCAGAAAACACAACTTGGGTAAGGTGTTGATCCCAACCACCTTTGTAATCTAGAGATCAACATCCCAACTTATCCTCTAGGGTTTGAATTGTTCTTTAGGACTTACCTTCTATTTGAGGTTGATATGTAGTGCCAAAACTCTATTATGTATCATGTTATTTCTGAAGACTTCTCTAAAACTATGATGAGAACCTTGGATCTTGATCCAATACAGTGGAATGTGGTACTCCATGGAACATTACAAATTCCTTAATGTATGTCATGGAGAGATGATCTAGTGAAAAGTATTCTCCAATAATGATGAAGTGTTATGACTTAGAAAGATGATCGACCACTACCCTTACATCATTTAAATGGTTTAGTTTTTTTGGTAGTCTAATGAAAAAAACTATAGTGATGTTCTCCCATTTACATTTTGGTATGGGTAATGGATTCTACATCACTTTATATTATTGTATTTCAACCTTAACTTGATAGAATACCATGAACCAAGATAAAAACATTAAGATATCAATGTTCGTTCCATCACAAAAGAGTATTCATTCAAATCCATATACCTCGCATACTTACAGGAAGAATATAGAATGGAGAACTTTGAGCTTCCTCTAATTGATCATTTAAATCTATCATGGAAGGATCACATACATGGTTCCTAAATATTATCATTCAATATGGATCGTGGTTTAACTTAGGAAAATTTAAAATTTATTTCATCTCTACATCTTCTTTATGAACCTCCATAAACATCACCTGGATAGAGGGCTAAACATTCATTTGAGAAAGAAATGATTTTCCCCTTCCCCCAGGATTTCTAGATCCATCCTTGTAAAATTCTAAAATATTAGATCATTTGTGATCCTAATAATGGATAAGCTAGCATGATCCTCCCTACTCAAATAATTATCAACCTTGTTCTACTTCTGAAGGCGGTAATGTAATGAGGTGTTATAATATTTAACCAACTCTAATAATATTTTCTGGAAGACATTAAACTCATTCTATGTGAATATTTATATCAATATTTTATTATCAGTATAAATATCACACTTTTATCCATAAAGATAGTTTATCCACATCATTAATGAAAAAATTACAATTTCTTACTCCAAATCACTATTTGGTTAATTTTTATCATTTATATTCAACTAACATAAGGCATAAGTGATTGCCATGTTATATTTCATAAGAACCCATCCCAATCCCTTCATGGATGAATTGATAAATATTAAGAATTGTTATATACTATAGGGTAATGTAATCACATGAGTAACGAATAACATTCTCTATAGTTACTTGAGAATTTCATGACATTCATGCGTCTAATGGAACTTGAAACCCATCAATGTTAACTTAGCCTAAGTATTATATAATTGTGAGAAATTTTCCACTAAACATTGATATTATCCTACTAAACCTAGAATGTTATAGATCTCAGTCACAGTGGTTAGTCTAGGCCATCATTCCATTGCCTTCATCATTGATGGGTCTACTGATATACAATATCCTGATATTGTATGACTCAAAAATGAATCTGTTTTCATCCAAAATTAACACCTTCTAAATTATTCATATAGCTTCTCCTACCATGGATCATTAGTACAATTCTCAAATGATATTCCTGAAATCACTTACTTTTTTAATTGAAAAAAATATCTTCTATAAATACCACCACAAACTGATTGAAGTAATATCTTAAGAATCTATTCAATAAATCCATTATTATAGAAGGGGAATTAGTAAGACCAAATGTATCACTATATATTCAAAGTTTCCATACATTGTATGAAAGGTCGTAATGTGTATATCTTATTTCTGGACCATCAATTGATTATAACTAGAACGAAGGTCAATCATGGAAAATTATTGATCTCTACAAAAATGATCAACCAATTAAACTATATTGGGGGAGACATACTTATTTCTAATCATTATCTTGTTCAACTCCCAATAATTAATGCAGAGTCTCATTGATCTATTTTTTTTACAAAATGAACTGATTCACCCTAATGTGATACACTATACTAAATTAATACTTTATCATGGTTTTCTCGGAGTTTGTTCTTCAATTCACGAATCTTAATCAAATATATTCTATCGAGAGTCTTTTATATTGGTTTGGAAGTAGGTCAATGTTCTTTTGAGAAGTAAACATCACATTTTGGTGGAAGACTAGGGAACTCTTACTAAAATACATCCATAAATTAACGAACAATAAACATATCATCCATATCAATTTTCTCTCCAACCATTTGAGAAAAATAACCCTACTAAATTGGACTTAATACCCATACACTAGATTTAATATCAACATAATGTTCATAGCAATCATCACATTGATGGTGGATCATAAGATGGTTTGACTTATCAAATATAACTTCTCTTCCTTGAAAATTTATGTGGAGTTTAGGCTGATAAATACAATCCATGCCTAAGATGATATCAAATTCAACCAATGGAATAATGACATGATTTATGGGAAACAAATTGCGAAAAACTTCATCCTGAGTGGAATCCTTGACATGGGATGGAATCATTTTACCATTAGAGGTTTGCACTACTAATTTTACAGATAATTGTTTTGGTTGAATCTTTATATCCTTAAAAAATTATTTATATAAAAAGGAGTGGGTAGATCTAGAATCAAATAAAATAATTGATGTTTTTTCTTGGATATTTAGTTTACCTTACATCATGTAGTTATCACACCCCTCATCAGAAATGGTGATTGCATGATATTTCCGATTATCCATTGACTTAAAGGATACTGGCATCAATCATCATCACCTGCCCACAGATTTAGGTAGTGGTCAGTGTAATGATCATTATTCATACACTTTTAGCACAAAATCTTGGGAGGTTCATTCAATTCGGCTTTATCTCCCTTAAAATTTAGAGCTAACCTCTTCCCATAATTTTGAAAATAATTTTCATCATGCAATCCTTTACACAATTAAAATATTTACTAGACACTATATGAAAAATTTCTCCACACATTACATCACATTTAGAGCATAATGGAAATCTCATCTTCTTCCCTTTATGGTTTTTATATTTTACTTCAAACTCCATATTCCTTTTACTATATTATCCCTGAGATTTATATGTGACTCTAAATTCATTTTCAACCTTGATTTCACAACAAAAAATATCTTCGTAGATACTAAATTCTCTTTTAGATAATTACACTTAGATATATTACTTTAATCCACTGAAGAATCTAACCACTTTAATATTGGGTAGGACAATAATTTTAAAATCCTACCATGCATGTCTTGTGAAATTAACCTCGTAGGAACCAAAAGAATCAACATCGTTTTTTCATAACTCAAACTAATATTTCTCCATCTTGTTATGAATAATTCAATGAAAATAATTTTGAAAAATATGTTCCTGGACCCATCTCAATCCATGGATTTGATATCATATTTTTTCCTCGTATTCTTGATTAGAGTTCACCATAGATTAGCTATCGCTTATTAGAGATAATCATCTATAATGACTTTCTCATGCTATGAAAAATGAAGAAAGGATTATATTTTTTTAGTGGTACTGATCCATTTATCAACAAAACATGGATCATAATTCCATTAAAAAGATGTTGGGTGTTTAATTATAAAAAACTCAACATACTGTTGTTTCTTCATTTTCTCATTTGGAAGTCTACTATGATTTAAAAATTAAAAATGCCTTTTGAGAATAACAATGCAATTTGTCATTCGAAATCCCATAGATTTTAGTTTTTCAGGAGTACATTCTTTTCATTACCCATAAAAATCACCATTAATTAGGTTACATCAGGTTCCCACCATTGACTAAAACAAAAATCCAATATTAAGAAATAGGTATCATATTGAGGAACCACATAATTGTAAAAATTAACCTATATGGTGTCTAAGTTATAAAACCTTCTTTAACATATTACACCATTGTTTAATCTAAGGAAATTCATATCCCAAATATATTTAAATCCTTCATGATAGTTCTTGATGTGTTTGTGAATTTTAAATGCATATCCCCTGGTAGTGCCAATCCAACTATGAAACGAGGACCAATTTCATATTCAAAATTTCCCCTCGTTAGGCTGGGAAATTTTCTAAGTGTTGTTACACCTAGCTATATCTGTGCAATATACATATCCACTTTTAGTATCAATATAAGGATATATTTCTATGAAACCACTCACTTTATCCTTTAAATTAATTCCATGTTATTTTCTTATAGCTTTTTTTATCCTTAGACTTATCCCTAGATATGTCCTCAGGGTTCTCATAAAATATTTCTCATCCTAGCATCCTATTTTTCACTAAACCATTTCCTAGAATACCAATTATAGGGACACTCTCTTTACATACATTAACATTAAATGATTTTTTATGAATACTCAAAAAATTATACAACCAAAATCTCAAAGACCATAGTAGTCAAGTGATTTTGGAAACATGGAAACATAAACCATGGTACGTAAATGAGATACATCTTCTCCCAATATGTTCTTCTTAACTAGACCCCTTATTAGAAACGTCAAACATAATGCATACCATCAAACACTAGTAGAAGGAATCATACAAAGGTGTGATCTCATATGCTCAGTAAGGGTAAACAAGGGAGATATGTAATCATAATCATGAGCATAAGGGAATGAGAACATGATCATAAAAATATAATATCATAACATAGATGTCAAAGATCATAAACCTCAATTGGGGAATAAATTTTGGAACTTCATAATACAAGAATCATAAGGAAATATGGAAATTAATCCATAGATGAATAACATAGAAATATAACATGTAATTGTGGTAGAAATATAAGAATATAAAATGATATACATAGTATTCAAGGCATTTATACCAATACCATATATGTGTGAAAAGTACATTACTGAACCAGGTTCACAGACCCTTCCCACAATGTATTATTGAATCAATTTTACCCTCAATTCCAGACCTATACTAATGATCTGACTTCACTCCCTATCAATGCTCTATAATACTGAACTGAGTTCATTTCTTGTTCTATCCAGGTCTATCTCATGAGATATAAATCCTTAACCAATTAAGTGTAGGGAGATAAAGGTCCCACACATCTCATAGTGAAATTATAAATATACGTTCCACAAGATCATAAAAAATCATAACATAACCCATGAAATTAAATAGATATTTTAAAAATGTCATCCTATCATAAGCTATGGAAAAATTGGTTTCATATTCATTTCATCATAAACATAACCCATGAAAATTATCAATTTTCACAACCATATAACCCGTGAATGAGAATTTTTTTCATAAACATTATGCATTCATACCATAATCCATTCATTGAAATAATAGGAATATAAACATAGAATAATATGCCTTAAATGCATGTGTTACACTGAAAGATGTTATCATTTATGGGAAATAATTTGGAAAGATCATTTAAAACATTTCTTGAGGAAAATATCCTTTATTCATTGAAAAATGATTTTTTTAACATAAAACCTATTGAATAATTTTTTGATGAAGATTTATTCAAAAATATATAATGTAATATTTGAAAATAAAAAAACAATTAAATCCATTTTCATTGAAAATTAGCTTCAAATATCTTTTGAAAACATTTTTGAAAACATGGTTTTTGAATTCAAAAGACTTCCAAACTAAGATATAGATGAGAAGATTTTACATGAAAACATTATATTAAATTCCAAAGAGTTGGAAAATTTTACAAATACATGATTATATAGTGAATATCCATGTGATAAAAAATTCATGGGTTTTCTTAATAGATAGATCAGAATATTTAACTCATACAATATTCATAAGAAATGTTAAGAGCGATGACATGGTTTCAATAAGATCTTATCACATAGTAAATTGGGATCATACTCTCCCTGTAAGAAAATGGAATTACATGATTATTAAAATATCGAAACTTTAAAGATATTCATGATATAACACAACTCAGAAAAAAAAATTGGTGCATAACAAAACATGAGTCTCATGGAAGGAAAATTGTGACACAACTATTTTTCAAATTTTGTAAATTTTGAAACATAAAACCCATTAAATATATATCCTAAAATTGATATATAAATTCCAATAAATTTATTTATAAGAGAAATATAATACATTCACAGTTAGTACATACACCACAAAAAGGAAAGAGTGGTTAACCAAGAAGGTATCTCATGGAAATAAAAATTAACATGAAATAACCTTACTTTGTGTCTTGACTCTCTTCGTAAGCATAAAAACATCAGTATAATAATTAGAAATTTTTTATTAATATATAAAAAACTAATATTGTTTATTTTAATATCATATTTTTATATACTATTACTTTACATCACCCGCTTGATAAAAATTCTATGTTATTGTTTCACCTCTGGTAATATTTTCTTTGTTTTTCGAAAGTGACATAATTTGTAATATCATTTGTCCTTACAGATATATCATGATTCTAGAATGTAAAAAAGGATATAAATATACTTTTTATTCCATATATTTTTATTATAATAATCTATAGAATATAAAGGTATTAAATATAATAAACCATTTATAGAGACTGTAGGTCGTACGTATGCATGATTGTTGTTTTAGTTTTAATTATTTTATTGAAAGAATGAATATAAAAGAGATATATATATATATATTTATATATAAAATTATTATAGTATTATTATTATATCATTTATATCATTTATGTTCACTATATACACCATTAATACATTCTAGGTAGTCTATGATGAAATCACATCATTGGAGGGGGTGGTAGTCCACACTTTCTCAAACGACATTCATGTATTTACAACCAAAAAAGGGAAACAATATATGTATAGTAAAAGGAATAAATAACAATAAATATATAATAAATATAATATATAGTAAATAAAAATAGTGTTTCATCCATAACGTCCTCTATGATAAGTGGTAAAGAAAAATTGAACAATCATCATTTAATTAGGTGGTAGTTTAGTTTACGCATAAATAGAATTTTTGTTACCGATTAGATGGAGGTGTGTGTCAGAGTACATTGAAAACATAGTATAAAAGTAGATTAGTATATTTAGGATACTTTTGTTTTTATACTGTAATGTTATAAGGTGATTGGATGTGGTGGATAAAGAAAATAATTTAAAGGAGCTTGATTGAATATTTTCCCTCTTAATTGGGTAAATCATTTTGGTTTATTCTAAAAGGTTTACTTGGATGAATTTATTTACTAATGGATTCTTCAATGAGTAAGGGAGGTATGTTGGGAAGTGCATTGGGAAGTTATTTTCTTATCCTAAGTGGTTATTGAGTTGTGAAGAAAAGGGTGATGTGGTGTTCTTTTAAAGGTAAAGGAATGAAAAAACTCTGCAATTTTGAAAAAAATTCAGGTGTACCTAAATTTTCACCAAAATAATGATAAAAAAAAATAATGAATGGTTCAGGGAAAATTAATTTCCATAAAATTGGTTTTCAAAAAGTTTATAAGTCATTTGGGTTTATAAATTTATCTTTTAGTCCCTAGATAAGGATATTATTACCTTAATCGATGTAATTCATTTTAATTAATTTCACTTATATTTTTTTGTCAAAACTATGTTGACATTATTATAAATCATAAATTTTTAGAATTAAAATTATTTAATCCATTGTGACAAATTAAAATCACATATGTGGCTGAAATTAATTTTAAATTAATCAAGGAGTTGGGTCGAAAATGCCGGTTTTTAAAGTAAAAACATTCAAAAGTTCATTATGTTATTATATCCAATTTCAAGGTGAAATTTATCTAAATGACCTAAATTTTATTATGTTACGAAAATTTTATATAATTAAACTTTTAGAACAATTTAAAATATATTTTATCTTATAAATAAACTATCTGAAAAATAAATTTTCAATTAAAATATGGTATTTTTTCCCTTTTCATCCAAAAATGAGGCTTATTAGAAAAACCCCAAAATATCTGACTATGATAAGAAATTATAAATTAAAAAATTAATTTTATTTTATCAAATTAAATTTTTAAATGTTCCTAAAAATAATTTCATTTTTTTCATGAAAGGACATGAAAATTTGTTCGTTTGAGAAAGTTGTATTTTAAACATAAAAATACTTTACCGAAAATTATATATTTCATTATCAATATATTTTATTATTATAAAATTGATTTAAGAAATATTGGAAAATTATTTATTACTATTCATATTACTTGGTTTAAATGGTAGGTTTTAATTATCTCATTTATATAATTATAACAAAAAAAATTATGTTTCATAGAAACAACAATGTTGCGTGTAATGTTTGCTAAGTCGGTATTTCATGTAACGTACTCCACATCAATTATATATATAATGTATTCTATTTTTTTCCATGTAAAAGGAGTTATTGATTATTTAATTTAATGAAATAAATTAAAATTTAATTTACTTGAAAAAAGGTCCATAAAAACTTGTTGTGTTACAGAAAATCTATGGCTGTCACTATGTATCCCAAAGAGATGGGAATAAATCCATATTAGTTAATGAAAATGGAATGATAGTTGATCGATTCAAGGATAAATTCTCACTTAGTAGAGGAAATTATGACATTATACATTTTAGCATCACACGACAAGGATGATTATTACATAATTTAAAGTCATTTGAATCAGACTAGAACTTTTATTTAGTTTAACAACATTCAACTTGGATGTTTTCAAAAAATTTATTGTCATACTTCTTGGACCCAAAAATAGTTTAATATTTCTGGGGATTGGGTATAATAGTTTAACATCATATTTTTCGGATGATAAGGGAGTTCTTTTGAAGTAATATTTAATGAAAATAGATTTTCTGGGATGAGTAATTCTCTCTCCGTACATGGTGAATATAGTGTATGTACCATTAGGATAGAGCTTGTGGATGTTGTATGGTCCTTCCCATATAGGTTGTATCTTCCAAGATTTCCAACCATGATTAATTAGGGTTCTCAGAGCCAATATCATGTCACCTTGATGAATAGACCAGGGGAAAACTGTCTTGGTGAATGCTCTGGTTCTCTTGCTTTGGTGCCTCTCTAGATTATCCATAACCATAGCCTATTCTCGTTGAGAGCATCCAGTTTTCCTATTGTAATTTTTCTACTATATATGACATCTACTGATCAAAGAAAGTTCTTTAGAGTTATGGAATCTAAGTCTAAATGTGTAGGACTACCTCCATTTCATATACTAGGGAATATTGAGTCACCAAGGTGGAATAGCAAGTCGTCGTCCGATAAGCCTAGAGAGCAATGTGTTGCTTTTTTGGTCGTACCCTATTTTTCTATCCCACCATATTCTACCATATTTTCTAGAGTTTTTTACTAAATGCCTTGATATGTACATTTTCTAATGCATTTTTCTAAGAAGTTTTGTTGTAATGGATTTTGTACATGGCATACAACTTCTTCAACTCACCTACATGGATGTTGGTGCCATTATCAGTGAGAACAACATGAGGGACTCCAAATTTATTGATTATGTTAGAGATCAAAAATTAAACAATGGACTGGGCCTTGAATTCCTTGAGCGTAATCAATTCCACCCACATAGAAAAGAAATATTTTGAGGTTAGGATGAACCTAAAAAAGTGACCTTTTGCTTGTAGTTTTGGTCCCACAACATTGATCCCCCAAAAATTTAAAGGTTCAAGAGTTCTTTATAGTGTTGAGGGGATCTAGCGGCTGATGCATGAAGTTGTAATAGATCTGACATGTGTGGAACCTCTTGTAGAACTCTATACAGTCATCGATAATGGTAGGATAGAAGTAACCCATCCTTCAAATCCAGTGGGAGAGCTTCATCCCTGCCTGATGAGCACCACATGGCATGACATGGAATTCCTACATAACCTTGGGAATCTACTCTCCTTGAATGTTGTGGGGGATAATTCTATAAAACTCACATTTTTGAGAGTCTTCTCAAGTCTAGGAGCAATTTTGAGGTTGAATAGAAGTACATGGTGATGAAATCCCTCACATTCAACTCTACATAATGGGAGATTGTTGTTTAAGAGATACCCGATGAAAAGAGTCATCATGTTAGAGGTTTAATCAAATTTAGTGGGGTATGAAGGTGATTATGTCAATGAACTGGTGGTAAGGGGGATTACCTTCTACTTTCTATCATTATATGAACTGATAGGGGAGATAAATCCTTGGTGCCCCACATGAATTAACATATATTCTTAGTCAAGATCTATGAGAGAAGTGGCTATAAATTCCAAGGAATTAGCTTGAACATTATTTAACTATGGAAGATGAGTCACCACTATATGGTAAGGGATATATGACATCAGTTAGAGAGAATGATTAAGAAAGTGTATAAGATTTAGCTTAATGAGGATATAGTCACCATTAAACATCTTGATTAATAGCTTAGAGTACCCCTTCACTTGCATATGGGGAACACAATATCGAGATACAACTCAAGACTAGTGATGAGCGCCTGATACTCTGATTCATTATTGGTGTATCCCTCCAATATCAAGAATAAATACGGCAGGACAACCTGTGTAGAAGTTATGATGAAAAAACCCCGGCCTAATATATTACTCATGGGATCATTGAGCCTTATGCTAGTGGGGCTCCTTAAGGCATCATCAAAATGCATATGCCAACATGTCAAAGCATGATCTACTAAGATTATTCACTCTTCTAGAAAATCAAGATCCAGTGACTACCCTATAGTGGTCAAATGAGCATCCCATAAACCGTCCATTTCTAGACCATTGACGACTTTTTATGGAACAAATATAATGTCTAACTAATGATGAATCACCATCCAGTGTTCAAGTTATCATATCAACATGGGGATGTTCGGAGTGTATATTAGCGGGTCCATGCAAGAAACCTGTTATATATTATGATGCTGCAGATAGTTTCACAAATTCTACATTACAAAAACTAGTTCATGGACGATCTTCATAATTGGATATTATCTAGATTCTGGGTCAAGGATCATACGATTGAGAAAATAAAAACTATTCTCGATCCCTTCATTATTCTTCTTGGGAAAAAGGTTGCTGATTGATCACTATAGGGTGGTCACGTAAAGGACCAAGGAATTCCTAGTTATAGGAGGAATTAGAAATGGAATACAAAAAATATAATGCTTTATCTCCCCAAACATGGTCATACACTCTTCATCCCATAGGTAAACATACTTTTTTTGATGAACCTAAAAATTGGCATACACTTTTGGTACAGAATCACACTAAATCTACATATGTATGATATGTGGCCTTGAAAGCCTCAGATCTCTTAGAGTTTTTCCAGAGGGAGAATCTGGCAGATATCCTTAACATTCTTGGGATCAATGTTGATGTCTCTATATCTGACAACAAAACCAACGAACTATCCATATGTCACCTCGAAAGAACATTTCCATGGTTTATTCTTCAAATACCTAGGGAAAATGAAATTAAATAGTTTTGCAAGATCTATGAGATGGTTATAATGATAGTGATATTTTTCCAGTAGATCATCCACATATCATTCCACCAATATCTTGATGATCATTTTTATGATGTGGTGCATGAAACATTAATAGGAGGATCCTGCATTTTTTTGAAAGAAAGACATTACCCAAAAATAGAAGGTACTCAAAGGTGATATGAAGGTGATATATTCCTTATATATGAGGGCCATTAAAATATAGTTATACCCAAAATAACTATACATGAAGGAAAGATCTTGGAGTCTAGTTGTGGCGTCGATTAGTAGCTCTATCACCAGAAGGGGAAAATCATCCTTCTGGAAGTAGCGGTTGAGATACTAGAAACCAATGTAGACTCTAATCTATTTATTCTTCTTTATAACAATCACTATGTTTGTCAACAATATTGGGTACTTAAATTCCTTTAAGATGTTTCCCTTGACGATCTTATCAAATTAGGCCTCATCCTTGGCATTGTGAGATAGATGCATCTTCAGGGGAGGCCTCATCATCATATGAAGACTAACAGGGAGGCCAAGATAATGGATGTTGACTAGAGGCTCTATCCCTAGAATCTCATCATAGAACTAGGAAAAAAAATCACAATGTTTCATGAAAAAATAAAAATAATTTCAGTACATCTCTATAGGCATGGCTACACTGATCAACCTTAGCCTCATATCTTTCTTGGTTCTAATATTCACCTATACCAACTCATCAAAAGTGGTGGAAATTCCTTCCAAGAATATATGAGGACTATCTTCCAAAAATCCTTCATCATAAAAGATACATGAATCTATGAGGGAGAAGGTTTATCAAATCTATCTAAATCTAGAGGAATACTGGTGCCCTCTTGTACGTATTTGGAATCTTCATTGGGAGACTCTTACATTGATGAATCCATAGAGAAATAGGATTTCAATCTGATTTTATCAGGAATTCAACTAAGGGGTCCATTCTTAATGGTGTAAATGTTGTACTGGCAGGTGGGTTAGTATAGAATCATATCGTCCTAATGGAACATGTAGGAATGACATATTGTTATATCCATGGGGTGAGCATCCTGATACCTCATTGGGTAATAAGTTATGGTATAACTCTAACATGTCCTGTATAAATGTATAAGGTAATATTTCAGCATTCCTAGTACATTGTAACGTGTCTTCTCCTCATCTCAAAAATGACAAAGTAGTTTCCCAATTCTGGGTTGGTGGACTCTAACTGGTGAATCAAGAGGATGAAAGAATCATCCATGTACATCTAGGGGTCATCCACATTGATAGTATGCACAACAACATTGGTCTGACCGTTTTATTCCTTACTCTGGTAGGATGCTAAGTCTATATTGTGAGCTTCACAAGAGGATAATGAATATTCATCACCATAGATCACACCCAACCAACTGTTTAGGGACTACATGAGGAATTACTCATATGATGAGGGAATTTCTACATTTATATATATAGAGGGTCTACACACCAGTGCATTATTTGTGGTATCAGACGAGTAAAAAATAAATTCAATGATAATAATAATGCCATTGAACTGGGTATTTTTGTATATTTTTCCACATGCCCTTTTCAATATGTATTCATAACATTGAATTTTCATGTAATAGGGACGTAGATATATTTATATTAGTCCCAGTTTTTGGAGTGTATGGTTTTGGATTACATTGATACCAAAACATATGTCGATGAGAAAATGATGGAATTACATGAAAAATAACTCAAATTTTATTTACAATGGGTATATGTTCCCTGTAATGATTAAACTCTCTTCATCATAAGAGAAAGAGATGATGACAGAGAGTTCTATCTCCTCTACATACTCTGTGTGGAATGTATCGGCTGTCTCAAACTCTGTCTCAAACTAGAGGGTTCTCTTCAAGGATTAAACAAGGGTTTCTCCCATATGTTATGATTGATAGAGGGACTATAAAATCTAGATCTTTGTTGGAATTTTGTAAAGGTGCTTAATCACATTGAACATCTATGCAACGTGAAATTTTTTATAGTAGGAGGTTTCTCTTTTGAAGAAGGTATAAAGGGTGGTACTGGCTGAACCAATGGAATATAGGTAGGGATAGAAATATTCTACTACTCACAAGATGAATAATTAAAAATTACTACTAGATGAATGTCAAATGGGAGAGGCCTATCCATAGCAGATACAGACAGATCATGATACAGTCATGGAAGCTCTCTTGGGTCAAGTAGCATGAATGGTAGAGATAATGAATCTAAAAAGATAGGATGAGAAGAATATGCATTCTTATTTAAATGATGAACTTGTTGTCTGGTCTCAGTAGCATGCATAGATTGGCTTGAAGCACCAACCTAGGAATTTCTATGATTCACATATCCACAAACCTAACGACTATGTTGTTTACTAGGAACATTAGTAGGACCTAACTGACACTCTTCATCATCAGGAATCATGCATGTATCCACCATGTCAATAGTGTTTATAGAATAATATTCCTTCACCTCATCTAAGGAATCTTCCAATACTAGTCAGATTTTGGGGGTGCTTCGCTTCTCTGGATGCATGAAATTGCCAAGGGTGTGAGATTGATTCAACACAATCATAGGACATTGTTTTCCCTTTCACTATTGATGCCGTCTCATCTAGGAGGTATATAGATGATACATTGACATAGAAGAGAAAAATGGAGGAGGTTCTGGAACATTAGGAGGGTTGATCCAATTAAAATGTGAATAGATAACACCATGGGTGTGAGAAACTACTCTGTGGGCCAACCAATAATCTAACATTTGATATTCATGTTTGGAGACTTGTTTCAATCCACCTTCATCATCATAGTGTAACATTACAGAAACTCATTCCATTTGTGATTAGGCAAGGATGAACTCAACTACATTACTATCAACCTAGTCCTGGAGCCTATCCATGAAAACATAACATTGCCTGATGGTATATCCAAGGGTTTTTAAATATGTGTAGTAGTCTGGGCAATCTGTGAGATCAGTCTCCTCGTGTTTCCTGCAATTTTGAAGCTTCAAAGTCGCTCAATCAAATGAACTACGTAAATAACCTTTAACTTTTGCCCAATTGAATGAATATGTCTTTTTTCTACAATCCAAAACAATAGAATTCTATGGGTCATACCCAGATGAGGGGATGGAGCCTGATGAGGTGCTCCAAACGTATTGTCTCACCTGGGTGGTGGCAGGACATTTCGCGGTAGTGCCTACAAATTTTTTGTTGGGAGATGATGATCCAGAGACTGTACCTGACGCTATTTCCCTTCGAATGGATGTATTTCAACCTCTTATAGTAACAAATATAGTGAATTGTGTGGCCTCTATCAAAGAGATGACAATGGTAACATCCTTGGCTGATCTTCTTATTGTTGTTGGAGGGGGAAATGAGATTTCATGGTGAGCCTGCTATAAGTATTCCTCTAGGTATCGAGCTTGTTCATAAAAATATTTAATTCAGCCTAGGAAATTCTAACTGGTGAGGGTGGGGAAAATTTTAATATTTATATACCCCTATCACATCATCAACAACTTCATTTGTGTTAGTGAAATATTGAATTAATACCTAAGAACATTCCACCAGGAGTCAAAGTCTAGGGAATACTCATTTATTCATTTCTTACACTTGAATCGATCTTTAATACATATCTTACGGGAGGTAGAGATGAACTAGTATAAAAAATTCTTACAATGATCTTCTCAACAAGTGATGGAATCAACAGGTAGCTGATTGTACCAAAATAACAGAGACCCATCCAACGTCTTCACATAAAACAAGATCTTGGTGGTATATTACTACTTTGGGGTTCCCAACATGGCTCCAAAACATGATATTAGGTGGGATATATGTTAATTTGGGTCGCCCATCACATTAATGTGGGAGAAGGTAGGATTCTTGAGATATGTGGTTGCTCGAATGTGGTCCACCCATTCCAAATATGGATTTCCATCTTGTGGGATCTCCATCCTATCTTGTTTTGAAGGCTTGTATTTGGGATGTGAGATTATCTATCGGGTCCACCTGAAAGAGAATCTAATCTGGAATAGGATCCATAAACCCTAGGGCATGGATAGTCTCACCAACATGATAAGAAAGCATGATGACTCGTGGAGTGGCCGGTGGAGCTGACTGTGGAATCGCCTATGTAATGTCTTGTGGAATGACTCAATCTAGATCCTGATGAGGGTTATCACATAACTTAGGTAGATTCAGTGATACATATTTTGACTATTTACGATATATTCTAGAATCTACCTTGTACTGATGCACATGATTATATGGATCAATCGGGGGTATCTAGCTGAGGAGGACTTGTTCCTAACTCTACTTCCCTACTAAAGGAGGGACATTATTGTTTCGAGGATCAACGTAGTCCGGATTTAAATCTATGGGGTGACAAGTAATTAAATAATTAATAAGAATCCGTTGATCCACTAACTTCTAGAGTAAGGAATCCATACAGAGGTAACCCTCTGTCTCTTGCACAATATGAGTCAGTTTTGATGAATTGAAGGTCCTGGTTGGATCCTTAGATTTATTTTCATTGTAACCTATAGTCAATGAGACAATATAGTCCATGAGGCTATATAAATTCCTCATCCAGTGAGTTATTATAATTGTATGAGTGTCAACCTGATGCTTTGATACCCCAGGAGGCAGGTTCCCTTTGTTGGAACCAATATTAGTGTCCTTTTCCGTGAGTGTGATGAGCTTGGATATATTCACATGACTACACCTAGAGGCATATCCTTAATGTCAGTAGAAAAAACCAGGATTTCATGGAAAGGAACTGATGTGAATGGAATCATATTGTCCCCTTCCATGAATCTACACATGTTGGGACACTTTCCCAGCAATTCCATGGATCATGGTAGTACTATGAACACATCATTATTGAAGGGTCCCGTGGTAGCATGGTGATGCAAGGTGATTGGCCACTAGTAACACCGTAAATAAATCATGCATCACGGCTGGAAAATGTCATCTAAATTCTCTTGACTCTTTGGATAAACTATTTGGTGGTTGTAGAGAAATAAATGCATCACCCAAGGGGTTAGGTGGAAGCACATATCCTCATCCAGAGTATGGGACATTGGAATGACTATGCCAAGGGTAGCGATCAACCAAAACATCATGAAAAACTAATTCATGCAGAGAGAGTGTCAGATAAGATTATATATTTGGAATACGAGTACGACACCTTTTTTCTCCTTGCTCATTCATGGATGGATAATGAACTGGAAATGAAACTGATGTAGATCCCCGGGGTAGTGAAATGGATGGTAGGAAAAATGTTGTGAGGGCTGATTGACTACTTCATACAAGGTCGTCTCTCAGATGTGTTATGAAACACATCATTATGTACTCTTAGAACAGGGTACTGACCACCACATCAATTATGATGTATATGATTTTTTTTTGGAAAATACATTGGGTAATCATCATCTATGATGCACCAAAATTACTCTATGTGAACTCTTGTTGAGGTAGGGAATGAAACTAGTGATGATAGGGAGAACTGTAGAGAGAGACACTAAAGAGAAAAAAATCTTCTTCATATAGGATGTACTAGGGAAGGGATTCATGGATCGGGTGCATCCCACCTTCCGGGAAGATGAAAATCTCAAGCTGGGATCCTTCCCCATACTCTAATGTTGAATACATGGGTTAAAGTTCCATAATAGGGTCCCATTCAACCTTAGAATTAATGAAGTGAATTATATTACTGACAACTTGGGTCTCTCGAAGTTATTCCTTTGGTGGTGATGGTTCTCCCTTCTACCTGAGGATTGTTAAACTGGGCTGGGTAGATTTTTAGAATGAAGCGGACCTTCATTCTCTTGTATTACTGTGCAAGGAGGACCTCAATTTTTATTTTTTAGGGTATGGTGAGGACCTCCATATTGCATGCTCGACACATGAGAATGACCATTATGGTGATGGGTTATAGAGTTTTGATGGACTCCCCTATAGCTGGAGAGAACATGGTTAGGGATTATGTGTTGGATGTTTTTTGGCATAGGGTAAAACTAAATTTGGATTTCTCGTGATCGCATGATGTGGGCCATCGTACATATCGTGTATGAAGTAGAGATGGCCTCCAATTTTTTAATTGTTGGAGTATGGAGGAAATGAACTACAGTTGGATGCAGTATTGGGAGGGCCTCTATACATGCTAGTGACTAAGTGAGGTGGGATTTCACTTTTTCAATGCTAATATAGAGAGGACCTCCACTTGGGCCAGAAATTAATCGAGGAGGACCTTAAAGTTAGTGGTTTGTGACATCTGGAGGATCTCTATAGCTGGAACCATGGTAATAGTGAGGACCTCTTGACTAGATGTCAACAAGGTGGGGAGGAACTCCACTTGGAATTATTCTAGTAACACTAGGAGGACCTCCATGTAACATGTTAGAGTGGGAGTACCTCCACATTGACTAGTTATGGTACATGTAGGGCCTTCTTGTAGGATATCATCATTGTGGGTCAGCCGAAAACAACTTATGGTGGTTCTGATGAATAAAATAGTCATCACAGCATGCATGTTGGGTGGCCAAGGCCTCAATTCTGATTTGACATTGGTAAATCATTGCTCTGTAGTGGTAGGGATATATTATAATGTACCAATGGTGGCATGGACCATGAGAGCTATTGTAGGAGAGTCCACCTGATAGACATCATCTTTATCATGGACCTGGTGTTAGTTTCATGTTATCTGGATGAGGGATGGTAGATTAGGGATATAGGCCACATGAACATCAGCCTGAGTTACTGGTTGGTGGTGTAGAGGTGGACTAGTGGGAGAATTTCTTAACATTCATAGAATTAAAAATTTGAAGGGATGACTCTGATATCCCTTACCCCATTTGCATAGGGAATTGAGTTATAATGTCTATCTTGATAGAGGGTCCCAAATACATTGAACATTGGAGTGGGGAGTTGTGTATACCTACAAGGCCCATGGTGGTGGTGATGATGATTAGTCATAGAATCCTCCAGGTTTTGATGTGCCATGTCTCTTTTGGGAACGACTCCCTCCAGCTCATATCATCATGTGAGATCATTTATCACCACCTCTAGATGTTTTCAGAGCGTGATATGGGGAATGTGAAGTGGTTGAGGATTAATATGTAGCATAGGTACAATCATATTTTATTTCTATGTTTTTTCCTCTTACCCCTACATTTACAGGTAGAGGGCCATTTATTTATTGTGTCTCAGGTCCTGCAAATAAGGAACATGAATCCATTCATATAGATTAATTTAATGCAATTCCAAAGGCCCAATTATCATTCAATATTCAGTTGCAAGAGAGAGTGAGATCCTTGATTGTGATGACATAGAACAGAATTCCCAATGATTAAATTCCCCAATTTCTTATGAGATTCAAATGAGGCACACAATTTGGTTGGTTGAACATGGTGTGAGATTACTGGATCCGGTGACATGCTCTTCTACTGATGTATCAGAATCTACTAACCACACATTAAGGATAATATTTCAGGTCAAGGGCACTATTTCTATTTCTGACACTTTTATATAGGGCACACTTGCCTCCTCCTGCTCTTCGATGTCAGCATATTGACATGGTTTCACTGGATAACAGATGCATTGTCCCACTCATTCATACTTTTTAAAGGTAGGTGAAATTCATAACTCATTTAGGGATGTTTTCCCTTGATCTAAATGAGGTTATGAGATTTATTTCTCTCTTTTCTGGGATTCTTCTACCTAATTCACAGTCTAGTCTGAGTCTCCCTCATATAATTAAGACATTATTAGGGAAACTCATTCCTGGTATCATCTCTTTGTGGATGTTGGTTAATTGCACTGCTTATGTCCGGACCTTCCAAGGGGTCTAGTTAGGTTAGAAACATTTAGTCTGGATAGTAGTCGCATTTGTAATTAGTGTCATGTCTGGTATCCAGAACATTGGACACCATTATTATTCCTCACAGAGGCCTTATCAAGGGAATGGGACCTGGTGCATCTGGAGGAAATCAAATGGAATCTTATTCTCTGGGAATGCATTATTAGGTATTTTTCATGCATGTCATTTTTTATATGAGTTAGGCCATTACATTAACATCAAACATAGAGAGATCAGTGAGATCAAAATGCCTCATTGTAATAGATAAAATTGGAAGATCCCTAGGATGGAACACATGGAAGGTTTACTAGATGAGTGGATCAGAACACCCAATGAGAGAAGACCCGTGGTTTTGTGTCTCATAATGAGAATATTTCATACCATGATGGGGTAAAAACCATAGAGAGAGGCACATAGGATTACCATTGGATGGGTGGGAACACCGCTGATGAATGCCGTAAAAGCTGATCTGTACCCCACTAAGGGCGGACCAGAGAGGTGGACCCTAATAAGGGGGACCAAAAAGTTTACTATTGGTTGGGATTTAACCTCATGGAATATATATATGATCCCTATTTATAAAATAGGGATCAATACCCATGTTGTTTGAAGGGGTGGATTAAGGTTTACACACTATGATAGCCCATAACAAGAGAATTTCACTTAGATATATGAATATGGATTATTTGGGGGCTTACACACTGAGACATCCCTACTACTAATAGGATCTGTGAAGATATGAATGGGGATTACATTATGAGATCACCTAGATGGATGGCATGTTCCCACTACGATGTGGCTACCTAGGTAAGAAGCTGGATGGAAATGTAGGAAGTGTTGAAGTGGAATGGCTGAAATGGATAAAAAGTGAAGGGTTACTGGGATTGAACCTCAGGGAGGCTTCCTGTATATCCTAATGGAAGGAAATCAAAGTCCACATAGTTTGGGATGGGGTAATGATACACCTAAGGAGGCGACTTGTGAGAGTGGATTGCATGGTAGGGACCCAAAAGAAGTGTATCCTTTAGGTTGGGACATGATCCTCACAAGACATGGAGATTAAAGGGAATGAAGATAAAGAGAGTGGATGATGTGATTGAACCTTGTTGAGGCTTCCAACATACCCATGTGGCTATGATTCTATGTCCACATTGTTCATCTATGGGATGAACCTAGTGGAATTGTAGCTTATACACAGAGGTCGCCCAGGTCGATATATATGGATGAAGTAATCTCATTGGTATATGGGTGAGGTGATGGATGAAGTGATGGGAGATAGATCAATACACCCCAGGGAGGTGGATTCGGGGGATGTTTCATATAAAGTTCAGATATAACATCATTATGATAAAACTTTTCGATGAAGCACTAGAGTTTAACATTGGTTGGGATTAAACCTCTTAGAGGCTTCCTACGTACCATGTTTAGAAGAAAGAGATCAAAACCGAAGTTGTTCAGCCTTGAGGGACATGGGTCATGCACACTAAGGCATCCTCGGTGGATTTATAGTCACTGTTAATCTATATGGTTTCAATAATCATACTCGGTGTGATAAAAAATAGTTAGTATTAAACATAGTGGTCATTTCATGAAATGTGCAACCACAGGAGGTGATGCGAGTTTATGCATTGATGTGGATTAATGAGATTGATATTGGGGCCTACTCCATGAGGGATGCTAGAAGTGGGCCTTACTCCATGTTAGGAGGATATCATACATTTCTAGGAGGTAGATTAAGATATTTCTGACATGGAGATGAGTGGGTATGAAGAATTACCAAGGTGCAACACCCCATGTGCAATGACAGGGGAAAGCCTACAGTTTAACATTGTGTTATGACGACAATGGGGCAATGCGGTTTATCGTCTTCAGATCAGATGAGGTGGACTTCTTCCTCACCCCCATAGAATTAAATAGTGGTAAGATGTGTACCCTTGGGTGGTGCATGACCGAAACAATGTGAAATGGGAGGTAGAGGAGGATTGGCCTCTTGTGGTGTCTACGTTAGAGTGGATAAGAAAAAAAAGGAAAAATACATTAGCGTACCTATGGAAAAAAGTTAATGGTAGGGAATTGTAATTATGGAAATCACACAAGGGACTACGAAATCACTATGTACAATTATGGAGGGTTTCAAATAATAGTATCTTGTAAAGAATGTGGCCTCACTAAGATGAGCATCGCGGAGATTGGGTACATTGTGAAGAAAAGGTACATCATGATGGAATGTTCAATGGGAAGAATGGGTCCCCTGCCTTAACATGTAGTCCTAACATAATGAAATACTGATTCATAAAAGCATAATTCTCCACAACACCTTGTGAAATATGAAGGGGATCCATCCTCAATAAAATGCATGGACCTTCACGAAAGGAATCCATAGAATAGGTAGGGACAATAATGAAGGAATGACTTGCGATGCTTATGTACCGTGGGTGGTCCATTTTCTTTCTGGTTTTCGGTGCTTGGGAGCCCTAAGAAATGGGATATCAGAATTTGAAATTTTGGCATAAATTTTTTTTAGGTGGGGGAGCCATGTATTTATAGCAGAATAGGTGATAGGATGATAGGAATCACACTATGAAGGAAAAAAGGAATCATGAAGGGTGGAGCTCAGTTGGACTCATAGATACATCCATAAAATTTGCCCGTATAGTCATGGGGATTTTTAGACTCATGAGATTACAATCTTGTACCTTTTAATGCTCATAGTGTTGAGGGTTCTTTACAAATTATATTTGAGAGAAAGAGTCCTATGATGAATTTTGGGGCTTTTTGAGCCTAAATTGGCTTTGAATTGGTTGTGACCTTATCCATTTCCCCAGTAAAACATATTTTGTTTCCAACACATTCCAAACATCTGGATATAATTTTTCATGCACTTAAAGGATATCATTTATATTCTAACCTCACAATGTTCCACATATGGATAGATCAAATTCACTTCATGGGACACATTGTCTCTATGATATGAGTATCATTTGAACAAGAGAATGTGAGAGAGGTAGTTACCTTAGAGAATCACAAGAACTTCATTGACATACTAAGGTTTTTTGGGGAAATATGGATATTATAGGTGTTTCATAAATGAATTTCATGCCAAATAGATTTATTGGAATGCATGAATAAGAATGGCATGATGTTTGTATAGTCAGATACTTGTGAGATATAATTTATAGAGCTGAAAGTGAGTTTGACATTAGCACTAGACCTAATACTACTAGAGCAAGGTAGAATTTACACCATGTAATGTGACATGTCAGGTATTATGCATGGAGTAGTGAGGATGTAGGGGGATAGAGTCATGAAAGATGATGATTTTCAATTGGTTTCACATGATAGAAACTACTCAATGCATGATCTAGAGTTAGCTATGGTCATTGATGCTTTCCAGTGTTGTAGACACAATTTACTTGTAGATTGTTTTTTGGGGAAAATCGACCAAATAATCATCATGTACAGATTTTGATAGCATGATATAAATATAAGTCCATGAATATTGATTTAATACCTATAGCCTCTAAATTTTAGATTTCCTAATAGCCAGGAAAATGAAATGTAGTGGTCAATGCATTGCGCATGAGGAATAGTATATAGACAGTTCAGTAGGCTAGTAGTGAGTGGCTACTCAACGATTTTTTTTCTGGGATTCACTTGGAGTTTCAAGATAGTTAGTGGTGGAATTATCCTTCATTCTTAATGGTGACCATTACACTACTTGATAGAGTAAGGAAGAGAAAACTGTTATATTCATAGAAACTATTCACATAGGAGAGTGTAGTTGGTGAGGACCCACCTCTAGGTTGGATTATTGGTAAAGATGAAATTATGCTTATCCATGGTGGTGTTTGGTTTCTAGTTGACATGAGTGGGGAGATGATGTGAGACTTTCAAGAACCATCTTGTGTTGCACAAACCATTTATACCAAGTTGTACTGTAACTTGTTCCATCAGTATAGGTGTCCGAGTATTAAAATAGATGTGTATAGCGTTGTTATGAGGTGTTCCACCTATCAGTTGGTGAAGGAAGAAAACAATAGACTATATTGAATTTTACAGTAGTAACCCATTCTTGAGCGGAAATGGGTTAACAAAGTGATGTATTTTGTGACGGGTTTTCCATGGTATCCATGAGGAAATTATTCAGTATGGGTTGATGTTGATATGCTCTCAAAGGTTTCTCTCTTTATTTATATAAAATAATCCTTTAGTGAAGACGATCTTCACTAGTTGTATATCTAAGAGATAATAGGACAAAAAGGGGTTGTGTTCAATATAATTTCATATATGGATGTATTGTTTACATCTTTTTCCTTGAAATGATAATTGATGATGTTGGGTACATAGGTACTTCTAAGCACAACATACCTCCCTAGACTGACAGTCAGTTACAATGTATGATACATGTTCTTGAAGAAATGTTACAATCACATATTCTGGATATTAGGATCTATTGAGAGAGGCATATTACCTAGGATGAGTTATCCTACCACATTATCTATTAGCAGACTATATATATAGAAACACATGGGTCTTTGTATGGTAGTCCATGTCAACCACCCATGTGATAGTTAGAGGCAGGTGAGGTAGACTTATTGGAACCACATCTCATGTATTAGACTTCTACGAATGTTAAATTGATTTATAATTGGATGGACACTACATAGTATCAACAAAAATATTATTCAGATCGAGGGAGACAACCTCTATAGTTCATTGTTGGGGATTTTGTTTTCATTTCCATTTAACCAAGGTTGGGACAGAGAAAAATTAGAATACATAGTAATATTTCACAATGATATGTTGGGACATTCATGTTTTGGGTAGATTTGTTCCTTTATCATATTGGTTTTATTTAACTTATAGGTTTCCTAACATACCTGAAATCATCCACATATCTCAATTATATTGAAAGAACTTAGAAAAGTCTCATTATTTTCATCCCAAAGAGTTTGAGTTATATGTTGACTCATCCTCTGAGGACTATTCAATTCATATCATTGACAGGATCATGACAGTTCTCTGTGGATTCTTTGTTCCTCTAGAACATGTGATTGGATGGAACAACTTTTTATAAGATGAGAATTTTGAGAAAGCGACCAATGTATGTGATCAGTGGATGGAATTGTTATCAAAAGAGTATTTACCACCCTTAAGAGTGAAATTGAGGGAGAAATTTCTGTAATGGGAGAAAATTATAAGAACTTGAGTATTCCTACAAGGTACATATCATTTCTCTAATGGTTTAAAAGTTTATTTACGGCTAAATGTGAGTACCCAATTTCATCACAGGTGTTTTTGGGTGTTTATTCATGGTTAATAACAATTATACAAATTGAGTAATGAAAATATGTAGGTTTCCCCTCCCTAGAGCTAAGCGAGCATGATTGGTGCACTATCTGGCCAATTAAGAGGGCAAACCTTGAGACCATATGGTTTTTGTGAAAATTAAAAACTAAAATCCATTAATCTATTTACTCAAAAAAATTCCCCATTCTCCAATGGAGAAAAGTCCCTCTTCTTTGGATCTCCCATAAATTAAAATTCTTCGTTTTTCTTCCAAATACCCATAAAATCACATATTCAAGTGTTACTCATCTCATTGTATCAGCATCAATGAGTTCTTTATTCATTTTTTTCTATTATGCATTTATTTTGGTATCATCATTTTTATTTTTTGGAAGCTAATGTTTTCAAATTTTAGTTTCATCTTCCATTATTAGATGTTATTCTGATCATAGTTCAATTAAATGCTAATACTATATGATAAATATACTACAAATATATAGTCGGTGGTATATATTTTTTCAATTGGTTTTGGTGAATAATTTGGCTAGATTTCATTATGCAACCCGCGAAACATTCCATAATGGCCTGTAATAGAAATTTAGAAATTGAATTGAAAGAATTGGGACATATTAAGGAATCCCTTAGGAACCCTTGAAAAGCATTAGTGCTTGTTTCCCATCCGAGACCACCCTTGGTGTGTTCCCCTTACCCTTAATTTTTTTTATTAAACTACAAAAATGGTGTGATTTGATATTCCCTAGTTAGAGGAATTCCATAATAAAATAAATGGAAATAAATTACATTACTAGATGACGTACTACCTCATTTAATTATGATATCATGATATTCCATGCGTGAATTGAATAAATTGATTAAATTTAATTGGTTGTATAAATGGGTACACTCATTTCTTGTGTAAGAACACAATTTATATTACAGGTATGGATCATTTAATATCCATAAATTTTCTATTTAAATGCTTTAATATGGCCTATTAAGTGTTCCCATTGTGGTAATGAAGGTATCATCAGTGTTTGGGGCCCATTTGAAGCTCGAAACCGATATTTTGGGGGAAAATAATCATAGTGCATAATTAATTGAAACCATACGTGGCATGAAGAATGGTTTAACAAACCACGTGATGAATGTCTAGAGAGGATGATGAGGCTACCTTGTTAGAAAAAACTATGAAATTTGCGAAACATGGCCTTGAGGCCTTTTCTGTAATTAGAATTCCAGGCTTTCACATATTTTGAGTACTATTAGACTACCCATGTGGACAAACAGTGTGAGGTTCCCTTTCCTATAGCTAACTGGGCACCTAAATCGTGAGACCTTGTTTTTTTCATAAAATTACAAATTTTATTATAATTAAAATCTATTTTAATCATTTATATCATTTTTCTTTATTTAATAAAGAATGATTCCACATAATTCCCTCTTAGTATACTATTCAAGGATTTTCTACCGACTCATAGTCCGATCTCCAATTCAGGATCTGGTCATCATGTTGGATCAGCATCAATGATCAATTGATTACTTTTTATTCATTCCTCATTTGGTTGAATATCATATGAGCTATTTTGGTTCAAGATAATTTTCCATACTAGTATGGATTTCACCACTTCATCGAATGTCTCTCAATCTGAATCAAATTATAAGTTAAAATGGTATGAGGAATCAACTATGAACCTATAGTCAGTGTTATCATGTGTTTTGATTAATTTTAGGTGGTTAAATATACACTATTGTTCCATATACCCAATTCTAAGAGTGTCTCCCTAAAAACTATTTTTAATCATTGAATGCAATTTTTTATAATTTCTTATCTTTTTATTGTGGACATCGATGAATGTTTATTGGTTAAATGAATTTTAATTGGAACCACCCTTTGGTTATGTTTTATATTTTAATGGGATACTTTTATGACCTATGAGTATGATACCCTTTAGGAGTTCCCTTTTTCCCCTTGTCATGGGATGTGAAAATTAAATTGAATCATTGATATGAATCATTGAATGGTAAGGGTTGAATGACCATGACACTAGACCCTTTCCATGTAATGTATCATTATTCTTGAGAATATTGTCTAAATGAAATACACACATGAGTTAATTTAGGTCCAAAACTTCTAATCTGGGGAAATCCTTTGTGCCACCTTTTGAGGTGAGGTATAAATTGACCGATCTTAGTGTTGAACATTAAAAAATAAATTGAAATTTTATAAATGGTATGGAATGATATTAAATGATGATATTCATTGGGTTACTCACGGATTCAAATGAAAATGTTAGGTAATGACTCAAATTTCATGAACTTTTCTTATGATCGACTAACACTTGGAATCTTGATTTGGACTGGCAAAGACATACTCAGTGGGTCTGACTATCATATGTTGAGTGATACATGGAATCATATGACAATCCCAAGGGCAGACTGAATGGATATTTGACCATTTATTCCACGGGTGATACATGGGACCCTATAGTGGACCACAGAAAATGGAGTCCTATGGTAGGGTCCTTATACCACCCATAAATTGATTTATGGGTTCCTAATAGGATCTCCATGGATGGGAGTGTAGGGTGTTGGATTATATTGAACCTGAAATGATTCATTTATTCAAACTTAGGAATTCTATAGAAGGTCTAACAATCTATGTTGAACTATAAATGAAATAGCATATATGACACGCCTTCGAAGACAAAGAACAAATTTGGATTTGGTCTTGTTTATACTGTATGATGGTCTCTTTAAGAATCCATGATCATGTTATCGTAAGGGAAATTAAACTATACACAGGGTATCGATAAATAATATTTAAATTATAATGAATGATTAATTGAGAGTGATTATAAATTTCATATGCCTCACTACTAAATCAATTATTTTCCATTTAAATAAACCTGTTTATAAATGAGAACCTGAAATTTATTAGATTTTTACTTTTAGTACTTCCCTTCATAATCAATTAGCACTCTGTTATATATATTCCATGGTTGTATAGAACATAACTAGGGCTGTTTCCATAAAGTATTATGTCTCACACACTATTCAGGAAACCTATGGTGACCCAAAGAGACTATGTGATTGGATGTATGGGTAAGGGAAAGCCCCCCAAAACAAGTTATTGATTACTTCTTGTAAGTTGGGGTGTTTCAGACTGAGCTGAGGCACATGATTCGACATGAGATACTTTTTTGGTATTTTTCCCTTTTAATACTTTTGATACATGTATCATATTTTATGATTGTATAAATGTTTTGGATGATTTATTATATGTATTAAATTTATTATCATTTTTTATATGAGATGATTTCTAGAATTGTTTATTTATCAGCCTTATGATATTTAATTTTTCTAGTTATTATAAGGATCTGGTACATGCCTTTCAATATATTTCAAATATTTTACACCTTGGTGATGAGTTCATAGTCTCCCAATAGACACATGTAGGCCCTCTCTGCTATTTGACAACCTTTGGTATTTGGGGTAATGCACATGTGGATTCATGGCCAACATGACATGGTTAATTGTTGAGTGGCATCTAATCCTAGGACATTACAATGTGTTATAAAATAATTATTTCTTAGTTTTCTATATTATTAAGAGAAAATAGAATGTGATAGGAAGGAAGTGGGGACTTTATAATGATCTTTTCCCATGAGTAACTATGTTGCTTAAAAGAAAAATCCAAATTTCAAAGAATTACATTTTTATTTTCAAGATTTTTACTATTACAGTTGATTTGATTCAATGAATGGGTGAATCAAAAGATTTTTAATGTTATAGTTGAAATTATTATGGGTTCTATCGTGTTTCAACCTGATTATATGTGTATATTTTATCTAATGAATCATGTTTGGCACGTTATAGCAATCACATACCATGAATTTTTCCATGCCATTTTTGATAAGTTACTTATTTCATGATATTGTGATAGGTTTTATGATAGATATTCATGTGGCTGTGATAGGTATTCTATATCTTTTTGTTTTATGAATATAGTGGATGCAACACCTTGGTTATGTAGGTGTGATCTTAATGCTATGAACCATTTGATTCAACTGATTTAATGTGAATGTGATATAATATTGAAAATGAATAGGAATTCAAATGAAATGAAAAAAACATGTTTATAGTATATAACATGACCTAGGACCATCCTTATTAATAGGAAGTCGGTATTGTTTTAGGATTATATGTGGTCTACACATCACCAAGACCTAGCTCATGGAGTTAACACAGGGGTGTGTTATTATATAGGAATGCCTATATATATATATATATATCCTATTTTAGTATATGTGATAATGATATATGAAATTTGATAATTTTCTTGATCTGATGCGTGATATTAGAATTTTTAGAGGTTTTCCACAATGGCGTCCTCTGGTCATACGATATTAGGTTGTAGGTGACAAAAATACAAAGTTGGTGATTAATGTAATACCAAGCGATCCTCTAGTATTGCGTATTGCGACACTAGTAGTTATACCAGAAAAAGGGATTGAGTTCAAAAATTAGTGAGGGTTTCATTCATTTTATGAATACTGTTAAGGGGGAAGTGAGACTTTAGCCTACTATGGAAGAATTTACATGTGAGTTATATTATCAGCATCCACTGACACTTTCGGGTGATCGTGGTCTTCATGCTATAGAGTCCTAGATATATACCATGGAATCTAAATTAGATAATCTAGATAATATTTCTAAGATGAGGGTAAAGCTCACTATGTATACATTGTGTGATTTTGTAAAGATATGATGGGATAAGACAATTGAGTTGGATCATCATTATGATTTTTCTTTGAGGAATTTTCATACATCCTTCTATGATTACTTCAATATCTAGGCTTTGAGGGGTAATAGATCCCACTATTTCTAACATGAGGAGTAGGGCATGTTATCAGTGATGGAATATTCAGCTCATTTTAGAAAGCTTTAGCACTTCACACCTCTCCAAATGGGTGGAATGCTATCGATAACCAGTCGATTTGATGATGGTCTATAGTATGACATATGATTTTAGGTGAATTTATTTTTACTAACTACCATTTTAATAATAATAAATCTAGTGCTTATAAAATATCATTACCTATGTGAGACTAGAGGTGCGAGTAAGTGTTGTTCAAAATATCAATTTGGTACTACATCGACTGATAATATCAATATACATCTAGAGCACCAATTCTGTGATATTATTAGCAAGATAGCACACATAGGAATGCATTTGAGGTGATACCAATGTGGTTGGATAAGAAATAAGAGGCCTACATTGAATGAGGGACCTAGTCGAGTGCCAATAAAGTGGTTAGATGGTCTATTTATAGTTCTAATGAAGAGATTTTACTCTACTAACCCGAAAGAGAGGGTCTGCACGGACACCCCATTCATGAGTGGGATCAGTATCCTATTATCAGGTAGTGATTTGGGCTATATATCTTTGATCAATCTATTTTGGCTTTCATTGTCATGGTATTTAGACCAAATTTTATAGTTTTAGTAGTTTGGATCTGATTAAGGTAGCCATGAAGTATTATAGTATCATGGTTTAGGCCAGATATAAGTAGTCTAACAAACCATTGAGGGTTATGATCCCAAAACATCAACTGTAAGAGGTACTGCACTGGTATCCTCTATCATATCTTCCAAACAATTTGATACACGGGATTCATATATCATTATATTTTTTCCCCTATGTGGAGTGTTTTTGGCCTTGTTTTATAGTTGTAATTGATTAATAAAGCTTGAAACTCATTTAAGGATTGCAATAAAGGATTTATGTCCATTTAGAGAGTTACCCCAAAATATTGGAATGTTTCAATTCATATGGGACCTTATTTTCATTGATATCATAGGTTTCAACATCATTCTCAACATGAACTAGCTTGTCTACTTTCATCATTTTATTGATTTATATCACAGTAGGGTGTCCATCACATCACTAGAGGAAAAACAATTTATTATTAAGGGTGAATTTGAGGGAAATGTGATTCTAATTTGATGAAATCATCCTAGGTTGGGGGGATGAAAACTGTTATTGTGATTTTTTATATGGATGATCAGGGAACTTGTCAGGCATATTTCCCTCTAGTGGCTGATTTTTTCAAAGATTTTTTCCAAGAAGATGTTCAAGATTACCTATATTGAGACAACAAGAGTTATTTATCAAGATATTTCCAAGAGGAACATAGGTATCCATTCATCCTTATTGGATGGCTAATACTGATAAGTAATTACTCAAGATTCATTTATTGAATTTTGAGGAAAATGGGTTTATCCAACCCAGTACTTTGCTATGGGGCATGCCTGTCCTTGCAGTGATAAATGCGGATGATTCCCTTAGTCTATGTGTGGATTAACTGAAATTGAAAAATATGACATTTATGTATAGGCATCCTCTACTGGGGATGGTTGATATCTTTGATCAGCTCTGAGGAGCTGATTTTTTATCAATGATTGGTTTGAGTTCTTCTTATCATCATTTTTGTTTTAAAACATCAGACATACCTAGCCAAAAATGTTGTAGTAGGTATGGTATATAGAAGTATTTAGTTTTGTCATTTAGTATCACCAATAGTTTTCATGGCACTGATGAACTGATTTTTCCATCCATAACACAATTCATTTGTCATGTTATTTGTGGATGATATCTTGGCATATTATCATAATTGATACAATTGTGCCAATAATCCTGAGATCATATTGGATCTATGGAGAATTAAATAGTTATATACTATTCTCAAAATGTTCCATTTTTTTGATAGATCATATTCCCTTCAAAGGTCACAATATTTGAGAGACTAGTGTCTCAGTTGACCTAGAGAAGGTGTGAGCTGGGTCTTCCAAGGAGCTTCCCAAGAATGTATTTAAGGTACGATGTTTTCATGAGGATAAATGGTTTATACATGCCTTTCATAGAGGAATTATCATACCTGGAAGTGAAACATACATGATTTAATTAGAACGGTGTTTAGTTTATATGGTTATATTCTTATGAGATGACCATTCATGAGTTAAAAAGGAGATATATTTCAATGGAAATAAATATTTTTCAAAATCTTGTAAGGAGTTACATTATTTAATATGATGTATAAGGTATTGGTCTATGAGTAGTTATTATATAGAGATATAGACTAATTGTGTATTCGTTACGACAGTTGAGTCCACATGTGTGGAATTTACCGACACATGATATAGAGTTAGGTAAAATTGTTAATTCATTGAACTGTTAGAGAAATTAATTAGGTGGAGTGCGTTTTGTGGTTTACACAGAAAATAAAATCCTCATATACATATTTACCCAACATAAATTGAATCAAAGGTAGTGATTTTTCACTGAATACCATTATTATTTTGACATCTATCTTCCCTATAATCCTAATAATGTCAATGAAGTGGTCGATGAACTGGGAGGATGACACAGATACATGTTATTCATTAGTCACGTAGTGATTGGAATATCATGGATTTTTCACTGAGATTAACATGGATTTTGAAGATAGTTAGGGTAAGACTTATCAATCATCCATAAATATTACCTATACCCAACTAGATAGAGTAAGGATGAGGAAGTGATCGAGTTATGAGAGAATTGTCCTACGAAAGAGTGTGGTGGTCGAGGACCCTCCTCCTAGTTGGACTATATGTGAGGACTAAATAATATGAGTATATAGTCTCATACGGGTTTCAGTAGACATGTCCAAGGAGGTAATGCATGAATTTAATGCTTACTCTTGGGTAGTGATACCTAGTATCAGAAAGATGTATTAGAACTTACAACGTCAATACTGGTGGTCAGGAATGAAATATGATGTTGCTAGTTTGGTCAGGAGGTCTCCCACCTGTCAGCAGGTGAAGTAAGGACACCAATGACAAGATATAATTTTAAAGCAATTACCCATCCATGAGTGGAAGCTGGTTGATGTTGCAATGGATTACATGGCAGATTTCTTGACGTCGCCACAAGGTAATGATGTTGTAAAGGTTTTCATTGATAGGATCACTTAGGTTAAAAATTTCATCTCTTTCAAGGAAACCATCAGTGTTGATGAGCTTGGGATGTTTGAAATACATAAGATAGTGAAACTTCATGAGGTCTCACATACTATAATTTTAGATAGGTACCCCTGGTTTACATTTTATTTATGGAAAGGGATATGTAGTATGCTAGGTAGACAACTGCTTCTAACAACAACATACCCCCATAATAGATTTCCTGTCAGAGTACATGATTTTGGTGCTTCAGGACATTCTATGAGATAAAGTATGGGATTTTGGGGGATCAAGGGAGAGTTACATACCCCTGGTTAAATACACCTACCATAACAAATTTCAGGCCACTATACAGACGGTTCCTTTTAAGTATTTTAACGTTAGGCCATTCTGATAACTATTGTGTTGGTTAAAGGTTAGAGAGGAAGCTGGGATGGGACCTTGTCTTATTCTGGAGACCACCGACCATGTTTAGTTGATTCAGAATCAGATGGATATTATGTTGTCTCATCCTAAATCATACACTGATAACCATAGATTCCTTCTAGAGTTCATGGTTTGGGATTGTGTTTTCCTACCTATTCCACAAAGGTTGGGACAAAAGTGGATCTAGAGATAATGTAATCCTTCAATACATTATGTCGTTCAATTTGAAATTCTAGAGAGAGTTGGGTTTGTACCATACCAGTTGTAGTTAACTCATATGTACTATGATATTCACGATGTCTTCTTTGTATATTAGTTACAAAATTATTACACATAATACTATCAAGAATTTCTTCCTAAGGAGATTGAGTTACGTTTAGATTCATCCTTTGAGGAGAATCCTCTACATATTATGGATTGTTGAACGAGGGTTTTATATGGCCTATCCCTTCATTTAGTATTGGTGTTATGTAAGAATGATCGAGTATAGGATGTGACCTGGGAGAAGGAGGGTGATTTATGATTGATGTGGAAGGATTTATTCAAAGATCACACTTCACCACACTTACAAGGCAAATCCCGAGACAAATTTCATTAAAGGGTGTGTTTTTTAGAAATTGGTTCTTCTTTGATCCATGGAACCTTTTAAATCCATCAAATTTTATTTTAAATGTGTACACATGTCCTATTAAGAGTTCCTAGTGAGGTAATGGAGGTTTCATGGGTGTTTGAGGCTCGATTGAAGCCTATATACCAATATTGATGGTAAAAAAACCTCATGAATGATTATGAAAAATAGTGTGGGGAATGCCATATGTTATGATAAGCCATGAGAGGCATGGTAATAGAGTAGAATGAGGCTACACATTTTGACCAAACTATTTGATTTTGGATGCACGTCCATGAATCCATGTCTGCAATTTTGACATTGCGTTTTGGCATGGGTTGTGCATGGTTTGTAAACCCATGCTGATAACCATGATAAGTGCCCTTCCCTACAGATATACATGCATGGTTGTCCCACAATTTGTCAAATCATGCACCTAAACCATGTGACCGTATTATTTTTAGTAAAATATCAAAATTTACCGTTTCATAGAATCAATTTCTACCCCTTATTTCATTTTAATCTCCCACACAGCAAAGGCTTCCATTTGAAGCCATCTTGGAGAACTATTCAAGGATTTTCCACTGACTGTCTAATTCAAGAGACACTTGACTCATTGGATCTTCATTAGTGAGTACTTGATTCATTGTTATTCACTCCTCATTTAGTTTGGTATCATCTATCCTATTTTGGTGTAAGATAATTATCACTATTTTTATTTTCGTTGTTTATTATTTTATTTTCTCCTGATCTGAGTAAAATTAAGAGTTGATATTGGAGGAGATACCATCTACATTCATATTTTTGGCATTCACATTCCTTAATTTTAAATTCTAGTGGTTATATATACTATATTATGACACGCTCCCAATTCCCTGAGAATCGCCCATTAAAATGTGTTTTAATCATTGATTCTAATTGTTTACCATGACCTATGTATTTATATAGGTCTCTAATGAATTATTATAGGTTAATTTCCTAGAAATCAAAAACATACATATGGGAATTTGTTTATTTAAATGGTCCATTTTGATGGAATTATATTGGGATACGCTTGAGTAGTTCCCTTTATCCCCTTTTAATTAAATGTGAACATTAAATTGAATCCATGACATGTATTGCTGAATGGGAAGGGATGAATCATAATGAACCTTGAATGTTTCCTTGTGATGAATTTTTATGATTGATAATCTTGTTTAAATTAAACGTCTATGTAAGCTAATTTAGGGCCATGCCTTCTAAGCATGGATAATTCTTTATTCCACCTTTTGAGGTGAGGTATAAATTTTATATTTATGGTGATGAATTTGAAATAATTTAATAAAATTTGTTATATAGTATTGAATGATATTAAATATTTATATTACATGGGTGAGAAATAAGTTGAAATGAATAAATCAATTGAAGAACCCAATTGGATTAAACCTTACATATGCCTGATTGACACTTGAAATCCTGATATAGACTGCCAAAGACCAACTCAATGAGTATGACTATCAGAATATGAGTGATACGATACTTCATTTAATAATTCCATGGATGGAATCAAAGGTAAATTGATCATTTATGGAATGGGGGATAATTGGGATCCCTTTGTGGACTTCCAAGGAAAAACTTGAATGTTTGAGACCTCATACCACATCAAGAGAAATACATGGGTTCTTGAGAGGTTTTCCTTGGATGTGCCTGTAAGATGATTGTTTATATTTCACCTGGAGGGATACCAAGATTCCAAAAATGTAATTCGATGGAAGGGATTAGGTTTAAAATTATATTATAAATGGAATGGTTTATATAACTCATCTTCCAAGCCAAATCACATGTTTGGATTCGGTCTTATTTATACATTTTTGATGGACTATTTATACATTATTGATAATTTTACCACATTAGAGGTCAAGATATATGTAGGGTATCTTGACATAATATTTAAAGTTGAATAAATGATAACTTGAGGATTCTATTACATGATATAATACTAACTATTAAATTATATGTGTACCATTTAAAAGAACATGTTTCTAAATGAGAACCTATAATTTATAGGATATTAACATTCATTAAATCCTTTATTACTCTATTAGTTCTAAAAATATATATTATATATTCATTGAATTTATGGAACATACCATAGGTGGTTTCCTATTTGGATTATTTCTCATATCCAGTATAGGCCACCATGGATCCGACACTTTGAGGACTAAAAATTCATTATACAGAAGAACTATGGGTTTCGTGACATAATTGTTTTTATGAATAAACCATGGATTTTCTCACTATTATATTAAATCTAAAATGATGTGGATGACATGATATGTATGGGTGTACAGAGAGGTGACGTTGGTTACTATTTTTTTGATATAGATGTATTGTTATATGAAATGTCACTTGTTTTTTAGGATCCATATATGGATATGTAGTATCACATTCTTGTTTTAACTATGACACGAGTAATTTACATTCATATTTAATACCTAATTACTTCCATGCTATTTAGCTTATTATGTTGCATAGCATGGAATTCTATAGATCTTCAGGTGGTTACAAATTAGTATTGTATATCATACCATGTTTGGGATACTTTTGGGTACTCGAATAGACTTCATGGATGAATATAAGGGCCGGTGCACGAACCCATAGTTTGAGGCTTGATTTTGGGCCATGCATAAGAGAAGGGGAGAATAAGACTGTGCCAAGGGTATTGATGATATCAGGAGATAACACTATTATTATTATTTTGGTATTTTTTGAATTATACTATAATGTATTATTTTGTAGTTGTTTTGGATGATTTATAGAGAAATCTATCATCATACTTAAATATGATATAATTTTAGAATTATGGTCCTCTCTTTCTGTTGTTATCCATTTAATGACTGTTATACAACTTTTTCTATTGGTTATTGTCAAAATTATATTCTTTTACCCTATAATGATAAGGATATAGTCTCCAAACTAAGAGATCTATTATGCCTCTACTATTCAGCAGCCTCTAGAGTCTCGAGAGATGTTCTTGTGGCCATGATTCCAAACAAACTTGGGGGACTGTTTAGTGGAATTTGTGTCTGGGACATTACAGAAATGAAAAAAATTATTTCCAATGGAATTTCCCATATTACAATTATCTAATATAGTTTAAAACATATAAATAACATGGATTACCAAATAAAAACATTATTTTTATAAATGAATAAACAAAAGAAGGGGTATTTATTTAAATTAAAAAGAATATAATGATATAATAGTATCCTAACCTTTGGAAAAGTAATATCAGCAATAAGAATAGTTACCCAATTAACAGAAAAATAACCTCACATATGAATTTATTAATAAAATATAGGAATATTAGAAATGAAAATTCGAAATATTTATATATATTTATATTAAAATTAATGTTTTAAAAATGATAAATTTAGTGTTTTTTTTTTTGAAATGTATGTTTTTTTTTGAAATGGAAGAAAATTTTATTGAAACAAATAAATTATTACATGAGTCTAACATACAGAATCATATTACAGTCATTCTCATGATGAGAGTGCAAGTCAGTAGGGAGATCATCAAGCTAGGTAATATCTTGATTTACTCTCTTATTAGAAAGGCCATCCACCACTGTATTATCTTCACGATTAATATGAGTAATAATGTAATTGATGTCTCGAAGTGAGTGGGTGCAGTCCATCCAACGAGTTGTAATCGACCACGTAATGTGTTTCACACAATTCCAAATTTCTTAGACAATGGTGGTCGAATCACATTTAATCCATATATTGTTCCAACCATGGCTCCTTGCAAAAGCAACAACATGTATCATTCCCATCATTTCAGCCTCGAGAGAAGACACAAAGCCGCATGATCCACGAAAACATCCAAGGATCTAGTCATGATGATTTATAAAGATAGCTCCACAACTGGAGAGACCTAGATTTCCTTTGGAGGCACCATCCAGATTACCTTTAATCCAACCAGGGAAGGGGTCATGCCAAAAAAAAATCAAATTGTGCGGTGCGGTTGAAATCTTTTTCCATCAATACGATGTCATCGCAGAATTGTGAAGTCATTTACAGTGTTATTGTAATGACCCTTTTTCATCAAAGTTTCTTTACAAATGGAAATAAGGATCCACATCTTCTATACATTATGATCGAGTGAGTAGTTGTTATGAATAATATTGTTTCTATCATACCATATCACATGGTGATGCTCGGCAACCACAAGTAGAAATAGCTTCTTAATTTGCTATGAATTTTACATTTTAGAAAATATATTTAGTTGAGTGTTGATTGAATCAAGAATCAACCATCTATAGTTAAATATATCAAAAATATAGTTTGAAAGAGTAGAATATGCAGCACAAGAAAGGAAGAGATGGTTAGTGTCTTCTCTGTGTTGATTTCAGTGTCTAAATTTAGAGCAATGTTGAATACCATACAATTGAAGGCATATGTCTGTCGGAACACTATTTTGAGAAAGGCGCCAGATAAGAATGAATATTGAGGTTTTTATCTAGGGATTTTCGAAAAGCTTTATCCAACCCAAATTACTTTTAGAGTTACAGAAAAAATTATTATAGAATATTTTTGACTTAAGCATAACAATAGGTGTGGGTTCCCAAATAAAAAATTCATCAGTGTATGAGAAGTGGTAGTTATTGATGACATGCATATGGGCTTCAGTTAGATGATCATTTTGAAAATTTAATATATCTCTAATTGAGTAATTAGTTCTCTTAGGGATTTTATTAAGAAGAATCATAGAAATTAAGGGGGAGACAGTCTAGTTATCCAACCAGAAATTGATGGATGATTCCTTGGTAACCATCCTTATAGAATTATTCATAATTCTAGACAAATACTATTTAATAAGAGGCCAGATACAGTAGTTAAGAAAATTCAACTTTTTTTCCTTGAGTTTTCCAAGGAATCCCTTTTTGAGAAAAGAAAAATAATTAGAATTATTATATAAATGGTTCCGGGTGATTCTAGATTGATGAGATTCATTAAAGTACTATAGATTTTTTTATCCCAATCCCATACTTTTTAATAGGTTTGCAACATGTTGACCATGGGACACTCACATGTTTTTCTCCAACGTACTACCAGTCCAAATGAACTTATTGATAGAGGAATTAATTTTTTAATAAGACCATTGGGCCATTTATAAACCATCATGGAGTAGAAAATTTTAAACACCACAGTGGATTTGAAAAGACATTTTCTGCCTACCATAGAGAGGGATTTACCTTTCCAAGAAGATAATTGGTTAAGAACATGGTCAATAATGGTAGAAAAATGAGATGACATGGGTCTACCCCAAAAAATTGGAACACCAAGATAAGTAAATGGAAAAGAGATTTCTTTAATACCTATGTTATTAATAATATTACATTTACAACTAGGAGAGAAGTTTATGTTGATGACGCTGGAGGATTTGTTCCAACTAATGGCTTGACTAGAAATCTATTCCTAATGAGAGTGAAAATTTTTGAGGTTTTGAATATTTCTTTTTCCACCCTCTAAAAAAAGGATAATGTCATCATCAAAAATATGATGGATGGGATCATTCATATTCCTAGACACACGAATTGGATTGTGTAGGGTTTGATCCATAAGACGAGTGAGGAGGCGACTTAGGTAGTCATCCGCAATGGTGAAGAGGATGGCCGATAGGGGGTCACCTTGTCGTAAGCTTTTTGTGCATTTAAAATATCTCTTGGGGAGCCATTGAACAATATATAAATAGAGGCCAATTTAAAAAAGGTTCAGACTATATTGATAAAAGAATCACTAAATCCAAATCCTTGAAGAACCTTGATGATGAAACTCCAATCCATGGTATCAAAACATTTTTTTTATGTCAAGTTTGATGGAAATATTACCCCCTCTATTAACTTTTTTTAGAGTATTAATGAATTCAGAAGAAAGAAAAATACATTCCTGTATGGATCTACCATTAATAAACCCAAATTAGTTCTAGGATACAATTTTGTCTATGATAGTTGAGAGTATATTAGAAAAGATTTTAGGGTTGATTTTTTAAAGGGTGTTAATAAGATCAATGGGTCTAAACAGGAGGATCTCAGAATCATTTTCCACTTTAGGAATCAAGGATAGGAATTGTGCATTAAGACCATGTGGGAGGACACCCTTGGAGAAAAAAGATTTGATTATTTTACAAATATCACAATGGATCATGTCCCAATAGCATTGAAAAAAAAATCATTATTAAAACCATCAGGCCCCAGAGAACTATTAGGATTCAGACTAAAGAAAATTTCCTTAATTTCTTGATCAAGAGGTATTCTTAAAAGGAAAGTGTTACCCTCACAATTGACTACATTTGGAAGGCTCTCAGGAAGAAGGTCTTTGTTGTTATCTAGAAAATTAAAGATGGATTCAATGTAAGAGACAATAGGATTGGAAATATCATACTCACGGTCTAAGAGGTTTTCCCCATCTATTAAAATATATAGCGGTCTACATGATTTCATGAATCTATGAAGCGAGTTATAGAAATTAGTGATTCTATCACCATCAGATAACCATTTAAATTTAAAAGTTTGTTTCCTTATATTCTCTTTAGAGGTGAGAAAAGAGCTTAATTTTATCGACATGTTGATTTTGTGAGTTGGATCAGTGTTGAAATCAGAGGTAGTGTTATTATTATGAAGTTTCTTAAGCTCATCTTCTAGATGAAGATTTTCATTTTTAATTAGTTTAGCAGTAGAACTGCCCCATATTTTGAAAATCTACTTGAGATGTTTTGAATTAACAAAAAAAGTGTCATTACAGTGTGACATAGAAGTCCAAATTTTTTTATGATATCTGTGCATTCATAATTAGAGAACCATGCATAGTTAAAAAGAAAAGTTAATGAGGGTTTCATATTTTTGATGAAGACATTGACCAGAATAGGATGATTATCAGAGTGAAACTTTTGGAGGGTGATACTGGAGATGGTATCCCATTTATCTAAATCAGGGAAATTCGTGAAAGCTCTATCCAACATGGAGGAAACTATCCTATTATAATTCCTTCTATTCCCAGTATGTTTGGAACCAGTTAGAGTAATTACTACATGGTTGTTGACATCAATGGACGTTTTAAATTCTCTCAATGAAATAACATCATGATACGGGACAAAGTTTTCACTATAATTAAGAATAGCATTAAATTCCCCAATAAAAAACCGAGGAGTATTGATATTGGTACTTATGTAGGTAAGATCATTCCAAAAGGGCCTCCTATCTTGATATCGATTTGTAGCATAAACAAAGGAGTAGAAGGAATGATCGCCATCACTTATGAAATCAAAAGTAAAGGTTTGATCAGAGAAATTAAAAACCCAGACATTTTTAATAGTTGAGTGCGATGAAACCCAAAGAGATTCAACATTAGAATAATTTTTTGTTGCACCTAAAAAAGAATAAGCATGCTGGCATAGATGGGAGTATTTAGTTGAATAGTTAGTTTTGGGATCAGCAATAGCAAACAAAATTATAGAATGTGTGTTAATCAGTCTTTTTAAAACTATATACATGCTGGAGTTGGAAATACCCTGACAATTCCAGAAAAATATCTTTATTTAAACCTAGGTTTGGAGCTAGAGCTCCCCGTTTTTTGGTTTCCAAAACCCTTCTGCCTAGAAGACCTTCTTAGCTTTCTGGCATTGTTTGGGTTGGTAATCTATTTCTGCATAGTATTAGGTGAGGCTAAGGGGACTTCCTTGGCATTATTCGTGAAAGGTTCATGTATGGAGGAGTTCACAGGTGAATCTACAAAGATCCTAATATTACTATTTATATGATTCACATTTTGTGTAATAAACAGATTTTTAGTTCTCACAGAAGTAGAATTGCTGTTACCAATTTAAGAACCTTTCACAGAAATAACATTTCTGTTAACAGTTGTAGAATCTCCTACTGAAGGATTGATAAGAATAGAAGAAAGAGTAAATAATTCTGGTGAAGCCATAGGTGTTGTATCACCCATTTCTAGGCTTGAAGGTGGGACCAATTGCCTATTAGTAGTAGGCAATAATGACTCCTTCTAGAAAACTAGTTCATTATTTAAAGATGGAACATCTGGAACTCTTGTTTCATCATTAATATGTAGTTTACCATTGTCGTGTATGGGTTTTTAAATACCAGTCTTACCTAAGACTACTGGCTGACTGATTTTATAGCCCCGTGCAGACTGTTTGTTGCATACAGTTTCATGTACAACCAAGACAGAGTTGGCATTTCTAGTAACATGTTATGTAGGAGGAAATTTAGTGTAAATAGATCTATCAAAATGAAAATTATGTTCCTCACAAATAGTGGACATTGAAATAGAAATAATTTGATTATCATCAACCAGTTTATTACTTCTCGAATCCTTAATATACAAGATAATATCAGCATTTTCAGCACTAATTAATGTAGGGGTCGTGTTGTTGCATACTGGTTGAGTAGTATTGTCAACAGAAGTATTCTTTTCTTCACCCTCTGGGAGTTTTAGGGAGTTACCATTCTATTAATTTATATCCTCAGTGTGTGGCACTGGAGGACGTAATGCACACTCCATAACTTTATAAGGATTCCATGAAGGATTAAACTCCTTCACCGGATTTCTAGGAGAATTACATTTTGAGTCCTTGAATTTGGCTTCAGGATTTGTTTTAGTTTGAATATGAACTTCCTTAACAATTGTTTCAATTTCATTAAAAATACATTGGTCCTACGTCTCATTTTTGTGTTCTTCCACTAAATCGGCCCATGATTTTTTCACTTCAATCCGTAATGGAGACAAGATCTTGGGTTTGATAACCCACTTTTCTATGTTCCTCTTGGAGGTTTCAGTTTTATCAAACGCAGGGCCTTTAACATTTTTTTTAGTATCAGTACATTTAATACCCCTTGTTTGAGCGGTCTTCTTGTGCACTACTCTACATTTTAGAATTATGTGGCCTATAATTTTACTATAGTCACAGAAATGAGGTTTTCTCTCATACTCAATCCTCACTTCAGTTATATTGTATTTAGCATTAAGAGTAATGGAGTGTTTCATTTTAGTTTCCTGGTTCACTTCCTCCATTAATCAAGAAAATAATCCTAAATCATCAGTTAAGGTACTTAGATCAATTTTCATAAGGGTACGAATACAAGATGTCATGTCATTTATGATCATTAGGTGCTAAAAACCCAATTGAGATTATTTAATCTAACCCACAACTGAGATGTAGTGTTCCTATGTGTGTTCGGATTAAAAGAAAAATCCCATTTAGAGATACGCAAAATGCCATGCTTGAGTAGTAAATTACCTAATCTCCAAAACCAGTATAATTCTTCTTACGAAGATAGTAGAATATGGAAATAACCCTTACCGATTAAGACCAGTTTTCAATTTGAAAATCCCCAACAGTGAGTAATATGAGGCTTTAGATTAAGTTACGACCGAGGTTTTCCACCCTTTAAATATGTAATGAGGCCCATGATAGAAACCTTACACATTCAAGCCCTCTGATGAATCACTTTGAGATCATCTTCTAAAGTAAATCCTCCATTGTCCATTTTTTTGAACATAGGTGGCTTCGTCTAATTTGATTTTTGAAGATATAATCCCTTTAGAGCCTCGAGTAAAGAGATCCCCATAGCTTTATCAATAGGCACTGGTATTGAGTTATGCTCTATGAGGGTTTTTTCCTATTTCGTGAGAGAATTAGTGGAGACAAAAGATCACTCCCATTCCGGATCAAAGGAGGTCGTGATACAAATGATTTTGTAGGGAGATATCCTAACATCTCAAATATTCTGCAACTTTAGGGTTGAGGTTCAAGGGTTTGCCGAGATGTTTGGAGAGGCGCTCTAACATATCTTTATCATTGTCCGTTTTGAAATGTAAGTATTATTTTAAAAGTATATAATTAAAATAATTAAATAAAATACAATTAATTTTTCATAAATATTTTCAAGAATTAATATTTTTCATTCTTATGATTATAATATTGTTTTTGGGTCCATAATTTATTTTTTAAACTATGATAAAATTATATAGAATAATAGAATGTAGATTTTTTTGAAAATATATTTCTTTTAATTAAAAGTTAAATTTCATATATTTAGAAAACTATTTTCCAAAAATATAGTGCAATCATGAAATCTAGATTTTGAGAAATGTTAGGGGTGATTTGTTTGTGATTATTCTAAAATACATTAATTTTGGGTGTGTTGTATAATGTGGTAATTTATGGTATTTAACATTTAAAAAATGTATAGGAATTTTTGAGTCATAAAATATTTAAGAAACAATTAGTTTGAACTAAATGAAATAGTTACTATACTAAGTGAAAAGAATCATTAGTATTAATAGTATTCATATAAACTAAAAAATTATTGAATAAAATAATCAAAAATACATTACTTCTCGAAATATAAATATTAAAAGTCACCACCTCTTCTCCTCATGTCATATAAGATTGGTATCATGCTTACATTCTACCCAATTTCTCCCCAAAGCAGTTCCCCCATGTCTATTATCTTCTAGACTGAATAAAACACCTAAAAAATTATATATAGAGTTCCTCAAGGAGATAATATTCAAGTTGTAAAATCCTCCACTATTTTCTTTTAAATTATTTATTTATTCAATCACATCTTTTTATCCATTATCAAATGTTATATGGTAAATAACATAAATATACTAGGATATTATTTTATTAATGGAATATCCGTCATCAAATCTCATCTACTCTCATTTTTCGTAAAATGAAATGATCGTCTGTGTGGTGTTGATTCATAACCTTCTTGGATGGGGACTTTTCATTAATCATTACCTTTGTCAAGGATGGTCATAAAACCATTATATCAGTTTAAAAATATTATAATATGTATATTATAAAATATTTAATATTCTAAGACTAGTATAGGAACATAATATTAATTAAAATGATACTAGTTTGTGATGGTCATAAATACCACCAAATAAAATAATCATTTTTCAATAATGTTATATCTACTGAATAATCCTCATGTACAAAAAGAAAATGAGATATGAGATTGTTAATATTTTTGGAAGTTAATAAATATCATATAATTATACTTATATATATTTTTATCTAGTTTACATGGACATAAATAATATAACTTAGGAGAGATAATATTGAAATCATTAAAAAAACAGTCCCAACACGACAACATTAAACATCAAAATTCATCAAAATGACCATAAATGAACTCAATGAAATTAATATATATTGGTTATTTTTAACTAATAAATTAATTGATTTACTTTTATTATCCAAGTTATTAAGTTTATGTTCATAACACATTCAAATATAAGGAATGATATTTTTTCGAAACCACCATTTTTCCATCGAGATAAGCATTCTCTTTTGTTAACAAAATGAAATTCATAATAATTCTTATGTACACATCTTAAATTATGTGTGTATGTTCCAGAAATATATACCAAGATCAATTATTCATTATGGGATGATTAAATACATTTTTATAAGGTTTCATTCTCAATTCATCAAGATAATTAATCCTTATTTAATAGAACTTCCCCATTTCTTACCCATTCTCATGTTAAAACCATAATCTATTTGAATCCACCATTATTTTACAACAAAAACTAAATTTTTAATGAAATACTATATTATTTAATTTATAAATTTATATAAATATATTTTACTATTTATATTGAAAATAGTCTTTTATATTTTCCCCTAAAACTACAAAAAAATTTCTCATTTATAATGGTTCTTATAAAATACTTTTACATGTTATTTGTTCAGTGGGATAAAGTATTTCTTGTTTTTTGTATATTTTCTATTCTGAATTTCCATGTATGATTTTTATTCAATATTTCATGGAAACAATTATAATACACCTACTAGATATTCCTTATAACATAATTATGATACCAATTTCCATCCAAGGGTAACCATTATGTTTATTCTTTATGTCTGATTCCTAATGTGGTAAATATATGGATGAACATGTTATAATGAATTCTCCTAGATATAAGTCGAATTAATTGGGTAATTTTTAGTCAAATGTGACGGCATGTTGGGATATGGAGTAAACCTAACCCCTTTATGGGATTTTGTCTACCATGTGATATATTATTGGTATCTACCCCTGAATAATGTTTATGTCTTATTATATATTACCAAATAAATTATATGTTTACATGATTACATGTTCCACTATCCTATATGACATCCATCCATTTGATTATTCTTGTGCCATTCATTTTTATGTCATCATGTTATGCATACTAACTCTGGTACTATTCTTTATTCCTATTTTAATTCACTTTTTGGGATTTTTAGCTCATCAAATTATTCATGTATTTCCCATGTTATCCTAAACAGATGAAAAATATTAAAGTATGTTTGGATGTCATTATGTATTTTATAAAATGATAGATTTATTTTTGTTTCTTGATTTTGGATTATGTACATAGTATGGTCAAGGCACTATACATTACAATCATTGGCTTTTATTTGATGGTTAATTTTTCTCAAAATCAATCAATAATATGTATAAAGGGATAATAACATTATATAAACCAAATAATTTGATATTATATAGACATATCTATCTTCAAATAAATCAAATAAAAAAAATAAAATAATCAAAACTCTATAAAAGTATATAATAAAATACCATAACGACATACACATTTCCCATTAATCAATGGTTTGAAACAAGTGAAAACTAAAAATAAAATTCCCAAAAATAATTTTTGAAAATAAAATATCCTTCCCTATTGTCAAAAAAATTATTTTATATCTTCTTTATAATGACCCTCATGTGGAAGAAACCATTATGGAATTTTTTATTACATTTTCATTATAAACAAAATCAGTCTTCTTAAAGAATCATATTTATAATAATTGATTTTAAATTCTCTCAAATAGAATTCCAGGTAATCAATTTTTTGAGATTAATTAATTAAAAATAGAATAATTTTAAACCATTAATTGGATACCATGTTATAGAATATATATTCTATTTAATGTATAACTCAAGTTATAACAATATCCTTATTTTGGATTGTTATAAATCCAATGACATCCAAGTAATAATAATGATATCCATTAGTAATAATTATTTATGAATGAAAATTAGTATTCAAATAACTCAACTGTAACATTATTATAATGATTACAATTATTAGTGTACTAACAATATATTATTGAAGAGTTAAATTCCTAAATTCATACCTTTATAAATTTTCTGTATTTAATAACCTATAATTTTAATTTAATCATCACATTTTATATTGACATATACCCCATCTTTAGTATGTATTATAACTTATTCCCCATGGATTTTATACCTCCCTATATCTTATTATAAAAACAACCCTCATTTGTAGATTTCTCCCCCTTTATACGATTTTTTTATCTAGACCAACATGTTGATCATCCTGACCTATTATTAAACTTTTCTATCATAAATATTTTATTACCTATTCATTTTATCAATATATATATGATTTTAGTAATTTCTCATTGATTTAAATGATTTTTCTATGATATCAATAATTTCTCTACAATTTCACAAATTTCCCCATAAATTCAATTTATTTTTTTTCTATTTCACTATTTCTCCCCACTTTGATGAAAATCTCATGGATTAATTCTTTTAAATTATTAAATGTCCATATAAGATAATAAAATATTTTGGGGATAATAAATGTTAGAAACCATATTATATGGAATTAATAATATATTCGAATTCTAGATTGATCCTATACATTTTGATTTTTTATTCAGAATATCTCTATTAAAATTAGTATCTACACATTTAAATAAATATGTAACACCCTAAAATTATAATTTACAAATTTTTAGTTGATAGTGAATATGAAAAACATCACCATGGGCATAAGGGAATATAATATCCCACAAAAATAAAAAAAATTACTATCTTAAGTAAACTCAATACATGATATAGAGAGTAATTAATTCAACAAAGAGTCAGCATGCATTTCATGCCAGAGCGACCTTCCTCATAGCATGTGTTACATGCAGTGGTGACCTTCCCCAATAGCTTGTGTTAAATTCAAGTCTGAGTTTCACTAAATAAAATGTTTTAATTAAATATAATTATTTAATATAATATGATATAACCTAGCCGTTTTGTTAACAATTTTGTATAGTATTAACTAGAATGTGAATATTTATGATTTATATAAATATAACATTAATTATTGGGTTACTACTTATCATGGTATAGAAATAATAACCAATTGGTTAGAAATGCATGATTTGTAGTTAAATCCAACCCTTTAACATCAGTTATGTCATCAACACATCTATATCCCTGATAAATCCTATTTCATAACATTGTTAGAGGCCCCATTTATAGTAGGAAATTTGAAGGATTTCATGATTCTCCATGACTCTGATTACTATATAATTTGATGATCAACTCAACATTCCTTCCATACTCACACATATCTTAGAATAAAAATGTGATTCATTAAAAATCATTTAGATAATGACCCATATGGTTTATATTATACCAAATCAACTGCATTGGAAATTTAAAGTTTAAAATATCTACAATATCTTCATCACTGTCTAAATATATATTATCTGCACATACATTCCATGAAAAAATACAACACTATAAATAATTCAATTAATGATACTATTTATATATTAAATTATATATATATTATACAATTTATTATATTTAACATTTATAGATGTAAAACACATTTCTTTATTATAAAAATAATTTCATATGAAAAAATATAGATTAAATATTCTTAGTATTTGAGTAAAAAATGTCTTTTCATAACTAGTTTCTTATAAGTCAGTGGGTTATACCCCAAGGATTTCATGTAATTAAATTGAGAAATGATTTATTTTGAGTGATTGTAAATGTTATTTCAGTTATTTATTGTTAAATTAATTATAACCATTGAATAATAAAATACATATGTTGGTGTTAAATAACATATCAATTTTCATCTTCACACATAACTTGATACTATTAATACAAAGGGAGGAAACTATTTAACCACTAAAACAAAATTGAAGATCAAAAAACTCAAAAAAAGTAAAATAAAATCATAGAGGAGGTTATTATAAAAGGATGTTTAGATACTGATAATTGAGGGACCATACACTGGTAATGTTTCAATGTACAATATGTATCACTACACAATATACATGTCTGTAATTTTTTTTCATATTTTACATAGATAATAAATGTTAAGTAAATCATTTCTCTTATCTGTGGATATATTTATTAAAGAGAAAAGGATAATTAATTTTATTCTTGTCACTCAGAAAATAATTTCAAAACAAATCAAGCCCTAATCAGTGAGTGTCTTTTTCTATCAAGATAAAGCCTTCACGACTAATACCACCTAATTATTGATGAATTAAATCACTAAAATAAATCATTAGAATTATATATAAACAAAATGGCCACTAATAGAATCTAATTAGTTTTCTCTATATTTGTTTTGTAAATTTTCATTGAAAATATATTGTATTTTTTTATTTATAAATTAATTCTCAAATAAATGACATTTAAAAATATATAATTTGATAATAAATCAATTTACTATAAAATAAATAAACAGACAAAAAATATTGATAACTCATCCATAATTTTAAAAATCCTAGTTATTTTTTTCTTTAAATTCATACTCACTACATGGTTATCATGTCTCTCTAAATTGGGGTTATCAACATGGTTATTTTATGATGGTAAAATTAGTTTGATGAAAACTATAAATTCTAATTCCATTCAACTATTTATTTCTATAAATTACAGTTATATAGACTTATTATGACGTTATAATATATAAAATATGAAGTTATTTTATTTAATTCAAATTAATATTTCAATTCCCATGAAAAATGACCATTGATTTACTCTACAAAATTTTATTCATTAGACCACAAAACCCACCATAAAAATTTTTGGCCTCTTTATAAATTATAATGATTGATAAGATATTATGATGATCCCAATTTATTATGTTGATATTATTTTTTCAAAGACTGTGATTATTTAAAATAAGTGAAATTGTCAACATAAGACGAAAATGATGAATATTATAATGCTGGAAGTAGTCTTGATAAAGAGTATTATCTAAAGGGGACACTTATTATTTAAATTCATGTTTTTCAGAATAATGAAAATTAAAAAAATTTATACCGTAATTAATAAATACAACTTGTTAAATAGTGAGAGCAGTGTTGATTCCATAGGGATGTGGAGTTTTTAGTGAGTGGCACCAAAAAATGTAAAAACCCACAAGAAAAAAACTCCCAAAACAAAAATGAAATTTATAAAATGATGTAGAGGAGTGTGTAAAAATGAAGTGATGTGTGAAATTAATTCATTGAGTAAAAAAAATATTAAAAAACTACATGTTTAGGAAATTCCGGAGATAAATATATATGAATTTATTTAAAAGGGTTTTTAATATTACCCTAGATTACAAATGTCATAAATATTCTGAAAGAAAAGGTGATGATCCGCTGAGATCTATCATTACTGTAAAGAAATCCTCTATGATATTTTGTTAGAAATGATCTATTGGTAATCACACATGAATGGATTTTTCTTTAATATAAGGGATATAATTAACATTTTCAATTTTTATAACATCGATAAAAATTCCTCAATAATGTTTCCACTATTGTAACCTATCAATTCATTGAATAGTAAAAAATTAATACTCATTAAGAACAAAATTATATAACTTTGAATGAACTATAATAAAAAAGTAATTAAAACTAAAATAATCATATAATAAATATTTAGAAATTTAATAATCTAAATCCAGTAAATTATTTCCACAATCTAGTTTATAATAAAAAAATAATAATATTCAATGATTTTAACTTAAAAACAATATAAAAGGGTGAAATAGATAAGGATGAGGAGATTCTTTGTTGAGGATCAGTCATATCTCTCACTCACACTCAGTTGTATCCTTCTTTGACATTGGATTTTATATTCTCTCTGATTTTTTCACCTGGATGATTTGATGGATGTATACAAATATGGTAAATGTTCTCTTTTTTTATGGTGTACATTCTTCTTTACAAAATTGTGTTCTATACCAAATATGACATCATAAACAGTTTCTCTGAAATTTAAATCTTATTATACCTCTATAGCCTCCATGCTATAATATCATAATGACATATCATCCCCTACATGTTACTCTATTAAAGTTACCATATGAAATTTCACTCCCCATACGTGGGATGTCTAAAATACTTCTACAATTTTGAGATTATTCATGTACATAAAAAATTATATATATGAATAGATCATATTATTTCCCACATATTCTCAATATATTAATGAATTTTTAATGCCTTCAGAAATCTTCTAGATATATTTTCATCTTAAAAATCTCACCCCTACTTTCATTATCATTATCCATTTAAAAAAACTCCATTAAAAATCATCACTAATTACCTATCCCTGACTCCTTCACACTAATCCCTTTTAAAATTGATTAATATCTAATCCACACTCACCTAGAGCTTATTATATCTTCTTCCGCACCGAAGTTATATCAATGGTAGCATCGCATACTCATTCAATTAAATATGCAAGATATATGATAGCATAAAAACTTATCAAAACAATTGAACAATAAATAAACTTAATTTTGGAGTGAAATTTTAATTTCATGAAAGTACAACCCAACAACCATTTAGACTACATTGTGACATTCATCATTACTAGTAGAATTCAATATTTTAAAATTTTCAATATGTGCATAAGAGATGAATGAGTCCTGGTCAAAACTAAAAATCAGTATACAAATATTTATCCTAGACATCATCCTCATCACACAAAGGTATGAGTATATTGTATGAAAAACTAAATAGTTTATTTATTTAAAATTTAGTTCATCAGTCTCTATTTATCCATTTCAAAATTCTTATCAATATGATCTTCTAAACACATATGTTTTCAAAATTTTATTGAATTTCATTTAGCCTAAAAATAATGACATATGGAATTACAACCCCATGTGAGCTTCGATCAAGCATAAATGCGTTAGGTTTCACGATTCATCTAACTCATTGATGGGTTCCTAAGATTCAGTTAATGCTAATTTTCTCAAAATAGTTAGTGTTATTTTTGGTCTAGCATGGAAGATACATCATGGATTTTACAGGAACTACTTCAACAGAGATACTTGATCTTCAAATATTCATCTAATTAAGGAAGGGTTCTAATAATGTTAAGAAAGTGATACATAGTTATTCGGTGTTCCTAGTTCAATATTTTATGGTGGTCTTATTATCATTGTTTGAGTCAGTGTGGAGGTAATAAATTAGGAATATATTCATCAAAATTGGGGGAGCTCATCTTGACAAGATTGATTAGATTCTCATGCATGGTAATGGTAAGCTCTCATTGACCATGGAGAGACACAGTTCTAACATCAATAGATTTTTCGAGCCTCCGAAAGATTCATTATTTAAAAAGAAATGTATTTGATTATAATGGTTTCATATTAATAGAAGTTTTAAGTGGAACATTGGAAAAATGAAACCCATATGTTTTAATAAATATATTTATTTTAAATTCATTGAAATCATGAATTATAAGAAACACTATGTTTTAACAAAATGTTTCATTTGATTATAATTTTATTATTTAATATGATATTTATCTCTATGAAATTGTAACCAATATTACGAAAAGGGGTATGTAAATTCTGAAATTACACTTTTTATACATGTCTATAATATGAGTTATTTTGTGACAAATTAATTATAAATGAAAATAGAAACCCTTTCATAATAAAGGTAATATTTTTATAGAAATCAATTATTATGTTTGTAAATGAAATTAATGTCAATAAATTTTAATAAATTAAAACTTCGTGAATTAGTTTATTTTAATTTATAAATTACATATTCAATTAATTTTTTAACATTCATCCTACGCGTTTTTATGTTTGACATAATGATAAATAAAATATCTCATTTATTAACATTATTTTTGTAATATTAATTTTTTTCACTTATTAACACTTCATAAATATTAATTTTTTACAACATTGCATGAATTATTTGAAAAAAAATCAATATTTTGAAATATTAGTTCTATAAATATTTCAATAGAATTTTCTGTAGATTTTTAAAAATATAAATTTTTAATGAGTAATTAAAATACATATTTTTATTTATAAAATTCATTTTCGTATGAAAAAATTTATAAAATAATTTTTTTAAGTTATCTTTTGACATTAATTTTTAATGGGCCTTACGAACAAATAGATTACTAATGTAATAAATTATTTCTACTATATATTCTATTTCTGGATACATATGTCATAATAACTATTCGTTTCATTTGTGTGGTGTATATAATTATCATTTGACATGTTACATCATGAATTTAAAGAGTTTACATATATTTTTTGTTTCCTTAAGTGTTATTCTTTAATGGTAATTATAATTTAAAACATCACTAAAGCAGTAGGTGATTTTTGTTTCAATTTTTCTTTATTGGGACACACATTAGGTTATGATCCTATATTCATTAAGGATGTATATATACAACCCCTTTGACATTTAATATCATGAATTTTGTTTTTTGAGGATACTTAAAGTTTCAGTTAATTTTATTCCTTCATGGGGCTTCTAATTCATTGTTACCCAATTGGTAAGGTATTTACGATAAAATAACATTATTTATTAGTCTTTCTTATGTATATTGTTCTAATTATGAAATATTACAATTTATCTCTCATGAAACTCAAGAATTCTACTTTCCATTACATATTTTCTGATAATTCATGTTTTACCATAAATTTACTCTTTTTTATGCACTCATTTTTTTAATGAATGTTTTGAATGAAAAACAAATTTATTTTTCTTTTAAGTTGAAAATAATTTTTATTCCATATCAAATATTTATAAAAATAAATGAAATTGACATGAGGATTTATTATAGAAATTATTACCAATTTTCTAATTTTTTTAAAAATAGTTTTAAAATTGAATATTCATATATTTTCCTATATATATATCATTTAGATTTTTTCAAAAAATTTAATGGTTTCATTGTTTTAAACTAAACAACGTGAATTGAAATTCCCACTTTCATGAAATTTACATTCACTGAAGATTTATTTTTAAGTTTCATTTTATATTTTAAAATTAAATTAAATTTTTTAAAAAAACATTAATCATTTTTTAAATAAAAAATTTTATTTTCTTTTATATAGATTTTAAAGGTCCTTAAATGTATCTTTTATAATATTTCATTGTTATTTTCAAACTAATGTATTTAGAATAAATTTAATATATTAACAATGTGATTTTATATATTTAATGTATATTTTACTCATGAAATGATCCATATGATCTTTTGATATAATTCTATATCAAATATGAAATAATTTGATGTTACATATGTATTATAGTGGATATAATTCAATGAAACCTTTCTTATTATTTATTCTAATGGTTTTGGATTATAATAATTATTATTTTATGAAACCAATTACATTTATAGGGTTTATGATATGATAAATGTTTTAGAAACACATTTCTTTTAATAGGTTATGATATGAGGAATGTTTCATATTCCTTTGGTGTGCAGATTTATGGATTATATGACAAGTGGGACCTATATATACCTATAATTAATTGGGTTATTATTAATATTCTAACAGCTCAAATGTATCAAGTGAGTCTATCCCCATCCCAAAAGAGGGTACACAAGATGTTATCCCATGACCAAAAGATGTAACATAACATATTTTCCCAAGACCAATGTAGGTACATATGTGTTTATCCAATGTCTCACATGTTATGAATTTATTGGTGGATAAAATTGATATAATATTTTCTATAATTATGTGAATGCCACCAATGTTAAGTCAAAATTCTTCTTTTTAGTTTTATATAATTTGTTTCGGAAATAAAAAATCAGTATATACTAAATTCTAAAATAAAGGATTTACATTGAATATGGTTTTTTTGTTATTCGTATTTTCTATGACCATCGTACCCACTCTATTATTCATACTCACACAATCTATCGTACATACTCTGTTTATCATACTCACTCAGACTAATGTACTTACACTATTTATCTTACTCACTCAGTCTACCTTACACACACAATTTATCATACTCACTCAGATCATCATAACAACTCTATTTATTATACTCACTCTGACTAGCGTACTCACAATGTGTATCGTACCCACATTGCATCATATAATTTTTTTTCATTATATTTTTACTGACAATAGATACCAATCGTACTCATGTTATATTTTTATGACATACATGTTTTCATTATTTTATAAAAAAATATTTTTATACAAGTAGTACTCATGTTATAATTATTGTATATCTATTTTTTAAACAAATGATTTTGTGGAGTTTGTAATAAACATATCAAAATGTTGTCATGTTTTCTATTACAATATGACCATTATAATGCTAGGTGTCCATGTCCCTCAGAATGTTCCAAGGAAATATGATAGTTGGATCCTATGACCAATAAATTGGAAATCATTTGAACTAGAGACAACAGATTTTCTACTTATAAGTTCTAGAGAGAGGTTTTGTGACTTCTCTCATCCTTCAGGCATATGCCATGAAATTACAAAATTTGAATGACTCGATTTGAGTTTTTTGTTTCAATAAGTTATATGTTAATCTTTGTTCATCCAATCAGGTGTTAGCGATCAAGGGTTGTCCAAGATAGGAAGGTTGTACCACCGATCATTGTGTCAAGGTCTTTCATGTGTTTGAAAGATAGTGGTTATGATTACCCTTAAATTTGACTGATTAAGGGGATAATAGGATAGATGTTCCGATCATCGTATAGAGGGAATACCATGATGGTATGACATACCTATTATACTAGGTGAAAGGTTACCCTTCTCTTTATGATAAATGAATTGTAATACCTTTCAAATTTCAATTTGATGTTGTAAAAGAAAGATAATCCTTTTATTTATTCTTTATATATATATATATATATATTATTTTGTAATGTTTTTAATTACAATTTTTACTTTTTATTACTGATTATATATTGATTTATGGTAGAATAATTTACACATTATTTTACTCTAATATTTGTATTCAACCAAGATACATTTGTTTCATAACCTGTGGTATTATATCATCAGACCAAGAGTTAGTCTGGTCTTTGTTTTCTTTTATAATAGGCATTGTTAATTGTTTTGGTTTATGTTGTATTAAAGTAAGAAACTTTATTAATGGATTTATTATAATTTTTTTAACATACAATTCAACCCCTCTTTATTTTTCCAATCTCATATCCATTTAGATCTAATAATTGGTATTAGAGTTGTTTTTCTATTTCTTTGTAGTGTATTTTTATGTTACGTTGTTTTCTAAATACACTAACATGTAGTTGTGTAAAACGAGTTTTTCGTCTTTATGAAGGTATGAATGATGAATGTTAGTTCAATTAAAAATCATAATCTTACAAGACCACTTATCATTGATGGTAATGACTTTGAATATTAGAGAGATAAATTGAAGAATTTTATTTTAAATACTGGTTTAGATAACATTGTTATTCTCACTGGTGACAATAAGATCACCAAGAAAGAAGTTAGTACATTTACAACCCAAGAAAAAAATGAGTATAATTTAAAATATAAGTTTCACACTACTTTATTGTGTTATATTACTAGTAATATTTATATTCAAATCTATTTATGTGAATAATAAAATAGAATATAGAAGAAATTAGAAATTACACACTTTGGTATATCCATGGTTGTTGAAACAATAAGAGCTATGCTAATAACTGATTGTCAAGCTTTGGAATTTCATTATGGGGAACCTGTAGTTAAGGTTCAAAAATGATTTATGATGATTGTAAATAATCTCGAAGATATGGGAGGGAAAAATTTACAGTATTAAGTATTAGTTGATAAGATCATAGATAATATGGTAAATGAATGGGAATCCCAGATGATTGCAATTAATGAGTCTATAATAATTAATTATATTACTCTTTATGAAATATTTGGAACTTTATATCAATATAAAGGAGGACTAATGATATATTCCTAAAATGGAAAAAGAATAATGATGGAGTATCATTCATTAATACATCAAATCCTTCCATGTATCAATTTATTATGAAACCCTTGTAATGAAAGAGAAATGTTGAAGTATTATCAAATTCATGTGATACTAAGCAATCTAAGAATGATTTTTCAAATCAGTCTAGAAGAATAAAAAAATTAGTAGAATGAAATATTTACAATATAGATATAGAAATACATTCAAAGGTAACAAGGACAATAAGGATTCTGATATCACATGATATGAATGTAAAAGACCAGGACACATTTGACATGATTGTCATTTTCTAAAATAAATGTATAGAAAGGGAAGACATTCAGAAATAAATAAAATGAAATAATAGAAATTTAAAGGAAATAATTTCTTGAATGTAAATGAATCATGGAGTTCCATCAGAGGTTATTCTTCTTAAGACTCTATGATAGTGATATCTCAAATCACAAGAATATTGGTCACTTTTCCAAAACACCTTATAATTTCCTAATGGCCATGGTACATAGTTTTAAAACCCTTACTAATATGTTATTTTTTAATAATTATTTTGATAAGTATTATTATTCTAATGATGAAACATCTTTATCAAAGATTGATAATTCTTAACCTTTTTATGAAGAAGTTTCTAGATTTTTTTAAATTTTATAAAATGAAAAAATTTAATATTTTTATGAAACAAGAAAATGAAAATACACGGATTAATATTTTAATAATTTAAGTATCATATCTCTTTAAATATTTTAATTATAAAACTCTTGAAATTTAATTTTTTTTAAAAGCGTGAGAAATTGAATTTGGAAAAGAACAATCTTTCTAATGATTTTGATAATATGATTTCTCGGAAAACTATTTTAGAAGAAAAACTAAATTCTGAAACTAATAAAAATGAGGATACTAATTTGATTATCAGAAAAAAAATATGAAGTATTTTTTTGAAGAAACTCTTATGTAATTATAAATCTACAAAAAAAACAATTTTGAAAACATGTATTATAAAATACGACCTCATAGTAATAGTCAAGGAATTGGTTACACCCATTCAAAATCCATTTTAAAACTAACTATATTGTTCCTAAAAAAGACCCATTATGCATTATGTGCCCATGTGGTGGTCATTGAAAAAAAAATTCTTTAAATAAAACACAATTATGGTCTTTACACAAAGCTCACTTTCTAATAGAGATGTGGATTCAAAAAAAAGATCTTTCTAAAAATTCCATATCCTAACAGGTTTAGATTCCAAAAGATTATTTGTTGTTGTTTGAGGAAAACAAAACAATGAACAATAATAATACATGGTACATGGATTGCGGACGTTCTTGGAACATGACTGTAAACAGAAACTTCATTGATAAAGTTATCAAAACCAAAGGAGGAAAATATACCTTTGGATACAATTCTCAAGGAATGATTCTTGGTATAGTTAATATAGTTTTCCATGGTAAATTTTTGATTTCTAATGATTTATTTGTTGATGGTCTATAGCATAACAACATTAGCATAATCAAATTATGGGATGATGGTTACCTTTTGAATTTTAGGAATGATAAATTTATAGTTCACAATTCCAAGGAAGAATTGATTACATCTACCCAAAGGCATGAGATTGTTTACACTTTGGAAATAAAATATATCAGGAGAGAAGACATACCGTTTCTATGTGAAATGGAATACCAATCTTGGTTATGGAATAAAAATCTAGGACATTATAATCAAAGAAATTTATATAAACTCTCTAATAATGGTCTTCATAAAGATATACCTAAGCTTATGTTTGGTTATTCAAATGTTTGTGACCCTAGATAGTTTGAAAAACAATATAAGTCAATCTTTAAATCAATCAATGAAGTCACCACTAATAATTCATTGCATTTAGCGCTTATAGATATTTTTGGTCCTACAAAAATTGTAATTATTGGAGCTAGTTCAATGTATTTTTTTAATAGTTGATTTCACAATAATTTTATGGGTATATTTTATTTCAAAAAAATTAGAAGCTTGTTTTTTCATTAAAACTATTGTTTCTAAAGTTAAAAATGTGGAAAATCTACCATTGATAACTATCTGAAGTGATCGTGGTGGAGAATTTATAAATTCTGATTTTGAAACATTTTTTAGTAAGAAGGTTATTAGTCACAAACTTTTTTACACCAATAACACATCAGAAAAATGGTGTTGTTGAAAGAAGAAATATAATTCTTCAAGTGATAAAAAAAACCATGTCGAGTGAATACTCAATTGCAAAAAAATTTGGGTAGAAACTATTAATGCTGCTTGTTGTACTATAAATCGAGTTTTAATTCGACTATTTCTTAATAAAACGTCTTATGAGTTATAGATATGCTGAAAACCAAAAGGTTCATACTTCAATGTATTTGGTTAAAATGCTTTTATTTTAAATACAAATAATAAAATATATTATTTTCCACCTAAATCTGATGAAGGAATAATTTTATATTAATCTCCCTTATCTATGCCTAACAATGTTTATAATAAAAACACTCATGTTTTGGAAGAACCAATACTTGTCCTATTTGAGGAGATCGAACCTTTCGTTTCAAAAAACTCTCTTATTATTTATTCTGAAATGTTTTCCAAAATAGATTGTCAACCTATAATATAGGATTCATTAATCATTTAAAATACACAAGAAATTTTTTCTGATACCTAAACACATGTATACTATCTACCATATGTTTATAATCATGTTTTACAAAATCCAAATCAATTATTACTTAGAAATCATCCCAGTGATAATATAATTGGTGATTTAAATCAACTAGTAAGGACTAGAAACTATTTATTGGATGAAATAGAACACCGTTATTTTCTCTCTCAATTTGATCCTAAAACTCCATGTGAGTCCTTAGGTGGTGAGGATGGGATAAAGGCTATGCAAGATGATCTATATGAATTCGAAAGGAATAATTTCTAGACCTTGGCTGAAAAACCTATGGATACATATATTATAAGAGTAAACTGGGTTTTGAGAAATAATTGTGATAAAAAAGTTTTCATTCTAAGAAATAAAGTTAGACATTATGTTGAAGGCTATAATCAAAAATAACGAATAGATTATGAAAACACATATACTTTAGTAGAAAGACTCGAATCTATTATAATTATATTATCATTTTCATCATTATTTTATTTAAAAATCTTTCAAATGGATGTCAAGTGTGCTTTCCTTAATAGATATGTAAAATTGGAATTCTATGTAGACCAACCCCATAATTTTTATGTTTGAAAACATCCTATATATTTTTACAATTTAAAAGGTCATTTGAGACATAAACAGGACCCTAGATCATGGTATGATAGGTTAACAAGTTTTTGTTACAAAACAATGATATTTAGGGAACAACAGATCCAAATCTCTTTATAAAGAAAGAAAACAAAAATCTTTTGATTTTTCAAATTTATGTTGATGTTATCATTTTAAGATCAAATCGAAAGTCATTAACAAATTCATTTGCGAATCAAATGAAGTATGAGTTTGAAATTAGTATGATGGGTGAATTAACATTTTTTCTTATTTTACAAGTTTCTAAAACACCAGATGATTTTTATATATTTCAACATAATTATATCAATGTGTTTCTCAAAAAGTATGTATATGACAATACTTAATGTATTATTACTCCCGTTACAACCTCAATCACTCTTGATCTTGATGAAGTTACGTTACCAGTGGATCAAACAACTTTTAGAGGTATGATTGGAAGATTACTATAATTAACAAGAAGTCATCTAGACTTAATATTTTTTTGTATACTTATGAGATAGATATCAATAAATTCCAAAACAATCCCATTTAAAGTCATTGAAAAGTATTTTCTTATATTTAAAAGAGACATTGGATTTAGGCCTTTTTTATTCATCTGGAAATGATTTGAAATTGAAAAGTTTTTCAGTTACTAACATTGGTTGATATAAAATTGATAGAAAGATTACTTCCATAATTGTTCATTTCATAGGATATTATTTAGTTTCATGGTCATGCAAAAAACAATAAAATGTTTCACTATCCACTATTGTAGGTGAATAGGTGGTAGCTTGAGTTGTTGCGCTCAAGTGTTGTGGATGAAACACATACTCACAGACTATGTCATGAGTTCTACTAAAACTATAGTATTGTTTCATAACACTATTTCCATTTATTTAAGTATAAACCCTACACATCACTCTTGTACAATACACATATATATTAGGAATCACCTTCTTAGGGATCACACACAAAAAAGGAAATATTGTTTTATGATTCATCGAAACACAATATCATCATGTTGATATTTTTACAGACCCATTACGTTCCAATAGATATCAATATATTAAACAGAATCGATGAATGATTATGAAAAAATAATCATTCACATCTACATCATGTTTTTACAATATAGTTACATTAAAACACTTCTCCTTAAAGGGAGATAAATTATCCTTATGTTCAATGTTTTATCTATTATATAATATATTTCGTGTTTCATATTTTTTTATTTTTATTTGTATTAATTATTTTTTATCATTTATTTTGTATTTTATCATAGTTTTTTTGTTTATAGTTCTACTTGTTTGTTTTCGTTTCATTAGTTATTTTTTTTATGTCTTTCGCCATCAATTTTATTAATATGTACTCTCTACCTATAAGATTAACTCTCCGCCTATCGACTTAAATCTATACCTATTATCTTAACTCTCATTCTATCGACATGAGAATATAGACTAATGAAGTTGTTTCTAATCGGTCTAAGAGAGTCTAGTCAATTGTCTTGACAACATATTGTAATGGCTTTGTTTTCCATCAGCATGAAAACCTATGGTATTGAAATTTTTTTCCATAGTCTTGAAAAACTATGGTAATGACTTTGCTTTTCATAATCTTAACAAACTATGGTAATGAATTTGTCTTCCATCAGCTTGAAAACCTATGGTAATGACATTTTTTCCATCAGTTGACAACCTATGGTAAATACATTGTTTTCTATAGGCTTGAAAACTTATCATAAAGAATTTTTTCCATATTCATGACATCCTATAGTAATGACATTGTTTTACATCTTCTTGACAACCTATGGTAATGAAATTATTTTTGATTAGCTTGGAAATCTATGGTATTGATTTGTTCTCCATTGATCTGACAACCAAATATATTCACACTCCTTATCATCAGTTTGAAATTTTATCGTATTTACATTCATTATTTAAAAATTTTATATTGATTATTTTATTGTGTTTTTTACTTTCATAATAGTATGAAACCAACTTGTCACTTGCAATCTTTGACAGGTACATTTCCGTTTTCTTTTTAATTTCATTTCTTTTGTGTTATTGTATCTCATTTTTTTAATTTTAGTTTTTGTTAAAATCAATAAAATAATTTTTAAAAATAATATTATATTCTTTTATTATCTCTCATTCTATTTTTCATCTTCTAATATCAAAAATAGAAGATTAATGATCAACCAAATTTTTCTTATATATAGGGTTACCAAGACTTCAAACCCACAATAGTTTTTTCACTTTTTCTTAGTGATTCTCGGATCCTATTTGTTTCAATATTCTACCATAGGTTTTCATGCCCATAGGTTTTCATGCCGATGGAAAAGACTTTATCAGCTTAAAAACCTATGGTAATGAATTTTTATTTCAATATTCTACCAATACTGTTATCGATATGTCTTAAAAGACTTTATCAGGTATGGATTTCATCATAGAAAGATTAGTTTCATGAGATTTATTTGATAGTGATGACTCTTTAATTAAAATTATTATTTTGTACCAAGGATGGGATCACCTATGTGTTGAGAAATCTTCTCAGGAAACAATTCTTATTGTAGTGGTTAGATAAATCTATAATATAGTAACATTTTATAAGGTCATGATGATATGTTTTTCTATGTAGAATATAAAATAAACCATGTCTTTGAATCAAGCCTCTATTTTTCTAAATGTTTCTACTAATGGTGATTCATTATTTCAATCTCATAAGTTACTAGAGGATTTGGGTATGTTTAATAAAGAATGATATAAATAAACACTCTTCATTATCCATGAGGATAAAATTAATGTATCCTATATCTCTACAGAAAATGGGTTTATTTCTGAATGCATTCAAGGGTTTATTATATTAAGGATATAGGATAGAGAATCTATTAATATCTCTGATTTCTTCATTCAAGAATATATTATGAATATTAGAAAGGAAAATTGCATAGGTTATATTTTCGAGACAATCAATAATGTGATGTCTAGAGCAATTAACTCTCATCTGACTATGCATACAACCACTCTTTCCAAGTTTATTCTTGAAAGTTTTATGTTTATCTATCTCCTAGTGAAAGGAGAATTGACACTATTGAATGGATCATGGATTAGAAAGTATACAATAAGGTAGTTGAATGTTAATTATGATGTTGGATAAGTTTTTTTCAAATATGTTCCAGAATCAGCACCAAAATAAATCAGCACCACTGCTAATAGAATCATCTCTAGAAGTTGTTGACTCTCAAAAGTCAGATCCTCAAATTGGGGAAAATTATAAAAAGAAAACTAAATACATTAATGAGGTTGTATCCAAGTGTATAATGGAGAATTAAGAAAGAAATCAAGGGAATCCTTAATTCGGTCTTGATCCAGCTAAAGCCATAGCTGAGAAGATGTGAATAGAAGATAATCTACAAGATGAGAAGAAGAAAGAAAGAAACTTCTGAAAATGGAAGATCAAGATTTTTATGTAGTCATGTTACTATAAGTTGTTGACTAAGAATGTTCTCAATTGATAGAAGAAATTCAATAAGAACGAATCATACAATCTATTCCAGAGAAAGGGAAATAAATAGTGCATGAAATAATCCAATCAACATCAGAGTCGGAAGATAAAGAAGAATATGATTCTAACTTTTTTATGGAATATCTTCAGAGTTATAAGAGATGTATAGAATAATACAATATTCAAAAAAAGATTATAGGATTTTAAAAACAGAATTTCCATGTTCATCAATCACCAATATAGTCTCCAAAAACTCAATCAGAAAGTAATCCTTCCCCAGGCAAGAAAATGGTTCGATGTACACATTCTGAGAATGAATTTATTATCAGTGAGAGAGTTTAAAAAGAGAAGTTAAAAATAAAATATAAAGTAAAAGGAAAACAACCTGATGAAGACTCAAGCCGATCTCTTGAACAACAATCGTATGATGATGATACTAATTTAGAACACAATATTTCTCTGAAGAAAGGTAATTACATTGTCCAAGTTTTATGAAGAATCAAGAATAATATTACTTACCTTCCCAAAGTAAAATAAAAAAGTGATTTCAATATAGAAAATCAAAGCAAATAATTTGGTTCAATAATGGTGCACAGAATGAATGTAATGTCAAAAGAGGCCGATCTAAAAATTTTGAATGATAATTCTTTTGCTCATTAGAAGGATTACAACAAGATAACCAAATGGTCAGAAAAAATAGGGAGTTTAGTAGATTAACATGAGGACTCTATTGAATACTTAAAGAAGATTTAAAATGTTATTTATTCTTATTTTAATAAGATAGATAAAGAAACAATTTTATGGTTGAATCATATTCAAAAAAATCATGGTATTGGTATTCATTCAGTGAAATAGTTACCAGAAAGGTTCAGTGATTTCCAATCAGAGTTTTTGAAAGTTTCATATTTTAATGAAGAAATCGTTTTATTAAAGAAAAAAATACCTTGTTGACTGAAGAAAATAATAATATGCATCATAGAATTGATACTCTTGAATAATGGATCAAAATCAAATAAGACACCTCAAAAACTAGGCTCAGCTTTTTGTTGTCAAACAAGAGATTCACAAAACATAGCTTGTTTCTATATTAGAGGTTTAGAAATAAATAAAGAAGATGAATCTAATTCTCCATGATTTTATCATGAAAAAAAAATAATGACAAAAAATAATATTTTATTTGTTTTATATTTAGTTCTAGATTGTATTTTTTAAAATTATAGAAATTTTGACAATTCAATGGGCTTTAGGTTGAATTTAAATTTTTTTTTATTCTGTTTTTCTCTATAATTTTGAGGATATACAGGGATACTCTTTTATTTTTCAAAATCACAGTGGGGGGGGGGGGGTAATGTTTTTTAAAAGAGGGTTATGTTTCACAAAATGGGATAATCATTTATGTTTTACTCAAATATAATACATTAAAAATAATAATAATCCAAACCATGGAAAATATATACGAATAAATTACTGTAGAATGTCAAAACCTACGGGGGAGTTAGTTGTATTCATTTCTTTATTCAATAATATTTTTCATAACTTAGGGGGAGATAAGTAGTTTTTTAGTTTTGCATTGTGTTTTGTGCTTTCCAAAATGGGGGAGATTGTTAATTAAAAATTTATTTTTTTCACATTTATGTATTTTGTTATGGATATAAAAAACCTCTTAATAATCAATTATAAAATAAATAATTTACTTTCAATATATTTTTCTGTTTATCATATTGACTAAAACCATCATACCCACTCTATTTATCATACTCACTCAGACTATCTTACTGACTCTTTTTATCATACTCGCTCATACTATCGTACATACTATGTTTATCATAATCACTTAGACTATCGTACTTAATCTTTTTATCGTACACATTCAATCTATCCTACCAACCCAATTTATCATATTGACTCTGTCCATCATACTCACAGTGTGTATCATACCCACTTTGCATCATATCAGATTTTTTAATATATTAAAACTAACAAGTGATACCAATCGTACTCGTGTTATATGTTTATCACATTCTTGTTTTAATTCTTTTATAAAAACTCATGTATTATACTAATCATACTCATGATATAATTTTCATATATCTTAAATATTAACCAATATAATATTATGGAGTTATTTATAAAATAATAAAAATGATGTCGTGTTTTTTAATTCAATATGACTGTTAGAAAGCCATGTGTCCAAGTCAATCCGAATTTTCAGTAGAAATATGAATTTTGGAGGAAATATGATCATTGGAACCTGAGGCCTATAAAAAGATTATCATTTGAACTAGAGACAACAAATTTTTCAACATCTATGTTATAGAGAGATACCGTGTGACTTATCTCCTACTTGGGGGGAAAGCCATAAAATTTAATAACATGAATGGCTCGTTATTAGTTTTGTATTTCAATAAGTGGTTTGTTTTTCACTGTGCATCCGATAAGGAGTTAACGATCGAGGGCTGCCAATGAAAAGCTGACAGTGTGACCGATCATTGTATCGAGGGATTTTATGTGTTTGAAAGACAGGTGCTATGATTACCTGTAAAATCAAAGGATTTCATGGATAGCAATACAGATGTGTTAATCATCATATCGAGGTATTACCAGTGTTGGTAAGACATACAAATTATCCTTTGTGAAAGGATAATATTCTCTTTGAGATAAAATAATTATAATAACTTTTACATTTCACCTACTTGTTGTAATAGAATGAAAATCCTTTTATTTCTTCTATCAATTTTTATTCATTAGTAATTGTTTTTATTTACAGTTTTTATTTTTTAGTATTTATTCTATATGCCATATGGTAGAATAATTTAAAAATTGTATTACTCTGATATTCGTATTCAACCATAATAAAATTGTTTCAGGACCTGTGGTATCATATAATCAGACCAAGAGTCAGTTTGATCATTTTTTTCTTTTATAAAGGGCATTGTGAATTGTTTTAGATTATGTTGTATTAAATTAAGAACCTTTCTTAAAGGTTTTAATAGAAACTTTTAACAGACAATTAACCCCCATCTCGTATTTGGGCCATCTCATATCCATTTGGATCTAACAACAAATATATATATTATTACAATTAATTTCTCTCATGGATCAAGTTCTTCAATTTCATTATGAATAATGTTTTAAAAACTACAAATATATATGAAACAACTCATGTTTTTGATCTATGATATACAAGTCATGGTTTTCAAATGTTAATCTTATGTTCATAAACCCATTTTCAAATGTTTTATTGAAATATCACATGTATCTCCATACATATCATATATGATAAACCATTATTATATTTCTATTTATTATGATAAAAATGATGGTATTATGAATGATATTTATGTAAAGGGTTCTAGCTATGAATAATTTTTTGGGATATAACATACCTAACTTATGGACAAGTTGATTATTTTTCCATGTTACCAAATTCATTATAACTAATGATACTAGTTTGGATCATTAGGTTATGCAATGAATTATGATATATGAATATGAAATATATAAATATGAGAAGTTTTTTCAAATACTATTTGTTTAAATGAATGACTTATTTGTACCCTTTAAAACTAATAAGAGAAAATATTAGGGAGAACTACCACCACAATTCTATATTTGGGAAAATATCTTGTAATTTTGATGATGGATTGAAAGGGTGTTTATGATCAGTTATATCTATTTCTAAATACTAAAAGTGTAAATGGGTCACAAACATATTTACATAGGGGTAAGGATATTGAAAAATGAGCATCGGGCTTGACATGAGCATTACCAGTTACACTATAATATGCCTTACTAGGCACCTTGTTTAAAAATCCCAACACATATATTTTGGAAATTAAAATAAAATTCATGAACCCTCATATATTATTTCAAGAATGAACATGAATGAACAAGTTAAAACTTATTTTTCATTATTTTAAAAGATTGTTTCATGATTTCACTACAAGAAAACTGCCGTTTAGCGGCAGTTATTTAACGGAGGTTTTAAAAACCACCGCTAAACGCGTTTTGGGCCGCCATTTCGCAGCGGTTTAAAAACCGCCCTGAAAAAACCTTCGCAAAAGGCGATAATTTTTTTTTAATTTTTTTAATTTTATTTTTTTTAACTATGTTTCGAGGATTAATATTGGTTTTTTAAAAAACCACCGTGAAATAGTTTCGGTTTCAGTAAAACCGCCGCGAAATGAAATGAAAAAATAAAAAAAATACGAGAAACCCCGAAATCAGTAAATTGACCATAACTTTTGGTCCGAGCATCCGTTGGAGCACCACGACCAGTCAAATCGAAGCACATGAAGAGATCTAGAGGCACATATAATCAAAACCGTGAAACAATCTAAGGTGCGGAAGATATTAGAGTTATAAGAAAGTTGAAAAAAGTTCTCCAACTTCAAACGGCCATAACTTTCGCTCAGAATGTCTGTTTGGGCTATACCACATATCAAATCAAATCCAGTAAAGAGATCTACGCACTAATTCAACACAAGGAAGCTTTTATCGTGTTTTCCGACCCAAAAACCCCTCTGAAGGCTTTCGAAACCCCGTTTCCGTCACCGGTGTCCCGTCGAACTTGTCTTCAATCGGACCTAACTTTTGATCCGCGTGTCAGTTCAAACTCCTCCACCTGCCAGATCATAGCTCGTTCTATGAGCTTCAGTTTGACTAGTCGCAATGCCCACATGCAATCCAGGATCATATGTTATGGCCTTTTTAGTGGGTATCAGGTTTGTTATGTTTTTTGATGCCTCGTTTCAAGCATCCGTTCCCCGTCAGCTTTTTTTAAATGGTCGTAACTTTCGATCCGCCTGTTCATTCGGACTCTTTCACCTTTTAGGTCGAAGATCGTTTCAGGATTATTGATTTGACAAGTACACAGATCTAAAACCGACTCTCAGATCATAAGTTATCTCCATTAATTTGAGTCCATTGATTTTGTCTCTTTATGACCATTTTGGCGAGTTTTAACGGTTGCTCCATTTATTACTGTTCATTTGGGTTTCCAAGACTTGTTATATTTATCAATGTTTTTTTGTGGGTTATTATGATGAATATGTTGAATTATTAAGGGGTTTTTAGAGTTTTCATGAGTTTTCATGCATTCTCATTCTTTCAAATGCCTCATTCTTTATATGCTTCTCCATCCATTTTCATGCGTTTTCATGATTTTTCATCCTTTATCACGTCTTCTCATACTTTTTCATGTGTTTCCATTATTATTTATTATTTATTATTTATTATTATATAATATACTTTAATTTATTTATTATATATTAATTGTAACTGGTTATTTATTATTTATTATTTATTATTTATTATTTTTATTTACTTATTATTTATTATATATATTTATTATTTATATTTATTATTTCTTATTTATTTTTATTTTTTATTTATATTTATTTGTTATTTATAATTTGTATTTATTATTTATATTTATATTTATTATTTATTATTTCTTATTTATTATTTCTTATTTCTTATTTATATTTATTTATTATTTATTATTTATATTTAATTTATATTTATTATTTATATTTATATATTATGTATTATATATATTTATTATTTATATATATTATTTATTATTTATTATTAACTATTTATTATTTAAATATATTTATTATTTATATTTATTTATTATTTATTATTTATTTTTTATATGTACTTTTTATTTATTATTTATATTTATTTATTATTTATTATTTTTATTTATTTATTATCTATTAATTATTATTTATATTTTTTTATTATTTCTTATTTCTTATTTATTATTTATATTTATTTATTATTTGTTATTTATTATTTATTATTTATTATTTATTATTTATATTTATTTATTATTTATTATTTATATTTATATTTATTTATTATTTATAAATATTTATTATTTATATTTATTTATTATTTATTATTTATTATTTATATTTATATTTATTTATTTTTTATTTTTTATATTTATTTATTTTTTATTTTTTATTATTTATTTTAAATTATTATTTATTTTTTATTTATTATTAATATCTATTATTTATTATTTATATTTATTATGTATTATTTATTATTTATTATTTATTATTTATTAGTTATATTTATATTTATTTATTATTTAGTATTTATTTTTTATTTTTTATATCTATTATTTATTTATTATTTAATATTTAATATTTATTATTTATTATTAATTATTAATTATTTTTATTTATTAATTATTTATTATTTATTGTTATTAATTTTTTATATTTATTTATTATTTATTATTTATTATTTATATTTATTTATTATTTATTATTTATTATTTATTATTTATTATTTACTATTTATATTTATTTATTAATTATTATTTATTAATTATTAATTATTAATTATTAATTATTAATTATTAATTATTTATATTTATTATTTAGTATTTATTATTTATATTGATATTTTTTTATTATTTATTATTTATTATTTATTATTTATTATTTATTATTTATATCTATTATTTATTTATTATTTAATATTTAATATTTAATATTTAATATTTATTAATTATTATTAATTATTTATATTTATTTATTATTTATATTTATTTATTATTTCTTATTTATTATTTATTATTTATTATTGATTTTTTATTATTTATTTTTTATTATTTATTATTTATTATTTATTATTTATTATTTAGTAATTATATTTATTAATTATTTATATTTATTGATTATTTATATTTATTCATTATTTACTATTTATATTTATATGTTATTTATTATTTAATATTTATTATTTATTATTTATATTTATTTATTTATTATTATTCATTATTCATTATTTTTTATTTTTTATTTTTTATTTATTATTTTTGAGTTTATATCAATTATTTTTGTATTATTTGTTTTTTCAATTAATATATATAAGTATATTAAATTCTGTTTATTAACCACATGACGAGTTTGCTAGAGTGGTAACGTCTTTGTAAAATATGCAAGAGGTCAGGGGTTCAAATCTCCCCAAACGCTGTATTTCTTTATATTGCATGGGCATGTGCATGGGCATGTGCAATGGCATGTGCAAGGGCATGTGCATGGGCATGTGCATGAGATCTGCATGCGTGGACAAATATAGTAAATAAATTAATACGAAATATATAAAATAAATAAAATAACTACGAAATAAATAAAATAAATACGAAATAAATAAAATAAATTCAAAATAATTAAAATAAATAAAATAAATAAAATAAATAAAATAAATAAAACAAATAAAATAAATAAAATATATAAAATAAATAAATAAATAATTTGAAAAAAAATTAAAAAAAATTAAAACAAAATTAAAAAAAAACTGCCGCTAAATCATTTAGGGGTGCTTTAAACCGCCTCTAAAAAACCGCTACGGGACGTTCTGTGACGGTTTTAAAAACCACCGCCAATCTATTTGGTGGCAGTTTAAACCGCTGCGAAACTAAAAAAACCGCCACTAAATCGTGATTTTTCCATACTGTTTATACATCACATAAGTGAATATTTATGATATTTTGGATTCCTAATATTATTAGTGTTTCTTAAACAATGAATTTTGTTTCTATTTATTGATGAGAACTAAAATAAACTGAGTTATCAATACTTGTGATAAGTACTGTGTCGATGAAAAATAAAATGGTATGATTACTAGTGTGAAGAACATTATGACAACTCCTATTTAGTTATCTTGATATATGATTAAAAATTTCACGTTGATGGACTCTCGGGCTCCCAAATGAAGAGAAAGATATAGTATTCTGAATGTTTAGGTGGGGAAATCCATTGAGGAAAGAAGATTCAATTTAATTTGTGTAGAGAATGTGGGAACAAATCTACATGTAATGTCTCATTTGAATGTGATGTTGTCTTATATGTGAACAAGATGGGAAAAATATGTGATTTCCTTGAAAAAATGAAAAGGTTTGTTATTGAAATGGATGATGACATATGTTTTCCCTAAGGGATCATTAATGATTTAATTCTACAAATAATGAACGAATAGTTTCCCGACGCATGATTTCGTGACAATTTTTCAAAACTGCTGCCAATCTATTTGGCGGTGGTATAAACCACCACGAAACGAAAAATAATGGCCACTAAATTGTGATTTTCCCGTAGTGTTTATACATCACATAAGTGAATTTGTATGATTATTTGGTTTCCTCATATTATTAGTGTTTCTTAAACAATGAATTTTGTTTCTATTTATTGATGAGAACTAAAATTAACTCAGTTATCAATACTTTTGATAAGTAATGTGTCGATGAAAAATAAAATGGAATGATTACTAGTGTGAATAACATTATGAAATCTCCTATTTAGTTATCTTGATATATGATTAAAAATTTCACTTTAATGGACTCTCGAGCTCCCAAATGAAGAGAAAGATATAGTATTTTGAATGTTTAGGTGGGGGAAACCATTGAGGAAAGAAGATTCAATTTAATTTTTGTAGAGAATGTGGGAACAAATCTACCTGTAATGTCTCATATTAATGTGATGTTGTCTTATATGTGAACAAGATGGGAAAAATCTGTGATTTCCTTGAAAAAATGAAAAGTTTTGTTACTGAAATGGATGATGACATATGTTTTCCCTAATGGATCATTAATGATTTAATTCTACAAATAATGAATGAATGTGAATGATACATTTCGAGGTCGTAGGGAAAATCACCAAGACACTCATCAGACATGTGTTATTATAAATGTTTTTATTTTTAAAGGAAAGAGGTATTAAGGAATAAGATGGTGAATCCAAGTTGATGGTTTAAGATTTTAAAATAATTTTAGAACTATTTATGCATTGTAATTAAATATTTATGTTATATATATCATGAATATATAATTATTTTTTTATTATAATGTTTTCAATATGTATTTTCAATAATATCTTAAATAATTCCAATTACAATGAAAATTGAATTAATTGAATAATTATTTTTAGTGAAATACATTATTATAGAATAATAATGCTTAATATGTACCATATGTTGGGAAAATATTGTTTAGTAAGAGTAAAAAGATGATTTATATAAAAAAATATAAATTGGATAGATGTTATGAAATCATGACATATTATTGTTTTTTGAATAAGTGGTTTATTTTTACATTAATGGAGTTTACAACATTTTTTGGATTAATTGAATATACTCAATAATTTTAATATTAATTTATGAAATGAAGAAGAATGTATGATTTTCTTGATATTTTAATATAATTCTTAATGATCCATGCATCACAAGATTATATGACCATGATATTCACCTATTAAGCAAGTCACTATTATGATGTACTTAATAATATTTGATTTATTATTGTGAAGTTGATTTTTTGATTTTTAATAAAATTATTTATATTTTTTTTCATTTTTAATGGTCATAAGGTTAACTATTTATGGAATTTTTTAATACTAACATTGGATAAGGATTTTAATATTACTTTATATGTTCACCATTTAACAAAATGTATTTCTATTTGATAAACATTTATAATTTTATTATGATTAAAAATGATATAAGGAACGACATATCATTCTATTACTGATCTTGTGATACCTTTTTACATAATCATAAAATATTCAACATTACTTTTTGGAGTAATAGATATAGTGTAAATTGAACTAATCATAAAAACGGATGAAATTATGTAAATAATATAATAGAAATCTATAGCCATGGTTTATAAGTCCCATGGAAAATATTTGTCTTATTTGGATGGTAACCTATTTGTTGTACCTTTCACTAAACCTCTCCCAAGTTCACAATTTTTTCCATCCATATATCATAAGAAAGGACATATTTGATCCATCAAACGTACTGAATACATATTTTATATCGATGAAATAATTTTTTTATAATGTGGAACAATTGGTGAAGGTTTTGGAGCATACAAAGAAAGTGATATTAAATAAGACTACTCATCGGGTTAATGTTTTATGAAAAAACTGTAACACCAAGAGATTTTAGGATAAGTATTCTTTTTAATTTTTTTGATGTCATGTGATTTATGATACACAAATATTATCTTGAGCTATACGCAACACCATATTAGCTTGCAGTATATGCAACACTATTCTTGGATTGTGTTACACACAATTTCCAGTTCGTTTGATAGTAGTCATTCTATTAAACATTGAGTGTATATATATATTTATATTCAATGTAAAAATGAAATATAGTTGGATTTTGTTATACGAAACAACAAAGGAGTCTTGCACGACACACAACCCTGACTTGGCTTTCATTACACGCAATTGCGACCTTCCCCAATAGCGTGTGTAGTACGCAATACCGGGTTTCACTAGACATCGATATATTGTACTAATATTATTATGGACTAGATGTTATTAATAGTCTTAACTAAATTTTGAATTTTATAACATTATTATTTATCTTACATAATTTCTAGAACATGGTATTAGAACAAAACAGAATTTTTAGGTAAAATAAGTATTTTTAAAAAAACGCAGTTTTGCCGCCTTTTTATGGCGCACCCAATTTAAATAAATCTTTTTACATGTTTATAAGTTCAATTTGAAAAAATAAAATTCTTCCTTGGAATTAGGATATAAAAATATAATTTGGATAAATTGTTCATATTATTCTGATAACCTTCATATTTTGATGAATATTAAAAACACGCTATATTTTAATTAAAAACAACATTTTTCATCGTAATAATTTATATGGTTAGATGAAATTTTTAATTGGTTTTAAAGTTTAATTAGAATATATTATTACCATTTGATCCAAAGATGGTCATTGGAATTAATTTCACTTTGAAATTGGACATAAACAATAATTAATCTTTTGATAGTTATTGTTTCTTAAAAACACACTATTTGTTTTGATAATGGGAATTAATTTTAAAATTAATTAATGCCACTTCTATGTTTTTAATTTGAAAAAATAGACATCATTTTTGAATTCGTAATATCAAATATAGCTTAGGCTGAATTTTTGGTATTTTTCTGAAAAACTTCAATTTTTGATGAATAGTGAAAACACTGAGTTTTTGGTTAAAACCAACTTTTTATTTAAATAATCCTTTATTTGATTTAAATTTATTTTAGACCAAAATAGTTACATAATACTTATATATATTCAATGAAATTCATTGGTGTCATATTATAAAAAAGTTAGATTTATAAAAATTGTATTGAACTTTTCACCATCTTTTACCCACCTCCTAGGAGCTTTTGCATTTGTTTAGAAAATTTTTTTTTACTATTTCTGTGAGTTGAATTTTTAAAATCCGAGAGACACGGTTAATATCAAGGAGTAAAATGTGGTTCAGTTAGATAAATTTTTTTGGTGAATAGTAACTTTTTACATTTATTTACCACAATTAAAGGTAAATAGGGTAATTCAAGGTTAAAAGAATATTATAATATTTCAAAATTACCTTAACACTTTTCCAAACAATATTTCATGAGTAATGCCCGACCATGGTCATCCTTGGGTCGATTTTGGAACCACATGGAGCCACTTATGAAAGACAATGACACTTTATATTAATTAATTTTATCTAAAGACAAAATTGGCATTAACAACAACATTTTAGTAATTAGTTTTTATAAGGGGATATATAATTTATCTTTTTGACTATAAATGTTAATTTGAAATCTAAAAAGATTTCCTACATGTTGGAATTTTTTTTATAATTTTTAGACATCAAATAAATTAAATTATTTATGACACAATAATGATACAGTATTTACCTCATTAATAAATGATTTAAATAAATTAGATTATAATGATTAAAATATTATCCAAAACATCTCCAATTTTGATTTGATGATTTTATATCGACCATGAGGAATCTTATATTTATCTTTAATTATTTTTGGACCTTTTGAAACCGCAGATAAGTTTATAATAAAATAATATTTTCACCCTTTACAAAAGAGCCCCTCCTCCCCCTTATAAAAGGATACTATTTCTATCCAATTCCTCAAAACTCTCAAGCCATTAGGTTCGTCCAACCTCTGCCCAATTAAGCTCCCTACATCCCTCTCATCCCTCTAGAAGCCTTACATTAAGCAGAAGGCACTTAAAGAAGTCCTTTTGGTTCAAACTAACGTAAGTTACCGAAATTAAAGGTAACCGTTTCTCTTAAGTTGTTTTCTTTTATTCTACTTCTCCAACCCCTAAAATCTTTTTAATCCTTTCTTTTGTAAAAAAAACAGTATAATAAATATACTATGATGTTGATATTATAAGGATTTGTCCTACACTTACACACATCTCTATCTAATGGATGAAGAACATAATGTTTCTGTGGATGGAAAACAGACGCCTCACGAAATGATGATTGTTCGATTTTCTCCTACCGCCTCTCATGGTGGCCATTATGATGGAACTATATTTATATATGATATAAATTATGTTTATTATTTCCTTATTCTTCTTCAATTTCCAATTATATCAATACTTTATGGTTTACATAGTGGTTAAATACGATGATCTCATTTGAGGAAGTGCGGACTACCACCCCCTCAAAGTGATGTAATTCGTCAATGCCTTATGTGGGATGTATAATGGATAGAGTTAATGATATTATATATGATATTATACTGGAATTATAATATAACTATTTATCATTATGTTTTAATTATATTAAAATAAAAAATATTAATGAAAGTAGAATTCATGTGTATGTATGGCTTACCATCTCCATGAACGATGCATTTCATTTCTTACATCGATATATTATGTAATATTTTAAATACAAGTATATGCTGGATATATATGATATATATGATATATAAATCATGAGTATCATTCTTAATATAATGAACCTTTTACCACATGAATAATATGTAATTATAATAAGTCCATTTTTGACTCAAGTACCAAATATCGACAAAATGAACATTATTAACTTAAATGGTTACATAATGTTTATAACATGGTCATAAGTGATATAAAAGGAATACTAAATTTGAAAAAGGTTCTTAAGCATGTATAAATTAACTTTGGTTTATTATTCAAGAGATTAAAGAATGACTGAGTCAAGTCAGACAGGAGGTAAGGGAATCCTTTTTAACCATTTTTCAATTTTACTACATTGTATGTAAGGAATCTTTTTTTACAATATGAGGTACATTTTGACTTTTCCGAAAAAAAGTATGAGGAGAATGTTTTTTTAAATTATATGGAATGAACAGATTTTGATGGTTCCGTAATGCCTTATTTTAAAGAATCATGCTCTACAATATTTTGTGACTATTTTCAAAAAAATCCTTTTCTTTTTAAATTGCTTGGAATTTTGTGAAAAGAAAATGATTCTGAAGAAGAAAGGATATTTTAATCAAGAATTCATTTCAAGTGTTTTATCAAAACTAATTTCCATCTAAGATGACATTATTTCATTTGATTATGTTTCAAATATAATGTATCTATGATTTACATGGTTTCAATTTTATTATGATGAAATGATATCCTTTTGTTTTATATGGATTATTTTATGATGGGATGATGTTTATGAAACCCAATTTATTCTTTGGGTTATGATGAATGATTTATGTTCATGTTGTGGCACACGTAAGACTGATTTCATTATGAGATGGGTGGGACCTATATCTCCCTCCAATCCATTGGATAAAGATTTATATCTCATGAGATAGAAATGGATGAAACGATAAGTAAATCCTGTTAAGTAATACAGGGCTGGAACAAAGTAAACCTGGTTCAGTAAGGGACTTTTTCGGCTAAGATTGTCTTGGCAGCAATGCCTTGGCTACTATGGAAATCATATCTTGTGCCTAATGTTTTTGCACAATTAAAAGTTTTATTACCATGCTATTTTATCATGATTGATGTTCCATTATGATCTATGCCTTATGTACTTCCATGTTTTATCTCATTTCTCAAGATTTTCCTTTTTAAACCTTATGGTCATGTTTTTAAGGTCAAATGTATACTGTTTTTTTATTTTCTCTATTCTTACCCTTACTGAGAATTTGAGATCACCCTTTATATGTTTTCTTTTCCCCAGTATATAAAGAAATGTTTTATGTAAGAAAACAAAAGGGGAAGATCTTTATCGGAGATGTTGAAGATCTTTCCCCAGGATTAGAAGATTACGTTCCGAGTTTCCAAAGACACTAAACTATTGCAGTCCTTATCTTTCTATTTTTTTATGTATTAATTATTCCGAAAAAGTAATATAATGTCAATGTACGTCAAGCTATGGGTCTCTACAGTTGGTATCAAAGGAAATGTTCGGTTAACCTTTGGAAACTAGGATGCAGAAAATTTAGTGAGATCCCTAGAGATATTTCTAGGGTATGTCTAGGGATGACCCTAAGATTAAGTAAAAGTATACGTTAGAGTCCGAAAATCACGTTAATGATATTAGAATTAAACTTAATATGTTAGATATTGAAGGTACACCCCCTTTATTATGTTGTTTTCCTAGCATAAGTTTTGCCTCTTACACTATATTTTTGGGTTTTAGACAATGGACGGAACCTGAAGGAACCGTGTTAATCAATGTAATGGAAAATTCAATGATTGTGCTCATGAACAATAAAATGTTATGGGAGATGGAGTAAAAAATCTTATTGATATACTTACACAAGATATGAATAACTCTGGACATCCAAATGAGCAGAGAAGGGATCAATATTCTATTGAGTCCTTTATGAGGCAACATACACCTTCTTTCAGTGGGTCTTCTGATCCACATGTTACTAAACAACGGATTAGTACCATTGAAAAGATATTTTCCATACTTTTCTATTCAGAACATGAAAAAGTCATTCTGGCTTTTTACCGTTTAGAAGGTGAAGTAGAACAGTGGTGGACTCTAATGTAGAATACAAGGCCCCATGGTGAAATTGACTCCATGGAAGGGGATGAGTTCAAGAACATATTTTTCAATAAGTACATCCTTCGTATTCTTCGAATGAAGATGGAAAAGGAGTTCCTTGAGCTTAACCAAAAGGATGATGAATCTGTTGGTATATACGAGGTGAATTTTACAAGGCTTGAAAGGTATGAATCTTGCTTTATCATCCAACCTGAAAGTAAAGTTGATCGATTCTTCAGCGGCTTAAAACCAATTCTTCTAAGGGAATTAGCTATAAGAGACTTCAGTAGCTATGAATAAATTGTGCGTTGTGCTATCAAGTTAGAAATGGAAGTTGGTGTTACATATCCATCTCATGGTTTTGACAAGAAACAAAAGATGGAGTTCAAAGAGAAATCTTAGAATAATGGTGAAAAGAATTTGAATGTTTCTTTATGCTCAAAGTGTGGAAAGAAGCATGGTGGGGACTGTCTTAAATGGACTACAAAATGTTTTAAGTGTGTAAAAGGGGGTCATCGATCAGCTGAGTGTCTAAGTAACAAAAAAAGAATTTCTAATGATTTGAATAAAGAAAAGACTATAGAGAATGATCCACCAACACTTGAATGCTTCAAGTATAAGGAAATGGGGCATTATGCAAATCAATTCCCTAATCTAAGGGTTAATGATGATTGATGGGGGAAACCTCTTAAGGAAAAGGATAATGGGAAGTCACATGCGATCACTATTTGTGATGTTGAGTATGACAACGATGTGGTGGAATGAATAAGTGTTTATGTAATGGGATTCCAAGATAATGTTGTGGAATCTCATTTAAAATATCGTGGAATATTGGAATATCAATGTATAGGATCATTGTGGTTTTTAATAATTTTACGGTACTGGTAACCATGAAAAGTGATTCAAATATTTTGGAAAGCAGATGATATGCACATAATGAAGGGATAAGGAGAAAACAAATTATTTGATAGTATTCATGAGCTCATGATTGATATAAGGACTAAGTGATATCATGGTTTGAGTATATAGAATTTTTGAGATTTTGGTATGTGGAAGTAGTTAACTTTTGACAGCATTTATGTTTTCACTAAGGTTCAATGAGTATTAATTTTCCATGATAATTCATGATTAAGGTATTCACATGATTGGAATGTGACCAACAAGATATATGTGGGATAAATGATGGTATTCACATGCTTTTTATATAACCTTCTAGTAATCGTTCTCTTTATACTATGAGTTTGGAGAGAAGTATTTTGGAAAATCTTAAAGATTCGAATGGATTATGTTGAAAATATGTTAGTATTGTTTAAGGATAGAATTTTTTTTCGATATTATTGATAGAATGCTATAATAGTATAGTTTTAGAAAAAGGAAAACCCGTAGGACATGCGACAACCCGTTGCGTCGGACAAGGCTGTGGGAATTGAACCCACAACTGATATGCGACATGCCTTTATCACCTACCACTGGCCTACAGGAAGTCCCTGGTTAGTAGAAACTAGTTTCATTTTATTAAGCAGTTTGATAGATGAAGTATAAGTCCATTTTTGGAACCATATACAAATTATATCACCATAGATGGACTTATGTATGTAACTTTTTCTAACCTTATGTTTAAGAAAGATGGAATGACCTATAATTCTTTCGCATGATCCACTAACACTTCCTGGAAAACAAATTCAACTTCATTTCTTTATGAGATGATGTGGAAATTGTTCAATACATGAACAACAATGAGATTGTACCAAAATCAAGTAAGAATTTATTTTAATTAAAAAATTCATCAACATTAGGCAAATTATCTTGAAAGCAAAAAATGTTGTCCTAGTACTCTTATATCTGATGAATCAGATGGTACCTTTGATCATAAAAAATCTATGGCTTTGTGATTGTTGGCTTTTTCATAGCCCTCTTCTCTATCACACTCCATCAGAACATAATGGTTGGATTTTTCATCCATATCAAAGTTTTCACCTATGTTCTCCTATGTAGAAACCCAGTGATTAGTTAATTTGGGTAACCATTACATTTCATACATTAGTTTTTAAAGATAGGTTTTGGAATTCCCATTTTACGATGTGGGTTTCTATTAATGAAAATTTCAAGTATTAAACAATTTATAACCCCGATGAATTTCGAGGGTGAAATTATTTTTAAGGGGGGTTGAATGTAACACCCTGAGATTTTATGATAAGTATTCTTTTTAATTTATTTGATGTCATGTGTTTTATGCTACACCATGATTATCTAGTGCTATACGGAACACCGTATTAGCTTGTAGTATATGCAACACTATTCTCGGATTATGTTACACACAATTTCAAGTTCATTTGATAATAGTCATTCTACGTAACATTGAGTGTGTGTATATATATATATATATATTCAATTTATAAATTAAATATGGTTGGATTCTGTTATACGAAACAAAAAAGGAGTCTTGCCCAACACAAAACCCAAACTTGGCTTGCATTACACGCAATCACGACCTTTCTCGATAGCGTGTGTAGTACGCAATACTGGGTTTCACTAAACAATGATATATTGTTATAATATTATTATGGACTAGCCGTTATAAATAGTACTCACTAAATTTTGAATTTTAGAACATTATTATTCATCTTACATATTTTCTAGAACATGGTACAAGAACAAAATAAATTTTTTCGGGTAAAATAAGTATTTTTAAAAAAATGTAGTTTTCCGCCTTTTGATGGTGCACCCACTTTAAATATAGTTTTCTACATGATTATAAGTTCAATTTGACAAAATAAAATTCTTCCTTGGAATTAGGATATAAAAATTTAATTTGGATAAATTTTTCATATTATTCTGATAACTTTCATATTTTGAAGAATAGTAAAAACACGCTATATTTTAATTAAAAACAACTTTTTTCATCACAATAATTTATATGGTTAGATTATCTTTTTAATTGGTGTTAAAGTGTAATTAGAATATATTTTTACCATTTAATCCAATGTTGGTTATTGGAATTAATTTCCCTTTGAAATTGGACATAAACAAGTATCAATCTTTTGATAATTATTGTTTCTTAATAACACGCTATTTGTTTTGATAATGGGAATTAAGTTTACAATTAACTAATTCCACATCTATGTTTTGAATTTGAAAAAATAGATATCATTTTTTAATTTGGAATATCAAATATAACTTTGTCTTAATTTTTGGTATTTTTCAGAAAAACTTCAATTTTTGATGAATAGTTTAAACACTGAGTTTTTGGTTAAAACTGACTATTTATTTAAATAATCATTTATTTGATTTAAATTTATTTTAGGTAAAAATAGTTACATAATACTTATTTAAGTTAAATGTAATTCATTGGATTCATTTTATAATAATTTTAGATTTATAAAAATTGTGTTGAACTTTTCACAATCTTTTACCCACCTCCTATGAGCATTTGCATTTGTTCATAAAACATAATTTTACAGCTTCTGTGAGTTGAATTTCAAAAATCTTAGAGACACGGTTAATATCATGGAGTAAAATGTGGTTCAATTAGATAAAAATAATTTTTGATGAATAGTAACTTTTTACATTTATTTACCACAGTTAAAGGTAAATAAGGTAATTCAAGGTTACAAGATTATTATAAAAATTCAAAATTACATTAACACTTTTCCAGAAAATATTGGATGAGTAATGGCCAACCATGGGCATCCTTGAGTCTATTTTGGGACCCTATGGACCCACTTATGAAAGACAATGACACTTTAGACTAATTAATTTAATTTAAAGAAAAAATTGGCATTAACAAAAATCTTTTAGTAATTAATTTTTATAAGGGGATATATAAATTATCTTTTTGACTATAAATATTCATTGGAAAGCTAAAAATATTTCCAACATGTTTTTATTTTTTTTAATTTTTAGACATCAAATAAATTAAATTATTTATGACACAATAATGATGTAGTGTTTACGTCATTAATAAATATTTTTTATAAATTAGATTATAATGATTAAAATATTATCCGAAACATGTACAATTCTGGTTGGATGATTTTATTTCGACTAAGATTCATATTATATTCATATTTAATTATTTTTGGATCTTTTAAACCGAAGATAAGTTTATAATAAAATAATATTTTCACACTTTCCAAAACATCCCCTCCTCCCCTTAAATAAAGGAGACCATTTCAATCCAATTCCTCACAACTCTCAAGCCATTAGGCTCATCCGGCCTCTGCCCAATTAATCTCCCTACATACCTATCCTCCCCCTATATGCCTTACATTAAGCAGAAGGCACTTCAAGAAGTCCTTTTGGTTCAAACAAAAGGATGTTACCCAAATTAAAGGTAACCGTTTCTCTTAAGTTGTTTTCTTTTATTCTACTTCTCCAACCCCTTAACACTTTTTAAAACATTCTATTGTAACAACACCAGTATCCTATATATACTAGGATGTTGTTATGTGAAATATTCGACCTACACTTACACACACCTCCATCTAATGGATTATGAACATAATGTTTTTGTGGTTGGAAAACTGACGCCTCACAAAACGATGATTGTTCGATTTTCTCCTACCCCCTCTCATGGTGGCCATTATGATGGAACTGTATTTATATATGATACATATTATGTTTTTGATTTTATTATTCTTCTTTACTTCCCAATTATATCATGTCTATAAGGTTTTCATAATAGGTAAATACGATGATCTCGTTTGAGGAAGTGAGGACAACCACCCCCTCAAAGTGATTTGATTCGTTAATGCCTTATGTGGGATGTTTAAAGGATAGAGTTAATGATATTATATATTATATTATAATGGAATTATAATATACCTATATACCATTATCTTTTAATTCCATTAAAATAAAAAATAGAAATGAAAGCAGTGTTCATGTGTACGTACGACTAACCGTCTCCAGGAACGGGGCATTTCATTTCTTACCTCCATATGTTATGTAATATTATAAATACATGTATATGCTGGATATATATGATATATATGATATATAAATCTTGAATATCATTCTGGATATAATGACCCTTCGACCACATGAACAACATGTAATTATAAGAAGTCTATTTTTGACTCAAGTACCAAATATCGACAAAATGATAATTTTTAACTTAAATGGTTACATAATGTTTAAAACATGGTAATAAGTGATAGAAAAGGTTTGTTAATAATGTATAAATTAAATTTGGTTTATTATTCCTGAGATTAAAGAACGATCGAGTTAAGTCGGACATGAGGTAAGGGAACATCTAAACCCAATTTCCGTTCTTTGGGTTGATATTCTCTTTCTTGTTTATGTCATTCTTTGATTATGTAAGAAATGAATTTTTATAACTTATCTTGTATTTATAATTTCATTATGTGACCTTATAGATAATACACATAAGTGATCTATTTACAAAAAGATCTTAGTAAGGGACAACTTTTCCAATCTCATTTTTATCCGAGATTGTTTATTCGTAAGTATTTACTGGGGTTATATTTATCAACATGTCCCTATTTTCTAAAAATGGTTTCATGTATGTTTAATTTCCATTCTAAACATTATTTAATTTTACTACATGGTATGTATGGAATATATTTTTTGCCATATGAGGTACTTTATAACTTTTCTGACAAAAGTATGAGGATAATTGTTTTTAACTTATACGAAGCGAATGGATTTTTAAGGTTTCATAACGCCTTATTTTCATGAAGCTTACTCTACAGGATTTCATGAATATTTTCAACAAAATCCTTTCCTATTTAAATTTCATGGAATTTTGTGAAAATAAAATTATTTTGAAGAAGAAATCATATTTTAATCAAGAATTTATTTCAAGTGTTTTATCAAAAACATTTTCCATCTAAGATGACATTATTTTATATGTTTATGTTTCAAGTATAATGTATCTATGATTTACATGGTTTCAATTTTCGTATGAAGAAATGATATCCATTTTTTTATACGGATTATGTTATGATGGGATGATGTTTATGAAACCCGTTTTATTCTTTGGGTTATGATGAATGATTTATGTTTATGTTGTGGAATACGTAAGAATGATTTCATTATGATATGGGTGGGATATATATCTCCCTCCAATGCATTGGGTAAAGATTTACATCTCATGAGATAGACATGGTTGAAATGGAAAGTAAATCTGGTTCAGTAATACAGGGATGGAATGGCAAGTAAACCCGGTTCAGTGAGGGACTTTGTCCACTAAGATGGTCTTGGTAGCAATGCCTTGGCTACTGTCGAAATCATATCATGTGATTAATGTTTTCCACAATTACAAGTTTTATTCCCATGCTATTTTATCATGATTGATGTTCCATTATGATGTATGCCTTATGTACTTCCATGTTTTATCTCATTGCTCACGATTTTCATGTTTAAACATTATGGTCACGTTTTTAAGTTCAAATGTATATGGTTTGTTTTATATTCTTCATGCTTACCCTTACTGAGCATTTGAGCTCACCCTTAATATGTTTTCTTTTACCCAGGATATAAATAAAGGTTATAGGTAAGAAAACAAAAGGGGAAGATCTTTATGGGAGATGTTGAAGATATTTCACCATGATTAGAAGATTATGTTTTGAGTATCCAAAGACACTAAACTATTGTGGTTCTTGCGTGTTTGTTTCTATTATGTATTAAGTATTATGCAAAAGTAATGTAATGTACATGTACATCAAGCTTTGGGTCTCTTAAAAAACCACTAGCTTTAGGACACTATGTAGGATCCTAAGTATGTAATGAGAAAAATAATCCTTAGTTTTTATAAAAAAGTCATTATTTTTTAGGGATGAATTCATTTCATGTGGGGTTGAATGTGAATTTATGATATTTTATTAACAATATTTTTATATTAACTCCAATTTCTTAAATACATATACAATAATCACCACTCATTTATTTTGTGTTGTCCTTATTCACCGACTTTGGAAATTTGTGAAATTAATATTCTTATTTTAATGTCATTTAATGTATCTTTATAAGTAATTATTTAATTTTTCTTATTATTTGAATCATTTATAAAGTAGGTGAGTTTTTGATTCTTATGTTTTCTTCTTTTGGACATAAGTTCTGTTTGGAACAAATATTCTTTTTTAAGAAGTATATAAATCACTGTTGACATTTAATATAATGAATTTATATATTATAATGTAATAATAATATTCATCTAACGTTATTAGATCATTTGGACTATAAATCATAGTTACATACGTCGTTTGGGTTTTACGATAAAATATCTTTATTTTTGGGGATTATTTATCATTATGATTATAATGAAGAAATATTAAGATCAATATCACATAAAACACAAAAAAAACAACTCTAATTGTTTTTTCATAAAAGTACACAATTTATCATAACTATATTTTCTAATAATGATTTACTATTAAAATTAAGATTTAAAATTCTTACCCATGTTCTAATTTATAAAGATTCTTTTAAATTATAATAAAAATTTCTTTTTCTTAAAAATAATGATTTGAATTTGACAAAAAAATGTGAAAGGAATCTTGGTTTTAACATATACTACATGAGCATTATTTTCCACCATGATGAGAATTATATTCCTTGAAGCGTCCAATATATGTTCTGAATGATATTTTCAAAAGAAAAGAAATTTAGAGAAAAAATAAGTTTTAAATTTTTTTCTAATTTTAAAAGGTTATTTTATTCCGGGAAGGATTTACATGATTTCTAAAGCTTCCATAATATGTTTATTGTTTTTTTAAAGGAAAATATTTTGAAAATGTTATAAGTTTTGAAAATCAATTTTCAATATTGAAATACTATATCTCCCTCTAACAAACTGGATAATGCCTAATGTTATATGATCTCAAAGGGTACATGGGAGGTTACCCCATGACTGAAAAAGGGTACCGAGGAGGTTATCCAAATCCATAAGGAGGGTACATGTGAGGTTATCCTGATCCCAAAGAAGGTAGATGGGTGGTCTGATTGAGCCTATGATGTTATGAATCTCTTGTCTCATATCATTTAAATACGATTTTACCAACATTTTTTTATATATGAAATCAATTTCTTATGTTAATATTATGATATCATGGATCATATTATTTGATTCCATTATGATTAATGTATTATCAAATACTACAACATATTTCATAACTCAAGTTTATGATCTCTGATATGAAACGCATGGTTTTAAAATATTATCCACCTGTTCTCAAACCCAAATTATTATTTTTTGACCTCTACCTCATTTATCCTTTATGATAATATTATCTCCAAAATTATTTGGTTTCCTTTTCCAATGATATGGAAAATTTTATATTTTGACCTGTCAAAGAAGGGTTCTTCTTTTGAAGAACTTGATGGGAGTTGATGTAGCTTAGTTATTATCAATTTTTTACATGTTGATCATTCCAAAGGCTATAAAAAAATTATTCTGATATGGATCACTGTGCCATGTAAAAAATATGTTTATACTTATAAGTTATATTAATGTATATGCATTACTTCAAAACGTAGTTATTTATAATGGGTAATTTACGATGGGATCCCGTTGAAAATTACATGTTGCAGCAAATTGCATCGCAAATATGGTTTTTTTAAAAAGTATGTCATAAAAACAGTATTTGAGAAAGAAAATTCTTCTGTCGTGAATAGCTAACCTATGGTTTAAAAAAAATACTTATTTTTTACAAGCTCATAGCAAATACTTTTAAAAAATGTAAAATAATGTTACCAAAATTTTGTAAAATAAAATTACTAATAATATAATAATATTAAATAATTAATATTAAATAATAATAATAATATCAAAATAATAATGACAACACAATATAACAATACTAATACTATTAATAAAATAATATTATAAATAATATTATAAATAATACTAATAATAAAAAATTATATCAATTTTAATAATTATAATAATATAAATAATAGTAATTATTATTGTTATAATCAATATATATTAATAATATTAAGATTATGTAAAATAATTATAATAATAAAATAATAAAAAAAATAAAATGATAAAAAACTCAATATTCACAAATATATAAAATAATTATAATAATAATAATAAATAATAATATTAATTAATAATTTTATTAAAATAATAAATACATATTTATATAATTAAATTAATAAAAAATTTATATAATTGATAAAGTAATAAAATAATAAAAATATAGAATATAAAAAACCTAAGATTCATAATAATAATAATAAACACACTATATAGAAATGTAAATATATAATTTTAAAAAACAAAAGGATATTCGAATGTTTTATTGTAAAATACAAATATATCACTATGGGGTATTCTGGAGGAGACGACATCACTAGGAGGTCTTCTGGTGGAGATGATGTCACTAGGGGTCTTCTAGAGGAGATGAAGGAGATGAAAAGACTGTGGAGGGAAATCTATCGCTAGACCATGGGTTAGATGATGCATGTACTCTGTCATCTACTCTTTCTGCTACTACTACCATTGATGCATCCCCTACTACTACAACTGTTATTGTCGATGCAGTGTTTCCTGCTCCCTATGCATACTCTCTATATTCTCACACTAAGATCACGGTTACTCCTGATAATCTGTACCAGATGACCATAAATCTCCATGATCGCCTCACGAGCCAGATATTGACATCACAATGGTCGTATATTAACTCCTAGGTGTCAATAGAGAACTAATACAAACAACTCTACCTTTCTTGATTCTATATTGGGACTCCTATATCAAGGGTGCCTCTTCAAATCAGTGGTCACTGGTCTGACCATCGGTCTCAGCCTAACTTTGAGTCTATTTCAGAGACATTATGGCCTCATATGACTCCATAAATTTCTATTTAATATTAAAATAATGAAAAAATTATTTGTAGTTAATTTTAATACTCTAAAAGAAATTATGTTTACCGCAATCTAATTCTAGTGATCATCTACGATCTCTATAGTGATTGGATCATTGTACATCCCCCAATAAATTTAAAACTCCAAAATATCAGACCATTCAACTTCCTATATGAATATAATATAAACAGTTTAAATTTAATGTTACTGAATGATTTTTTAAAAAAGTACTTATCATATGTTCCACATGTGATCCGAATGTATAACTACCAGCTCGATGTGCCACCTCCTATCTCCCATGATTTTTTATCTTACCGATGATATTCTCTAAAAACTATCACCAATCCAATGTAAACATAATCCATCCCAAACATGAGATAAAATGTAATTGGGTTTGTAGAAACAACAAGACTCATCAAACATTTTTTCTCCTCTTTCACCATTGTTTTCAATATCAAATTGTGGTAAAACTGATGAGAACACTCATGCATAAACCCCTCTCATGCCTTCAAAATAGCACCACACATGCTCTCATTGATGAGATACCATAAAACATATAAATAAATTATAATGTAAAGTTATTAATTAAATTAAATTCATATTAAATATAATTTTGTTACTTATTATAACAGGGTTGAATATACTATGCTTAAAATTAATGTGAATTTAATCCCATATGACCGATGCTTCAGAAAAATATTTGTGTAATATAGCGCTCCCCTATCCAATAAATTTATTTGAAAATATGTAACCAAAAGAAAAAATAATGAAACAATTAGTATATATTTAAATTAATGAAAACTCACTAAAATACATCGGCAAAAATACCTCTCATTGCGTGGATCGAAGCCAAGATGGAGACATTAATCCGAGATTGGGCCAAGAATCATCTATATGGCAAGACCACACCACCTTCACATCCAACCTCAACTTGAAACTGCTTGGGGGTTATACGATCTTACATCCTACTCATCCAAAGGTAAATCAAGCTCCTACAATTGACGAAACATATAATCGTCCATCTAAACCACAAAATGGAAATTGTTAAAAAATAGTTCAAAACAACAATTATATATAGATATATATTATATATGATTATAATAATAATTTAACCATGTAAGTATTCATCTTCAACCTTATCATCATATCTAATGATATCAATATCTTCATATTCCTCCTCAGCATCATGAATTTCAAATGAAGTTTTAGTTTTATCATCTCTTTTCATTTCAAATTCATTTGTAACATCATTAACATCATCATCACTATCAACCCTTAAATGAAGAATTTCAGCATCGATATTTGTGTATCTTTATGAAAGATATGTATTTATAGAAGTCTCTTGAACAATTTCAATTCCATGCACTTTAGCGAAACCACATTCACTTAGAGTTAACTAATTTTTCTGACATTTCATTTTTATTAAGCTCCACCAAGAACCCTACTCTCTGATGTAGCAAAATAAATTGACTAATAATTTTTATGTGGCTGATGAGCCCATAAAAATGGTTCATGTACTACCAGAGGTAATTTATATATAATATCAATGATTCCATGGCTCAAATGAACATGCAAGCCTCTATTAGTAATGAACCAATATCATTCAATGATCATAATGTAATTATATCTTAGATAACATGGTTCAATAATTACTTCTAGCATTCCATAAAATTTAACTTCAATTTCTATATGATAGGATCCCCTCAAGAAAACACCTTAATTCTTTTTTATTCCCCATTGGCACGTGTGTGAAATTTACAACCATTAACCACTTATGCATTAAAGGATTTAAACATTTTGGAAGGTGGGTTACAAAATTCAAAGAATAAATTATATATTTTATCAGTAGGTTGAGATGCCACAAATTTTTTAAAACAATTACCAATATAAGAGGTATTATATTCATTTTATAATTTAAAACATTAATTATGTATGCTACCTCTTTTTGAAACTAGTAGGAAAAATTATTTTTTCTATCATTTTCCCAGAGCAGTTGAGGTAATTTATGGAAGATATTTCATAATAAAATTATCATATAACATAAAAATAAAATAAGATTAATTTTTTGTAAAATGATTATAGAATAAATTACAATAGCTATCACAATACAAATGATGTTATTTCTTCACAATTGAACAGAACATATGTATGAGCTCTGTGATTTTCATCTTCTGAAATCCATCGTTCATGTACTCCACCGTATCCATGTATGGGTTTATTAAAAATGATAAATGATTTCTCAATTCGTCATTAATATTTTCCATGTTATAATCCATACAGTTTTGTTTTGAGGTACATTCATATTGATAATAATGAAGGAATAAAAAAGAAAGTTCCCTAGGAAAATAAATTTTTATAATTAATCCCTCAACTGATGCTTTATTATGTACTTTTTCTTCAATCTCTACATGTATATCTTGAATGGGTATATCCATCAGAACTGTTCCAGACCTCCATATTTTGAATCATTTATCAAATTTAATATCAAATGTTTCATTGCGTCAAATAAATATGGAAGTTAGTGTTTTTCCAATTTACATAAAATAAAAACAACATCTTCATTCAATCTTTTTAGTGAATCATTGTATATTTTTGTCAACAAATTATATTGAAAAAAACATGATATATTTTTTCTCACATCCCAAATAATAGAAATTAATAAAACACTTAATCTAATAAGAATATTAGTTTCTACTATAACATGAAATTCATGAAAAATAAATGTGTTAATATGACTATTTCCCAAAAATCTTCCCAGATTAGAAGAATATACATTTAGAATTCTTAAATCAGCAATCCACTGACAAAATAATAATCTATTTTTATGAAATTATATAAACTACTTTTTGATTCATCAAATTTTGTGATATGAAATTTTAAAATATAACATTTTTTGGTTACCTATAAATTTGGGGAGTCATTCCATTACATTATATTTGGTCCAACATGGTGTATCAAAAATTGGATTGAATAAATTATCAAAATAGTTCTTCTCCATAAGAATGAAATCTTACATGTGACACCGCAAAAAAATCAGACCAATATGGGAGTTCTAAAAAATGCCTTGTTTTATCCAATGGTGTTCTTTCCCAAACCAATAAATTTTCTATTAGGTTATTGTTTTTTCAAATGTGATGGTATGTAATGAAGAGAAAATTGATTTTAACTATATACCAATGATCATTGTTGGAGGTCCATGTCTTCAATAATAGTTTTTCTAAAATGAAATTTGTTCCTCTAAAAATGGTGATTGGTTGGAGGAAATCTATGATGATTGTTGAGAAATATCGCTTTTTCAATTGATGAGAATGAATACTTTTCTATCTCCCATATAATATTGACAAGACTTTAGACCATGTGTATTCCAGCAAGATAACATTATATATGATGAGTAGTCACTAACTGTCAACATCAATGTAGCTTTTAGTAGGAATTATTTTTTTAGTGATAGATCTTATTTACTAACAGCATTACTAGAAAATGAATTTAACTCATCAAACAATAGTTTTAAATAAACATCAATGTTATTTTTCCAGATGTACTATAATTAATAGGGTCAAAATGATATATCGAACCTTCATCAATATCTAATGAGGTAAATTTTATAGAGTTATAATGTGAGGTCAACATGAATACTATCTACCGTCACAACTAAATGGAAACAAGTTGTCAGTAGAAAGAACCAATCACTTGTTTCGGGTTTATAAAGAAGAAGACAAATGCACTTTTTCAAAATGTTTCAATGAATCACCATCAGATGGATGATTTTTGCTTTTACGAGTTGAAATAATTCTTTTGGGCCATAACATCAATGCCATTTTGTTTTGAGACATAAATAAACACAATAATCTGGGTTTAATAATAAAATATCTCAACTATTTTATTGGAATTAATACCAACCTCCATAGTTGAACCTCATTGATCCTTAATTATCCATATGTGGGACAACTATGCATTCACTAATTTTCAAAAAAACATAAGAATCAATCATTTGAACATTCATGAATCTTCTGATAACAAATCCCCATATTACAATCCATCCTCTCACCCTCATAGAAATTTATAAGAAACACATTTCCTTCAGGTAATAGAGTTTTAATGAAAGAGAATATATGATCTAAAAAACTAGCTCATAATACATCATTTGATTTAACAATAATAAATTTTGCAAACATATTAAATTTTCATATCTTGAAACTTGGATATAAGGAATCCTCAAGGACTGTAAAATTTCATAAAACTGAGATGGTTCTAAAACTAGAGTTATATCAATATTGTCTTGAGTTTCAGTTTTGTGAAAAGTATGACCTGCCACATCATGTACTAAACGTTGAAACAATGATAGATCTGAAACCAAATTATTAGTATATTATTTTGAACTATATTCACCAATTTTATACCAAAAAATATAATCTTGATGAAAAACATAATAAAATTAATGACCCCAAATTTTTTCAAATGTGTAAAGAATTCTTAAGGTACATATTTTATGAGGACACATAATTGCCCCTCCTAAAACCAATTCTGGTCTTTATGATTCAAATGATGAGAAAAAATCAACACCCTATATGTTTACGTGATTTAATGCAGAATCATTTGGATTCCTCTACTTATTTATCCAAGATATTATCTATTAATGATTATTATCAACTTTTTTGTTCCATATTTCTCTAAAAAATATAAAATACTTAGTTTTTTAAAAATTTGATATGAGGGAAAATTTTTCCAATAAATAATTAAATAAAATTCACTTATCTATAAATTTATAATAATTTCTATTATTTCATAGTTATTTATATTATTATGTTTTAAAATATATTCTAATATATAATAATTTACAATAATTTATGCTAATTACCACAAATTATTTGCAATTACAGCTATCTTCCACTAATTATTATCACCACAATTTCCTGTGGATTAGTGATATATCTTTTCCCCATGGATCACCTCCTTACAACTTTCTCCAGCTGAAATCACTATGAAAAATTTCTCCAACATACGAGTTTCCATTCTCCTACATTCAAAAATAGATATTTATATGTTAGAGAAGATTTTTTAGGGTGATTTCCATGGGGGAATGTTGCAGGAAGTTGTGTCGTCACGAAAAAAATCATATTTTCTGAGATAGATCATCTAAATGAATCTTTCCCCAACTCAAATCAGTATGAAAAACAATCTCTGATATATGTATGTATATTTTCAGATGCACGAGAATAGAGATCAGGGATGACTCGCAGCACTACTCGTCGTTCTTCTACATAAGAAAATAGATATCCATACGTTGGAGTAGTTTTTTCATAATGATTTCTATGAGAGAAAGATAAAATGATATTATCCATTGAGGAAAAAATATTCTTCCAATCCTCAAGAAATTGCGGCAATTTATCAGTAATTATTACTCCACTAGAAATTGTGTTGATTTATAGCCAATTTTTTGTAATTATATTTAATGATTTATAATTATTTGTAATTATTTCTAACTATTTATAATTACAGCTAATAGTAGGTAATTATTTCTAATTATTACTAATTGATAAAAATTATTATTAATTATTATAAATTATTACAAATTATTAAAAAGTATCACTAATTATTACAAGTTATTACAAATTATTACTATTACTTACAGTTGGTTACTATTTGTTACTAATTATTACTATTCGTTACTAATTGTTACTAATTGTTACTATTTATTACTTTTTATTGCTATTTATTACTAATTAGTACTATTTATTACTAACTACTAATATATATTCATAATTATTCTTACATATTCCGAATTATTTTTAATTATTCCAAATTATTCGCAATTATTGATAATTATATGTAATTATTTCTATTTATTCTTAATTATTGGAAATTATAGATAAATATCAATAATTATTAATAATTACTTCCAATAATTACAATTTAATTCTAATTATAACTAATTATTTCCAATTATTAAAAATTGTTGTTAATTATTGTAAATTATTGCTAATTATTTCTAATTATGTCAAATTATTACAAATTATTCCTACGTAATTCTAATTATTGATAATTAATGCTACATATTTCGAATTATTACTAATTATTGAAAATTATTGGTAATTATTGCTGATCATTTTTAACTATTGTAAATTATTTCTAATTATTGGTAATTGTTGCAAGTTGTTTGTAATTATTGTTAATTATCAGCAATTATTAGTAATTATTGGTAGTTATTTGTAATTATTTGTAATTATTGGGAATTCATACTAATTATTGCAAAACTATTACCAATTAATGATAATTATTTCTAATTATTACTAATTGTTAATAATTATTCACATTTATCTCTAACTGTTACAAATTATTCATATTTATTACCAGTTATTACTAATTGTTACTAATTGTTACTAATTTTTACTCACTCTTATTAACATTTACTCAGTGTTACTAATTGTAACTAATTGTAAGTAATTGTTACTAATTTTTACTAATAGTTTCTACTTCATAATAATTGTCTCTAATTGTAAATAATTATTAGCAATTCATACTAATTTTTACAAATTATCACTAATTGTTACTAATTATTACTAATTATAATCAATTATGACCAATTATTACTCATTATTCCTCATTATTTGTATTAATTACTAATTATTACTATTTATTTGTATTTTAATGTAATTGTTACTAAATATTTGTATGAATTGGTATTTATTACTAATTATTATTAATTATTTTTAAATATTACTAGTTATTATAAAATTTAACTATTTATTACTATTTATTACAAATTATTACTATATATTACTATTTATTATTACTAATATTATTATTTATTACAATATTTTAATATTTTTTAATATTTTTTAGTATTTATTACTATTTATTACTAATTATTTCAATTTATAACCAATTATTACTAATTATTACTAATTATTACTATTTGTTACAAATTATTACTCATTGATACTTATTAATACTTATTATTACTAATTATTCATATATATTACTTATTATTACTAATTATTTGTATTTATTAGTAATTATTTATAATTATTCGTATTTATCAATAATTATGACTAATTATTAATATTTGTTACAAATTATTCGTATTTGTTACTTATTATTACTAAATATTCATATTTATTACCTACTAATACTAATTATTATTAATTATTTATAAATATTAAAAAAAATTCTAATTATAGATACTTCTTAATAATTATTACTAATTATTACTAATTATTCATATTTATTTATAACTATTTCTAGTTATTCATATTTATTTGTAATTATTACTTATTATTCGTAATTATTACTAATTATTACTAATTATTACCTATTATTACTAATTTGTATTAATTATTATTATTATTTCTTACTATATAGTACTATTTATTACTATTTATTTCTTATTTATTTCTATTTATTCATTTTAATTACTAATTATTCCTAATTACTTCTTATTATTTCTATTTATTACTCTTTATTCATAATTATTCCTAACAATTCATAATTAATCCAAATTATTGTTAATTATTGCTAATTATTAGTAATTATTACTATTTATTCATATTTATTTCTATTGATTCCTAATTATTACTTTTTATTACTAATGATTACTAATTATTACTAATTATTAATATTTATTACTAGTTATTACTAATTAAAACTATTTTTCACTACTTATTACTATATATTTCTCTTTATTACTACTTAATGTTATTAATAAATTTATTTATTACTAATTATTAGTAATTGTTACAATTTATTACAATTTATTACTAATTATTACCAATTATTACTAATCATTAACTAATTATTACTAATTATTACTAATTATTACTAATTCTTACTAATTATTACTAATTATTCATATTTTTACTAATAATTACTATATATGACTAATTACCACAATTTATTACATATTATAACCAATCATTACAATTTATTAGTAATTTCCTGTAATTATTACAAATAATTAATACTTTCTAATAGTTGTTTCTAATTATAAAAAATTATTTATGATTATCACTTATTATCGCAAACTATTACTAATTATGAAAAATTATGTAAACTGAAGTTTTCATAGGAAATAAGACATGAATATTGATCCGATGTAGAATCATAAATGTTGTAAAATTTTGAGAGGGAAAATGTATGTAGGGAGGTTGAGAATGGAGTGGAATGAGAAAAAAAATTGGGTTGAGGTATATAAAGGTTAGAGTATTTGCGACGAGGCTCCTATGGAAAATAGTATTATTTGTGGTGGATATAGTAGAAATACTAACCCTGCTATTAATTAGGGGTGGCGGTTAAAGAGATATTTGCGATGATCCCTATCACAAATACCCACCTGTAGACATACTATTTATGACGAGAGATAAACCGTGTCGCAAATACTAAAAAAACACCGCCAGGCATTTACGATGGATACACAAACCCATCGCAAATACCCTTCCAGTAGTTGGGTGCGCCACCCACAACCAACCTTTTGTGATGGTAACTCGATTCCCATCGCAAATAACTGGTTATATGCGATGGGGATTGGGTCTCATCACGAATAGTTTCTCCCGATGGCTTATTTTGCAACATGACCCTTCCTCATCGCAAATAACCCGTCACAAATAATGAATTTTACAATAGTGGTTAGGATTGTTTTTTATATGCATGCTAACTGTAAATTTGACTATGTTTTCACTGTCAGTTTCCCTTGTTCACGTCGTAGGTTTGTCTTCTAGGCATGCAACCACATAGACTAAATACATATAAGGTTTATGGATCAATGAATAGTAATAAAAAATCCAATATTTTGGCCAATTAAGTGGCCAAACATAAAACTGGTGTAGTAGGTTCACATCCACTCACAATCCATTATGTGTCAATGAATTTTACATGAATTGAAATTGTTTTGGGAAGTGATAGTTATATGTTCCATGGGAGAATATTGCAGCCAAATCAGTGACTGTGGGAATATATTAGGTTATTCAATATTTCTACATGAAGAGTCTTATTTTTTGTTTGCTACGAATAGTCACTTAAGTGACATTGCTATATATCGTACACGATCACTTCAGTTACCTCACTAGATATTTTCATCCCAAATAAATAAGATACAAAAAGTTATTTTAAATCAATAAAAGGGAAAAAACCAAGAAAACTAAAATTATAAAAAAATATTTTATATACACGGAAAATAATGAATCAATTTATTGAATACCAAATATTTAAAACTTATAATGTTAAGAAATATTCATAAACAATCAACGGCATGTCAATTAAATATTTTTCTTAAGGTAATTAAAAAATAATGTGCTATAATAATTACTTATTTAACTACCATATAGCAAAATATCTATAATAATCAACAATATAAATATTTCAACATTTAACAACAAGTTATTTAAATTATAAATAATTTAAGAAATATTATTTTTCTAATATAAATTTAAATAATTAAAATAAATGATGTATATATATAATACCAAATATAGATACAAAAAATTCTGCAACACTTAATCAATTTCACTTGGATAAAATTCACTGTATTTAATTTATTTACAAAGACTCCTAAGTCAAAATGTTTTTTATTCATAGGTTCAATATCACAAAAAATTGAATAAAAAAATTCCCTCAATCTCGTGAAATTATCAAGCCTCCTATGTGAAATATCGACACTAAATCAATTCAATACCAAATTTTACTTCTAGTTATAAGTGTGAATCAAATTATATTTAATTGAATTAAAACATTAATAAGTGGCACAATCAATTATTACTCTCCAATTGGTTTTTAAAATCAAAGATCAATTTTTGACTTCATTTAATAAACTGAAATGATAATTTCAAAAGTAAATTATTCCATTCATAATCTAGGATCAATTTTCTACTCACCTTAATGAAATCATTTTTTTAATTAGGCATAGTCTTGACATTTTTGGATTTTTTCCAACAATATATGTGAAATTAAATTTTAAAAGGAACTTCTTGTGCATATATATAGGGCATAGACAATCTAACATAGTTCATAATGTCTCAAAGATTCACTATGGGATCCTAATATCATATTATACTAAAGTTTCAGCGTAATTATATTATTATTATTTGTGTTGTCTCACTAAGGTGTTTATTAAAAGAAGATGTTTCCCCTATTCTCATGCCCAATTCTTAAATTTCTTATAGTTATTATCTATATTCCAAAAAAATATCTCATATCACAACCATTTCCAAGTTTCAAAAATAAAACTCCTTAAAAATTTTGTAAAACATCGTATCCATCATCATGAATTTCTTACAATTTCATACATACATGAAACCTGCCGTTTTTTTATAAATTATTACATTGGCAGGAAAAAACTATTTTTATTTTATCTATTATAAAAACACATTAATGAAATGATTTAATTTATTTAATAAAAGATAATGCTAAAAAGGGATTCATTTTGAGGAATTTTAATAAATTTTGATGGGTTTTAATAAAATTTAGTGTAGAATAATTATATTACCTCACCAACACATAATCCTCAAATTGTCTCAATTGTCGAATCCATGGTAGGAGATACAGTTAAACAATTTAGATAATACACCTTTCAAAATGAATCTCAGTGAGATAAAATTAAGAGGTGTGAAGGAATGTTAAATAATTGTTATGGAAATGAATAATATTTGAAAATATATCATATAAAAATGATACCCACTGTCCACTACCATGAAATTAATAAATTATAATGATTTCCTAAAATTCATATACAAAAAATGCTGAACACACATGATTTTCATGAGATAAAAAAACTATTCCATAAATTAAAAAAAACCTCAATGAAATATGAACAATGACTATGACCATAAATTCGTTCAAATAGATTCTATAATTTATATCATAATTACCTAAATAATTTTTAAGAATTAATTTCAATGAAACTGGTAGAATGTTTTAAATGTAATAATAAAATAGTTAAAATAATTATTCCACTTATTTGTAGAATCATATCCCAATGCTGTTCAAAAAATATAATAAATTCCTTATGTTAATTAAATGATTTCTCTATTTTTTAGTTTATTTTTCAAAAAAAATAAAATAACTATTTATGTTATATAAAAAAATACTAGAGTTAGATTTTATGGAGGATACATACAGTTTCATATAACAAGTATCACTAACTTTCTCTGATGTTCAAAAATATTCTCTTACCACAAAATTGTTCTCATAACCAAATGTTGACAATTCTACTAGTTAGATGACCTTCTTCAGGAAAAATAGTCAAGGTAACTCCACCAACCATACAAAAACATCCCCTCATGGTAAATTTACACAAAAAATACAAATGAAAGAAAATCAATCATGAATGATAATAGGGAAAAAACTACTAAAATTTTTTTAAAAAAAGATAGGGAGACATACAACCAAGAAAGAAGAATTTATATAAATAAATATTTAATATTGAAAAAACTATTTCACATGTTACCTTCCATGAATTATTGAATTTGATACCTTCAGATAGACCTAGGATCATATAATAATTAAAGAATGATCAATAATTTGGTATGTATTATTGATTATTTTCTATTAAATATTTTAAATTAAATCATTCCCATGACCTCTTAATATGTTTACCACATCTTCAATAAGTAAAATTTAAAAAACAAGTCCAAAATAATACTATGTATCAAGATGTCCATGTCAACATAACACCTCAAAATCCCTCTCAAGTCCCTAAAAGGATAACAACAACCCAAAAAACTGACCAACCAATCACCATTTCAACAAATTCATCCCCCAAACATAAAAAGATTCCAAAAGTCATAAAAATATTTAATCAAATTATATATAACTCACCAAATCAAGGATTATATTATTAAATAGATTGTATATCTAAGAGAACATAAGACCCCCTTATTAAAAAATCAAATTTTAAATTCAAAATATGTTTTCAATAGTATAAGGAAGACTCCAATATAGCCAATCATTTAAATTATGATGGGATTTCATTCCACAATGAATTGAACATAGTTGAATAAAATTCAAGGAATTTAATTAGATCATTCAAAACACTTTTTCTAACATGACATAATCCAGAATATTCCATAGAATTTTCAATTTTTGAGTTCTAAACTTCAAATTGGAATTACCTATAAATGGGATCCAAACACTCAATTACATATCAAATATCATCTGAATCTAAAATATGAAGTTGTAGTTACAGCGAGTTTGGTTCCAAATTGGATAAATTGGAATTCTTTAGAAATTATACACTATCATGAGGAACACAATCTATAGGATTGTATGGGTTTAGATGAAGGACATATTGACTATAAAACAATTCCTTCTTAATTCGGTTCACAATTATCCCTATCTTTTCCAATTCAATTAAAGATTCATATTTAATACAAATAGCATTAATGTTCCCAATAATATATTGATTCACCTAGTCATCAAAAGGATAACCTCACTTCCTCCTATACTAAGATCTACAAAACTCCTCACCAATATTTATAAATTTCAAACTCACCCCCAGTAGAGACTAATAAAAATTATGGAACTCATCTTGATCCTCACAAGCTTGAAGAGTTAGTATACATTTTAAAAAATCATTGATAACCCCAAAGTATGATATAAAATATCCGCTAGAATAATTGGAACTAATTCTCCATAGTATATTGGAATGATAAGAATATATATGGGAAGTGGGTTACTTCATGTATTAACTAAAATATCTTTTACACTTCCATAAGGATAGTCTAGTGACCTCTCATCCAACTATAAAGAACCGTAATATTCATTTACTTCCCATATACTCATGTTATGAAACAAGATGTAATCGATTATATTTACTCTTTTTTTATAAATCTTAGTGATATATTATTACCACAAATTACACTATTATTCATCAAATGAAAATAATCTAGAGTAATTTAAATTTTTATGTAACTGTTTGTGTGAAATTTCACAACAATACACCCTATGAGTTACAATTTCAAATACCCCAATCCCACATGTCTACTAAAAACATTTTATGAAATTTCACCTATGTGGGAATCTGGTTCCATACATCTAAAAAGTAATTTTGAAACTGAATGAACTAATTATTTGATAGAATTTCAAATAATCAAGTCCATTAAAAAATATTAATATTCATAGAGATGGGATGAGGGGGGAAAATTCCCTAGAAAACCGTATTACTCCCCTCATTCTCGAAACATAATTTCTTTATTACATCATTGAATAGTTCCCACTTGAATTTCCCTTATTCTATGGATTTTCAGTTGATGATTCAACATTTGTTTCATTTTGGACCCTAATATCTATATTTAATGACTCTAAACTATAATGATTTTAATTCTCAAAATCACTCTTTTCCTCAGTTTATACATCACGTGGATTCTCCTTTACTTATTATTTATTTTTATGCCTGAAAATAGAAGTTAAAAAATCACATTTTATATTAAATGTGGAACTATTTTTCTAAGTATATTTCCATTTTATATCCCACAATGATTATTATTCATCAGACCCATTTGATGTTCAGAAAATTTATATTCAGTGTCCCAATATTTCAATGATTCAATTTCTCCTAACACTTACTAAAACATTCTAGTAATTTTACCTTGTAAATTTGATGGCTCATTACCATATATATATTGGATATATTGTTTTAGATAATGTCAAAAAATATTGGAAATAAGATGTTTAAGCACTCAATGATCAATCTGTAATAAGTTAAGGTAATATTTTTATAAATAATTTTGTTTATATGAGGATGGATCAATGGAAGATTCGTTTCTAACCCCATATTGTATGAGAAAAATACTCCTCTCTAATTGGATAATAATATCATTATTGGGACACAATTTTTGAGTATAAATATACCTCCCACAATGGAAGTACTCCTCCCTAACAACTCTATGATTATCAATAATTTCTTGGTGGTTCAATCATCTATATGATTCCCACTCTTACTTGTTAGAATTTTCAAGTATTTTAGGGTTTACTTTTTAAATATTTGTTTAATCTAATATGTTTTCATATTAAATAACTCACCCCCATATGATATATCATGCCAATATTTATTTTTATGTTTAAGGGACTAATAATATATCTCCATGGGAAGGCAGGGAGCTAACTGATGATTATAAATATTCCAAGTAAGACATCTAAATATATAACATTCTACATGAATACAATTTCCCACATCATAAGAGAACTATTTAATGTATTATATATCATGGGTTATCATGTTTTTTGGGTTGGATAAGGAGGTAATAGAATTTAAAATGCATCCATAGTTTAAAAAACATCCATAACTAGGTTTTGAAACCATTTCCAACACCTACATTTTAGACCAAATGTAAAAACTATCAACCTCAACTCTTCCTAATTTATACCTCATAGAGGTAATTATCTAACTAAACCCTAGAAATCTACCATAATATCATTTAATTGTTATACTGTTAGGCCATTGAATGATTTTATTATTGAGATGTACGATATTTTAATATCTTATTTCATACACAAATTAGATATCTGGATGAATGACATATTTTTGGACACAGTAAGTAAATAAGTATCTAGAAGTGTTTTGGAAGGCTGAAATGTTCATTTATATAAATATTGCATTCTATCATATTTTTCATATTTTTAATGTTATATATTTTCTAAGGGATCCAAATTTAATATTTATTTTTGGTATTAGTTGTTTATTTTTTCACTTTTTTATAAAATATCAATTAACAAGCGGGATAAAAATTTTACATAGAGTAAAATTACATAGTTATAAAATATATTAATTTAAAAAAACTATATAACTTTTAAAATATTTTTGGAAATTTATATAACAGTCAATTTCATCCAATATTTATTAATATTCACCACTCAATACCTCCCAGGAAAAAGAACTTAAAATTTACATAATATTCATTGAGAATAATGAAAAATAATTATTTTTAAAATATACCATAATAATTATATACAGTAAAATAGAGTTATTACATAATATAAATATAATAAAATAGTTTTTTAATTGTCTTATATGATTATAAATATCCCAAATAATAATTATATATATATTTTTAAATTAATAAAATTTTATTTATTAATTATTAGTTTGTAATAACTTAATATTTAGTAATTCCATTTTATTCATTAAAATTATTATTTTTTAAATGTATTTTACTTTAAATTTTTTTTGGTAAATAAATGCATCATAATTTAAATAATCATGTCACAATTATCCCAGAGTTTATTATTGGATATTTTTTAAAATGATTTATTTTTCAAGGATGTTTGAAAAATATTTATTTGTATTGAGAACATTATTTTTGATTCTAGTATTTAAAAAGCTTCATAGTATAAGAAATTTATAAATTTATAATTAGTTCATGAATAAAACAATTATTTTCACTAGATATCATTATATATATATATATTTTAATAAAAACATTTATAGTTACAAATATATTGTTTTCCTTGAAACCTATTTTCCTCGTGTTTTACAAGTTTACATTTAACTAAATTAAATAAACATATAGAAATTAAATATTGAAAAATTGGTTCCATATTTAGAATTATAAGGTTCAATTTTGTGGTAAAATGACTCTTTTATTTTAGGGTGTAATAAATAGAATCCTTTAAAACATTTATTACCTAAATAAAGAGAATTTATGAAAATATTGGTTAAAAGTATTTAGAAAAGGCTTCCAATTAGACTAATCACATTGCTTTTTTTCATTTTATGAGTCTATGTAATCCATAATCATCTATACTTTTAAAATACGACATTCAGTTTCAATTTAACATTGATCTTCGTTTTTTAATATAATAAAAATATAAAATAAAAAATTCAAATATCTATATTATTTAGGATAGGGTTAAAACAACTTATGATAAGTTCTAAAAGGAAATATGGAATTTTAAAGAATTTTTATCTTATAAATTTATTTCAAAATATTATTTTCGAAGTAATTACTTCAAATTATTATACAACACTGGCATGATGCATTTGTTAGAAGATAAAAATTGGCATAAATTACATTGAAAACTCAAAAGGTTATTTTTTTGTCACTAATGTTCCAAAATAATTATAAATAATATTATATAAAACCCAAATTATAGTATTCTATATGTAATGGTTATCGTACTAATTTGTTATATAGTAAAGAAATCACCATTTTCGATAGATTATTTTATTATTCATGGGAGATAAGACACATACATGATTCTCACATTACAGATGAAAACACGAAATATAATATAATAATTCAAATGAGTACATTATTTTTTCAATTATTTGATCCTAGATTTCATTTATTGATTATTTCATCGAATCGTGGGGATATGAGAACATAATAAACATTGAGCTCAAATGCAATGTAAGAAAATAATAGGTTAAAATCTATCACATATAAAACATGAATAATATTTAGAAAATAATCAATACCCAAAAAAATCGTTATAATTACTACTATATTAATTGGGATAAATCATGTATAACATACTGATATAAATAATAAGATGGATAATAATAACTATTTTATTAATGAGATAATTCATAATATGGGAAATCATAATATTATAGTCAAGGCATTGTTATATGAAAAAATATGTAAATTGTTAGGAAATACACCAAATACCCAAACTAGTTTGTCTTATGAGACATAGGGATGAATAGAGAGGCCAAAGTAAGAAATTACCATCACATACTAATCCTAAATCATTAATTTTATAAATGTGGCAAAACATAATCAATATAAACAGTTACATTAAAAAAATATATACTTAAGTATTAATATTTAGTAATATAACTAAATATAACATTATTTTAAGTCATCAAGAGTAATATTGAGTCTGTTATTAAAACATTTCATCCCATGTAATGCATAATATTTGAATAACAATACTGACCAAGATTATTCTAAATTAAAAATATTTCAATTTTATTTCGTGAGAAAAATAAATTTTTCATTCTGAAATTACTCATTCGATATCGAAAATCATAATTTTTTTTAAAGAAATGTATTTTCATTTAAAATATTTTTTCTAAAATTTGAAGAATATTTCATTGAATTTTGTTCTAGGTGGTAAAACATTATGGACATGCAGTTTCTGTAAAAAAATATAACATTGACATTTTTTGTAAAAAGAAAAAAAGTGTACGTTTTTTTGGTAAATAAAAAGAATATTACATTTAAAACATTTAATAGAATCATAAAATATGAAAAAACAACATTAATAATAATATTTCAATTGTAAAAAAATTTATTGATAACTTTCTAATAAAAGTATGGATATGTAAAAAAAATAACATCGAATGAATAGAAAACATAGTATGTTTTCCCTGATATCTTTATTTTAGTATCTTGAGTAGTCAAAATCAGAAAATGAAAAGAAATTTTTAATTATCCCAAATAAAAATAGGGGAATGAAATATATTTACATTATAATAGATTGAAAATATAATTCCCCCAATAGATACTTAAACATAAACAATCAGGAATAACATTGTGACTATGAAGTAAATCGTTTACTTTAGTGTAATATAATTTGGATGTACATATATCCTACTATATAATAAATTTTTTGCTATTATAATAATATTTCAAAAACATTTACATACATATGTAATCACATTGTATTAACTTATTACATATTTATAGCCTTTTAATAATATTTCTTTGATAAAATGATCATTTCTAAGAGTATGTTATTTTGTTTTTCAGGTATGTTTTCGTTTGGTTGTCTATATCATAGGAACATTATCATATTTCCGTAATCTGGAGGATGTAAATAATTATATTAATATCATATATTTCTGTTACATACTTATTTAAAATTATCTTTTAATGGTGGATATATAAAATTGAATTTCATCATTTATGGAGACGGTAGGCCTTATATCTGCATGAACTAAAGAAAAGTATATAATAATAAATATTTTAAGAATTTTTATAAATTTTTTTTATATAAATTTATTAAATATATACTTATTTCCATCCATTTAAATAAGAAATAAAAAATTAATCACATCACTTCCTTTAGGGGGTAGTCAACATGTACGCATAAGTGACGTTATCATTTTCTAATAGAGTTAAGGAAAAAAGGTATATATAATATTATAATTATCGACAAATAATTATTTAATTAATATAAAATATATTCATTAGATCCATTTTTTACCCATCCATGTAATATAGTAATGTAAACTGAATAAAAAAACTACGTGAAGATGGAGAGCCATAGGAATGAACGTGAAATGTTTTTCACTCTTAGTTGAATTAAAAATAAATGGAAATTGAATTTAAATTAATTATAATAAAATTTAATTATATAAAATTTTTTTATGTTATTTTACATATTATATTACTACATTTAACATAGATTTATAGCTAGAATAAGAGGAAATAAATTTTAATGTGTTGTAAAGTGGATTACCTTCTCTATGAGATACCTTCTTTTGATCTCCACTTAAAGACCATAGGGTGTTTTATAGAAAGAAAAAAACCTATATATTATGAATAAGTATGTTTGGTAATGATTTTGGTAACTTTTGGTTATGTTATATTTCTAAATGTGGTCAAAAAATTAGCGGGAAACCATATTTCATATATAGGGGATGGAATGGGCATAAATTATGCTTCAAGAAGGATTAAAATATGATTTAGTCTGAATGGCCTGAATGACTTATTTTTTATTATTATGGATAATAACCCTTTTAATTGTTGATGGGGAACCCGTACATGAACCATAGGCCCAAGGGACAAGGCCTGACTAACCTGTAATACATGACCAGAATGCCATAAGGCATACTATGCCCAATACATGACATGTAGGCCCAACCCACATGAACTGCCCCTCCCCAGATTCTGCGTCATTGATCACCTTGCTCCCCACCATTCATTGTTGATCGGATAACATTACCCCGTAAAAAGAAGCACGCTTCCTGGTCCCAATGTTGGCTTCCATACCCTCCCATTCTTCCAATCTGGTTAGCTCTGCTTTTGGTGGCTGCTACTGTTGTTGCTCTGATTCTCTTCTGGTTCATATTCTGTGTGAACTGGGATACTCCATGGACTACATGGCCGGAAGGCCCTATTTCGTGATGACCTTTAATGACCTGAAGGCCCTTGAGACCCGTAGGCCCAAACCGGTGGCCCGACGGCCCAAATCATGTGAATAGTTCCTACTGCAATAGTACCAAACAGTAACTGCTACAGTACCCCTGAAATTTGCCTCCCCCAGTTTTGAACCAGGGTCTTTTGGATGCCAAGAAGGAGCCCATACCACTAGGGTACAAGCTCGTGGCATTAAAGTATGATTAAATAATTCTAAATAAAAGTCCTTAAAAATGGAAATATTTGGAAATATAAATTATATAATATTAAAATATCCTAATATTTTAAAATTTAGGCATGTTTTCTAACAATTTTATACATTATAATTTTGTTTAACATTCTGGTTAATAAATTTTAATCATAGCCACGATACTGAATTTTTGAATCTTCACATAAACAGTTATAAGGGGAAGATTATTTATTAATAAAATATATTTTAGACTATTAATTACAAAAATTATTCATTTTTTATAAAACTGTAAATGTTTAATAATTTAATAAAATATTTTCATCATAAAATACCATAAATGTATTATTATGAACTGTTTACATAATTTGTCTTCGAAAAAACATACAGGGTCTGGAATTTTAATATAAACAATTTTGAAATCATAACTACATTATTTTTATCATCAACTTTTTTGGTACAAAATTATAAAACCATTTTGTAGTTATATTAAATTTTTAATAAATAATCAATTTTTTAATTAATTGATTGAATACTATATAGGCATTTCATAACCATTTATTTTAATTATTTAATAACAAAAATCATAAATAAATTATGATGAAAAAAGTAATATTTTATATTTCCAATAACAATTTAAAACCAAAATTATTATCATTTTAGATTGGTGAAAAAACTTTAAACCCAATAAATTCAATATAGTGTCATATTGTACTTATTCATTCAATAAATTAATATAATAGTCCTAATCAATGAAATATGTAATCATTTATCCATATATTCATGAAACAAAAATAAATTTAAAGAATACACCCATAAAACTTGACAAATGAATATTTTTTATACTATTTTGTGACATAATATATTGTGTTTAACCCTCTTCTACCCATTTTCCCTTACTAGGTTTCCAAATATTAAAAAACTATAATATTCATAACGAAAAAAGTAAAAGGAATATATTTTTGAAATTTGAACAGAATAACGAACAATACGATGTCCATTCATAATGATTCATGTATATAGTTGGGAAAAATTAATTTTAATACAATAATGGGAAATAAATAGTTTTTAGAAAAATATTTCTTATTTGTAAAAATTAACATATGACAATACCAAGATTATTTCTTAATAAAACGTAATTTTTATATTATAATAAATCAGATGGATTATATTTATTTTTATAATATGATATTGAGTATAATGTAATATTCAAATTAATCGATGTACATATTGTATATGAAATACATATAATTTTCATTATACAATGAAAAATAATTCAATTCAAAAAAATAATGTAATCTCAAAATAATATAATTTTGATATAATGACTTAAAAATTGAAATTATTTTTGGAAAATAATTATTATCAATGTTTCGAATTTTTTTTCGGAAAAAAATCTGTAATAAAACTTTCTACATTTCCCTATAGTTTTACTAGAAATAAAATGTTATTATAATATATTCTCATCCATTACATTTTCCATCATTTAATAAAATATTATAATCAATATTTATTGAATGTTTCTATATGAATAGATTTGGGGTTTTAATCATTAAAAATTATTAAGGATCCTAGATCAAAACATCTATCTTAGGTTTTATCCAATGTACCATTTCTATCTAAGTTCCTTAATTCCTCTTCATTTTTTTCTAGTGTCCATAATACATATATACTATTAAAAATTACATAAATTATGATATAATTATATTTTCTCAAAAGGTGAGATCTTGTGTCATATATGTCATGTACATTCTAAATATACTAATATTGAATACATAATGTAATTTATAGATGATATGTGTCCTTTCCTTGTAGTAAACAAAACTAAATTTTTTCTCAAATATCCAAAGGGATGTTTTGTGAGGGGCTCAATTTTTCATTCCTGGAAAATCTTCTAAAACCCTTCTATAGATATGCTTCTATTAAAATGAGATTTTTACATTGAAATTTTAAATCATTCCAATGGTTATCACTATATCACTTTCTCCTCATTTGATCTACTTTATTTGTTTTTGGAATAGTCTTTACATTTTCCATTGAATCCTTTATAAGTTATAGTATTACAATAAGAAGGGATTTTCTTAGTAATCTTTGAATACTAAAGATAACTTACATAAATTCGCACCAAAGTATGATGAAGGGATTTTCTTAGGTTATTCCACAACCTCTAAGGCTTATAGAGTTTTTAATAAAAATACTTGCACTATTGAGGAAACAGTACATGTAAAATTTGATGAATCAGACCCTTTTGTTTTTAAAACCTCCCAACCTACATCTTCGGATGTGTTTTCAAAAACTGATTATCAACTTTTGATAGAAGAACCTTCTGATAAGGAAATTGTTCTAGAAGATACTTCTGAAACATTTACCCCAAAAGACTTTCTACCTTATGTTGATGAACAGGTTTTACAAAACCCAAATCAGGTGTTTCTTAAGAATCATCCCAGTGATAGTATTATTGGTGATGTAAATCAACCTGTAAGGACTAGAAGTTCCTTAAGAAATTAAGTAGAACATCTAGCATTTCTTTCTCAATTAGAGCCTAAAAGCACTGATGAAGCTTTAGGTGATGATGATTGGATCAAAGCAATGCAAGATGAACTAAATGAATTCGAAAGGAATAAAGTCTGGACCATGGTTGAAAGACCTAAGGAAACTTCTGTTATTGGAGTAAAATGGGTTTTCAGAAATAAATGTGATGAAAATGGAGTCATTGTTAGAAATAAAGCTAGACTTGTTGCTAAAGGCTATAATCAGCAAGAAGGAATAGACTATGAAGAAACCTATGCTCCAGTAGCTAGAATTGAATCTATCCGTATTCTACATGCTTTTGCAGCATTCTTTAATTTCAAACTTTTCCAAATGGATGTGAAATGTGATTTTCTTAACGGTTATGTTCAAGAGGAAGTTTTTGTTGAACAACCTCCTGGCTTTGAAGATACAAAATATCCAGATCATGTTTTTAGACTTACCAAAGCTTTGTATGGCCTTAAACAAGCCCCACGAGCATGGTATGATAGACTTACTGGATTTTTGATTCAAAATAACTATGTTAAGGGAAATGCAGATCCAACCCTTTTTATAAAGAAAGATAAGAAAAATGTTTCGATTGTTCAAATTTATGTTGATGACATTATATTTGGTTCAACTCAGCAATCTTTGACTGACTCTTTTGCTAGTCTAATGAAATCTGAGTTTGAAATGAGTATGATGGGTGAGTTAACATTTTTCCTTGGTTTTCAAATTTCTCAAAAACCAGAAGGAACCTACATATCTCAACATAAGTATATTAAAGATCTTCTTAAAAAGTATGGTTATGACAACACTAAGAGTATAAGTACTCCCATGGGTACCTCAAACTCTTTAGATCTTGATGAAGCTGGGAAACCAGTAGATCAAACATCTTTTAGAGGTATGATTGGAAGTCTACATTACTTAACAGCTAGTCGACCAGACTTAATGTTTTCTGTATGCTTATGTGCAAGATATCAATCCAATCCTAAGGAATCTCACTTAAAGGCAGTTAAAAGAATTTTTCGCTACCTTAAGGGAACCATGGATCTAGGATTATTTTATACTTCTGGAAATGATTTTGTTCTAAAAAGATTTTCTGATGCTGACTTTGGTGGATGTAGAATGGATATGAAAAGTACATCCGGAACTTTTCATTTCTTAGGAGATTCATTAGTTTCTTGGTCATGCAAGAAGCAACATTCTGTTGCACTCTCCACTGCTGAAGCTGAATATGTAGCAGCTGGAAGTTGTTGTGCACAAGTGTTGTGGATGCAACACACACTCACAGACTATGGGTTGAGTTTTACTAAAACTCAAATTTTGTGTGATAACACAAGTGCCATTGCCCTAAGTAAAAAACCTGCACATCACTCTCGTGCAAAACACATAGATATTAGGCATCACTTTCTTAGGGATCACACACTCAAAAGAGATATTATTCTTCAGTTTATCGGAATGCAAGATCAACTTGCTGACATTTTCACAAAATCCATACCTTATGATAGATTTGAATATATTAAACAAAAGTTAGGAATGATAACCGTAAGGTAATCTTCCTTAATTAACTTTCTGTTGAAAAAATATCCTTACAGTAATAAACTCCTTTTCATAGGGGGAGTACATTTGATTGTTTATTTAACAAAGTTTTTCAAAATTTGTTTTCAAACTTTTCGGAACGAAAATTTCCGGAATAGAATTTCCGGAACTAAAATTTTCCAGAAAGGATATTTTCGCACAGAATACTTCTGGAATGGAAGTATTTGTATTGAAAATTTCTGGAATGGAAAACTTTCGTACTGGTATTTTCATAACGGAACTTTCGTACTGAATTTTTCCATAACAAGTTTTTCGTATTGACTTTTCGTATTTACTTTTTCGTATTGAGTTTTTCATATTGACTTTTCGTATTTACTTTTTCGTATTGAGTTTTTCATAGTCGTCTTTATATTACCCATTACGAATAACTTTCCTAAGCGAATCCGAAAGGTATGATTTCCTTACTGAAGTTTTCGTAATCATATTTTACTTGCTGGCAATTTCTTATAGTTTGTTTTTGGTTTTTGGATTTCTTAATTCTTTATTTTAATAAAACCTCAAAAATATAGGATTCAAGCTTTCAATCGTTAGATCTGATCTCAGATCATTCTAAACCGTTAGATCAACCGAGGAAGTTGAACCGTCATCCCATTTCCTATATAAAGGGGACCCTATTTTCTCGTCCCACATCGATTTCAAGCTTTTGCGTGCTGAAGCTCTGACTCTCCGATTTAAGGCCGTTCCGAACCACAGTTTTCTCAGTTCCGAACTTCAGTCTTCTCTGTTCCGAATATCTCAGAGGACTTCTAATCCGAATGTCTGCAGAGTTAGCTTCTCAAGAAATGTCTTCAACCAAGCCTATTTCTCAGTGGTTAGTCTACAGAGAGAGGTTAGTTCATCCGAATTTCTTCAGCAACTACGATTCTATTATTTCAAAGAATATCAAGATGAATGGCTGGGAAGGTGTTGCGGTATCAAAAACCGGCAACCAAGATGATGTCTACTCTGACTTGCTTGTCGAGTTTTATCAGACAGTTGCTTTCTTCGAGGAAGATAATAGAGAAAAATTTTCTTTCAAATCGTATGGCAAGACATATAAGCTTTCTTACACCAAGGCTGCAAGCTTGGTAGGGTTAAGTTATGAAGGTGAAGCTGATTTTATTTCCCACGTATTGCCAGACTCTTTGGGTAGCTTCAACAAGGAAAAGGAATTAGAAATTCTCGGATTGGATGATGACAAGGCTCCGAAAATTGCAAGCCTATCTACAAACTTCCGGATTCTGGAGTTATGGGTACAAGGGCTTATCGTACCGAGAAAAAGAGATAAGGATAGTCTGAAGAAGAGTGAGATATATATCTTAGATTTCCTGATAAATCTAAGAAAGTTCAACTTGATGAAGCATATTCTTCTTAACATTGAAAATTTGAAGAAGGGGAATCTGAGAGCTCAGATCGTGATGTACCCGACAATATTGTCAAAGCTCATAGTTCGGTGCCTTGAGTCCTTCAAGGTAGCTTGTAGTTCCAAACCAAGGGTGTGAAAGATCATGTTGCTCAGTGATGTCACTCTTAAAAGGATGAATATAGCTTTTGACAAGTAGTCTGGGAAGTTCATTGATCTGCCTCCTCAAGTAGAAGTGACTCCGAAAACTGCTGATCCGGAATCATCCAAGCCAGTAAGGAAGAGGAAGCTGAAAGAAGTGGTAGTAGAAGCTGGGGAACCTATGTCTAAGGAAGTCCACTCCGCACCTCCTAAGTCTAAGAAGAAGAAAACCTATACTGATGATGTTGCAGCGAAGTGGAGAGCTGATAAAGAGAAGAGGAAGGAAGGAGATCCACAGTTCGGATTGGATCCTGCAGAGGCTAAAGCTCTGAAAGAGAAGGCTGCTGATGAGCTCGAGAAACAAGCAAAGGAGAAGAAACTGAAGAAGAAAATGTCCGAGGCTGAGGTAGCTCAGGCCTTGTTAAAGTTCAACGAAATGGTTTCAGCAACCATTCCCGTTCCGAGATCTTTCTCTCTGGAATCTCTACCTGAGACTCCAGGAAGAAATCTTGTTACTCCGGAAGAGGCTGTTGCTACTGAGGAAGTAGAGCAAGTGGAAGAAGTTGAAGAAGCTGCTGAAGGAAGTGGTGAGACAGGAGATGTGCTCAAAGAAGTAGATGAATATAAGGGAACTCCTTCGGAACACCTCTCGCTCCGAACATCTGAAGCTCAATCTTCAAAGCCTGTGACTCCGACTATGGAAGAAGAGAAAGGCGAAGAAGAAGTTTCTTGTCTGAGAGAAGAAGAACATCTTTCACTTGATGCTGCTCAGAAGGAAAATGTAGAAGTTGCTGATGAGGAATATTTGGTTGTTCAAGTGTCTGATAGCGAGATGAAATCTCCGGAACAGGTTTCTATTCCGAAAAAAGATAGGGGGAAACAAATTCTTGTTGATACCCCGAGTTCAGAAAAGAGTATGAGACAGGAAGCTGGTAGTTCTTCTAAGAGGAAGTTAGAGCTTATTGAGGAAGAAAATTCTCCTAGCAAGATTTCAGACTCGGAGTCATATTCATTGGGGCACGATTTTGTTGTTCAGTCCTTGATGAAGTTGGTGGGAACCATTCCAACCTTCTCAAGCATTGACTCTAGATGTCAGATGCTTCAACATGCGCTGAATCATAAAACCGACTCCGTATCGATGGTTATGGATAAGTTTGTTGAGATTGAAGCTCAGTTCAAAACATTCTTCGTTGGTTACGAAGCCCATAAAAGATCTTGCAAGAGGATGACAAGCTGGTCTAAGAAAACTGTGGAAGAGATGAGGTTGCTGGATGAGTTTCAGGATAATGTTAAGGATGCATTTGAAACCGAGGACAAGAAATTTCATAAGCTGACTGCATCATTCGAAGAGAAATTGACAGAGGAAAAGAACATTCGGATTCAGGAAGTGAGAGATCTGAATGGAAAGCTCAAATCCGTTAATCAGAGTTGGAAATTTGAAAGGGATCATCGGATTGATTTTCTAGAAAGAATGAAAGCTCAGGAAGAGAAGATGAAAGCCCAGGAAGAAAAGTTGAAGGCTCAGGAAGAAGTAATTGAAGCTCAGTCAGCAAGAATAGTCGTCTTAGAGAAGCAAGCAGAGGAAGATCATAAGGACCTCAAGAAGATCAAGACTATTCTTAAGGGGATCATGTCGAAGGAGAAAGATCCGAAATGACCAATCCGATCTTTTTGTTGTAATTATTTTGTTGCTGACATTTCAAATCTAATGAGAATCGTGCTTGTTGTTTCTATTGTTTTCATTACTAATTTTTCAGGTAGCTTGTTAAGTTTTTCCATTCCCTCCAATTCTTTTTGAAAATCACAAATGGGGAGAAGGGAAAGATCCTTAAGAAAAAGAGGAAATCTAATAAGTGCTTATCAAAGGGGGAGAAATGGAAAATACTCAAGGAAAAAGAACTCTAATAAGAGTTTGTTTAAGGGGGAGTTTTTTTCTTAAAGAAACATCACTCCAGAAATATGAATACGATCCTTAGAGTTTCAAAGCCTAAGGGGGAGTTAGTCGTATTCATCTATATTCTTAAACCAAGGGAGATAAGCTTTAATGTGGTTCTTTCTTCTTAGAATAGCTTTTTCGTAAGGATGTTTGTGCTTTCCAAAAAGGGGGAGATTGTTGAGTCAATAAGGTTTTCCTTATGACTTTTCCATTCTTCTTGTTTTGAAAATCACAAACACCTTCTCTTTATGGAAAATCGCTTTTATAAGGAAAAATGCTTTCTTAAGGAAAATTACTTTTATAAGGAAAAATTCTTTCTTAAGGAAAATTGCTTTCTTAAGGAAAATCGCTTTTATAAGGAAAAATGCTTTCTTAAGGAAAATTGCTTTCTTAAGGAAAATCGCTTTTATAAGGAAAAATGCTTTCTTAAGGAAAATTACTTTTATAAGGAAAAATGCTTTCTTAAGGAAAATTGCTTTTATAAGGAAAATTGCTTTCTTAAGGAAAATTGCTTTTATAAGAAAAATTATCCTTATCATATTTTCATTCATATTTTTCTTAAGTATGAGATTCGGATTCATTTTCTCGGAATAATTAAAACTTTGATATAAAGTATTCTGTTTTAGGATTCGGTTCTGGACAAGAACTATAAGGAAGTTTCATTCCGAATTCTGGATATGAATTCTGACTTAGTTCTATTCCAGATTCAGGATACGAATTCTGAAGAAGATTTCTCATTACGAATTCTAATGAAGAAATCCCATTCCGAATTCTCATTACGAATTCTGAAGAAGAATTCTCATTACGAATTCCAATGAAGAATTCTCATTACGAATTCCAATGAAGAATTATCATTACGAATTCTAATGAAGAAATCTCATTCTGAATTCTCATTACGAATTCTGATAAAGAATTATTATTACGAATTCTGATGATGAATTCTCATTACGAATTCTGATGATAAATTCTCATTACGAATTCTGATGATGAATTCTCATTACGAATTCTGATGATGAATTCTCATTACGAATTCTGATGACGAATTCTCATTATGATTTCTGATGACGAATTCCTATTCCGAATTCTTATTCCGAATTCTCATTCCGAATTCTCCTATTAAACAGAATCTGATTATCATTGTTTTATACACTCTGAATTTATTCACTCCGAACCTTCACTCCGAAGTTTCTATTCCGAACCTTTATGTTAGAGTTTAAAACGATGTCGTACATTCTGTTACACTTGTTTTGTTATAAAACGATGTCGTCCATTTTGTTATAAACTAACCGTTGTCTAAGTGACACGTGTACAGGTCCCTCTGAACTTTAAGGAAAATATGACCGTTGGAGAAGGAGCCGACCTTACCTATAAATAGGAGCTCATTTGAAAGAGCTCGGTGCTGTTGGAAAAACAACTGAGTTTTGTACCTACATGCTGTTGAAGTGATTTCTAGAGAGAGAGTCTCTTATTAACTCTCAAAGCTTCGTGCGACTCCGAATGTTGGTGATTACATTCGAGGGCTTCCGGGGATAGGAAGACAGAGGTGCCGACTACCTTAAAGATCGAGGGCTTTCTTGCTGAGAAAGACATAGGTGCCGACTACCTTAAAGATCGAGGGCTTTCTTACTGAGAAAGACAGAGGTTGCCAACTACCTTGAAGTTGAGGGCTTGCAGGGATAGCAAGACAGAGACACCGATCTTTTTATCGAGGGCTTACCCTGGTGTGGGTAAGACAGACTTTCTTGAAAGTATAAATCAAGGGACCTTTATCCAAGGTTGTTGGATACCCTTCTCTTTGGGTCAAAAGATTATTATCTTGTTACTAGTAGTTTTACTACTTGTCATTATTCCGCTGAATTTTGTATCTTAAGGAAAGTATAACTTTCTTATACTTCCTTACTTACTCTGATTAGTTTAGATTCTATACGCTTTAAGGTAGAATCTTATATTGTAACTTTTGTTAAGTTTCAATTTCCGGAATCATATTTCTGGAACCTACTTTTGGAATCCCTTTCCAAGTTCAGTTCGGTGTTAGAGGTGTTGTGAATTTACTTAGTTTAACTTTGTTAAACTTATCCCTTTCCTTTTCTTAAGGAAACTCTAGTTATTCATAACTAACTTTAAAGGTTCCAAAGGATTTTTTAAAGTATACAATTCACCCCCCCTCTTGTATATTGAGCATCTCATATTATATTTCGATCCTACAATATTATCCCAGTAAGAGTAACTGTGAAATACCTATACATAATTTTGGTAACATAGTATATAAAGAAATTTAAGATGTTTTAATAATATAATTTTTTTAGTTATAGATGTATCACATAATATTTTTTCACATTTATGAACATCATATTCATTACCAAAGTTAGAAAACATCCCATTACTCATGATGTTAATTTAATTTTGCAAATTATCATCATTAATCCGATAACATTTTGTATCGTCTATTAAATATGTTTTTGAATTCATTTTAAAAAGGTGCGACATTTCCCATTACAAAATATTTCACATATCAATAATCATTATATCCCTGGATGTATAATTATTTTCAATCCTAATCATATTTATAACTCTGTTATAATTATATCTAAATGCTCAATCCAGCTTATTATACTTCCATAGTTGGTATGGTTATTTCTATACACGTATACTTTTCCCCATGATTTGATCTTATTTTTGAAATTGCGTTTTTTGAACTCTTATAGACTATGTATATCACACATCGTTGGATATAGAGGTAATTTATCCATATCATCAAATAAAAGAGTCTAGTCATCAAATCAATATAATGAGTTGGATAATATTTTTCAAATATCATTATCTAACCTAATATATAAGATATACATTTATTGTTTTGGATAATAATACATAAAAGTAATTTATTTAATGTGTCACTATGTAAGAAAAAAATTTCCCCTCCCAATGGTACTGTCCACACTATAACATTGATAAGCCTCGTATTTAACAATTTAACATAATATTTACATTTCTATATCCTAATGAACCCAACCGCTTTACATATCTTCCTTTTTAAATGAGTTTCTAATCTATTAAATTAAATGGAAACAAAATAATAAAAACCTAATCATCTAGAGAAATAACATACCATAGTTATGATTGTCAGTTTTGGCCACTCTTTGATAGCCTATGTATTGTTTGAATCAACAATTATTCATACTTAGAGATATTTTATCTATAAAAAGTAACATATAAAATCCATAATTCATCGTTTCTAAATATCACATAAATTTCATTTTCTCTATGATTCTAGTGAGTGATTATCCTCTAACTGTTCAATTATTTATAAAATGTGGAGTCTAAAAATATAAAAATATATACAATGAAATAAACATTTCACAATATTCTATGAACAGTCTATTTATAAGATCCATAATAATGAAGGGATCATTATTAAATCCAATTGTGATTGCGACAAACTAATAAATTTATACATTGTCAACATTTTCCTTAAAATATCATCTTTTCTTACTCACAATTGATTATACCATAAAAAAATAATAATATTTGAAAATTATTATACACATTAATGATAATCAAAAATATCATCATTGTGTGGTAGAGTATATTTTTTCTAAATTTTAATATCACCATTTTCCATATAATAAATGTTTAGACTCATTTTCCCTTCTTTATTTTTTTGAAATAGAATAGATCCTCCCAAAGTAAAAACACTTGGGAGCAAGATTATCGTACCAAACAACTATAAGAGTTGTTTCATTAACTAATTTGTCTCCGAAGTATTTATCATGCCAAAGTATTATAAATATGTTTTTTCATAAAGGATGAGTTGGTTAGAAAATTCAACTTCATGTTTTGGTTTAATTCCATGTATTTATTCAAGAAACAAATAAATATATTCTTGTATACCAAAAACATTGATGTGAAATTACCACCATATATTTTTTCACATACATTTTAGGGGTTTTCAATTTTATATGATTAAATTATTCTTTAAAATATTATATATAATTTAATCGTTATTTTATTTTGAAGTTTGAAATTATTAAAATTTATTTTTGTTCTCTTTGTTATTATACATAGTTTATCATTTTTTTATTTTATGTTGTGTTTAAATTATTTATAATATTTAATTTTCAAATTTAAATAATTATTTATAAATAATTCCTTAAATTATTACAATTAAATAATCATTTATATGGCATTCCTATTAATATTATAATTAATTAATATATGACTAATATTTTAATAAATATCGTTTCTCAAATATTATAATTAATTTCACTTTTCGTTTTCTTTTTAATATTGTTTATGAAAATTATTTTATTTTTTTCATTATTTAATTAATTATTAAACTATAGTATTTAAATTAAATTAAATTTTTAATGTTATATTTATATTGTTTCTTTTTAATTTATAGTATATTTATTTTTGATGACTAATTTTTTTAAATTTTATGGTCGATGTATATGCAGTTAATTATATAGGCGTAAAAAACTGTAAGGCACTGAGAAGAGTCTATGAGTTTTTTGGAATATTTTCATATACAAAGAACAAATGATATAAATTTAATCAAATTTATAAAACTATAAGTAAAATTAAAAATTAAAACAAGATACCATTTGGATTTGTAAAAAAACAACACGATATTTTTATCACTTCTACGACATCCAGCCAAACATCTATTCTCCCTTCATCAATCATAAGAAAAGAAAAAAAGGAACAACACTATTGTAAAGATTGAATTCCCTTCCAACATAAAACATAAGTATAGAATAATAGAGACTGCATAACATCATTCCAAACGAACATTTGAAGTGATCGACCATATAAAGATTGAATTGACTCTATTTTTAGCTAAAATTGAATTCATCATAAAGGACAATACTAAGACTATGTTTGATTTTCTACCCTAATTATTTATATGGATTTCACAAAGAAATTTTATCCTCCACCAAGGATGAATTAGTTGATAACAAACTAAATATTTGTTCATACTCATGGCAGTGGAAAAACTGTTGTTTTAATTAATGCTTAAGAAGTGAAAATCAAGATTGTGCCTTTCTTAACTCGGGTTAGATCTGATTCCCTAATTATGAAATAAGGTATGAATATGGGCAGTGATTATAATGTTCAATTATTTCTATTGATGTAGAAATGTGATCATGTTGGTTCAATGGATACAAGGATGAATTTTGGGAATATGACCAAGACTATTGAAGAATATTTGAGGATGAGGAATTATCAGGATGAATATTAGATTGAACAATATAGAAGGTCTCGAAGTAGAATACGTTTAGTGATGCAATAATCATCTAAGAATTGTTATAATCTATTGATGGAAATTTTATTTAATTTTGGGAGTTGGATTAGGATCATTTATTGCATAACAAATGATTTTATATGAAGCCTCATGAACTTCAACTATTATTTATGGAATCTTCGATGAAGAAAAAGAATTAATTAATTAGGATAAAGACTATAACAACCAAAATCCCACCATATCCACTTATGAAATTGATAAAATTAAATTCCCAATAATGAAATTGACATTTTTGGCCATATATGTTCCCATCCATACATAAAAATATTAAAATAAAAAATAAAATCACTTATATTCTCAAGTACCTTTTTGGTTTAATATTTATAATATTAATAAAAACACTTAGATGAAAAATACCGATGTTTTTAAATAAAAGTTTCTCCCACATAATCTATGTTTTCTTAATTAACATTATTTAGTCATCATTGTCTATATAAAATACTTTAATGAAATAATTTTGTCAGTCACATGTTTTATAACCTTGTAAAAATGAAATATACTAAGGGTGAACTCAAATAATTATTATTTAAAAACATAATAATTTAACAATAAATGTATCCAGGATGCATAAGAAGAGAATAATGGTGTGATAGAATAATCAAATTTAATTAATATAACATTAGAATATTAATAGCCACCAACTCCTGGATCATCAAATATGAAAACAAGTAAGAAGTATTTCACAAAGGAACTCATCATATGAATCAATAATCACGAGCTATGTGATATCCATATTGATCGAATGAAACATCAGAAACCCATAGAAATAAATTAATATCTATTTTGTTGACCTAGGTCATTATATTCATAGAACCATTTCGAAACATGTTTAATTGGAATAACTATACAGACAAATTCCAATAAATTAATTATCGAATCTACTGGAGAATAATCTGCGTGAACCCTTCATTTAGTCAATAATAGGTTCACCCGATACTATTTGGTTCACCCAATTGATTAGGATATAAGAGGCTCACCAAACATTATCATGGCCATCATCACATATAAGATGTAGTGGGATCAACCAACACAGTCTAGGACACCAGATTATATAATATTTCCATGAAACCCAAAATGAATAAAGTTAAAAAATTTGGCATTATTAGACTCATAGAAATAATTGTTATTCATTTTATTACATGATGAACCCATGTAAAAGATATGAGTTTCATGTCAATCTATTAGAAACAAGATGAAACCATATAAAATATATGGGGTCCGTAATAATAACTTTTAAATATGAATAACTTTTGGAAAAGAAATGGATTCTATAATAATATTAACAAATTATCATTAAACTTTTTAAAAGAAATATGTGCAATAATAATCTCATCAAACTAATGTTTATCCATCCATATAAATATTAGGGAAAAAATTATTTAAACATAAACCTATTGGATCATAAGTAATAACAAGTCTTTTCACGGTTGATGAACAGAAATACAATTAAAATATAATGGACTAATTTTTTAGAAAAATACCCTTCTAATTTTTAAAATCAATTTAAAAATAATTAAAAATTCATTTTATTTCAAAGTAAACTCAATATATTTTAAAATAATATTTTAAAAAAAATTCAGAACATTTCATTAATAAAATTTTCATTAACCATTGAAAAAAATTATAAAAAAATTTATTATATATTTTTAATATAAAATATGGTTTTGGAATAAAATGACTTTCCTACATTAAAGAAATGTTATCATAAAAAAATTATTGAGAAATACTGAGTAAAAATAGAGGGGAAACTATTAGGAAAACATGTATTCCAATAAAATAAATAGAAAATGATAAAACTAATGATAATTATTTAGAGGTATATAATAACATTTCAACATTGGAGACTTAATCACAAACAATTCAGAAAAAATATGATATTGTAACATGAAACTCTTTTCAACTATAGTAACATTGAATGAGAATCTCAATAAAAGGATCCCATTAAATAAAACATAATATACAATGAGAATAAATAAATTCATTATATTAAATGTAAAATGAGATTCATATATGACTCATAAAATAATGATGGTATATAACCCAATATTATTCTCAAAGATAGAAATTTTGACTAAAATCTGTTACTACATTGGTAACATTGAAATTGAAAAACCCTTGAAAAATATATCCTCAATTGAAAATTTAGAAGCCAATAAATTTATTTATAATTATAACACCATATATTTGTGAGATTTATACACACAACACAACAAAATAAGTAGTTAATATAGAATATATCACATAAGAATAAAAGTATGACAAGAAAAAACCTTACCTCGTGTTTCCTTTATAATAAAAATTATTTAACCACATATATTGAGGTTTAAAACATGTTATTAAATTATTAAATAAAAACATTAATTTTATTAATAATTTATTTTAATTTATTATGAGCTTTTATTATATTTTTACTGACAATTCCTTGTTAATGTTATGTTTCGCGCAATAACATATTTCCATTTAAAATATGATTTGACTTTTTACATTAGCTCCAACAAGGATGAGAATGATTTAATTATACCTATAATATAACACAAAATTTCAATATCATATATATATATATATATATATATTTTTGATTACTATAACTTATAAAATCTAGTGATATAAAATAACATACACCGTTCATGGAGACAGTAGGCCATATATATGCATGAATATAATTTCGGTTTTCTCATCTTCTTAAAAGGAATAAAATTAAATGATGATATATCAATATAGTACTTCTAATTTCATTATTATTTCATATATAACACATAATTTTGTTGAAATCATTATTATTAAATTCCATTACATTGTGAATTAATCACCTCAGTTCACGAGGGAGTTGTCCATCGTACACCCGAACAACGTTATCATATCCCCACAAAATGGAAACCATGAAGTTACGTGTGATATAATAATTCTGTAAGACTAATAATATAATAAATATTATATATAAATATAATTTCTTTCATTATTCCCAATCATGATATGTGGTAATGGAAAAAAATTAATGCCATTAGTTCATGAGGTGATAATCTTCCAAACACATTAATGATGACTGTGTAACCCATTTGATGGAATTGAGTTTTAATATAGGTCATACAATTAACATAAAAACAACACAGTTTAGGTAATATAATTATATTATTATAATTTTTTGGTATAGGAAATATTGATGGAGGTCAATAAAGAAATAAAATAAAGATTCTCGAAGAAGAACATTAACTATTATTTAAGTTTCCTCGACAGGTTTTCACTAAACCCTTAAAATGATGGATTGATAAAGAAACCTGTGAATATAAGATGTTTTAGGGATTTTTTAATTTTATTTTTTTGTGTTGTTGAAAATCCAAATGTCTTGATAGATGTGAATGTTTGAGGGGCGTGAGTACCCTTTTATAGTTAAGGAGGAGTGGAATTCTTATAAATACTAAATATTATTCTATATTGGGAGGTACATATTATCTAATGTTTCTAAAATTAGAAAGTAAATTTGGTGTATGGATGATATAGTTGATCTATTAATCTATGTCACAATATAAAACATTTTATCCACATTTTCTTCATTAACACTGATGTTTCATTATTTTACCATTTTGGGTTTTCATTGAAGTAATAAGTGTTATACCCAATGTAATTTATCCATTATGGATAAATTAGAGTGAGACTCATTTCATACATTATTCCCAATTATTATACATTTTTATATAATTTTATTGAAAATAATTCCAATGTTTTTTGGAATTCAAGTTTATCATAAGCGTATGTAACGTTAAAAAACATATCATTAACCTTGACTATTTAAACGATGTTTTTAGTACTCAGGGGTTAATAAATTCATTTTAAAAGAATTTCCATTCTAGAAATGGAAAATTGTTGATATTTATTGTCAATTAAAATATACAATGATGCACATAATATTTTTACTATTTGTAAATCATTTAATAATATATAATTTATCATAAAGAAACATTAATGTCAATTTTGTGATTATTCATTTACATTCAATTGAAAAAAATAACTATATATTTATGGATTTTGAAAATATTTTTTATAACATTTATTAAATGTTATAATAATATATAAAAATGATGGAAGACAATAATTTATTCAATTTACTATATAGTTAATGGTTTTAGTATCATTTATTTTTATTAATTATTAACTAAATAATCCATTTGTTAGTGTTTCATAAGTGTTTATTTAGATAATATCATCTATACCAATTCATGAAAATTGTGATTATAAATATAATTCCATTATTTTTATAAAAAAAATTTACCACTGAACATATTTAATTCTTCATCCTTATTTTATGGCCTTATAGATATTAAAGGAAAAACATTGTTTATTTTTGACTTTTTCATAACATAACTTTTTATATGAGTAGCATTAATGAACAAGTGTCCTTCAAACACAAAATATTAGAGACATTAGTAATCATAGTATATATATTTTCATATAATTGGTGTCGGATAATTTTTTAGGTCATTTACCCCTTATTTTTTTTCTAACACCATATAAAACAATTTTTACACTAACTAGGGTTATTAATTTATTAATATTTTTACTATTAATTGTTCTTAGAAATTTATTTTACCTTATAATAAATTAAAACTATTTTAATTTGAAATATGGAATCGATTTTTCCTAATTCAATTCCTATAACTGGTTAATTTTAATTTCATATCATTCCCTCTAATGTGATGTGATAGTATGTTTTAAAATAAAAATATAAAAAAGTTTAAAATGTTTTAATATAAAAATTAGATATAAAATTGATTCTGTTGAAATAAATGGGATTAATTGATTTATAATATTTTTAATTCCACTTAAAAAACATAAACTAAAATTTAAAATTTAAAATTATTTAATTTAAAAAGGGGTTTCAATTAATATTCAAAAGTATTCACCTATCATCAAAAAATGAAACATCTCATAAAAATACCAAAAGATCACAACAATAAAATTTTGGTTTTCATATTTCAGAAATTTATTTAAATTTTCATAATTAATTTTTGAATGTGTATAAAATTTATCTTATTTTATGTTCAATAAGCATGGAAAATTCTCTTTATAGAAGATTATTATTTTTAAGAAAATATTTAATTTTATTTTGAAATGATTCTCATGTTATTAATAATAAATATATAATTAAAAAATATATGTAAAATTTATATTTTCTTAATTTAGTTAATTTAATTTATATATACTAATTTAATATATATGTTATTATAGACCTCATAAATGATAACTTTAATTGTTGTTTACTGTTCGGTAAAACATTGTCTTGGGTGTAATTCAGGCATTCAGAGAAAAAAGTTTTATCATGTTATATATAATATCCAAAAATACTGATGGTTTTCCATATCAAAACTATTTAATATATTTAATTTATATAAAAAGAAATACATCATGATTTATTGTTTTTTATATTCCCATCGAAGATCAATTTTGGGTGAAATATATATCATCCATCATAATTTTCATTGTTTGATATCTCTGGGTGATACATCCCTTTCCCATTAAAAAAATTGAATCCTAACAATTTGATATTTATGGAAAATTTTGGATAGTTTAAGATTCCATTTATTGTATACCTAAATATGAAAACATTTGTGGCAAGTAATTTTTTGGGTATAGAATAAATGAAGCACTGTTAAAGATATATAGTGGTAGAGATCACATATCAATATAAATAGAATGGTCAAGAATATGATTATAATGAAAAATCCATAAACTAAAGAGGTGTGAACAAGGTCATTGATATCATCAAATATGATTGAAATATGATAATTGTTTTTCAGGATCATTTTCCTAGATTTGATAAATTATTTAATCTCTATGAATATATAGAAACATGCTACCTTGATACATTTATTTTTCTAAATCCTTATTTTATATATTGGTTGTTTATCGATCAATTTCTGATTTTTGGATTAATGAATGATATGAACACACCAATATTACATTTTTAATACATAAATCACAACAAAACTCATAAAAGACAAGTAACCATAATGGGGATACTGATATATTCCTTCTATATTAAGACATTTTTCATAAACAAATTTTTTATTATATGGTAATATAATTCATGAAATGAATAAAACTGAATATGATACATTAATATTCAAATGTCAATTGTTACACATGATGTTCAGAATAAATAAATCCAAAAAACTAAAAATTAAGAGTTTCATAATCCTAATGGATATAACATAATATTCAATATTCATGTAAAAAATATTAACAACTATTATTAAAACAACCATGATCACATAATCCCCAAATCAATTTTAAATCTCAATTATATCTATACGATAAAATTTGTCTTCCCATAATTAACTCAATATCCTAGATCATAGAAACCCTATAGGTAATCAATACATTAAAACTCATGCTTTTAAAAATTTAGTTAATACTTCAAATTAAGCCTATTTTTTAAATACACTTTAAAGATGTAAAATGACTCCATATATTTCATTATTTACTTTGAGATAGCATCCTTTAAAACCTTTAATGCGTGTCTATGCCTTTGAAATTATGATCATTTTTAGTCTTATTGACCTTTGATGGTGTCCATATATATTAAAGCAACCTGACATGAAAACATAATAATCTCTATTGATATCTAAACATTTCTTTGATACAAACTGTTATAGTCCAAACATGGAATCTAGGATCCCGTGCTCAAATCATAAATAATACATTCCTTGAATTGTGATCGATAATGGTAACCCAAAATTTCCCATCCAAATATTACAACATCAAAAGGAAAAATAGGATCAATTAAATTATTTGGTACCATTATGGATTATATTTTTATAGAAAACAGAAAAACCCATACAAAAATAATTCCCTTGTCATTTAATGATCACATTACCCAATTAACCGATATTTTTTTATTTAAAATTAATTGATCATCTGAATAAATATTAAATCCTATTGATATATAATTAATTCAGCCCTATGATTTATAAAATGTGGAGAAGGAAATATAATATGGGTGATCTTTAATGCTTGGTATGAGTAAGTATATGAATTAAAAAATGAATATTATATGTGAACATAAAAAGGGAATAGGGCTATGATGACATAATAATGTGAATTATTATAAAATAATAATATTAATACTGATAAATACATAGATATTAAAAAAAATAAAAACATTGGATAAGTCTTTAAAATAGAAACATTCATTACAATAAAAAATCACTAGTCATGTGTTATCAATAATGATCAAATGAAACATTGCAAACCCATAGAATGAAATTAAAACAATTTTATGTATCATGGTGTATCATATTCATTAAACCCATAAAATACCATTTTAATTGGAATATATAATGAGATAAAATACAATGTACTAATTTTCGAAGTTATTAGAGTGATATCCGGGTGCCCCTGTCATTTACGATATAACAGGTTAACCCGATAATATATAGGCCGCCCCATTGTATATGTTTTAATAGGATAATCTGATGCAAACTGAAACACCGAATCTTATATGATATAATGAAATCACCTAGGGATGTCTAGGACACCCCATCATATAATATGTCACCAAACCACAATATGGAAAAAGAATATAAATCATTCATCAGAGAACTGAGAGAAAAAATCATTATTCCTTTAGTATCTCAATTTATCCATGAAAAAGAAATGGATTTCAGGTCAGCATCAATAAAATATGATTAACGTATGGGAAAAATGGGTTCTATAAAAATATGTTTGAAACATGATTAACCAATGGAAGAGAAACTAATTTCAAAACAAGCTCTTCAAAACATGACTACCCTAGGAAAAGAAATGGGTTCCATAATAAACTCTTTTGAGAAAATCATAATCCATCTATAGAAAAAATGAGGATAGAATTATTGAAAAACATCTCCAAAATTAAATTTCTTAAAACATGATTTTTAAAGTTATTTAATGTAAATAACATTACAATATCAATATACTCATTTTTATAAAAATAACCTTTTTTTAAATTACTATTTAAAACATAAAACATTTTGGAAATCATTTTTTTGAAAATACCATAAAGATAATAAATATGAGTATTTAAAAAAAGAAATAATTATTAAGGAAACTATCATTTAGTCATTGGGAATTTTTTTTAAAAAATATATTTTGTTTTCTTTAAAAACATCATATTAGAATAACAAATTTATTCATCTGAAAAGATAATTTTGTATAATTTTTTTTGCTTAAATATTTAGTACATAAATAGAATAAAATAAATGGAAACATGTGTTATCATGATAAAAATAGAGTATAATAAAATTTACAATAATTATTTATAGGCAGATCATAACATTTGAACATTGGAGACTTTCTCTGACACAATCCTGATAAATTATGAGATGGTAACATAAATCTGTTACAACTTTTGTAAAATTTAATCATAAGTCCATGAAAATATTATATTAACTAAAACTAAAAATAAAATTACAATAATTTAATTTATGATATTACATGTAAAATGATATTTATATATATCTCATAAAAGAAAATAGTTGAATACTATAGAATATGTCTCAATGAAGGTGATTTTTGAGAAAAAACCATTACTACTTTGGTAACATTTAAACAATAAACCCCATGTAAAATAGATACCCAAATGGATATTAAAAATCCATATATATATAATCATATGAATCATAAAATAAATAAATGTGTAATATATACCCTACACCACAAAAATAATAATTGAATATGGAATATATCTCATAGAAAAAAGTGATACGAGAAAAAACACATACCTCACACATCCTTTTGATTGAACATGATTTAAAATCAATTATATTTTTTCTAAAAATGTTAATAATCTTTTTTAAAAATAATTTGAATATTTAATGTTATATACGAATTTATTATGACATTTTCCTACACATTTATTAAAAATTACATGTTAAAATCATGTTATGAGTAATAAACACATTATTTATTGTATATGGTATGAATTTTTATTTTTGTTCTTTATTGATTGATAATTATTTCAAAATTTCATTAATGTAAACCATGATATTAATATAATGTATATTCAGTATATATGTGTTTAGAGTATCCCAAAAAAAGTTGTGATTGGAAATGAAATACAATGTTTATTGTGTTGGAAGGTGATACGTATGTCAGAGCTTTATCGGCATTTTCATGTCATGTTCAAAGAATGAGAATTAATTAATTTATATATATATTTACAATATAATTATAAGGTTATATATATATAATATTTATATTAAATTTAACCTTATTACATTTTAATTAAAGTGTGAATGAACTAGCAGTCCTTCGTACACACGGATAATGTTATTATATTCCCAATAAATGGGAATCATAAAGGTATGTGTGATATAATAATTATTGAAACATAATAATCTCATAAATAAAATAATATTTTGGTGTTAATAATAATTAATTAATTATTCTCAACCCTGAGAGGTGGAAACCGAAAAACTAATGACATTGGTTTGTGAGGTGGTAGTCCACCATACACACGAACATTGAATTTGTTACCAATTTGATCATTATTTCTAGGATTTCATGTCATAACCTTATCATAACAACAACAAAATCTATGGAATATAATGAGTTTATAATATTATCGTGGTTTAAGATAATTTGAAAAATTTGGGGAAATAAATATAATAATGTCACTTGTAGAAGAAAATTAACTCAACTCAAGGTGTCCTCTATAGGTTTTCACTAGATCCTTGAAAGGTTGGATTTATGAAAAAATAATTCTTCTAGGTCGAAGGGAGGAAAATAGGGAAGGAAATTGGGTATGTGTTAGATTTAAAAATGTCTTAATAGGCTTGAATAGAGGGGAGTGTGTTCTCTTTAATAGTAGACGTGGAATGGCATTCTTGTAAATAAGAAAAATTACTCAGTATTGGGAGTTAAACCATACCTCATGTAGCTCCAAAACCAATAATTAATGGGATAGATGAATTATATGGTCAATAGACCCACCCACCATATAATATAACACATTTTTTACACATTTGGGTCCTTAAGTCCTATGTTTTATTATTTAACCATTTTTCTAGTTTTTGTTATGGTACCTATTTTTCCATATTGAGTAATTTATCTATTAGTGAGAAATTAAATTTAGAATTATCATATAGATTTTACACAACTATAATAAATTTTATTTTTTATTTTATAAAATATAAATACTATGTGTGACTGAAATTATTTATTTTACAATTCCATGTAATGTGAAAAAAATAATTTAACCTTAACCATGGAAACATTTTTATTGTTATTTATGGGTCAATACATTCATTATAAAATAAAAAAATTTCCACTAATAAGATAAAGATGATATTTATTTTTTATTAAAATTAAATTAGTATGATATTAAATTTATCTGAATTTTAAATCATTTAATAAAATATGATTTTTTAAAAAGTTATATATGACAATTCTGACATTATTCATTTAAATTTTATTTTGAAAAATATAAAAAAAAACTATGGAATTTGAATATATTATTTTAAAACCATTTTAAAATTATAAATCAATAAAAATAATAATTTAAAACTTTAATTCATTAAATAAACATTAATATTAATGTTTTTAGTATCATTTATTTTATTTAATTAATAACTAAATAATACTTGTAGTAACATTTCATAAGAATGTAATATAACTATGTCATCTATAAAAATTAATGAAAAATTATTTGGATAAAAATAAATAATTTATTTATCAAAATATTGATTATGATATAATATATATTGTTTCTCCCTATCCCATGAATTTATTGATTTTAAAATGAAAAATTCTATTTTTATATTTTTACAGAAAATAAATTTCTTTATGGGCCACATTATTGGAAAAACGTTCAATAAAATATAAAATTAAAACTTATAGTCATAATGGCCAATATATGATCATCTAATTGGTGTTGAAAAAATTTATAAGTAATTATAAAAAATATATTATTTGTTTAACCCCTAATAAAACCATTTATATTGTAACAATAGTAATTAATTTTTAATGTTATCGATATTTATTATAGTAAAAAATTAAAATGAACTTTTCAGACATTATAAATTATGATGACTCCAAATATGGAATCCTTAAATCAAAATTTATGTAATATAAGTGTAAATTTTTAATTTAAAATTATTTCTATTGAAATGATGAGAATAAAGAGTATTAATATTAAAATGTTCAATAGAAAGTTATAACAATGTCTTAAAGAGGTTGTTTCTCATCTATTGTCAATATTGTGAGTCATATATGCCAAGAAAATTAATTTTAATGTTTTGAAATCTTATTCTGTACCAAATACATATGTAGATATATTTTAAAAAGGATTCATGTGGCTATATACACATAAATCAAAAGAATTATTCAAATCTCATATAGGTTATGAAATATCGACATTAAATACACATAAATGATAATGAACTGAGGTCCCTTTTAGTTTATAGTATGTGAAAGGTGAAAAATTATAATGGAATAAAATAAAAATAAAGGTAGGTGGAATTTTTTTAAAAAGGATTATAACAAATGAACAAAATGATTTTAACGATTATATTACAAGAGGATATTCTAGAGAGTATGTGGTTATAATTTTGGTTGATATTTTGATGATGAAAGTGACTAGAATTCGTATTTGTTCTATAATCATGTCGGTAAAAGTTTATTGCCTCTTAAACTTAAGATTTCACGTGGTTATTTTTCATTTAGTTTCATTACCTAATTTTTACAATAATTTTACCCAAATTAATCAATATTAAAATTTGATTAATTTTAAATTTTTACATCAATTTTTATTCCTATAAATCCCTATTTGTTTATTCTATGACTAACATTTCTCTATATAGAGACAGTTGACCATAGAATAGGGCCTGTTAATTTTGGGTGAGCATGATTTTTATGATGACTATAACTATTTAAATTTTCCAAATTATTGGTCGAGGATTTTGAAATTATTAGGTGATTTTTATAATCATTACGAATGAAAATTTTTGTGTAAATTGGTTGAATCATACTAAAAAAATTATATTATGAGATATTTATGCTTAATTAAATTTTTTTATTAATCTACAATCGGAACATGTTGTATGACTAGGAATCATAATTCATTGGAATTATTGGTTTTAGTATACTTTTAAATTATGAAAAGATGATGAACTATAAAAAATGATGGAATAGTATAATAATTTAAATATATTTAGAACCTCATTCGATGATTTCTCTTATACAGCTATTTCCATTCTACATTTTAATCCAATATTATATTTAACAAAATGATTCAAATTTAACTCAGTAATATATTTCCTTAATGAAAATTGTAAAATATTAAAAAAATCACACGTGGTAAGATCCGTAGTGACTACTATATAGGATACAAACACTGAGTACACTTATTCTTTAGTATTAAGTTTTTAATAAAATTATGATATGTTAGTAGTGATACAATGAATATATTTCTTCATTTGAAACCACTTTAGGGTTGTTAATAACGCAATGAGAAAAATAAATAATAAATATTAAAATCTTCTTGCAAAAATGAATTAAAAGTTTTATTAAAAAATAAAAGTGAATGAGAAATCAAATTTATAGCATATAAAACCATTTAAAATAGAAAATATAAAATTTCCTATAATATTTTAACTAGAAACATTGGAAAAAATATATAGAAAAATGTTTTATATTTTTAAAATCTATTGAAACAATTATACCAACAAAAAACTGATAAAGAAATCATTATAAAAGAAGAAAAATATCAAACGTTGAAAATATGAATGAATAGTGGAATTAAAGGATTTGGATACTCCAAATTTTGAGAATTAGAATAATAAAAAATTACACTAGGAAATTTTAATAGGGTTTGAACATAGATTGAGTTTGATATATCATATTCCTATACTCCATGTAATGTCAGGTGAAGATCAACATAATAATTTACAATTATTCCACATTGTCTGCATCACCAATAATACTGAATTTTTCAATTATGATCTAATAAAAATGATTTTCATCGATTTTTTCTATAGATGCGGTGGGTAAGATGTTATTTTAATAGTCATAATCCACATTAATAAGGATTTTTTGGAAAATAGAAATTATATTCCTAGTAAGATGTTCAATAATTCTTTAAATGTCAATCTATGAAAAGAGAACTAGGGAATTATATAGCTATACGGGCACACATTATATGATTAATGGTTTGTTTTACGAAATTTTATTTATCCACCCTCACCACTAGAGTTATGACCTACTTCTTATTTGATAATTTTGTAAGTGTTAATCTTAAGGGATAAAATCCTGATAGATGTTACAGCTTGATGAGTTCTAGTTTCTAAGATGCCCATATATTCTTGGAAGCTAAATTCAAACATGAACAAAAAATCATAAAAATTTGGTAGTAGTATAATAACTTATGTCATCCCAACAATGGAGGTGTCTACTTGCAATTATGAAAATAACAGAATAGAGATTTTTATGGGTGATAATTCTTGTATGATGAGATAGATGATTACTAACCGTGTATCTTAATAAATTTTACCAGAACCATTTTATCCAATTAAGATACAATATGGTATTTTTTTCCTTCACTACTCATTTCAATTATTACATTCCTATATTTGAGTAAAATTATAAAACATTAATGTAATATTTCATGTATAACCATTCTATAATAACATGTATTGCTAATTTTTAATAAATAATTTTTAATCTATTCATTTTCAATCAAATAGTAATTTATACTAATTTTTTATAACTAGTATATCTATATATTTAGGCCCATTTATTAAGGAGGAAAAAATTTCTACCACCAAAAATTTTACCAAGAGCCTTAGTGTAATTTTAATAAATATAGAAATTAAGCTAGTGAAAATTCATCAAACATTTAGAACCATGAAAATAAAAAACAACAAGATAACGAAAAAATGAATTTATTATTAGGTAAATGGATAAAAAGTAATATGATATTTATAATGAAATAAGTGTTTCAACAAAATATTTTATATCAATTGGTACCAATGGAAAAAAAATTTGTTGGTGGAAAAATGAAAGGAATGAAAATTTTATTGAAAAAGATAATGTGAAGATGTGTTTAAGAGAGAGTTTAATTAATAAAATCCATTGAAGTGGAACAAAAATTGATAACCCCCAAGATGAAAAAATTGAATAAGAACTAAAAATAAATATTTATACATTTAAGAATTATTGAAAATAAAAGGAAAAAGTGATAGAAATACTTTTTTAAAAGTTAAATAATCAATTTTTCAGAGACAAGTAGAACAAGAAAAAATTCATAAAAAGAAATTAATCCTACCTGAAAAACCCAATATTTATTTTAGAAACCAAATGGGGTCATAAAAACAGAAAAATATGTTTATGGCGTGAAATTTATTATCAATCCACCACCTTATCCATTGAGAAACCCTCTGGGTGAAAACTACACTGAAACTAAAATGGCCAAATAAACGATTTAAAACATTATGAAGGAATTAGTTAATATCCAAATTTTTGATTTTGTGAAACAAATCTATCATTCTTGTTTATTATATAAAGAGATTTGCTAAAAAAATGATGTTTATAGAATGCAATGATGTCAATTTGGGATTAAATAGTTCTTCTATAAAACTAAATTCCCACCCTTTTAAACACAATATATAGGTATGACTCTTATCCCATATATAATTGGTAATCAGAAGTTTGATGATTCTATGATAGATTTAGGGACCTCTATAAATGATATTCCTAATTTTGAACATTATTCTTTGTAGGCTGGAGACAATAAAGAAACAATTATTATAATAATATTATCTAAAAATAGTTTAGTTATGCTTTCAAGATACATTTAATATATGTTTAAATGGGAAAAATATCGTGTCTTCCATAATGTTATTTTTATTATAGTTATAGAGTATAATAGGCTTTGTTCACATGCACAATTTATTTTTGGTATCCCTTTCCTAGTAACTACTAAATTAAAAATTAATTTGAATAAGTGGACTTTGTGTTTTGAAGACTGGGGGTAATAGGGTTATTTTACATATCATTAAATCATTGAAACACCAGTGGAAGGCCATTCTACAAAATAACTTAAAATTATTGATTAGTTATCCAGATTGTTATCTTTGTATTTTGTAACAAAATAACCAAACTATAAATTATTTACAAAATAAATTTTTTACTAAAAATTAATATGTTGAAACTGAAAATCAAGAAAGTTTTTGTAATGATTTTGAAATAAAGACTTGTTTGGATGACACTGAATTTCCTTTTATAATTTATGAACACAATAATCATGAAACAAATTTTTAAATGATTCTCAAATAAATTTTCATTTTCTAAATATTCTGGAAACATATAATGTTGATGAATACTATGCATTTTTATGTGATATTAATGTTTAAATTGAATAAATTAAATTATTTTCTACTAAACATGAATCAAATGTGGAATATTTTTTTCTCTTAGAATTATTCTATAGAATCAACAGTTTTGATCTAAAATTCTACTAAAAATATCATTAAGGTTCGCCTAATTTTATTATATTGAATATTTTAATTATTTTTTATATGTAATGTATTTATTGATTATAAATAATGTATTTTATAATCTCAATGATTATATTTATACTATTCACTTAAATTATATATTTGATGAAATTCAACTTAACAAACACAATGATTTGTCTTCCAAATCTGATATCCCAACCATACATGAACTCAAAAATGTTCATGAAAATATTTATATGATTACTTTTAATGAAATGAAAAATTCCCTATTATAATTAAAATTACACAATATAGTTAGAAATAACCAAACTAATCTAGGTCCATTAGAAGGATAAGAATAATGTAGGTTGTAATTTAGTTGATTTACCAAGAATTATCCCATCAGTGTGTATTCATAGGATACTATTTGGAAAAATTCCCATCATTTTAGAAAATTTTATATGAGATTGAATAATACTCTCATATAAGTTTTTATAAAGGAGGAGAAAAACTAATTGGATGAAAGTATACATTACCCCATTAATGATAGTTTATATGAAATTATAGTTTTAATTTATCCATAAAATGGTAGATTCACTATTTCTAATAGTGAATTTAGAGAGTTAGCCCCTAATCGATTTTACAATAAGTAGTGGGTATGCATTAATCACTGTAGGATGGAAAACGTGGCTAGTAAGGGCCACATTCCCTTTACTTTTATTTATCAAATACATGATTGTTTAACTGGTCAATAACATTACTAAATTACATATGGTTTCTACAGATATATAAAAATTCACATATCCATTTCGGTCCTAGAATAAAAAGCATTTTTGTTCCCTTTTGGTAATTTTTATTATCACATCATTCCATTTTGACATTGTAATTCTGCTTCCAACATCCATATATACATGCATATCAATTTTTCAATATTTCATGATGAATTCATTCAGTTGGTTATAATTTATTATATAGTTTTTCGAACCTATTTTTGAGATATCTTTGATGCTTATGGAATGTTATTAGTGTTATTATTTGGGATATCTTTTTTATGAACATTGAATAATGTCATTTTATATTTTAGAGTATAATCAAGATTTTTCATGATGTTTTTGGTAATTTAATTAGAGTGGATAAGTCTATGGTTGAAATCATATCTTCAATGTATTTTAAAGAGAAGTTATAAAATATTATATCTTTATTGGTCATGTGGGATTTTATAGGAGGATCATAACAGACCAGTGTCATATTGAATTTCCATTGATAAGTCATCTTCATAACGAAATGTCTTCTGTCAATGGGGGTAAATATGAAGAAACCATTAGAGAACACAAATAGTATCATGTTTCTCCACCAATGTTACATCCTAATTTGGGATTACATTCGGAAATAGTGACTGGTGATTTATAATTATATTTATTGGTTGTTCTTAGGAAATGGGTGGAGAGGAAGTAAAATTTCGTTACTTGTGATTCTATGAGTCATGATTCTTCCTATTTTAATTAATACGTGTAAGGGAAGGAATATTTTGACCTTTTTATTCCTTGATATGTATATAGTGTTTATTTTTGTGTTTAAATATTTTTTTAATCAACCATAACGTTACTTGATATTCCATGAAAAAAAGAATCAAATCCAAGGATGTAGTTCTATTTATTTAGTTCTATATTTTTCATAGAAATACAAGATAAAAATCTAATAGATAATACTATGAATGATAATTTTAGAAGGATATATAATGAATTGTTTCCAAGAGGTTTACATGCTAAACAAATTATAAATTTTTCCCTGGTGAAAAATTTTATTTTGCATTAAAATAACAAGAACAAATGGTTTTTTAATATTATGAATAGCTTACCTAATAAAATTATTCCTTATTAGTTTACAAAGTAGTAGGTTACTGAATTTATTTGGATGTAATGAAAATATTTTTGGTATGATTCTTATATGTGGATAAAATGAAGTGATCATATTGTTAAAAGATGTTTCCTAAATTACCAAAAAATTTCATTGTTGATATTGTACTACAGTTTGAGTTATTGAGGCCACATTGGTCCATAGATTAATACTATAGTAGTGTTCAATTGAAGTCATTTTTTCATTATTATCTTCAAATATTTACATGAGATTTGTAGTACTTGTAAATATATTCATTTCCAAGGAAACATTTTTGAATGAAATGATGTCCCACAACAACTTTTTTTTAATTTATATGACATTCTAGGAATTGATTTTATATTACCTCTTAATTATTTATGGTATTTGAAAATATTTGTTATAGTGGAATATCCATCATTGTGTATTAGAACTATTCAAACAATAATATTATATGATAGAGTAATCTCCCTATTTTATAAAATATTTTTTTTATTTTGGATGTTGATATTAATTCTCACAGTCTAATTTACTCTTTATATAATTGAAATTTCTCATTTTTGTTGAAAATATATGGAATAATTCCTTAAGTGTATACTCACTACAATTTTAAAAATAATTGTATTAATGAACTATTAAATAGATAGATTAAAAATAATCTTTGGAGAATAGTTAACAAGATTATGAAAGATTGGTGCTTATAAATTGATGATTATATATGGATATACAAGACTACCTATAGAACTTCAGTTAGGATGACACGTTTTATTGTTGATTTTTAAAGAGATTGTGATTTTTCCTACGTTGTTTTTGCATTTAGATTTTGGGATATTGTACCATTTAATTTAAATCTGTTAGATTCATGAAAAGTGGGGAAGCTATTTTAGAATGACAAAGAAGAAATAAATAAAAAGGATTATTAAGATGATATAATTTTTAAGGATAAAATAAATAATGTCTATAAAAAAAGATATTTTGGAATTAATTGATTATTTGATATAATATGATATTATATGACTCCTAGATGAATCTTTTCACATGAAAATTTAATTCCAAATGTTATAGTTCAGTTACTATAACTATGGTCACCCCATTTGGTATAATTCTAGATAGATATCCTAGGATGGATGTTCAATTCACTATTAATGGGCATCATCCTAAACATTATTTGGATTCTAATAAAGAAGTAATATGGGATTATTGAATTTTTCTAAAAGCTGAATATTAAAAAATAATCAATGTTTTTTTTCACTTTATTTTTGTTTTTTTAATAAAATTGGGGGATTGTAGTAATATTTTTAGGGTACTTTTATTCGGGATTCATAATTTTAGTGAGTAAATTGAGTTATGTTTTATAATAATTTATTATTTTTATAAAAAAATAATCAACTTGGGGATTCTATCAAATTTACAATTATTTTTGTGAAGAGGTTTTATAATTCACACCAATTTTAAAAAAACATAAATATCAATAGACTTGATTATGAACCTAAAATTCTAAACTATAGTCACATTTAAGATGAAATGTTTTTTCTGATGCCTGATTTTTATCTTCTATCATTTTAATTTGATAGATACTAATCAATTAGAGTGGAATAATTTAACATACGGATGGAAAAACATGAGTGAATTTCAATGGGAAATGAAATAATATTTTAAAGGAGAAATTTATTGTATTTCTCTTCATTTCCAAATAATTAAATTTAACTTTTTATTTTCTACACTCTATAGGTTAAAGTGATAAAAATTATTGAATTAAAGAATTTTTTTCATTGTGAATTTTATGATGAATCATATTGGTTATTACTATTTTTGTTTATTTATTATTTTGGCTTCGTTTTAAACACAATGTATTTTTCAAGTCATTACAATGGAAACTTCCTCTAAAATGATCTACATAAAATATATTATTATTTATATATTCCATTAAAGTGGTAATTAGTAGGGATTATTTTTTTATGTAGTGAGTTATTATAAATATTTTTTGTGTAGAAATATTTTTTGGGATATCCAATGGGACCTACATACATTATTTTAATCTACTAAATTTTAAATTTTTTTTGGAACATTCAAATTTAGTGAACAGGTTTCAAAAAATTTGATTCAACAATAGGGACTATATTTTAGTATTTATTTATAAGAAATCATCTTCCACTATGATAAATTATATCAAAATTATAACATATTTGAATCCTTTAAAATTATTCCAATTTAATTTAATTTCATGTTTAAATAATTCCACATTATTGGTTTTAATTTTTTATAATTTTGAATTATGATTATTCTCATTATGGGTGTTAGTAGAATAATTCCCAATGTATTTAACTAGATAAATTTTTTTCATCATCCCTTGAAATGTTTTGACATTGGTAATCTTTTTTGTGAATTTAATACAGTTAGCATTTCACCTTAATTCATTTATTTTGATTTGAACACATAAAATATGCATTAAATGTATTATAAAGTTCAATTCTAACAGATGATGAACTCAATATCTGGATTATTATTTTATTGAGGTCATGATAAAATATTTGTGAAGAGGATTCTAGTGTGGTGTTTAAATCATATATTTTTCTACATCCTTTTCAATTTTGTTTCGTGTTTTTATGTTTATATTAGTCTTTAAATGGGTTTTAATAATTTAATAGATATTTTATATACAATTATATTTTTTTATTTTATTTTTATACTCAATTTATAATTTGTTAAATATATAGTGTATTAACATGATTTTTTAGTTTTATTTAAAATATTTGTTAATAGTTTTTTATTTTATATCATGTTTTTATATAAATAAGCATTTTTTATATTTTATTATTAATGTATTAATTAACTAAGAAAATATTAACTTAATGTTTTGGTTTGTTTTTCAAATAATACAGTTATTCGAAATTTTAATTTATTTTTTAATATTTTTGAAATTTTAATAAATATATTTTTTGTATCAATTAATTAATTAGTTAATTATTTTGTAGTTATTATATTTAATATTTAATATTTTATATAAATATTTTAGTTTTAGTTTTATTTATTTTATTTTTTTAAGACTTATATATTTCTTATTATCTAATTGTCAACATATATGATAAGAATTTAGAATGGTTATGTATCCTCAATGCACCCAATATTGAACATGAGTAATTTAGAGATCTTCCATAGAGAAGGATTGCACAATTTATATTTAATCAACCATACCATCCAATTTAGAAATTATTCAAATGAAATGAGATTCCTCAAGTATTATGAATAATAAATTGAAACAAATTTCATTTAACAATGTTGTATACTTCTAATTCCCCATTCCAATTCCATAGACCATAAGAAGTGAATGTGTGCTATCACACTACATAATTCCAACCACTCCATTCAGAAGATAGATTTTTTACTATATAGAAAATAAGAAGAGAATTTGATTGACTACATGAACTCCATTTAACTAAAATGTTGGTATGATATACTATAATAACTTGATGTAAACCCCGTTTTGATTTTGAGATTGAATACACAAAAAAGGACACTACCGTGAACATGACTTTTCCACTAACTCGAAAAGTTAGATTGATTTCCAAAAAATCAGTCTCTTCTACTAATCTTAATGGAAATGAAACCAAACCAAAGATCTAGATAAACCCATGGTAGTCAATAAAGCATTATTCAAATAGAATCTAAAGAAGATGCATTAATGTCAGAAGATTCTATCTAGGAGTTAAAACCCACCAAAAATATGAGAACTGATATATGTAGATGGGAACAAATTAATATTTACACTCAGTTGGGTTGATAAAGAAATGAGATCAGATCAATTTTATTAGGAGGAGACCAAATGTTGAGGAGTATGCAGAGTTTATTGAAGTTGATTCAAAGATGAGGCTCTCTAGCGATGAATCTATATTTGAACAATACCATATGTCCTCGAAGATGAATTGTTTTTTTCATAGGATTCTCCCCAAATAATAGTTTGAAGAAATTGATGATGATTTTATTGATGTGTGAAAATATTGACGTTCATCATAAACTGTAGACTATTTCAGTTGATCTAGGGACTCACGAGTCATGATATTCATTTCTATAATCATTGATGAATTCCAAGAAAGAATTATTTAATTTTATTTTACATCAAGTTACATTTAGAATAGAAAACATGCGGATTTGTTGGGGTGATTTAGAGTAATTATTAATTTCATGTGAAGGTGATGAAATATCGACACTACTATAAAGTGGTTGGTGAAGACAGGAATTACCAGTTATATCATTGAATTTGGATTTTGACCAATTATGAAATAAAAATAATAATAATAATTAGAGGTAGAATATAAATACACATTTGAATAAAAAAAAGAGTGGATAATCATGAGCGTTGTGCTCTAGTATTTCCTAGAGTGTTTGTGGTGGAAACTCCAACTAATAAAATGATTAAGTAGAAGATCTAAATTTGTTTATACAATGTAATAATGTCTAGATAAATTCAATATGAGAACATATACGGATTTCTCTGGGTGATTTTATATGATTTATGTTAATGTAATATAATTCTATTTTTCTTTAAATTAATTAACATTAAAATTCTATTGAGTTTACATGTGTGTTGAGTTTTCCTATTTATAAATCATTATTATTATATTATGTTACTGATATTTCATCAATCACATTTTTTGACCATAGATTGATGTCGGTTATTTCTGGTCAATTAGGATTTTGATTATGAATCTATCCATTTAAAATAAATAATTACAAAAAAAACTTAGAGGAGTATATAATAATTTGTAATGAATGTATGGACTTCCAAAAGATATAACAACAATTACATTGATGAATTGGATATTGAAATCTTATTTTATGATCTTGAAATCACCATCATGTAGTCATTATTTCTACAGTTAATGACTATTTTCATTCCCAATAATAATGTTCAATTGTGTTACCTTACAAATTAATTATAAGTCAGAAATTAAATATTTCCCTTTCCTTTTCCACAATTCTCAATTTACATAATCATAACATTAATTCATTTTATGAAAAAATACATGGATAAATAATTGACTGTCAAGAAAGAACATCATAATTTATCTTCATATACAGAGAAGGTTTGGGGGACTATTACACAAAGAAAGATGATCTTTATCCATTCAATGTAATGAAAAATTATGCACATAAGATTAAATTTGTATTCCACATCATGAAATGATCTCTTTTTAAATATAGTAACATACATATACATCTTCTTCTCTTTCTCTTTTCATAGACTTGGGAATTGTCTCTCTATACTCTCTCATTACACATGAGGAATATATTTTGGCATGAAAAGTACCTTAAAATTCTTCAACTTTATTTTTTTATCTTTTTCCTTATCCTCAGTTTCTTGAATCAATGACCACCATTTATCTCAACCGGTATGAGTTAACACACATCCATGAAACCAATTTTCCATTAATTAAATCCCCGGAAATTAAATGTCTTATCTAAGATACTTATCCATTTTAGAATTATAAATGGATTAATGGTCCCATTAAATGATGGAGGTTTATGACAAATTTCGTCGTCAAGAATTGATCCATACTATGAATCTATAGGCTGATCCATATAAAGATTTTATTGGTTATCACCATAGTTTGCTTCCTCAAAATAGTTATAATTTTTTTTAACTTAATCTATAACTCTAGTTGGAGATATAATTTCAATGTCTTGAATAGGATTAAAATACCCACATTGATTGCATGCATTGATATTGTTCCCATTCATTCATTTGGGAACCATTTATAATATATAGAATACCTAAGAGTAGTATATGAAATTATGAATCAAAATGGTTAATTTTCAAACTGTTGAAACACAAGACATAACATGAAAATTAATTCATTGACAATATCTGAATAAAAAGAATAATATCTTTTGTCATATTTACAGATCATACAAATATGTTCAAAATGTTCACAATAGTTAGTTATAAAATTATCAAATAACCAAATAAAATCAATAGAGGGTGTATAACTATATATATATTAATTAAGTACTAACTAGAGAGAAAATATTGTTTTATCTTATTAATGTTAATAAATTGGAAAGAATAACAAAAAATTATTCCCTAAGGTTATGTGGTTTTTTCATGTGGTTATGAAGTGAATAAATAATGTAATTTTCAATAAAGAATTCTGATTTTAATGGAGGGATATGAAGTTCGTCCTTTGGTACCATTTATACTATAATGTATTATATTAAAATTACTTGTATTTTATCTGAGTCAATACCCTAATACGATGGTTAAATATAAAACCAAAAATGTCAAATGATATGATAAACATTAATGTGAAATCATTTATGTTTTCATTTAAATTGATTAAATAATTACGTTTTAATGATTTTCATAATGGGTATTCTAGTTTAATGATTCAAAAAACATCATAGGGTTTTCCAGTAATAGTTTTTCATAATGTAATTCAAAGAATTATATATTTGTACCAATAAACAAGAAAAATTATATAGTCAAAAGGTGATATTTTTATACAAAACATGATTAAGGTAACTATAAACCTTACTATATTCCATATATTGATCTAATAATGCTTTTTTGGAAAAAATACATGATTGAAATTGATGATGTAAGTTAGACTGTATTGGTGAACATGATAATAACTAATTATTTGATAATAAATAAATTTATAATAGAGTTTACTAAATTTATGAGTTTATATAATATATTTAAAAATAAACAATTTTTAATGAGTAATGTTAGATGTAGTTTCTTGAATATGTTGTATATTCATTAAGGATCTTTTGAAAATTGGTTATTAGTATGATTTAAGGTATTCACATGTTTGTAATGTAGACTTAAGATATAATTAATGACATCCTTAAATTAATTATATAGTTGATCATGAAACAAAATGTGATTAAATCATTAAGATTTTTGGATATTGAATTTGGTCAAAAATATATACAATGATTCTTAAGGTTATCAACTTATTCAATGGATTAATATGAAATCTGATTGATATTGTTGAGGTTTGATAGTATAATGTACTTATCATTTTGGGATAACATTTTATAACTATTTTTTTTATGGTAAATATTTTGAGAAATAAGAAATGAATTTTTACTCTTTTATTGATCTTATATTATGTTAAATGATTTTATTACCTGTTTTAGAGAATGTTAATATTTAATATTAATTTCATATAGTTTGGGATAAAGTAGAATAAATGAAAGAATTATTAGCATGAAATTGTATTTACGAAATGGAAATAAATCAGATATGTACATTTTATTGGTTTCTTTATCTTGACAATAAAATAATCCTTCAAATTATAGAAAATGATCTAGAAATACAAATGATAAAAGTTAACACTAATTTCCAATGAATTCATTGTCATTTAAACCCTCACTGACTTACGAATACGTGGTTGTTGAATTTTTTAAGACCATATTCCAAATCAAACAATATTAGTTATTATATGGTAGTTTTCTCTTACTTGAATATAATTAATCTTCAGAATAAAGATTACCTTATTTTGGAATCTAAAAAATGGTATTTCATTTAATATTTATGAATCACACAAAACATTACAAATTTTATTTAATTATCTCTCTATATGACAATTTTTTACTAAAATGGACGAGCAATTGATGACTAATATAAATTCTTATGGGCATAATTTATTTATGATGGTTATTATTTAATATCTCATGATTTTAAAAAAGACTATACCAGATATCGTATATGATACTCTACAACAAGATTAAATGAACCATAAAATATTTTTATTTAAATATGACCATTGTAAATTATCCATTAAATTGGAAGGTATTAATAGCTTTAAAGACAATGTAAATTATATATTATGGTCTTACAGAACAAAAATTGTTCATTAATGCTTAAGAAATATGAATTCAATTTTTATAAAGTTATTTTATTATTCAAAAATATGTCTTCTTATTATTTTTAGAGAATATAATAAATAATTTTTATAACTAAAAAACATTATATTTTAAAATTTTTATCATTTCTAAAATCAATATCAGTGAATTATCTCAGATGGATTTAATTAAAATATCTAAAATATTTGTTGTTTCAATGAATAGTAAAAAATAATGGTATTTATTGAAAAATATATTTTTGATTCAATTATTTAAAAAGAGATATTTTGATTTAAATTTGTTTCAAATGAATCACTAGTTAATGATTAACCAATATAAATACATTTTAATTAGTCATATATTGATTTTGGTATAGAAAACATTTATACACAAGAAAACTTTTTTATAGAAAAACCGTTTTTATTATATTTTGGGGGTTCATTTGGTTGTGAATTAATAAAAATTATAGACATATAATGAAAAATTTATTAAATACATGGATTTGTGTTTTTCAAATTTGGTACTTTTTAATATTTTATTAGTAATAATGAAATGTAAATGTGGTAAAATGTATCACATTGATAATGGATAAATAAGTTAATTATGGTTAAAATTAATGTGATAAAACATTTAATTAAATTACCACATTAAATTATTTCATTTTATGATTATATTTCTTCAATAATCATACAAACATATAAAATAAAACATTTCTCCATTTAACTTTTAGTTTTCTATTTTTCTATTTACGTAAAATATAATGTAAAAAAATTTCACTTTTTTATTTTAATATCTAAAATATACTATAGTAGGATTAAAAACAACATATGTTCAATTATAAATGGTAGTTTTAAATATGAGATAATCGTTTCATATTAATTTATTTTTTATGTTTTTATGATATAATAACCATTAATGCATATGTAATGCCGACATAGGGTTCTTTCAGGAGTAGAAAAATAATAAATAAATTATTATGACTCGAAAATTTCAAATTTTTTTGTAATTTAATGATATAAATGATTTATAAAGATAAATATAACATATTAGAGAGGTTTTAATGGTTTATATTCAAATTTAATTATTTACATATTGTATTCAAAGTCATATTATATTAATATATCATAATATGATATTAATGTTATTTTCTATTAAATACATTTTATTAAATTATTTAAAAACAATAAAAAAATTAAAGATAACACATATAAGGATAAAATGGTCTAAAACATCATTCAGTTTCCATTTATGATCTAATTATCTCATTATCAGTAAAATTATAACCATTTAATATTGAATAACTTATTACTTAAGTTAAGGTTACAATTGGTTATCCAAGTCATCTAACCAAATTATAATTTATAAAATGACATATAAATCTATCCATATTTTATTAGTTGTTTATAATAATATTGTATCCAACTTATATTCCATGAAATTTTAATTTGGAAAAATTTATCATGATTTGTATGTATATTATTTTAAAAATATTTAATATATATCCTTAAAATAAAAGTAATGGTGATGTATTTTAAAAAATATATTATTAAATGAATTATAATTCATAAAATATTTACCTGTTGTACAATAGATTTTGTTGGCCACTATCTCTATCTATTATGGTTTTAATTATCACAAATCAGGATATATATTAAAATATATATATTTCTTAATGTTAGATCCTATATTATGTCAAAGCATTATCTTGAATATTAGATCATTTTCACCATATAACTATTTATGTGTATTTAAGTCTAAAGGAGACTATATAAGATTATCTATGTGTAATTATGAATATTACTATTCTAATACATTGTGGATTTTTAATATAGAAAAAACATATAAATTTATCTACGTATGAGTCATAGTCATCGATAGAAAGTTGAATCGTCGACAGACACATAACTCACTGACAGACCGTTCGAACATGCATATGTTCTATGTATGTGAAGCTGACACTGTTATAACAAATCAACATTCAAAATGACTCCAATAGAAAAATTACTCATAGGTGCCTATGACTCACAGATGCAGACGACCTACCACCAGTCCTATTGACCTACCATTGCATGGTTTTGTTGACGCAAGAAATCACCATTAGTTGAAATGAGTCACTTTTGGTTGAACTTTCTCACCAATAGAAATAAGGACTTACCATTGATATGAGTCACTGATAGTTCAACTGTTTCACTGATAGATGATATGTCTCACCAATTGAAGGAGACACAAATACAAAGAGATACTGATAGATGAGTCACCGATTGAATGTTTAAATATCCATTTTTGAATATAATTTCTAATGGTCATATTTGTGGAATTTAATTATATTGACATATTTTATAATTATTTATTAAAATTTTATTATTAAGTACAATTAATGTTGATATGATACATATAGAATGAACATACTCTTTTAGGGACCTAAAAATATGACATATTTTAATAGAGATAATACAAACCAAGAGCAAGGTAGAGAGGTGCTGGTCCCTGCCTGCAAGTGAGATATAATGAAGAACGTCAATTCTCATGCAACCACTACAAACTCAAGAATAGAAGAACACACGAAGCAATCTCAATCATGATGATCATCGAATTGAAAAAATGATTCACCATATCAATGATGGATATGAATATTCCTGCATAATCATACCTGTAGATGGAATCCAAAATTCAACACTATGATTTTGTGTCAACATCTAGAAGAGGACTCTATCTTCAATTCTGCTATATCAAATGAATCCAGAGCTACACTGTATAATACATAGGGCCTTATAATGCTAACTCTACATCTGTAGCTATGTTGTGTTCATTTTGTTACATATTTTAGTAGTGTTTTTTTCTGTCTATTACACACACTAAATCTCATTCATAAATGAAGGATACATGATAGACTCTATATCACACTCTTCTTAAACATTTATTTCCCATGTATAACTTTATAATAGGTTGCTTGTAAGATATTTGTTGTTTCTAGATTAAAGAATTTAGGTAGAGGTCTAGGGGGACCTAGAGAGACTGTATGCTGTTGTGAACCCTGATCTTCGGTGTGGATCAAACTGTATATTACTTTAAACTACTTGGTTGCATGTCATCCCCATGTGGAGGGGATTATGTCTCATTTGAGGCTGCACATCTTTTTTTATTCTCTATGTTTTTACCTTTTAGTTTTACTGTTTTTTATCCCACAATATAAAAAACTAAATTTAACTCTAACTGTTAGTCATATCTTGTGTTTTTAACTTTATTTACTTATTAGAATAGTTTCAAAAGTTGTATTTTATTGTAAAATTGATGAAACTATGAACTAATAAATCTTTTGAGGAATTAATAGAATAGTCAATCTCTTATAAATTCACTACATCCTACCTTTGAAATTGAATTTTTTATATTATGGGAGCTTTAAAGAAATAATTTAACATAAATATTTATAGATACTCAATTCACCCATATCTTGAGTACTCTACTCCGAAAAACATTTTGTATCAGAGGAGTAGGAATTTTATAGTGTTCAAAGCTTATTTAAAAATTTTCAACAGTGATTGTTGTTGTATTTCAAAGATCATAATTTTTTTTGTTAATACTAATTTTTTATCTCTTGGAATTATTTTTCAAATTTTTATTATAGACAAAATATTAGAAGGAGCTTCTAAAAATAGACCACTTTTTTTCAATGGAACAATTTACAATCAATGGAAAATTAAAATGAAAATACTTTAAGAAAGTATGGGATTTGATATCTGGAATTCAATTAAAATTAAATATTAATTACTTGAAACTACCACAAAAACTTTTGATGAAGCTACCAAGATTGCCTATAATAAAAAATGAAAAGATCTGAATGCTCCATAAAATGTTCTAAGGGATGAAGACTTATATCTCATTTCTTCATATAAAACATTTAATGTGATTTGGGACACATTATTTGTTTCCCTAGAGGGAATAAATAATGTGAAGGATATGAGATTAAATACTTATACTATCAAATACGATAACGTTAAGATGAAACCTAACGAGCCTATTTTTAATATGTATCTTAGGTTCAATGAAATAGTGAACACTATGATCTCTCTAGGAAGAGATGTTACTACAAAAGAATAATTCATGAGGATTCTCAGATGCTTACTTGATATATGGAGATGATCTTACTTCTCAATTAGATAATCACATAAAATCACCAAATTACCTGTTAAAGGAACTCATTGGAAAACTGATGAGGTATGAGCTAGAGAAGAATGTCAATAAAGAAGACGATAAACCAAAGAGGAAATTTTTAGCCTTTGAGACTACAACCTCTATAAATAATGAAAAAATATAAGGTGAAAGCCTCTATTGAACAGTTGAGTAATGATGAATCAACATCAGATAGTCATGAATAGATTGCTCATATGGATATAAGATTCAAGAAATTTTATTGGAATAAGAAGTTTTTAGGAATCCCAATTATAAAGGAAGATATAATAAAAAAGGGTCGCTGAAAAAAAGGACATGAAAAGAAATGAAAATTCAAAATAGATTGTATGAAATGAATGAAAAAGGAGGGGACATGTCAAAGCTGATTGTATAAATTTAAAATACCAAAGGCATCATGAAAAAAAATGAAAAGAGGTATAAGAAATCTATGAAGGCCACATGGAGGGCCTCTAAAGGTAGCTCCAATAAATCAAAATCATATCATGATGAGAAATATAACATATAAAATATGTGTTTTGTGAAAAAAACATATAAGGTAACCTTACATTCACCTGAAAAAATTCTAATTATTCTAAAAATTAAAGAGAGTATGAAAATATGACAAATGATGAACTATTTGAATATTATAACATGATGGAAGAGACATGTAATGAACTAATAGATAACTATATATCTTTAAAGAAAGAACATGCTCTTAATATAACTATAAAATCTAAACATACTATCGAAAAGGGAAAGAATGCTAAACTTCTCAAGGAAAATAATGAATAAAAAATGTCTAAAGAGAAATTATCAAAATTGATAGAGAAGTTTACCAAAGGAAATAATACTCTTACTAAAATTCTTGGTAAAAAGATAACTCTTAAGTACACATCAGGTATTGGATATCAGCATATACAGAGAAACCCATCTAAAAAACATTTTGTAACTGAATATGGAAAATTTGTTCTTCTACACAAAAATAAAAATTCTGATGCTAGTACATGTTCTAAAAAATCCTTTACTGACTTTAACTTTTCTAGACAAAATTAATTATATTTTTTATATATGTTGCATAATTCTGTTAGGAAATCCAAAAAGTAAATATGGGTACCTAATGTATTAATTACTAACATCACTGGACCCAAACAAGTATAGGTACCAAAATCTATTTTTATATGATTTTTATATAGGAAAGCATTTTGAAGAGCTCATGTGTCAGTCAGTGGTACATGGATAATGGACGTTCATGAAAAATGACCATATATTATTTAATCATGAACCTAATTGATATTGATGGTGGATATTTCACCTTTAGTGAAAATGATGAAGGAAAAATAATTGGCCAAGGCCAAATTGGTAACTCTAACTCAAATTTAATTTCAATGTTATTTTTTGATGGATTATAGTATAATATGATAAGTATTTTACAATTATGGGATGATGGATTTTAGGTTAAATTTTAAAAAAAGTATTTCAATGTTTTTAACACTAGAAATGATTTTCTATTTTTATTTTTTAGAAATGAAAAAGTATATTCTGTTAACATTGATTTTTTTTATTCTCAAAATGTTTCTAATTTAAGTACCTTTCATAAAGAGTTTGGGATTTGGAATAAGAGATTAAGAAACTGTAATTTACACTATCTTAGAATTCTTAATATAAAAGGACTAGTCAAGGATCTACCCAAACATGAGTTTCCAAATGAAAAAGTCAGTAATCCTTGTCAAAAGGGTAAAAATCACAAGATATCTTTCAAATTAATGAAATATGTTTCAACATCTCAACCTTTAGAGTTAATTCATATGGAATTGTTTGGACCATCTCTAGTTTCTAGTTTAAATGGGAAGAATTATGTCTATGTTATTGTGGATGACAATTCAAGGTATACCCAGACTTATTTCATAGCTCACAAAAGTGAAGCAAATACTTACTTCACCATGTATGCTAAAACTGTGGAAAATATAAGTGGACATATAATTAAATACTTATGAAGTGATCATGCCCATGAGTTTGAGAATTAAGACACATAATATTTTTTCTTACACAATAGCTATATTCATAACATCTCTTCCCTTTGGACACATTATCAAAATGGTGTTGTAGAAGTAAGTAATAGAACATTATAAGAGATCTCTCGCACAATGGTAAATTAATATGTTCTACCTATTTACTTTTGGGATGAGGCTATGAATACAACATTATATATAATTAATATAGACTAATTAAGCCTATCCTAATGAAGACTACTTATGAGTTGTGGAAGAATAGAAAACCCAAAGATAGATATTTCAATGTTTTTTATTGCAGTGTCAACATCATTAATACAAAGGACAATCTTGAAAAATTCACATCCAAGAGTGATGATGGAATATTCCAAGGTTACTCAGACAATATTAAATCATATAGAATATTTAATAAAATTTCTAAGTGTGTGGAGGAATTTGTGCATATCAAATTTGATAAAACATATCCACACGAACCTACGGTCTCTCTAGAAAACCATGATTATAAAATGTTAGATCTTGAAATAATTACAAAATCATATAATCCTCATGTCGTGAAATACGATAAAGTGAATATTTTATTGAATTCTTCTAAATATTAACATGATGAAGCCGAACCTGTAGACGAACCTGGTGTTATTATCCCCTCCTTTTCTAGATCAACTGGATAGATTAGAACCACCATTTAGATTTTTTCGTCAGAGAAATCAGTAAAGGGACACAAACCAGTGATTCTCATAAAAATTAGGCTAAATATCAATCCTTTGGGTCACAACATGAACCAAATAACATTAATCATGAAATTAAATATGAATTTTCTATGATATCTATGCAAGATGAACATAATCAATTTTAAAGAAATAATGATTGGAAACTCTTAGATATACCCAAAGACCACTTGACCATAGGAAATAAGTGTGTTTTTAGAAAAAAATGTAGATGAATATGAATATATTGGTAGAAACAATGCTAGATTGGTTACATAAGGTTGAATTCAAGAACAAGGCATTAACTATGAAGAAATATTTCCACCTATTTCTTGATTTGAGGCCATTAGATTTCTACTTGTTTATGATATTCATCATAATTTAATACATTATCAATTGGATGTAAAGAGTGCATTCATAAATATATATTCAATTGAGGATGTTTTTTTTGAACAACCCCTATTTATAAAAACCCAAATTTTAAAAATCATGTCCCCCAATTTACAGAATATTAATATGTTTTAAAATAAGGTCCAAGAGCTTGGTATGATAGATTAAATTGTATTATAATTTCAAAAGCTTTTACAAATGTAGTTTCAGATTCTACACATTTTATAAAACAAAATTCTAAAGGCGATTTAGTACTTCAAATCTATGTTGATGATATTATTTTTGAATCTTCAAGAAATTATTTATGTATTTATTTTTAAAAAATGATGTAAACTGAATTGAAAATGATTTCAATCGGTGAACAAGAATTCGTTCTTGAATTTCTAATTTTTCAAAACAATGAAGGTATCATTTTAAATCAAAGTCAATACACAAAATGATCTTTTAAAAGTATTTTTCTTTTATATAATTAAAAGTATTGATACTCCAATGAGAAATAATTGTATGTAGGGTCTTGATAATGATGGTAAATTTTTTAATCATACAAATTATAGAGGAATGATTGGGAGTTTTCTCAACATGACTGCTAGTAGGACATATATAATGTTTAGTGTGTGTATGTGTTCCCATTTTTAAGATAATCCCAAATAATCTCACAAGATTTCTGTTTAAATAATTTTCAAATTCATCTAGCATGCTATCAATTTAATATTATTTTACTCCAAAGTAAAACCATTTGATATAGTGAGTTATTATGATAATGATTTAGGTGGGTGAATTTTAGATAGAGAAATAACAACTAGAACATGTCACTTTTTGGGAAAGACTTTTTGTTTCATGGTGTTGTAAAAACAAAATACTATTGCATTACATACTTCTGAAGTTGAATACAGAGCTGTTGGTAGTAGTTGTGAGAATATTTTTTGGATGAAACACAATTTTCTAGACTATGGATATCAATTTATATATGTACCAAAAAAATATTACAATACAACTGCTATTAACATTTCCAAGAACCCAATTTCTCATTCTAGAACAACACATATTTCACTAAGAAATCAATTTTTGAGAGAACATTCTCAAAAGGGTGATATCACATTACAATATTTTGGCACCAAATATCATCTTGTAGACATATTCACTAAGACACTAAACATTGAAAGAATAAATTACATCATTCATTAGTTTGAAATGATTAATCTATAAGACCATGTGTCTTCCATTACATTGATATTTTTCTTTAAAATTTTTACACCGACACCATTGTCATGTTGAAACCGTTGTCATGCTCAAACTATTGTCTTCCTGACATCATTGTCATGCCGAAACCGTTGTCCCGCTAACCCAATTTTCATGCTGACACGATTGTCATGCCGACATCGTTGTCATGCTGACACGATTGTCATGCCCACACCGTTGCCATGCCTGCCCTATTTTTAGGCTGACACCATTTTCATGCAGACACCATTGTTTTTTTACAATATTTTTTCACACCAAAAGCTTTAGGGAATCACAAAATCTATCCTTATAACAGCGATGGATCATTATTTCTATACATTTTATTTTTTTTATGAAAACAACAATGTTTCATTAATTCATGTGAACCCCATTCAAGATTTCCTCATTGTGTAATTTCAAAAATCCATACATGATATAAATATGAATCGATCCAGTTTACTTATTTAATACTACTCTATCTCTCAACATACACACTTTTTCTTTAACCCCATCATTTTACATTTAGACCACCAGGCTGAACTGATCAAAATGGAGTGTGTGAAGCAAGCTCTATAAGATGGTGAGTCTTGTGATTCCATGATAAAAAATAGTGAATCAAGCAAACATTTAGTTCTTTTAAATACTATTTTGGAAGACCATGTTTTAGCCTCAATGAATGTAGTACCGGTGGAATGGATTTTGATTTGATGGTCTTTATTAAAGAAGGTTCTACATATCGAGGATTTCATGACAAGTTCACAGATAATTACAGATCTTTCTACCTAAATTATAATATGAATTTCATATGAATATGGATTTTTTTATAAGGGAGTGGTGTTTATTGGGTCATGTATATAGTAAAATGGAAGAGAATATAATTCACTTCATGACATTGGGATGAATGTATTATGGATCCTCGAGAAGGTAGGTTTGATGATTATCAGGGTAAATTTCCTCCTAAAAGTGAATTATCTTTTTATAAGACAACACTGAAAGTTCTAAAAAGAAATGAGGAACATTGGAGACCCATTTCCTCATAATTGAATGGTGAGTATATAATATTATTCATGTTTATTTAGTAACATATTTTTCCACTGAAAGGTGAATTTTCTTCTATCAAGTATCAAGATGTATACATAGTGTATTTTTTATAGAAAGGAGTTAAATGGAATACGTGCAGATATCTGATAGTGCACATTAATGAGATGATAAAACTTGGTTGTAATTCAAATTCTCTTTTCTTCTCTAGAATGATTTCTGCAATTCTACAAGAGAAAGGGCATGTCATTGAAGTTGGTGTTTTTGTAGTTAGTGAATGTAGTAGAATCTGTTTAAGCTCTCACATCTGGAAGTGAATGAAAATTAATTGGAACCCCCGGAGGAAGGAATATGTTTGTGATAATGATACACTGTATAAGATGTTCAATCCAAATATTCATCTATGAAGGATAAGGGATCAAGTGGATCCTGATCTCTATCTCGATGAAAAAATAATTTATTCTTTAGATGAAGAGGAGGAGCCTACTATTCCTATCAGAGATGTGTCATCTCTTGTCGATGATAGATGTGACCTAGACACTAATGTACCAACAATAAGAGTCTCTAATGGACCTGAAATTACACATTTAGACATACAGTCTCATGAACTTGTTCAACATATCTAATGGTAGGGTAGAAACAGAAGGTAAAGGAAGTATAGAATATGTCAATGAATCTAGTGAAGAATAATAAGAAGAAGATCGTAGTGGTGAATGTTTTTCAAAATCATGTAGAGAAGAAGAATATGAGAAATTTAATGATGGAGTTGGTAAGGAAAATAATGAATATGGATATAAATAATAATGTAGTGAATGTTGTAGTGGTAGTGAATCTGTTTATCTGGATGGAAATCCAAATGATGTTAGGATGGATGTTGCTGAATCTAATATTGGTTTCTCTATTGAAGGTGATGTTCAAGATGAAAATGTTGCTCCAGATAAACCTATTTCTGAAGTTGTATATTCTAGAAAAAGGAATCTACATAAGAAGAAGAAACCTAGACACGAAGCATTGAATGAGGGAGGTAAATTTTCCAAGAAGGCTGACACTGAGGGGAAGCTTCAAGGACCAGTTTCTCAAGCTGATGAAGAGAATGAAATAAGAAGAGTAAACCTTGTACTCTTACTCCTTTGGACTTTGACATTATGGATAAATGGGGGGAAAATCCTGGGTATGTGGCACTGGGATTGGATTATGAGTATTCTAATGGCGAACTCCATATACTTGCTGGAAGAGAACTAGTTGATGAGACATCTTCTAGTGACTATGTCACTAAGGTCGATTTTGAAAATTTCAAACAAGAAATATTTTCCTCCATAATACATTAAGTACAATATCAATTGTGGAATGATATTTATGAAGCTATAAGAGATAAGACTAAGTTGATTGAAAATTTGAAAGCAGTCCAATCTATGGTTGATGTTGTAATGACAAAAATGGAGCTTCTAGTTCTACTCCTGCCTCAACTAGTGTGTCTCAAGCTAATGCTTCTATGGTTCCAAATTTGATGACTAAATAAATTTAGGAAATTTTAATTACAAATATAGAAACAAATGGGATAGGCAACATAAGGCTCATGAATGAAATGAAGAAGTTATCCACTAGCATAAATTCCTTGGAAACCGAGTATAAAAATACAATGGAAACTATCATGAATGGACATTAAAATATATTTTTCACATTTTAAAGCTCTAGAGTTTTCCGAGATAATAAAATATGTTAAGGAACATACCTACTATGTTCTTGGTTCTACCTATGCTCCAGCTATTCAGTCTTCCCAATCATTGTAACTTGCTACTGTTAGTTCATTTTTGAAAGAAAAAATAAAAAAATTAATTTATAGTATATCCAATGTTGAGGAAACTTAAAATAATGTGCATGATTATATGACGTATTATAAAAGAATTGATTCATAGACTCAGGAAGATTTGACCAAAAGGATTAATGATTTCCTCTCCAAATTCAACACAAAGCATCAAACGAATAGTATGATTAATTATTTCAACAAAAATCTTACACTTCCACCAGTGAAAAAGGATTCAAAAGACCAGATTCAGAAACTATGTAAATTCACTCCATTGTTGGACAAGATTATAGAAAACAATAACGATTTTGAAATGGAAATAAAATATAGTGTATAGAAAATTGAATATTTCAGTACGTTATTAAAACCATATCTCCATGTCAAAGTGAATCCATTGTGTTACAACATTATGCACCACATGGCCCTACTGGTTTAGTGCCTGCTCAACCTCCGATGTTTGTTTCTTTGGATTTAACACAGATCAGACCAATCATTACATAAACTATTCATCCATGGATTATTTCTCTACACAGACATGCCTTAGATTCTACAGTTCTCAATGGAGTGCCTCTACCTCCTAAAAAATCCATTCAGACCCCCTTGCTTCATAGCCAAACCCTCTTAATGGATCATCCATTATTCCTTTGGATAAGTGGAAGGAACCACATGACCCTACCATGTAATGTGGAGTGAGTATTTTTAATTGGCCCGAATCATTGTACTTTTTCTGGATAATTCGTTTTACATTGTTTATGAATGTTATTTCATGGTTTATACTTTTCTGTTTATGTGATATTTTCACCCTACATTTTTTTCTAATCCGGATATGGGATAAATATATAAGCAACATTATTTTAATATTCTGTATAATTCATTACTAATTGTTTACTGTAATCATTCTTCAATGGTACTTAATAATTCCATGATTTGTGATTATGAAAAAGTTAGAGATTTTTTGTCCCATAGATTTTGTTGGCCACTATCTCAAACTATATTGGTTTTAATTATCCGAAATCATGTAATATATTAAAATATATCTTATCTCATATGAGATAAAAAATTATTTAAATGAATTTTCTTGAATATTAGATCCTTTAAATCATATAACAATTTATTTTAGTTTAAGTATAAACAAGCTTATAACTGATTTTATATGTGCAATTATGAGTATTTTGATTCTCTATGTTTTTTGAACTGTAAGGCAGACATAACATCTAAATTTATCATAGTGTGAGTCACTGACACCAACAGATAGATGACCCGCCGATATACATATGAATCACTAACAGACATTTTAAACAGGCATATGTTCTATTTATGTGAACTTGACACCATTGGAATAACTCACTGTTGGATATAAAACTAACATAAGGAAGACTCAACAATGCATATGACTCACAGTTGTAGATGAACTACCATCAGTCCATGTGACCTACCATTGCACGGTGCTACTGACGCAAGGACTCACCGTCAGTGGAAATGAGTCACTGTTGGATCAACTGTCTCACTGATAGAAGGAAGAAGTCACCGTTGATATGAGTCACCGATAGTTCAACTATCACACTGATAAATCATTTCCCTCAATGATATAAGGAGACATTGATATAAGGAGATACCAACAGACGAGTCTCTGATAGAATATTTAAATCATTATTTATTAATAATCTTTCTAATAGTCATATTTATATAATTTAATGGTACTGAAATATTTTATAATTAATTGTAGTACTTATAGTAGATTATAGGATATACGATGAGATGATTCATGTGGATTGTACATGATATTTTATGTCCCTAAAAAATAAGATGTATTTTTAAAAGGGAGAAGACAGATATAGAACATGATATTGAAATGGTGGTGTATGCCTATGAGATAGATATACAGAAAAAAGTAAACTCTCATTCAACCACTGTGAACACAAGAATAGAACACACTTGATGATATGAATGAAGCTGAACATCGAATTGACCAACTGTTTTAGAATATCAACGTAGGAGAAGAATATACCTGCATAATCATACTAGTAGATGGAAGCTAATATTTGAAAGTATGTTTTTTTTCATCTTCCAAAAACATTTACAAACATATGTAATCACATATTACACACTTATTACATTTTGGTATCCTTTTAATAACATTTCTTTGATAAAATGACCATTTCTAAAAGTATGTTGTTTTGTTTTTCATGTATGTTTTAGTTTGGTTGTTTATATCACTAGAATATTATCATATTTCCATAATCTAGAAGATTTAAATAATTATATTGATATTATATATTTCTATTATATACTTATTTGTAATTATCCGTTAATGGTGGAGATATAAAATTGAATTTCAATATTTATGGATACGGTAGGCCTTATATATTCATTAACTAATGAAAAGTGTATTATAATAAATATTATTACAATTTTTATTAAATTTTATATTTAATATAAATTTATTAAATATATACTTATGTCTATCCATTTAAATAGGAAATGAAAAAATTATCACATCACTACATTGAGGTGGTAGTCAACATGTACGCGTAAGTGACGTTATCATTTTCCAATAGAGTTAAGGTAAAAAGGTATGTATGATATTATAATTATAAAGAATAATTATTTAATTAATATAATATATATTCATTAGATCCATTTTTTACCCATCCATGTAATTTAGTAATGAAAACTGAATTACAAAACTACGTGCAGATGGAAAGCCATAGGAATGAACGTGATTTATTTTTCACTTTTAGTTGAATTACAAAGAGTTAGAAATTGAATTTTCATTAATTATAATGAAATATAATTATATATAAGCTTTTTTATGATAGTTTATTTAGTATATTACTACATATAACATAGATTTATAGCTAGAATAAGAATAAATAAATTTGAAAGTGTTGTAAAATGGAATACCTTCTCTATGAGATACCTCATTTTGATCTCCATATAAAGACCATAGAGTGTGTTTTAGAAATAAAAAACCTATATATTGTGAATAAGTATATTTGTTTATGATTTTTGAATCTTTTGGTTAAGTTATATTTCTAAATGTGGTTGAAAAATTAGAGGGAAACTGGATTTTATGTATAGGGGATAGAATTTACATAAATAAAATTTCAAGAAAGATTAAAATATGATTTAGCCCGAATGGACTGAAGGACTTCTTTTTTTTATTATGGATAATCCCCCTTTTAAGGGTTGAAGGGGAACTCGTACATGACCCATAGGCCCAAGGCACAAGGCCCGACTGACCAGTAATACATGACCCTAAGGCCCAAATGCATACTATGCCCAATACATGACCCGTAGGCCTAGCCCAGTTGAATAGACCCTCCCTAGCTTATGGGTCATTGTTTACATAGCCCCGCAACATGAATTTCTGATTGGATAGAATTTCCTTGTACAAAGATGCACGGTGCATGGTCCTGATGGCGACTTCCATACCCTCTCATTCTTCCAATACGGTTAGCTCTGCCTCTGTTGGCTGCTACACTTGTTGCTCTGATCCTCTTCTGTGTCATGTTCTGTGTGAACTGGGCGACTCCATGGTCTATGTGAGCCGAAAGCCCTATTTCTCGTAGTCCTTTGATGACCCGAAGGCCCTTGAGACCTATAGGCACAAACCGGTGGCCCAAAGGCCCAAATCGGGTGAATAGTTCCTACTGCTACAATACCGAATAGTAACTGCTATAGTACCCCCAGAAATTTGCCTCCACCCGGTTTTGAACCTGGGTCTCTTGGATGCCAAGCAGGAGCCCATACCACTCGGGTACGAGCTCGTTGGCAATAAAATATGATTTAAAAATTCAAATGAAATGTCCTTCAAAATGGTAATATTTGGAAATAAAAATACTATAATAATAAAATATCCTAATATTATAAAATTTTGGCATGTTTTCGAACAATTTTATACATTATCATTTTGTTTAACATCTTGGTTAATAAATATTAATCATAACCATGATACTGAATTTTTAAATCTTCACATATACAGTAACAAATGGAAAATAAATTAATAATAAAATATATTTTAGACTATTCATCATAATAATTATTCATTTTTTAAAAAATGTAAATGATTAATAATTTAATAAAATATTTTTAGAATAAAATACCATTAATGTATTGTTATGAACTGTTCATATAATTTTTATTTTAAAAAACATAGAAGGTATGGAATTTTAATATAAAAAATTTAGAAAACACTAATAAATTATTTTTATCATCAACATTTTTGGAACAAAATCATAAAACCATTTTGTATTTATATTAATTTTTTAATAAATAATCTATTTTTTAATTAATAGATCGAATTCCATATAGGAATTGCGTAACCATTTATGTGAATTATTTAATAATAAAAATAATAAAGAAATTATGATGAAAAAAATAATATTTTATATTTATAATAACAATTTAAACCCAAAATTATCCTCTTTTTAGATTTGTGAAAAAACATTAAACGCAATAAATTCCATATAGTGACATATTGTACTCATTCTTTCAATAAATTAATATAATGGTCATAATCAATGAAATATGTAATCATGTAACCATATAGTCATGAAATGGAATGAAATTCAAAGAATACACCAATAAAACATGGATAATGAATATTTTTTAGAATATTTTGTGACATAATATATTGTGTTTGACCCTATTCTACCAATTTTACCCTTACTAGGGTTACTAATATTAATAAACTATAATATTCATAAAGGAAAAGATAAAAGGAATCTATTTTTGAAATATGAACCTTATAACTAAAAATATGATATCCATTCACCATGATTCATGTATATGTTTGGTAAAAATTAATTTTAATACAATATGTGAAAAGAAATAGTTTTTAGAAAAATGTGTTTTTATTTATAAAAACTAACTTATAACAATACCAAGAATATTTCTTAATAAAACATAATTTTTATATTATAATAAATCAAATTTATCATATTTAACATTATAATATGATCCTCAGTATAATGTAATTTTCAAATTAGTCAATGTATGGATTGTATATGAAATATATATAATTTTAATTATACAATGAAAAATAATTCAATTATGAAAAGTAATGTAATTTTAGAATAATACAATTTTGATATAATGACTTCAAGAATGAAAGTATTTGTGGAAAATAAATAATATCAATGTTTAGAATTCTGTTTTTAATAAAAATGTTGTATAAAACAATCTATATTGCTCTATAGTTTCACTAGAAATAAAAGTTTATTATAATATTTTATCATCTATTACATTCATTCAACATTTTAAAAAAATATTAACCACAATATTTATAGAATATTTCTATATGAATAGATGAGGGGTTTTAATAATCATAACTTCTTAAGGATCCTACATCGAAACACTTATCTTATGTTTTATCCAATGTACCATTTCTATCTATGTTTTTTAATTCCTCGTCATTTTTTTCTAGTGTCCACAATACAGATATACTATTACAAATTACTTAAATTAATTAAAATTATATTTACCAAATGGTGATAACATGTGTAATATATTTCATGTACATTCTAAATAAATTAATATTGAATACATAATGTAATTTAGAGAGGATATGTGGCATTTCCATGTAGTAATCAAAACACAAATGTTTCTAAAATATCCAAATGGATGATATATTAGAGGCTTAGTTTTTCATTCATGTCAAATATTCTAAAACCCTTCTATAGATATGCTTCAATGAAAATGTTATTTAAACATTTAAATTTAAAATCATCCCATTGGTTATCAATGTATCACTTTCTCCTTATTTGACCTACTATATTTGTTGTCGAAATAGTATTTACATTTTATATTGAATACTTTATAAGTTAAGGATTACAATCATAATTTTACAATCTTAATCATATCATGTTGGATTATGTCAATGATTTTTATATAATTTGTTATATGAAACCATTTGATTAATTGAATAGAATATATTGTCATCATAAAACTCCAAAAATAGTCAATAATCATCCAAAATATTGTTAATGTCTTGTAAGTATTACCTTAACATTACAACCAATGTTTTAATAGACCCTTTGAACTACAAACATATATGGGGATGATAGGAAGTGCCCAAATAAAGCATGCTATTAAGAGACTTCAGATGAATATTATAAAATTTTGAAATAAATAGTTGATTGTGTTTAAACATTATAGATATTTTTTCACCATTATTCCATAATAATCATTAATATATATTTTTTAAAGACTACAATGAATTAAATTTTATCCTATACCTTTGATATTTACGTATTTAGTGGGATAATCAATAATATCCCATGGAGAATCACATCATCTTAGAGTGTTTGGTAACAGATGGACCAATTTCCATTGTGATGTCATGATGTTTCCATGTTAGAATATTTATAAGCTACATGAATCATATAGGATATTGACTCTCAACCTTAACCAATTAAGATACTAAGGATCTTGATACATAATCAGTAATTTTCCACTTCATATTATACCAGTAAGAGTAATCGAGAAATAACTATACATCATTTTGGTAGCATAGTATATAAAGAAATTTAAGATGTTATAATAATATAATTTTTTTTGTTATAGATGTATCACATAATATAGTTTCACATTTATGAATATCATATTCATTACCATAGTTAGAAAACATCCCATTATTCATGATGTCATTTTAATTTTGAAAATTATCATCATAAACCCGATAACATTTTGTATTTCCATTAAATATGTTTTTTAATACATTTTAAAAATGTGTCATGTTTCCCATTACAAAATATTTCACATATCAATCATCATTATGTCCCTAGATGTGTAATTATTTTCAATCCTAATCATAGTTATTATTCTGTGATAATTATCTCTAATTACACAATCCACCTTATTAGACATCCATAGTAGGTAAGGTATTGAGAAATATAAATCCTTGTGTTTCAATAAATGGAGACTTTTCCTCATGGTTTGATCATATTTTCGAAATTATGTGTTTCTAACTCTAATAGAATATGTATATCACACATCGCTGTCAATAGAGGTAATTTATCCATATCATCAAATAAAAGATTCTAGTTATCAAATCAAGCTAATAAGTTGGATAATATTTTTTAAATAACAATATCAAACCTAATATATAAGAAATAAATTTACGTTTTTGGATAATAATATATAAAATTAATTTATTTAATGTGTCACTATGTTTGAAAAAAATTTCTCCTCCCATTGATATTGTCCACATTATAACCTTGATAGGCCTCATATTTAACTATTCAAGAAAATATTTACATTCTTCTATCCTAAAGAACATAACCCCTTTACATATCATATTTTTAGATGAGTTTCTAGTCGATTAAATTTAATGGAATCAAAATAATAAAAACCTAGTCATCGAGAGAAATAACGTACCTCCGTTATGATTGTCAGTGTTGGCCATTCTCTGATAGCCTATGTATATTATGAATCAACATATATTCATACTTAGAGACATTGTATCCATAAAAAGTAACTTATAAAATCCACAATTAATCGTTTCTAAATATCCCATATGACTCATTTTCTCTATGATTATAGTGAGTGATTATCCTATAATAATTCTTTATTTATAAATTGTAGAGTCTAAAAATATAAATATATATTTAATTAAATAAACATTTCACAAGATTCTATTAAAACTCTATCTATAAGATCCATAAAAATGAAGGGATCCTTATTAAATCCAATGGTGATTACGATAAACTAATAATTTTTTATACATTGATAAATTTTTCCTTAGAATGTCATCTTTCCGTAATCCTAATTGATGATACCCTAAAAAAATAATATATGCAAATTATAATACACATTAAATATAACAAAAAATATCATCAATGTGTTGTATAGTATATTTTTCTAAATATTAATAGCGTCATGTTCCCTATAATAATTTTGTAGACTCATTTTCCCATATTTATTATTATGAAACAGAATAGATCCTCCCTAAGGAAAAACACTTTGGAGCAAGAATACCTTATCAAATAAATGTAAGAGTTGTTTCATTTACTCAGCTAGCTCCAAAGTAGATATCATAAAAGAGTCTTATAAATATATTTTTTCATAAATGATGAGTTAGTTATAAAATTCAACTTCATGTTTTGGTTTATTTCCAGGTATTTATTCAAGAAAAAAATCAATATATTCTTGTATACTAAATACATTGATGTGGAATTACCACCATATCATTTTTCTCATACTTTTTAGGGGTGATCTTTTTTTTATGGTTAAATTATTCGTTAAAAAGTTATATAAAATTTTATTGTTATTTTATTTTTAAATTTGAAAATATTAAAATTTATTTTTGTTCTCTTTGTTATTATATATATTTTATCATATGTTTTTTCTATGATGTGTTTACATTATTTATTAAATTTTATTTTAGAATTTAAATAATTATTTATAAAAAATTCCCTAAATTATTGAAATTAAATAATCATTTATATGGACTTCCTATTAATTTAATAATTAATTATTAAATTATAAATATTTTAATAAATATCATTGCTCAAATATTATAATTAATATAACTTTTTGTTTTCTTTTTAATATTGTTTGTTAAAATTATTTGACTTTTTTATTTGTTAATCAATTATTAAACTATTTTAATTTAAATAAATTAAATTTTTAATCATATATTTATATAGTTTTTTTTAATTTATAGTATTTTTATTTTTATGAAGAATTTTTTTTTATTTTATGGTCGATGTATATGATATTAATTTTAAAAGGGTAAACAACTGTAAGGCACTGATAAGAGTCTATGAGTTTTGTAGAACATTTTCATATACAACGAACACATGTTATAAATTTAATGAAATGTATAAATATATAGGGAAAATTAAAATTGAAAATTATATACCATTTGGATTCTGATAAATAAACAACATGATATTTTTGTAACATCTACAACATCCGTCCAATAATCTATTCTCACTACATCAATCATAAGAAAATAAAAAAAGAAACAACACTGTTGTAAATATTGAATTCAATTTCTATATAAAACATAAGTATATAATAATAGATATGGCACAACATCCTTCCAACCGAACCATTGAAGTGACCGACCATATAAAGATTGAATTGACTCTATTTTTAGCTAAAATATAATTCATCATCAAGGAAACTACCGTGACCTTGTATCATTTTCTACCACAATTGTTTATATATATTTCCCGAAGAAATGTTATCCTCCTCCAAGGATGAATAAGTTGATACCAAACTAAATATTCTGTCAAACTCATGGAGGTGGAAAAACCATTGTTCTAATCAATGCTTAAGAAGAAAAAGTCAAGATTGTTCCTTTCTTAACTAGGGTTAGATGTGAGTCCGTAATTGTGAACTAAACTGTGAATATGTGTAGTTATTATAATGTTGAGTCAATTATATTGATTTAGAAATTTGATCATGTTGATTCTATGGATAAGAGGCTGAATTTTGGGAATATAACCCAGACTATTAAAGAAGCTATGAGGATGAGGAATTATCCGGATGAACATCAGATTGGAAAATATTGAAGGTCTCAAAACATAATAGGTTTAGTGATGAAATAATCAACTAAGACTTGTTTGAATCTATTGATGAATATTTTATTTAAGTTTGGGAGTTGGATTAAGATCATTTATTACTTAACATTTGATTTTATATGAATCCTGGTGAACTTCAACTATTATTAATGGAATCTTTCATTAAGACAAAGAATGAATTTATTGAGATAAAGACTATAAAAACCCGAATCCCACCATATCCTCTTATGAAATTGAAAAAATTACACTCCCAACAATGACATTGATATTTTTGGCCCTATACGATCCCATCCATAGATGAAAATATGAAAATAAAAAATAAAATCACTTATATTTTCAAGAACATTTTTGGTTGAAACTTTTATAATATTAATAAAAGCACATACATAAAAAATAATGATGTGGTTAAATAAAAAATTCTCCCACAAAAACAATTTTCTCCTATTTAACCGTATTTCATAATAATCATCTATATAAAATACCTTAATGAAATATTTTAGTCAGTCACATGCTTTATAACCTTGGAAAAATGAAATATATCAAGGGTGAACTCAAGTAATCATTATGTAGAAACATAAGCTTTTAACAATGAATGTATCCAGGAATCATAAGAAGAGAATATTGTAATAACAACATAGTCAAATTTAATTAATATAACATAACAATATTAATAGCCATCAACTCCTGGATCATCAAATATGAAAATAAGTAATAAGGATTTCATAAAAGAAATCATCATATGAATCAATAATCACGAGCCATGTGATATCCATAATTATTGAATGAAACATCATAAACCCATAGAAATAAATTAATATCCATTTTCTTGACATAGATCATTATATTCATAGAACCATTTCAAAACTTTTTTAATCTAAATAACCATATAGTTACCTTCTAATAAATTAATTACCCAATACACTAGAGAACTATCTGCTGGAAACCATCATTTAGTCAATAATAGGCTCACCCAATACTATATGGTTTACCCCTTGGTTTATGATATAAGAAGCTCACCAAACATTATCATGAATATCAACACATATAAGATGTAATGGGATCGATCGACACAGTCTATAACACCAGATTATATAATATTTCCATGTAATCCAAAATGAATAATTTTCAAAAATTAGTCTTTATAAAACTCCTAAAATTTAATGTTTTTTCTTTTATTACATGATGAACCCATGTAAAAGATATAGGGATCATGTTAATCTATTAGAAACAAGATTAATCCATATAAAATAAATGTGGTCCGTAATAATAACCATTATATATGATTAACTTTTCGAAATGAAACAGATTCCATTATAATATTATTAAAGCCTGATTAACCGGTGTAAAAGAAATATGGTCAATAATAATCACATCAAACTAATATTAATCCATCCATATAAATATTAGGGAAGATATTATTGAAATATAATCCCATTGGTTTATAATTAATAACAAGTATTGTTAGGGTTGATTAATTGGAATACAATTAAAATATAATGGAATAATATTTTTAAAAAAAATTCCCTTATAGTCTTGAAAAAGAATTTTATAAAAATATAAAAATTCCTTTTATTTTAAAATAAACTTAATATATTATAAAATAACATTTTTAAATAAATTAATAACATTTAATTAATAAAATTTCTGTTAACCATTGAAAAAAATTCTTAAAATATTTTTTATATTTTTTATAGAAAATATGGTTTTGGAATAAAATTACTTTACGATATAAAAGAGATTTTTTCATACAAAAATTATTTTCAACTATTGAGTAAAAAGAGAGAAAAAATTATAGGGAAACCATGTATTCCACTAAAATAAATAGAAAAAGAAAATTAATGATAATTATTTAGAGGTATATAATAACATTTCAACATTGAAGACTTAATCGTAATCAATTCAAAAAAAATATGAGATTGTAGTGTGAAAATCTTTCCAACTATGGTAACAATGAATGAGAAACCCAATAAAAGGATTCTATTAAATAAAACATAATATACAATGAGAATAAATAAATTTATGATATTAAATAAAAAATTATATTCATATATGACTAATAAAATAATGTTTGTACATAACCCAATATTATTCTCAATGATGAAAATTTTGACTAAAATATGTTACTGCATTGGTAACACAAAAATTGAAAACCCCATGAAATATATATCCTAAATTGGAAATTTAGACCCCCAATAAATTTATTTATAATAATAACAACATATATTCATGATATTTATATATACCACACACACAAAAATCAGTGGTAAGTATGGAATATATCACCGAAGAATGATAGTATGATATGAAAAACCCTTACCTCACATTTCTTTTATGTTAAAAATTATTTAAACACATATATTGATGCTTAAAACATTTTATTAAATTATTAAATATCCACATTAATATTTTTAATAAGTTATTTTAATATATTAAGAGCTTTTAGTATATTTTTATAGACAATTCCTTGTTGATGTTATGTTTCGCAAAATAACCTATTTCCTTTTAAAATATGATTTGACATATTACATTAGGTCTGACATGACTAAGAATGATTTAATTATACCCAGAATATAATAATTGATATATATATATAATATTAATTTAGCATAACTTATAAAATCTAGTGATGGGAAATGACATACACAATTCATGGAGCCAGTATGACATATATACACATGAATAATATTTATGTTTTCCCATCGTATTAAGAGAATGTAAATTAAATGATATATTTACAATATTATCATCCAAATTTCATTATTATTTCATATATATCACATAATTTTGTTGAACTCATTATTATTAAATTCCATTTAAATTGTGAATTAATCACTTTGGTTCATGAGGGAGTTGTCCATCGTACACCCGAACAACATTATCATGTCCCCAAAGAATGAAAACCATGAAGATACATGTGATATAATAATTCTGTAACACTAATAATATCATTAATTTTATACATATATAAAATTTCTTCCATTATTCCCAATCATGATATGTGGTAATGGAAAAAATTAATGCCATCAGTTCTTGAGGTGATATTCCTCAAAACACATGAATGATGATTTGTAACCCAGTTGATGGATGTGAGTTTTAATATAGGTCATAAATTAACATAAAAAAACTTATTTAATCTAATATAATCATGTTATTATAATAATGTGGTATATGAAATATTGATGGAGGTCGAGAAAAAAATAAAATAAAGACAGTCAAAGAAGAACACTACCTATTCTTCATGTTTCCTAAATAGGTTTTCACTAAATCCTTAAAATGATAGATTGGTAAAGAAACTTATGAATATAAGATGTTTTAGGGATGTTGGAAAGTTATTTTTTATCTTTTTGAAAATCCGAATGTCTTGATAAATGTGAATATGTGAGGGGAGTGAGTACCCTTATATAGTTGAGGAGGAGTGTAATTCTAGTAAATACAAAATATTATTCTATATTGGGAGGTACATATTACCTAATTTTTCAGAAAAATATAAATTAAATTGGGTGTATTGATGATATTGTTGATCCACTAATCTATGTCACAATATAAAACATTTAATTCACATTTTCTTTCTTAACACAGATTTTTGTTTATTTTACCATGTTGGGTTTTCATTGAAGTAATAAGTGTTATACCAACTGAAATATATCCATTAGGGCTAAATTAGAGTGAGGCTTATTTCCTAAATTATTCCCAACTATACTACATTTTTATATAAATTTATGGAAAATAATTCCAATGTGTTTTCGAAATTAATTTTATCCTATGCATAAGTAAAATTAAAAACCATAGCTTTAACCTTAACTATGTAAACGATGTTTTCACTACTCAAGGTTTTAATAAATTAATTTCAAAATAATTTACTTTCTAGGATTATAAAATAGTTTATATTTATAATTAGTTAAGATTTACATTGATGCTCATAATATTTTCACCATTTCTAAATTATATAATAAGATATAATTTATCATAAAGAAACATTAATGTCAATTTTGTCATTTTTCATTTATATTGAATTGAAAAAAATTAACTATATATTTATGGATTTTGAATATATATTTTATAAAATTTATGAAATGTTATATTTATATATGAAAATAATGGAACACAATAATTCATTCAATTTATTGTACTGTTAATGATTTTAGTATCATTTATTTTTATTTATTATAAACTAAATAATTCATATGTTAGTGTTTCATAAGTGTTTATTTTGATAATATCATCAATACCAATTCATGATAATTACTATTATAAAAAAAATCTTTTATTTTTATAAATAATTTTTACAACTGGACATATTTACTTCTTCACCCATATCTTATGGACTTATAATATATATTAAAGGGAAAAAATTGTTTATTTTTGACTTTTACATAACATAACTTATTATTTGAGTAACATTTTTTAAAAAGTGTCCTTAAAAAACAAAAAATTAGAGACATCAGTAATCATAGTATATATTTTTTCATATAATGGGTGTTAGATTATTTTTAAGGTCATTTTAGTACTTATTTTTTGTTAACCCCCATATAATTTTTTTTAAATTACTAGGGTAATTAATTTGTTAATATTTTCACTATTAACTTTTCTTAAAAAATTATTTTACCTTATAAAAAATTACAAACTATTTTTATTGAAAATACGGAATCGATTTTCCCAAATTCAATTCTTATAATCGGTAAATTTAATTTTAATATTATTCCTACTAATGTGATGTGATAGTTTGTTTCTAGAATGAAAATATACAAAAGTTTAGAATGTTTTAATATCAAATTTTGATATAATATTGATTTTGTTGAAATATATTGGATTAATTGATTTATAATATTTATAATTTCACTTAAAACCCATACAATATAATTAAATATTAAAAATTATTTAATTGAAAAAGGGTTTTCAGTTAATATTCAACATTATTCACCTACCATCAAGAACTGAAACATCTCATAAAAATACCAAAATACCACAATAAGATAATTTTGGTTTACATATTTCAGAAATTAAATTTAAAATTCAGAATAAATTTTTGAATGTGTATAAAATTTATCTTATTTTATGTGCACTAAGCATGGATAATTCACTTTATAGAAGAGTAATATTTTTAAGAAAATATTTAATTTTATATTGAAATGATTCTCAATTTAATAATAATAAATATATAACTAATAAATATGTGTAAAATAAATATTTTCATAATTTAGTTAATCTTATTTATACATTCTAATTTAATATATATGTTATTATATACCTCATAGATATTAAATTTAATTGTTGTTTACTGTTTGGTAAAACATTGCCTTGGGTGCAATTCAGGCTTTCAGAGAAACTATTTGCTTTATGTTATATATAATATCCAAAAATACTCATGGTTTTCCATATCCAAACTATTTAATATATTTAATTTATATAAAAAGAAATACATCATAATGTATTATTATAAGATTCCCATCCAAGCTTAATTTTTGTTGAAATATATACTATCCATCATAATTTTCCTCATTTGATATATCTAGGTGATACATCCTCTTCCATTTAAAAAACATGAATCCTAACAATTTTATATTTATGGAAAATTTTGGATAGTTAAAGACTCCATTTTTTGTATACCTATATCATAAAATGGTTTATAGATTAATCCCTTAAATGGGGTGAAACCATAGTACACATGTAAAATTGTATAACGAATAACATGTTTCTAAATAGGAAAACATTAGTGGGAAGTAATTATTTGAGTATAGAATAAAAGACTCATTATTAAGGATATATAGTGGCAGAGATCACATATTAATATAAATTTAATGGTCAAGAAGAATATTACAATCACAAATCCATAAACCAAAGAGGTGTCAACAAGGTTATTGGTATCATCAAATATGATTGTAATATGATAACAATTTTTTCAAAATCAATTTCCTAGATTTGATAAATTATTTACTCTCTATGAATTTATAGAAACATTCTTCCTTGACACAAGTATTTTTCAAAATCCTTATTTTATATTTTGGTTGTTTGTCGATCATTTTCTGATTTTTGTCTTAATAAATGATATGAAAATCAAAAAATTACATTTTAAATACATAAAGAACTACAAAACTTGTCACGACCCGTCCTCGGGGCCCGTGCCGTGACAACCCCAAGCCCGCCTTCCATAGGCCAAGGGCTGGAGAATAGCACCAAGGCGTAAATCCCAGTAAAAAGGGAATGCATTTCCTTTGAAAAGTAAACAAGAGCCAAATAGTAAGAAAGAGGAAAATTGAACACTATGTAAAAAACTGTAACAAGCTGTGCTGAAAGTAAAAGGAGCCGGAAATACAAGCCCAACTGTAAAGTACAACTGAAAGGGGAAAAAATCAACTGAAAAGAAAAGCTGTAGCATCGAGCCGTCCTCTGGAAGTCCCACCTGAAGGGTGGGTACAGATAGCCTCCAATGCTCCTTGGGTCCACCTGACCGCTTTGAGTACGTCCTGCCCAGTGGTCCACCTCCATGTACCATCTTGCTCTGCACGCCTTCCCCACGATCAGCCATGTCCATCGTCTGCAACCAACACAATGAAGTGCGGGCATAGCCCATGCAGGGGTGAGTATAAGCTACTCAGTAGGGACCCTGATACCCCCGAAGGTCTCCCAGAATCCACAAAGGATAATCCACAAAGGAAAGATACAATCACGAAGTAACATCCGACACGGCTTAGGTATATGCCCATACATATACCTAAGTCATTGATTCCCGTTCGGCTCCAACGTCCGAGCCCAAGCACAACCCATTCCACACAGGAAAGCAAACGTATACCCACGCAGGATAGCACAACACAATCCAAAAAGGAGAGTAAACAGTAATCCACATAGGATAGCTCAAAACAATCCACAAAGGAGAGTAAACAGTAAATCCACACAGGATAGCTCAACACAATCCACAAAGGAGAGTAACAGAAGATTCCGCTCACACAGGTATACTTCTTCGGATGACGATAAAGATGATCACTGATCCATCTAAGTCGTCGGACCCACAAAGGATCAATAGGTACTAACCCCCGCAAAGACCCACACAGGATCAGGCCCACACAGGACCTGTAGGCGCTGGCTCACACAGAACCGCTGAGCGCTGACCCACACAGGATCAGACCCACACAGGATCGGGCCCACATAGGACCTGTAGCACTGACCCGCAAGGGATACCTGAGTGTTGTAGTCGTCGCAGTCCACTGAGGATCTCTTGCACAATCGTCGTCGCAGTCCACTGAGGATCTCTGCACAGTCGTCGCTGCAGTCCACTGAGGATCTCTGCACAGTCGTCGCTGTCGTAGTAGCAGTCGCAGCCAGCTCTAGGGTTCCCGCACACAACAAACTCGTTCAGGAGGGTCCGCTCCACGAGCCGAGAGGCTGATACATAAATTGACACAAAGTCCGAGGTTGATGTATCCAAAAGTTCTGTATCGTCAAAAGGAACTCAACGTCGCAGACGGCGCGTCAATCGGACGCCCGGTCTGAGAGTTATTGGCTTTTTCGTCCCAGGGGCCCGGTTGGTTTTTAAGGAAAAACCAACCTGACAGTAATCCACCTAGGTCCAAACCTCGGGCGGAGTGAGCCAAGAGATCCGTCTCACTTAGAGGAATTCCACGAAGTCGACGACACGTCAGTCGGACGTCCGTAGCTCAAGATATGAGTGTTTCCGCTCCGAAGGCCCGGTTGGTTTCGTGTACGAACGAACCCGGCCGAACTCAAAGTATTCCGAAACCTTGAGTGCGATATACCGAAACGACCGTCTGGATCCAAGGATCGTGTTGCCACTGACGGCGCGTCATTCGGAGGCCCCTAGCTCATGTTATGAGCGAAAGACTGAAAATGGTCCGAAGGCGGGGGGTCCGAGCCAGGGCCGACCGGGCCCGACCCCCCCATGGGTCGGCCGAACCGGGTTGACCCGACCCGGTCCCACCCGGCCGAACCCGGTCCGGTCCGGCCTGGGCGCGGCCCGGCCGGTCGGACCGGCCTGGCTCGGCTCGGCCGTGCGGCCGAGCAGCTCGGGTGCCGCGGGGCGCTGCCCCCGCGGTTTGGAGGTGTCGCGGCCCTCGAAGGGCCGCACTGTCAAGCGGACGCGGCTTCTGCCGCGTCCCATGCGGGCAAGCTGGACCCGCGTGGCGGCGGGTCCGCTGGCCGCCGCCGCCGCCGCTGAGGCCGCGGCGGCCTTGTCCGGCAGCGCGCCGGGGCGCCGCCGGCAGCTTCTGCGGGCCACTGGAGTTGCTCCGGTGGTCCGTTTTCCTTCCCGTCTGCACCGTTGTTCCTCCCGGGTTCCGTTCTTCACTGCGGGATCATCAAAACGCCCTTGCGTCACATTTTTCTGCCGCTCGCCAAATCCAAAAAACCACGAAGAACGACGGAGGGTTGTCGACCCGTGTTCGTTTGGCCCGCACCCTCCGCGTTATATAAAAACAACGGGAGAAATTATTCAACACATGAACCAACAATTTTAATAAAATAAAATTGTTCATATGAATCTGGTTCTTTAATTTTTTAAGAAACGTTAACGGGAATATAAAATATTCACAACAACCCCTACCTCACCAAATCGTCGCCCACGGGTTCTTCGCGGATATGAGGATCGTCGCGTCGTCGCGGTATCCGGCGTTGCGTCATCGCGTCGACGAACTCTGGGGTTCAAGAACAAATAGATTTAATTAATAATAATTAAATCCTTCTCGAGTCAAAAACCACAAAGGAAGTTTAAAAAGAAACCCGAGATCTCTTACCTCAAATAGTTGGTGATCGGAGATCGGGGCGGGGAAGAACGTCTCAGATGAAGCGCCGCCAAGCTCCGAGGGTGACGGCGTTCTTCGCGTTCTTCGCATTCTTCGCATTCTTCGCGAAGGAGGATGAAGGCTCAAGAATTCTGTCAAGGCCTCTCAACATGTAATCCTCCAAATGTCGTGTTGGTATTATTTTATTATTATGCCAACAAACGAAAAAGAGGTAAGTAACGACCCATTAATTCATAGAATTAATTCAACGAAAGAAACTGCCCATTTAATTCACGAATAAAACCGCCCAATTAAATGATGCGTTAAGAATTTAAGAAAACGCATTAGTTGACTTTCATAATGACAGGTTTTCGCGGGTGTGTTACTTAGCGGAAAAGAAACGGCGGGGCTCATGCGGGTCCCACCTCACAAATATCCTACCAAGAGGGTAGTATATTTCTGGATAGCATCTTATCCGGATCAACTCAGCTTAAGCCGCTTTTAAGTGGCTTCAAGTGGTTTCCAAGTGGCTTAAGTGAAATAAAATAAAGTTTGTCGTACAATTATTTTATTTCTTAACTTTAATCCCGAAAATTAAAAACCACAACCGAGCAAATGCAACTCCGGAAGAGTCGTTTCTAAGCAAATACCGGCACTGCGATTTCATCGGTGCCCTCAGAATTCGATTCCGCGCACTGGTTCAAAAGTTAGAAAAAACCCACTCGTCTGTTCACTGAACGTACCCGAGTCAAACATTGGAAAATGATTCCGGGCACACCGGGCCTCGGAATCAGGTTCTGTCAGAAACTGCGTTCTTGTAAAATTTCAAAGAAAATTAAGAAAAAAATTTCCTTGAAATTTACAGGTCTTTACATTACTCCCTCCTCAGGGCTTTACGTCCCCGAAAAGATACATCATAAACTAGGAAAAAAAAAGGTGGTACTGAGCACGCATCTGAGCCTCCCGCTCCCAAGTGCTCTCCTGGAGGTTCATGTGCTGCCATCTGATGTGAACCAGAGGAATCGATCGTCCACGTAGGACCCTCTCTTGTCGATCCTCGATCTCCACTGGGACCTCCGCAAAAGTCGTCCCATCATCCACGTCTAGATCCCCATGGTCAATGATGTGCATCAGGTCGTGCATGTATCTCCTCAGCTGAGATACGTGGAAGAGGTCGTGCACCCGGTGCAACTGAGGTGGTAGAGCCAGGGGATAAGAAACCTCTCCAATCCTGCTGAGGACCAGTAAAGGTCCGATGAAGCGTGGAGACAACTTTCCACCTTGGCCAAATCTCTGTAATCCACGTCGAGGTGAGACATGCAAGAAGATGTTGTTGCCATCCTCGAACTCTAGTGGCCTCCGCCTCCTGTCAGCATAAGACTTTTTCCGGCTCTGAGCTGTCCTCATCCGCTCCTGGATGACCTGGACCTTCTCTGTCGTGGCCCGGACCATCTCTGGTCCCACAAGTGCTGACTCCCCAGGGTCTGTCCCGCACAAAGGAGATCTGCAAGGTCTGTCGTACAACGCCTCATATGGTTCCATCCTGATGGTGGAGTGGTAGCTGTTGTTGTACGCGAACTCCACCAAGGGTAGGTGATCCTCCCAGCTGCGACCTTTGTCGAGGAAATATGCGCGGAGCATGTCCTCGAGAGTCTGGATGGTCCTCTCCATCTGACCATCCGTTTGAGGGTGAAAGGCGGTGCTCAGACGTAGCCGCGTCCCGAACGCTTCCTGAAACCCCTTCCAAAGCCGGGAAGTAAAATGAGCCTCCCGATCGGAGACGATAGATGATGGCACACCGTGAAGCCGTACAATCTCCTGAACGTAGAGACGCCCCAAGCTCTCCACTGAGCCCTGCTCTCGGATGGGTAAGAAGTGCGCCGACTTGGTGAGTCAGTCAACAATCACCCAAATGGTGTCCTGACCTCTGGAAGTGCGTGGAAGTCCAGTCACGAAGTCCATAGATATGTCGTCCCACTTCCACTCCGGGACCTCCAAGGGTTGTACCAAGCCTACTGGTACCTGATGCTCTTCCTTCACCTTCTGGCAGGTGAGGCACCGTGAAACGAACTCTGCCACAGCCTTCTTCATGCTCGAACACCAGTGTTGTCGTCTGACGTCCTGGTACATCTTCGCCACTCCAGGATGTACCACTAAAGGGGAAGTGTGAAACTCCCTCAGTACCTCCTCCCGTAAAGCTACTGGTACAAAGGTACGTCCTCTGAAAAGGATGTCGTGCTCTGCTCCAAGGGAGAAACCATCAGATGCCTGACCCGAGGATATCTGAGCACGCCGCGTCTCACAGTCGGCGTCCCCATGTTATGCCTCTCTGACCCGCTGTAGTAGTGGAGGAGTGACTGTGAGAGACTGAAGGAAGGCTTCTCCATCTCTATCCACGAAGGATATCTGCAAGGCGGCTAGCTTCTCTGTCGCCTCCTCAAGTAGCTGAATGCCCGTCCTCCTGCTGAGGGCATTGGCTACTACGTTCACCTTCCCAGGAGTATAGAATATCTCAAAGTCATAGTCTTGGAGGAACTCGAGCCATCGACGCTGTCTCAGGTTCAGGTCCTTCTGAGAGAAGATGTACCTAAGACTCTGGTGGTCAGAAAAGACTGTAAAGCGCTCACCCATCAGATAGTGCCGCCATGTCTTCCGTGCGAAGACCATTGCTGCTAACTCCAGGTCATGGGTAGCGTAGTTCTGCTCATATGGCCTCAACTGACGTGATCCATAGGCAATCACGGCTCACTCCTGCATCAAGAAACATCCGAGTCCGGTCCCTGATGCATCACAGTAGACTACGTATCCAACTCCCTCCTCAGGCAACCTCAAGATAGGTGCGCTGGTCAAACTCTGTCTTAGCTCCTGAAAGCTCTGATGACATCCGTCTGACCACACAAAGGGTTTCCCCTTCTTCTTCATAGTTGAGAGTGGTGCCGCAACTCTGGAGAAGTCATGCACAAACCTCTGATAGTATCCGGCTAGACCCAAGAAACTCCGCACCTCCGTCACGCTCCTGGGTGGCTCCCAAGCTAGCACTACTTCGATCTTCACGGGATCCACTACAACTCCCGCCTCAGAAATAATGTGCCCCAAGAAGTGGACCTCACGTAACCAGAACTGGCACTTCGAGATCTTACCATAAAGCTAGTTCTCTCGGAGTGTGTCTAGTACAACCCGAAAGTTGTAGGCGTGCTCCTCCTTCGTGGTCGAGTACACCAAAATGTCGTCGATGAAGACCACGAAAAATCGATCGAGGTATGGATGGAAGATCCTGTTCATGAGGATCATGAACACTGCTGGAGCATTGGTTATGCCGAAAGTCATAACCATGAACTTATAGTGGCCATACCGACACCTGAAGCCCGTCTTCTACACGTCCTCGTCTCGAACTCTGAGCTGATGATATCCTGACCTGAGGTCTATCTTCGAGAACCAACGTGCTCCCTTGAGCTGATCGAAGAGGTCATCAATCCTAGGTAGAGAATAATTGTTCCTCACTGTCACCTGGTTCAGGCGACCATAGTCGACACACAGTCACAATCTCCCCTCCGCCTTCTTGGCGAACAATATCGGGGAAGCCCAGGGTGAAACACTAGGTCGGATGAACCCCTTGCCCTGCAAGTCCTCCAACTGTACCCGTAGCTCTCGAATCTCAGAGGGGGCCATCCGATACGCTGGAGTGGATATTGGGGCTGTCCCGGGGTACAGATCAATATAAAAGTCTACCTCTCTGTGAGGAGGTAGCCCTGGAACGTCGTCAGGGAAGACGTTCGCATACTGATCCACCACTGCAGGAAAACTAGGACTTTGCACGTCAACTGCTCCAAGGATGAGGCTATCCAACTGATGAGTGATGGGCTGCCCTCTCCACTGCGAGAGTCCCTCCTGTGCTGCAAAGGCTCCCTTATCGGCGATGAAGGTGAACCTGCTCCCGTCGGTGCGCACACATCACACCTTGCGCCTAAAACAGTCAATCTGTGGATGGACTATAGATAACCAATCCATGCCCAAGATGACGTCGTAAGGCCTTGACGCCACTACAAGAAGATACCAGTTGAAGCTCTCGCCTCCTAGAGTAAGCTCACACTGCCGGAACCAGTGCGTAATCGTCGAGTCTACTCCTGTAGGGGTCTCTAGCCGTAAAGATCGAGCCAACGGCTCTATCAGAATCTCCGAGCTCCGAACAAGGGCAGCATCTATGAAGGAGTGACTCGCTCCTGTGTCTATAAGAACTGCAGAAAGGGTGTAATAGACACAGATCGTACCTTGAATCATCTCTGGCGCGCCGTGGTCGTAGGCCTCCACTGCCTGGAGCTGTGTCTGTCTCTGCCCGCCAGCTCCCTGTGGTCGGGGCAGACCTCCTGGTGGTGGTGGTGGCAGAGCCTCAAAGCGTTTCCCACCACCTGCTGCTCGACCAGCTCCTCTGCCTCGTCCGCCTCCTCCCTACGGACCGCCACGGTCGACCCTCTACATCTGCCTAGGTGGCCCCTCCACCGTCTAGTTCTCCTCGGTACGACGGGTCGGGCAGTCACGAGCAATGTGGCCCTGCCTGCCGCACGCGTAGCACTGCCTGCCTCTCGGAAGACTGGCTTCGTGCTGTGTGCCCCGCACTGCTGAGCCAGTGTCCTGAGGTTGTCTACGAGAGGTTCTGGTCTATCTGGAACCCTGAGTCATCCATCGGCTACCTTCTGCCGAAGACTCCGCTACCTGCCGCCCTGCGGTAGGTCCCAATATGGACTCAGCCAGAAAGCTCTCGATCAGAAGGGCTCGCTCTAGTACTCCTGCCTGGGTCAGGATGCTGAGGGAGATCAGTGATGCCCTGATATCATGTATCAATCCCTACTCGAATGTCCGGGCTCGTAAGAAGGGGTATCGTACCATATCTGTCCAGTAGTGAGAAAGATCGGTAAACCTCGCCGTGTACTGGGCGACCGTCAAGCTGCCCTGCCACATCTGAAGAAGCTCATGAATGCGCACCGCACAGAGGGTGGCCGGTACGAACTCTGAGTGGAAGAGGCTCTCGAAGTCTGTCCAGATGAGAGAGGCCTCATCGTTCACCTGGAGCATCAAGCTCCACCATCGTCCTGCTGCTGCGTGTAGTAGGCTCGCCGCGAGGATCACCATGAGGTCTGCTGGTGTCCTCACTAGCCTGAAAACTCGCATGACCGCCTCCAGCCAGTCCTCGGCTACCTGGGGGTCCATCTCCCCATTAAACCTGGGTGGTCGATGGCGATGGAACTTGTGAAGAGCTTGGAGGCGACGTTCATTATCAGCAGTCGGTGCTGGAAGCATCAGGGGATCAGTGGGTAAAGGTACTGTCGGTGCCTCTACTGTCAACGGGCCCTGTACCGAGGCCTTGTCACTCGGCGGGCTTCGTAGCGCTCTACTCTCGGAACCCTAGCTGGCTGCCATCGTGGGGCCATCCTGAAATGGAAACAAGTGCGCCACGATCAGAACAGTATACCTGGTGAGCTGACACAAGTAATCACAAAGAAAACTTGAAACACACATGCAATCAATGTTTTCGTGCATTATGTCGGAAATCAGAAGTCAGGGTCCTGGTGTACGGATACGTTAGCCGCCGCACCAACACTGGACTCCATGGACTGATAACCACACTCAATACACTAAACACTATTGCTTCACATAGAATAAAATCACAGTCTGCGGTAGAACCGACCGCCTCTGATACCAATTTGTCACGACCCGTCCTCGAGGCCCGTGTCGTGACTACCCCAAGCCCGTCTTCCATAGGCCAGGGGCTGCCGACTAGCACCAAGGCGTAAATCCTAGTAAAAAGGGAAGGCATTTCCTTTGAAAAGTAAACAAGCACCATCGAGTAAGCAAGCGGAAAAGTGAACACTAAGTAAAAACTATAACAAGTTGTGCTGAAAGTAAAAGGGGCCGGAAATACAAGCCCAACTATAAAGTACAACTGAAAGGGGAAAAACAGCAACTGAAAAGAAAAGCCGCAACGTCGAGCCGTCCTCTGGAAGTCCCACCTGAATGGTGGGAACAGATAGCCTCCACTGCTCCTCGGGTCCACCTAACCGCTCCGAGTACGTCCCGCCCAGTGGTCCACCTCCAGGTACCGTCCTGCTCCGCACGCCTTCACCACGATCAGTGTTGTCCGTTGTCTGCAACCGACACAACGAAGTGCAGGCATAGCCCGTGCAGGGGTGAGTATAAGCTACTCAGTGGGGACCCCGAGACCCCCGAAGGTATCCCAGAATACACAAAGGATAATCCACAAAGGAAAGATACAATCACGAAGTAACATCTGATACGGCTTAGGTATATTCCCATACATATACCTAAGTCATCGATTCCCGTTCAGCTCCAACGTCAGAGCCCAAGCACAACCCAGTCCACAAAGGAAAGCAAATGTATACCCACACAGGATAGCACAACACAACCCACAAAGGAGAGTAAACAGTAATCTACATAGGATAGCTCAACACAATCCACAAAGGAGAGTAAACAGTAATTCCACACAGGATAGCTTAACACAATCCACAAAGGAGAGTAACAGAAGATTCATCTCACACAGGTATACTTCTTCGGATGACGATAAAGATGATCGCTGATCCATCTAAGTCGTCGGACCCACAACGGATCGATAGGTACTAACCCCCAAAAAGACCCACACAGGATCGGGCCCACACAGGACCTGTAGGCGCTGGCTCACACAGAACCGCTGAGCGCTGACCCACACAGGATCAGACCCACATAGGATCGGGCCCACACAGGACCTGTAGCACTGACCCACAAGGGATCGCTGAGTGCTGTAGTCGTCACAGTCCATGGAGGATATCTTCCACAATTGTCGTCGCAGTCCACTGAGGATCTCTGCATAGTCGTCGCTGCAGTCCACTAAGGATCTCTGCACAGTCGTCGCTGTCGTAGTAGTAGTCGCAGCCAGCTCTAGGGTTCCCGCACACATCAAGCTCATTCAGGAGGGTCTGCTCCACGAGCCGAGAGGCTGATACATCAACTGACACAAAGTCCGAGGTTGATGTATCCAAAAGATCGGTATCTTCAAAAGGAACTCAACGTCGCAGACGGCGCGTCAATCGAACGCTCGGTCTGAGAGTTATTGGCCTTTTCGTCCCAGGGCTCGGTTGGTTTTTAATGAAAAACCAACCCGACCGTACTCCACCTGCATCCAAACCTCAGGCGGAGTGAGCCAAAAGATCCATCTCACGTAGAGTAATTCCACGAAGTCGACGGCACGTCAGTCGGACCTCCGTAGCTCAAGATATGAGCGTTTCCGCTCCGAAGGCCCGGTTGGTTTCGTGTACGAACCAACCCGGCAGAACTCAAAGTATTCCGAAAACTTGTGTGCGATATACCAAAACGACCGTATCGATCCATGGATCGCGTTACCACTGACAGTGTGTCGTTCGGAGGCCCGTAGCTCAAGTAATGAGTGAATGACCGAAAATGGTCCGAAGACAGGGGGTCCGGGCCCGGGCCGACCCCCCCTGGGTCGGCCGAACCGGGTCGACCCGACCCGGTCCAACCCGGACGGACCCAGTACGGTCCGGCCTGGGCGCGGCCCGGCCTGGCTGGGCTCGGCCGAGCGGCCGCGCAGCTCGAGTGCCGCGGGGCGCTGCCCCCGCGGTTCGGAGGTGCCGCATGGCGTTGCCCCCGCGGTTTGGAGGTGCCGCGGCCCTTGAAGGGCCGCACTGTCAAGCGGAAATGGCTTCTGCCGCGTCCCGTGCGGGCGAGCTGGACCCGCGCGGCCGCTGGCTGCTGTCGTCGCAACTTCAGCCGCTACGGCGCGCTGGGGCGCTGCCACCTCCGCCCGTCGGCACCGCCGTGCCGGCGACTCGCGCCACCGGCAGCTTCCGCGGGCCACCGGAGTTGCTCCGGTGGTCCGTTTTCCTTCCCGTCTATGCCGTTGTTCCTCCCGGGTTCCGTTCTTCACTGCGAGATCATCAAAACACCCTTGCGCCACTTTTTTCTGCCGCCCTCCAAATCCACACAACCACGAATAACGGCAAAGGGTTGTCGGGCCGTGTTCGTTTGGCCCGCACCCTCTGCGTTAGATAAAAACAACGGAAGAAATTATTCAACACATGAACCAACAATTTTAATAAAATAAAATTGTTCATATGAATCTGGTTCTTTAATTTTTTAAGAAACGTTCACGGGAATATAAGATATTCATAACAACCCTGACCTCGCCAAATCGTCGCCCGTGGGTTTTTCGTGGATTTGAGGATTGCCGCGTCGTCGCGGTATCTGGCATTGCGTCGTCGCGTCGACGAACTCCGAGGTTCAAGAACAAAAAGATTTAATTAATAATAATTAAATCCTTTTTGATTCAAAAACGAAAAAGGAAGTTTAAAAAGAAACCTGAGATCTCTTACCTCAAGTAGTTGGTGATCAGAGATCGGGGCGGGGAAGAACGTCTCGGATGAAGCGTCGCCAAACTCCGAGGGTGACGGCGTTCTTCGCGTTCTTCGCGTTCTTCGCGTTCTTCGCAAAAGAGGATGAAGGCTCAAGAATTCTTTCAAGGCTTCTCAACGTGTAATCTTCCAAATGTCGTGTTGGTCTTATTTTATTATTACGCCAACAAACGAAAAAGAGGTATGTAACGACCCATTAATTCGTAGAATTAATTCAACGAAAGAAACTGCCCATTTAATTCATGAATAAAACTTCCCAATTAAATGGTGCGTTATGAATTTAAGAAAACACGTCAGTTGAGTTTCATAATGACGGGTTTCCGCGGGTGCATTACTTAGCGGAAAAGAAACGGTGGGGCTCGTGCGGGTCCCACCTCACAAATATCCTAACTAGAGGGTAGTATATTTCTGGATAGCATCCTATCCGGATCAACTCAGCTTAAGTCACTTTTAAGTGTCTTCAAGTGGCTTCCATGTGGCTTAAGTGAAATAAAATATAGTTTGTCGTACAATTATTTTATTTCTTAACTTTACGCCCGAAAATTAAAAACCACAACCGAGCAAACGTAACTCCGGAAGAGGCGTTTCTAAGAAAATACTGGCGCTGCGATTTCATCGGTGCCCTCAGAATTCGATTCTGGGCACCAGTTCAAAAGTTAGAAAAAACCCGCTCGTCCGTTCACTGAACGTACCCAAGCCAAACTTTGGAAAATGATTCCGTGCACACCGGTCCTCGGAATCAGGTGCCATCAGAAACTGCGTTCTTGTAAAATTCCAAAGAAAATTAAGAAAAAAATTTCCTTGAAATTTTCGGGTCTTTACAAAACTAATAAATGACAAGTAACCATAATGGGGATAGAAATATATTCCTTCTATATTTAAACATTGATAAAAAAAATTATTATATGGTAATATAAATCATGAAATGAATAAACATGAATATGTTGCATTAATATTCAAATATCAATAGTTACACCTGACATTCATAATAAATAAATCCAAAAACCTAAAAATTAAGTGTTTCATAATCCTAATGGATATAACACACCTTTCAGAATTCATGTAAAATATATTAACAACTTCTATTAAAACGACCATGATAACATAATCACCAGATAACTTTTTAATCTTGATTATATTTGTATGATAAAATTTGTGTCCCCATAATTACCTAAATATCAATGATCATAGAAACCATATTGATAATCAAGACATTAAAACTCATGCTTTTAAAAATTAAGTTAATACTTCAAATTAAACTTATTTTTAAATATACTTTAAACGAATAAAATAACTCATTAATTTCATTATTAACTTTGAGATATCATCCTTAAAACCATTAATGCATGTCTATGCAAATGAAAATATGGTCATTTATAATCTTATTGAACTATGATGGTTTCCATAAATATTAAATCAACCTGACATGAAAACATAATAATCCATAATGATATCTAAACATTTCATTGATACCAATTGTAAGAGCCCAAACATGCACTCTAGGATCCCCTGCTCAAATCATAAACAATACATTCCTTGATTTGATATTGATAACGGTAACCCAAAAATTCCCATCCAAACATTACAAATAGAAAAGGAAAAGTAGGATCAATTAAATTATTTGGTACCCTTAAGGATTATATTTTTATAAAAGAAAGAAAAACACATACAAAAATAATTCCATTGTAATTGAATGATCAATTCACCCAAATTACTGATATTTTATTATTTCAAATTAATTGATCATCAAAATAAATATTAAATCTTGTTGATATATAATTCATTCAACCCTATGATTTGTAAAATGGGGAGAAGGAAATATAACATGGGTGATCTCTAATTCTTGTTAAGGTAAAACATATGAATTAAAAAATGAATGTCATATGTGAATTAAAAAAGGGAATAAGGGTATGATGACAAAATAAAGTGCATTATTATAACATAATAATATTAATACCCATAAATACATATATAAAAAAACATAAAAACATGGTATAAGGCTTCAAAATAGAAGCATTCATTACAATGAGAAATCACAAGCCATGTAATATCAATAATGATCAAATGAAACATTACAAACCCATAGAAAGAAATTAAAAACATTTCTGTATCTTGGAGTATTATATTCATAAAACCCTTTAAAAACCCTTTTAATTAGAATATTTAATGAGATGAAATACATTGTACTCATTTCCCAAGTAATTAGAGTGATATCTGGGTGCCCTTGTCATTTATGTTATAACAGGTTAACCAGACGCTATATAGGTCGCCCCATTGAATCTGTTGCAATAGGATCATCCATTGAAAATAGAACGACCCAATATTATATGTTATAATGAGCTCACCTAAGGATATCTAGAAGACTCCATCAAATAATATTTCACCAAACCACAATATGGAAAAATATATATATATCATTAATCATATAACTAAGAGAAACAATCATTATTCCTTTAGTATCTCAATTTACCCATGAAAAATGTATGGGTTTCATGTAAAAATAAATAAAATATGATTTACCTATGGGAAAAAATGGGTTCTATAGAAATATATTTGAAACATGATTAACCAATATATGATAAACTAGTTTCAAAAAAATCTTTTCAAAACATGACTAACCTAGGAAATGCAATGGGTTCCATAACAATCTCTTTGGAAAAAATCATAATCCATCTATTGAAAAAATGAGGATAGAATAATTGAAAAACATCTCCATAATTGAATTTCTAAAAACACGATTTCTAAAAGTTGAATTATTTAATTAACAATACAATATCAATAAACTCATTTTGATGGAAATAACATTTTTTAAGTAACTATTTAATACATAAAAAATTTTGGAATTAATTTTTCGGAAATTAACATGAAAATAATAAATAAGATTATTTAAAAAAATATATATAATTCTTATAGAAAATATCATTTATTCATTGGGAAAAAACTGTTTAAAATATTTTTTAAAACATTTTTAAAAAACATCATATTAGAATAAAAAATATATTCATCTGAAAAGATGATTTTGTATAATTTTTTTTCTTATATATTTAGTATATAAAAAGAATAAAATAAATGGAAACCTATTTTATCATAATAATTATAGAGTATAATAAAATTTACAATAATATTTATAGGCAGATCATAACATTTGATCATTGGAGACTCACTGTGACATAATCCTGATAAATAATGAGATGGTAACATAAAACTGTTACAACTTTTGTAAAATTTAATCATAAGACCATGAAAATATTATATTAACTAAAACTAAAAATAAAATTACAATAATTAAATTCATGATATTACTTGCCAAATGGGATTTATATATATCTTATAAAAGAAAATAGTTGAATAATGTGGAATATATCTTAATGATGGTAAATTTTGAGAAAAATCCATTACTACTTTGATAACATTGAAACAAGAAACCCCTTGTGAAATAGATACAATAATTGATATTAAAAATCCACATATAAATAAAATCATATGAATCCAGAAATAAATTAATTTGTAATATATACCCTACACCACAAAAATAATAATTGAATATGGAATATATCTCATAGAAATAAAGTGAGATGAGAGAAAACAAATACCTCACACATACTTTTATTTGAACATGATTCAGAATCCATTATATTATTTCTAAAAATGTTATTAATTTTTTTTAAAATAATCAGTATATTCAATGTTATATATGATTTTATTATGACATTTTCTTACCAATTTATTAACAATTACATGTTAAAAGCATGTTTTGGGTAATAAACAACTTATTATTAGTATGTGGTATGACATTATTTTTCATCTTCATTCATTGATAATTGTTTCAAAATATCAAGAATTTAAACCATGATATTAATATAATATATATTCAGTATATATGTATTTTGAGTAACCCATAAAAATTAGTTATTGGAAATGAAATACAATGTTTACAGAGTATGTAGGTCATATATATGTCTGAGCTTTTTCCCCATTTTCATGTCATGTTCAATGAATGAAAAGTAATTAATTTATATATATATATATTTACAATATAATTATAATTTCATATGTATCAAATATTTATATTAAATCTAACCTTTGAACGTTTTAATTATAGTTTGAACGAATCAGTAGTCTGTCGTACGCACGAATAATGTTATTTTATTCCCACTAAATGGGAATAATAAAGGTATGAGTGAGATAATAATTATTGAAGCATAATAATATCATAAATAAAATAATATTTTGGGGTTAATAATAATTACATAATTATTCTCAACCCTGAGAGGTGGGAACTGAAAATCTAATAACATTGGTTCGTGAGGTGGTAGTACACCATACACACGTACTATGATTCTGTAACCAATTTGATCAATGTTTCTAAGATTTCATTTCATACCATTATCATAACAATAACTAATTCTATGGAATATAATGAGTTTATTATATAATCATAGTTTAAGATGATTTAAAAAATTAGGGGAAATAAATATAATAAATACACTTGTAGAAGAAAATTTACTCTACTCGAGGTGTCCTCTATTGGTTTTTACCAGAGCCTTGAAAGGTTGGATTTATGAAAAAATAATTCATCTAAGTTGAATGGAGGTAAATAGGGATGTAAATTGGGTATGTATTAGATGAAAAAATTTTCTAATATGTGCGAATAGTGGGGATTGTGTTCTCATTAATAGTTGAGGTGGAATGACATTCTTGTTAATAAGAAAAATTATTCAGTATTGGGAGTTAAGTCATACCTCATGTAGCTCCAAAACTAATAATTAATGGGGTAGATGGAGTATAAGGTCGATAGACCCCTGCACAATATAATATAACTCATTTTTAGACGTTTGGTTCCTTAACTCCTATGTTTTCTTATTTAACAAATTTTCTTTTTTATGCTACCTATTTTTCCACATTAAGTAATTTTTCCATTAGTAATAAATTAAATTTATAATTATAAGATAAATTGTACATAACTATTAAAAATATGATTTTTAATTTTATAAAATATAAATCCTATGTGTGATGAAATTATTTATTATATAATTCCACATAACGGGAAAAAAATATTTAACCATAACAATGAAAATATTTTTATTGTTATTAAGGGGTAAATACATTCATTATAAAATAAAACACTATCCACTAATAAGTTAAAGATGATATTCATTTTTAATTAGAATAAAATTAGTACAATATAAAATTTATATAAATTTTAAATCATTTAATAAAATATTCTTTTTCACAAAGTCAAAAATGTCAATTTTGACATTATTAATTTAAATTTAATTTAGAAAAATATCAAAAAAACAATGGAATTATAATGTATTTTTTTAAAACCATTTTAAAATGATATATAAATAATAAATAATTATTTAAAACTTCAATTTATTCCATAAAAGTTAATGTTAATGTTTTAGTATCATTTATTTTATTTAATTATTTACAAAATGATCCATGCACTAACATTTCATAAGAACATAATATAAATATAGCATATATAAAAATCAATAACAAATTATTAGGATAAAAATAAATAATTTATATATATAAATAATGATTATAATATAATATATGTTTTTTTCCCTATCCCATGAATTTATAGATTTTAAAATGAAAAATTCCATTTTTATCTTTTTTTCAAAAAATGAATTTCTTTATGGTTCACATTCTTGGAAAAACGTTGAATAAAATATAAAATTAAAACCTGTAGTCAGAATGGCCAATATATGTCCATCCTATTGGTGTTGGAAAAATTTATAAGTAACTATAAAAAATATATTATTTGATTAACCCCTGATAAAAACAATTTTATTGTAACCATAGTAATAAATTTTTAATGATATCGCTATGTATTTTAGTAAAAAAATAAAATGAACTTTTTAGAAATTACAAATTATGACGACTCTAAATATGGAATCCTTTAATAAAAATTTATTTAATATAAGTGTAAAATTTTAATTTATTATTATTTCTACCACCATGATGAGAATTGAGAGTTTTAATATTAAAATGTTCGAAGGAAAGTTATATCAATGTCATAGAGTGTTTGTTTCTCATCTAATGTCAGTTTTGTGAGTAATATATGCCATGAAAAATAATTTTAATATTTTGAAATATTATTTTGTAACAAATACATATCTAGATATATTTTAAATAGAAAAAATGTTTCTATATACAAATAAATCAGAAAAATTATTCGAGTCTCATATAGGTTATGAAATATCAACACTACATACTCATAGATGATAATGAACTAAAGTCCCTTTTAGTTAACTGAATGTGAGATGTGAACAATTATAAAGGAATAAAATAAAAATTAAGGTAGGTGGAATTTTTTTAAAAAGGATTATAATATATGAAAACAAATTATTTTTAGAATTATATTGCAACATGTTTTTCTAAAGAACATGGGGTTTTTATTTTGGTTGATATTTTGATTAAGCTATTGACTAATATTCTTATTTGTTCTAAAATCATGTATGAAAAAGGTCATTGCTGTTAAATTTTAAGATTTTTCATGGTTATTTCTCTTTTAGTTTAATTAATTATTTTTGACAATAATTTTCCCCAAATTAATCAATATTTAAATTTGATTAATTTTAAATTTTGACTTCATTTTTTATTCCTATAAATCCCTATTTGTTTATTCTATAACTAAAATTTATCCATATAGAGACTCTTGACCATAGAATATGGCCTGCTAATTTAGGGTGAGAAGGATTTTTATGATGACTCTAACTATTTAAATTTTCTAAATTATTGATTGAGGATTGTGAATTTATTAGGTGATTTTTATAATAATTTTGTATGCAAATTGTTGTGTACATTGGTTGAATCATACTAAAAATAATTTATATTATGAGATATTTATCCTTAAATAGATATTTTTATTAATCTATCATATGTAGATGTTATTTGACTAGGAATAATGTTTCATAGGAATTATTGGTTTCAAAATAATATTAAATGATGAAGGGACGATGAACATTGAAAAAAGATGGAATAATACAATAATTTAAATATATTTAGAACCTTATTCTTCTATTTATCTTATACAACTATTTCTATTCTACATTTCAATTCCATTTTTTATTTAACAAAGTAAAAAAATTTAATTAAGTAATATAATTCCCTTATTAAAAATTTAAAAAATTAAAATATTATAATTGGTAATGTCAATAGTGAAAACCTTAGCGGATACAACCGTTGAGCACACTTATTCATTAGTATTAGGTGTTTAATAAAATTTTGATATGTTAGTAGTGACACAATGAATACATTTCATCATTTGCAACCACTTCAAGGGTTTTTATCACCTAATGATAAAAATATGTAAAAAAATATCAGAATCTCTTGAAAGAAGGAATTAAAAGTTTTTTTGAAAAATAAAAGTGAATGGAAAATCAAATGTATACCATATAAAACAAATTAAACTTAAAAACATAAAAATTTCTATAATATTTTAACTAGAAACATTGGAAAAAATATAAAGAAACAAGTTTTATATTTGTAATATCTATTTAACAAATTAGACAAAAATACAATAGAAAAAAATCATTATAAAAGAAGAAAAATATAAAACATTGAAAATATGAATAAATAATGAAATTAAAGGATTTGGATACTCATGATTTTGAGAATTATAAAAACTCCAAAATACATGAGAATACTCCAATAGGTTTTGAACATAGACCGCATTTGATATATCATCATCCCATACTCAATGTAATGTTAGGTGGGGATCAACATAACAATTTACAAGTGTTTCTCATGGTTTTCACTACCAATAATACTGAATAATTCAATTATGATATAATAAAAATGATTTTCATCCATTTTTTCTATAGATGGGTTAAATAATAGGTTATTTTAATAGTCATAATTGTAGAGACCCCAAAATTGATTTACATGGAAATTACATTACTTATGTGGAATACTTAATACATAACAAAATCCAACACTCAAGGACTGTAATAGTTTAGTGTCTTTGGAAACTCAGAAACTAATCTTCTAATCGTGGTGAAAGATCTTCAAAATCTCCCATAAAGATCTTCCCCTTCTGTTTTCTTACCTAAAACCTTTCTTAATATCTTGGGGAAAAGAAAACATATAAAGGGTGATATCAAATTCTTAGTAAGGGTAAGCATGGAGAAAATAAAACAAACCATATACATTTGAACTTAAAAACATGAACATAATGTTTAAACATCAAAATCATGAGCAATGACATAAAACATGGCAGTACGTAAGGCATAAATCATAATGGAACATCAATCATCATAAAATAAAATGGGATTAAATCATATAATTGTGTAAAACCATTATGCACATGATATTATATCCATAGTAGCCAAGGCATTTCTGCCAAGACCATCCTAGTGGACAAAGTCCCTTTCTGAATCAAGTTCACTCCTCGTTCCAGTCCTGTAACACTGAACTGGATTAACTTACCATTCTAGACATGTTTATCTCATGATATATAAATCATTACCCAATGTATTTGAGGGAGATATTGGTTACACCCATCTCATGATGAAATCATTCTTACTTGTTCCACAACATGAACATAAATCGTTCATCATTACCCAAAGTCTAAAATGGGTTTCATAAACATCATCCCATAATAACATAATCCATACAATAAAATGGATATCATTTCATCATAAGAAAAGTTAAACCATGTAAATCATAGAGACATTATACTTGAAACATACACATATTAAATAATGCCATCTTATATGGAAAAATTGTATTGATAAAACACTTGAAACAAATTCTTGAGGAAAATATTCTTTTTTCTTCAAAATCATTTCCTTTTCACAAAATGCCATGAAATTTTAAAAGAAAATGATTTTGTGGAAATTAGTCATTAAATATTTTAGAGTAAGCTTCATTAAAATGAGGCGTTATGAAGCCGTAAAAATCTGTTCATGCTGTATGAGTTAAAAAAACATTCTTCTCATACTTTTACCGAAAAGTCAAAAAGTATCTCGTGCAAAAAATGACAAAAGATTCCATTAGTATATTTTACTAAAAATTAACCAGTAGGTAAAATTTGATTTATACAATTGTAGAAAGATATAAATAATATTAAATATTGAGTTAACATGGATGAGGATGATAAATATGCCCCAGTAAATACCGAAGTATAAATAATCTCAGATAAAAATTGAGATTGTGAGATTTTCCCTTACCTTTTGTCAAATTTTTTACGTATGTGTCCTAGAATCCAGTATAGTGGGTTTAAAAATATTGTTAAATTGTAACAAAACCCTAAAAATATTTATGATATCATATATGATTCAGTTACACCTTTATATTAACCATTCATATGTCAATTACTTGTTAATGTAGCGTTTTGGGTAAAATCGTTTCATTTATCATCTGTGTTTTGACATGTAATTATTAATATGATTAATTATATCATGATTACTTAATTCGAGAATATAAAACATGATTTATATATAATATATATACAGAATATACATATATATAATAGATTGATAAATTGAAAAAAATACACCGTTCATGGGGACGGTAGGCTGTACGTATGCATGAACGTTGTTTTTGTTTCCTTATTAAATTTAATAGATATAAGTAAATAACATATAAATAAATACAGTATCATAAGTATGTCATATATTTCATGATTACTTATTATATATACCAAGAAGGCTCAATCATGGGCATAAGACCCATGACCCCAAAATTTATTCAAAGAAAAATAAAAGTTGCAACAAACAAACAGGGGGAAAAGCTACAGTCCAATAGACCACGCCAACAAGAACAAACAGATCAAACAGAAGATCACCTTTTTCGAGGACGACCTCGACCCCTAGATCCCCCCCCGACTGGTCGGGAGGCGACCACGCCCACTCTGCTGTCCAGCTTCCATTGCCATAGTCAGTTCCTCAGTATTTTCCATAGGGGAAGCATCCCCATGAAGGCCAACATCAGTGCAAGTTTCTTCCTTGTGATCCGCAACAGCATGATACTCTTCATGCACCAGACGAACCTCTTGTGTATCCTGGACCACCTGCATCTCAGAAGAAGAGCATGAAATATTATAAGCAGTGGATTCCACTATCACTGGGATCTCCATCCCCTTATCAGCAGCAGGTATCAAAGTGCTATCTCGATTATTGCTACATCCTGCCTTCTAAAGCCCTTCCAGATTAATCATATCAAACTCCGGGGTATTAATAGACTCCAACATAGAAAAGAAATTAAGTACTGGATTTGGAGATTTCAGCTTAGCACTCAAAGAATCCTTTGGAGCAGCCTCCATATCAGCAACATGCAGAGTTGAACTCTCCAGAATATCCTCTGTCCCAATATCAGCATCACCCTTAAATAATAAATCACAATGGTTAACCTCCTGGACCACATCCTCTCCTACAGTACCACTATCCACCATTACAGCACCATCCAGCCACGCTCCCACAGTAGTTACCTGGGCTGGATCAGCCCTCAACATCTTCGACGTCACCAATTGAAACCCATCTTCATGAAAGATCTTCATCTTACCCTTCATTCAAGCCGAAGCCACTACAACACGATCAAACCCAGCATTGACATAATCCTGAACAACAACCTCATGCTCCGATTAGACCCCGTCCTCTTCCTCAACAAGCATATGTTCACCCTGCTGGGCATCAACCGCAGCCTCCTGCTGAGCTTCAGTAACCATTGTAGCAGCATCTGTATGCACTAGATGAAACCATTCCTCCTCTTCAACAAAATCAGCCCATGACCTAGAAGCATCACCCCTGGTAATTCCAACAACAGATGGTTCCAATGCCTTATCCACTGATCGGTCATCAGCAGCAGCTGGCTGGCCAACAGACTGCTTACCCAAACCAAACTGGACAGCCTCAGCAAATTAGGCAGGGCCTACCTTTGGAGGCTCCTTTACTCTAGAAACCAACTTAGAACCAGCCTGCACCGTCGAAATCGTTTTGCACTGCTCAGAGGTATGACCCACCGACTTACAAAGTGTACACTTCAAATTCCTACGACATTGCATAGAAGTATGACCAATGCAATGACACGATTTACAGAAAATAGGCAACCACTCATATTGAATAGAAAGTTCCAGCTTAAACTCCCCAGCAACAAGGAAAACTTTGTCAATCAGGACCTGTGCTAGATCAATTTCTACCAGGACCCTATCAAAATGGCCAAATCTAGGGTGTTCAGTCTCCTTATCCACCTTAATTGGACTCCCAATGGCTGAGGCAACTTCCCATAAGACTGAAGGATGCCAAAAAACCAGTTTAAACCCCTAATGCGGACCCATGTTTGAGTGGAAGAGTTATTAGTGGCAAGGGGATGCGATAAAGGGTCCCACTACTGTACCATTATATACCCAGGCTTCAAAGAAACAGGTCCAAAGCTCCAGGCTATATTCAGCAATTTCTTCGAAGGAGAAACGACATGAAACATACCTCTTCTGATGGAAATCAGACGCCAATCTGAGAACCCCCAGCTTTTGGCCAAGCAATTGCGCACTTCATCAACCCTCACAGGAGCTTCGCTATGAGTTCTCGACAATCTAGCGAGCAGTGAGAACCTACATTCCTCAAGTCGATCCTCTAGAACTTTCGGATTAGCTTCATCAAAAGCAATCGAACCATTCTTGGTGATCCTCTTATTTAGAGAGGCTGAATCAGATAGGGATTCAGAGAAAAACATGTTTCGGGAAGCCAAGCCATCATTCTTCCACCTAGGGTTTAGCAGACAATCCTTCGCCGCCAAATCAATAGCATCACCCGGAGCAACCACCTTCGAGGGAGGAACGAAGACATTCTTAGGATCAAAATAGCAATCCAACAACGCCGCCATCAATCACCGAGTAGAAATCGCCGACGAATCACCTCTCGAGAGCTCTCCCGCATTTCCCCCCTTATATAAATATATTTCAACATCAAACGTGGTGAATGGGTAACGAGGTATAGGGCTGGCCTACCCACCTGTGCGCCGCACGCCCCCAGCTAGGCCCAAGGTGGCCAACCCTTGGCCTTGGGCCAGTTCCCACGGAGTCGAGGGGATGAGAGGTTTGCTGGCAAATGGTGCACGTTGCCTTTGTGAGGACTCGAACCCGGAACCTCAGCGATGGGTCTCCACCGCCTTGAATTGTTAAGATGGAAAATTAATCTAATCGCGTTGTGCAGACGCTAATCTGTACGTCCGCACGAGAGATGATATAGTTACCATATTTATTGAATGGAATTGGAGTGGATGATATAATATCATAGAATCAGTATGATGTTATAATAATCATATATAGTTATTATTTACACCATTATACCTATCCATGTAAGGTGGTGGTGGAAAACAGTTATACCACATCGTGGAGACGGTATTCCGTACGTACGCACGTGCAGTGACATCATTTTGCATAGGCTGGATTGAAGTTGAAATAAAGTTGTTTAATATTTATATAACATATCAGTATATAATTAATACTGATGTTATTACTTTATAATTAAAAAACTAAAGAATAGGAAGTAGAAGAAGAAATAAACAGGAAAGAGTATGTAGAAGAGATTACCTCCTCCTCGATGCACCTCCTTTAAACTTCTTCTTAGGGCAGTAGATTTGGTCTTTTGAGAAGAACCAGAACATATAAGATATAACTAGAGAGGTTTAGAATAGGAATTGGCAGGGGTTGGCTGAGATTCAATGCTCAAAAGGGTGTGAATAGAAGAGGGTAGGGGTGCCCTTTTTATAAGGGAGGAGAGGGGCACCTTTGGTAACATAAGAAATATTAATTTATAATAAATTAATACTCACTTAAAAACATCCAAAAATGACTAAAATCCGAATATTAGATGATATAGGGTTGTAATATCATCAACCAATAAAATTTAGACATGTTGGGAATTTATTTTATACATTATCAACTTGATTAATCCTTATTTAATCTATTTAATTTTATTTGTGATAATAAGATTCCAATTTATAAATTGTTTTAAATAATTACTTATATGTTGTGAGTTGTCCATAATTGGATAATTTATGACATTTTAGATCATATAAATTTCAATTTATAATTGTTAAATATTTTTGTTATTTTTAAACAATTTTATAATATGTTTTTTTTATTAAATAACAATAGAGTCAATTTTGACATTAATCATTTATTTTAATTTAACTAAAATCCACACAAAGGATATATTCTAAAATAATATTTAATAGATTCCTAACATTTCAAATTTGTCTAGAAAATTCTTCTAGAATATTAAATAGTTCATATAATATTTATTTCAATATTTTTAAAACCATTTATTTGGTATATCTCTTAATAAAATAATTACTAAACATTTTTGTATAATTATTTAATATACTTATTTTTTGCATAAAATATAAAATAAAACCCTATGATGTATATATATCTCTTAGATATAATAATAATACTTTTACTCGAATTTATCATCTTAAAATAACAACATGTAAATTGTTATATTTATTAAATTATGAAGTTGGGAACTTTGGAATCATTCAAAATAAAATAATATAAGTGCCAAAATATTCTTTATAAGGATCCAAATGGTCACCAATTCGGCCATTGTATGATTAGGGTTTATATATACACTACTAATAAATCTTGGTAATGTTTTTGGGCCTTTTGGTGTGTATTATTATTTCAATAAAAACTATATTATTGAATTTTCAATAAATAAATAATTTCTGCATCATTCATGTATAAGCTAATAAGGTAAATAAATAATTCTTAAAAATTAAAAATAAATTAACATGATAAATAAAAACATTTTATCTTTCAAATGAGTATTTATAACCGAATTTATATTCTGTATAACTTTATATTATAAATTTTTGAGGGAGAAATATTTCACATTCATTTAAATTAAAACAATTAAAAGTATTAATCACATCCATGTGGGTTCCAATGGATTCCATTTCAACCAAAATATGCCATAAGACGAAATATAATCATCCAATTATATTATGACAAGTTATAGAGTAATTTTATAGTTTTATATTTACCCTCAATGACCCGATTTACCTTTTACTATGGTAAATAAAATTTACCGTAGTTACTATTCATAGTTCCCAAAAATCAAAGGTAGCCTATTAACATAATTTGGTCCTACTGATTCCAAATACGGAATCAATCTTTCCTAATTCAAATCACATAAGTTTAAGAAATGAATTTAAAATTAATCCCATTGTTATGTAAATGAGTTTTGAAAGTTTAAACATTGCAAAAGATTGAAATGATTTAACCTGTAAATTCTATGTAAAATCAATGCTAATGACATAAATTATATTATATGGTTAGAAAATATTCTACTTATACTTTAAAACCATTCAATATTATAATTTAGTCCTATAAATTATTATGATGAAAAAAGATGTTTTTAATTAAAATATAGTATGTTTTTACTATTCATTAAACTATGAAAGTTATCAGAATAATATGAAAAATTTATCGAAAGTAAATTTATATATCCTAATTCCAAAAAAGAATTTTATTTTGTCAAATTGAACTTATAAACATGTCAAAAACTGTATTCAAAGTGGGTTCACCATCAAAAGGCAGCAAAACATCATTTTTTTAAAAATACTTATCTTACCCAAAAAATTATTTTGTTCTCATAACCTATTCTAGAAAATGTGTATGATGGATAATAATGTTATAAAATTCCTAATTTAGTCAATACTATTCATAATGGCTAGTTCATAATAATATTATAACCATATATCATTGATTAGTGAAACTTGGTATTGCGTACTACACACATTATCGAGGAAGGTCACGATTGCATGTAATACAAGCCAAGAATAGTGATGTGTATACTTCAAGAAAATATATTGTTGCATATAGTACAAGCTAATCTTGGTCTAGATTACAACACAAGATATCAAATAAATTATTAAAAAATAATTTTTCTCTTAAAATCTCGGGGTGTTACATTCTACCCCCCTTAAAATGAATTTCTCCCTCGAAATTCATCGGGGTTATAAATGATCTACTAATGAAAGTTTCTTTCATAGAAACCCACCTCTTAAAAATGAATACTAAAACATAATTTTAAAAATTGGAGTATGAAATATAACAGTTACCCAATTTAACTCATCACCAGGTTTCCACATAGGAGAACATAGGTGAAAATATGGATATGGAAGAGAAATCTATCCATCAAGGTCTGATGGAGAGTGGTAGAGAATATGGCTATGAAAAATCCAACAATCACAAAGCCATGAATTTTTGATGATCTAAGGTACGATCTGATTCATTGAATATCAGGAATATAGGACAACATTTTTTGTTTTCAAGATCATTTCCCTAAAGTTGAAGAATTTGAATTAGATGAAATACTTATTTTATTTTGGTAAAATGTCACCGTTGTTCGTGCCTTGAACAATTTCCTATTCATCTCTTAAAGAAAGGTGGTTGAATTTCTCATTCTTGAAGTGTTAGTAGATCATGTGATTTAATGATGGTTCATTCCATATGTCTCAAACAAATGGGTAGAAAAAGTTATCATATATATATTAGTCCATCTATGGGGAGGTTAATCATATATGATTCCAAAAGTAGACTTATAATTCATCTATCATACCGCTTAATAAAATAAAACCAGTTTCTACTCACCAGAGATTTTCTGTAGGCTAGTGGTAGGCGATAAAGGCCTCTCCCACCATGGTTGTGGGTTCGATTCCCACAACCTTGTCCGATGCGACGGGTTGTTGCTTGTCCTGTAGGTTTTTCTTTTTTATAAAACTACATTATTATAACAACCCATCAATAATATCGAAAAATGTTCTAGCCTTATAAAATACTAATTATGTCCAACATAATCCATTCCAATCTTTGGGCATATCCAAAATAATTCTATCCAATTTCATAGTATAAAGTAAAAAATTACTAGAAATGTCATCTACTGAGAATGTGAATACCATCATTTATCCGAGATATATTTTGTTGATCACATTCCAAACATGTGAATACCATAATCATGTATTCTCTTGAAATATAAGCTACCATAGAACCTTAGTGAAAACATGAATGCTGTCAAAAGGTAACTCTTTCCACATACAAAAATCCCAAAAATTCTGTATACTCAATACCATGATATAACTTAGACCATATATTAGTCATGAGCTCATGAATACTATCATAAATTTTATTTTCTCCTTATCCCTTCATTATGCGTATATCTACAGCTTCCCAATAATATTTCAATCACTTTTCATGGTTACCGATACCATAAAATTATTAAAAACCACAATGATCTGATACATTGATATTCCAATATTCCATGATACATTAAATGAGATTCAACAACATTCTCTCAGAATCCTGATACATAAACAGTTATTCATACCACCACAACATTGTCATACTCATCATCACAAATAGTGATCGCATGTGACTTCCCATTATCCTTTTCCTTAAGAAGTAGCTCGCTTTGATCATCATTAACCCTTGGATTATGGAATTGATTAGCATAATGCCCCATTTCATTGCACTAGAAGCATTGATGTGTTGGTAGAGCATTCTATGTCATATTTTCTCTATTCCCATCATTAGATTCCTTTTTCCCATTACTTCAACATTCAAATGATTGATGACCATATTTTCTACACTTAAAAATTTTTCTAGTACCTTTTAGGCAATCTTCACCATGCTTTTTCCACACTTTGAGCATAAATAAACATTCATCTTGTTTTATCCATTGTTTTGAGATTTTTCCTTAAACTCCATCTTTAAATTTTTATCGAAACCATGAGATGGATATATAACAACAACTTCCAGTTCTACCTTGATAGCACAACACACAATTTCTTAATAGCTACTGAAGTCTCTTATAGCAAATTTGCTTCGAAGAATTGGTTTTAAGCCACTGATGAACTGACCAACTTCGCTTTCAGGTTGGATAATAAATCCAAATGCATACCTTGCTAGCCGTGTAAAATTCTCCTTGTATATGCCAATAGATTTATCATCCTTTTACTTATGCTCGATCAACTCCTTTTCCATCATTGTTTGAAGAATACGAGGGAATTACTTGTAGAAAAACAAGTTCTTGAACTCGTCTCATTCCATGGATTCAATTTCATCTTGTGGCCTTATATTCATAATTAGGGTCCACCACTAGTCTGATTCACCTTCTAAATGGTAAATATCCAAAATGAATTTTTCATGCTCTGAACAACAATGTATGTAAAATATATTTTCAATGGTACTGATCCATTGTTCAGCAACAAGTGGATCATAATACCCACTGAAAGAAGGTGGATTTTTCCTCATGAAGGACTTAATAGAATATTGTTCCCTTCTCTGCTGATTTGGAAGTCCAGAATGATTCATAGCTGGTGTAAGTATAGAAATAAAATTTTGTACTCCATCTCCCATAACATTGGTTTCTTCAGGAGGAAAATAATTGCATTTTCCATTACATTGATCAACACAGTTTCTTCAGGTTCCAGGTATCATCTAAAACCCAAAAAGAATAGTGTTAGAGGCAAAAATCATGCTAAGAAAAAATCATAATAAATGGGGAATACCTTCAATATCTAACATTGTAGGTTTAATTCTATGATCGTTACCATAATCCTAGTACTATAACTTATAGTTTTACTTAACCTTAGGGATATCCAAAGACATACCTTAGAAATATCTATAGGGATCTCACTAAAATTTTCACATCCTAGTTTCCAAAGGTTGGCTAAACATTTCCTCTTATAACAACTGTAGAGACCCCAATGTTGATGTAAATGAAATTTACAGTACTTTTTTGGAATACTTAATACATAAAAAAACCCAATATTCATGGACCATAATAGTTTAGTGTCTTTGGAAACTCTGAACATAATCATCAAATCATGGTGAAAGATCTTCAACGTCTCCCATAAAGGTCTTACCCTTTTGTTTTCTTACCTAAAACCATTCCTTCTATCCTGGGGAAAAGAAAACATATAAAGGGTGAGCTCAAATTCTCAATAAGGGTAATCATGGAGAAAATAAAACAAACCATATACATTTGAACTTAAAAAGATGAACATAATATTTAAACATCAAAATCTTGAGCAATGACATAAAACATGGCAGTATGTAAGGCATAGATCATAAAAGAAAATCAATCATCATAAAATAGCATGGGAATAAGTCATGTAATTGTGGAAAACCATTAAGCACACGATATGATTTCCATATTAACCAAGGCACTGCTTCCAAGACCATCTTAGTGGACAAAGTTCCTTTCTGAATCGAGTTCACTCTTTGTTCCAGTCTTGTAACACTGAACCAGATTAACTTACCGTTCCAGCCATGTCTATCTAATGAGATATAAATCATTACCCAATGTATTGGAGGGAGATATAGGTCCCACCCATCTCAGAATGAAATAATAATAACTTGTTCCACAACATGAACATAAATCGTTCATCATTACCCAAAGTATGAAATGGGTTTTATAAACATCAACCCATCATAACATAATCCATTCAAAAAAATAGATATCATTTCATCATAAGAAAAGTGAAACCATGTTAGTCATAGAGACATTATACTTGAAACATACACATATGAAATAATTCCATCTTATATGGAAAATGGTTTTGATAAAACACTTGAAATGATTTCTTGAGGAAAATATCCTTTCTTCTTCAAAATCATTTTATTTTCACAAAATGCCAGGAAATTTTAAAACAAAATGATATCTTTTGAAAATAGTCATTAAATCTTGTAGAGTAAGATTCATGAAAATGAGGAATTATGAAACTGTAGAAATATGTTCATGTGGTATGAGTTAAAAAAACATTCTTATCGTACTTTTACCGAAAAAGTCAAAAGTATCTCGTACTAAAAACGGGAAATGTTTCCTTCCTTATATTTTACTAAAAATTAACCAATAGGTAAAATTTGATTTAAAAAATTGTATAAGGATTGAAATAATATTAAATATTGAGTAAACATGGATGTGGATGATAAATATTCACTAGTAAATACCAAATTATAAAAAATCTCGGATAAAAATTGAGATTGCGAGATTTTCCCTTACCTTTTGTCTAATTGCATCCGTATGTGTCCGAGACTCCTGTATAGTGGGTTTAAACATATTATTAACTTGTAATATGACCATAATAATATTTATGATATCATATATTATTCACTTACGACTTTATATTTTCCGTTCATTTGTCAATTCCATGTTAAAGCAGCATTTTGGGTAAAATAGTTTCATTTATCGTCCGTGTTTTGACTTGTAATTATTCATATGATTACTTATATCATGATTAATTATTTCCAGAATATAAAACAAAATTAATATAAAATATATATTCATAATAAAAATATATATAATAGATCGATAAATGGAAATAAATACACCGTTCATGGATATGGTATGTCGTATGTATGTATGAACGTTGTTTTCATTTCCTTATTAAAGTTAATAGATGTATGTAAATAAAATATACATAAATAAAGTATCATTAATATGTCATATATTTCATGATAACTTATTATATATACTTTATAAACATTCTTTAATTGTTAACATGGAAAATGAATCTCATCGCGTCGTGGAGACTGTAATCCGTACGTACACACGAGCGATGATATAGTTCCCATATTTATTGAATTGAATTGGAGTGGATGATATAATATCTTATAATTAGTATTATGTTATAATAATAATATATAGTTATTATTTACACCAATATACCCATCCATGTAAGGTTTTGGTGGAAAACAGATTACACCACAGCATGGAGACGATATTCTGTACGTACGCACGCGCGATGATTTTGTTTTCTGTAAGATGGATAGAAGGTGAAATAGTGTTGTTACATATTTATAATTACATATAAGTATATAATTAATAATGATGTTAGTACTTTATAATGAAAAAACTAAAGAAGAATAAGTAGAAGAAGAAACAAACTTGAAAGAGTCGGTAGAAGAGATTACCTCTTCCTCGACGCACCTCCTTTAAACTTCTTCTTCGGGCACTAGAGTTTTTATGTTGAAAATACTATAACCTCTGTGATATAACTATAGAGGTTGATAATAGAAATTGGAAGGGTTTGTCTGAGCTTCAAGGTTCAAAAGGGTGCGAAGAGAAGAGGGTAGGGGTGCCCTTTTTGTAAGGGAGGAGAGGGGAACCTTTGGTAACATAAGAAATAATAATTTATAATAAATTCATCCTCACTTAAAAAAAACAAAAAATGACTCAAATACGATTATTATATGATATAGGGTTTTTATATAATCAACTAATAAAATTTAGACATTTTAGGAAATTATTTTAAACATTATCAACTGGATTTATCATTATTTAATCTATTTAATTTTATTTGTGGTAATAAGATTCCAATTTTAAAATTGTTTTAAATAATATATTCTGTGATGTGAATTGTTCATAATTAGATAATTTAGGACATTCTAGACCATATAAATTTAAATTTATAATTGTTATTTTTTTTTATTTTTAAACAATTTTATAATATGTTATTTTTATAAAATTACAATAGTGCCAATTTTGACAGTATTCATTTATTTTAATTTAAATAAAATCCTCAAAGAGGATATATTCTAATCAAAATATTTTATAGATTCATAACTTTTCAAATTTGTCTATAATGTTCGTGTATCATATTAAATAGTTCATATAATATTTATTTTAATATTTTTAATACCATTTATTTGGTATATCTCTTAATAAAATAATTTGTACAACATTTGTGTATAATTATTTAATATACTTAATTATTGCATAAAAATTAAAAATAAAATCCCATGTTTTTGATAAATCTCATATCTTTTATAATAATAATTGTACCCGAATTTATCATCTTAAAATAACAACTTGTAAATTTTTATATTTATTAAATTATGAATGTGACAACTTTGGAATTATCTAAAATAAAATAATATAAGTGTCATAATCTTCATTATAAGGATCAAAATGGTAAACAATTCAGCCATTGTATGCTTAGGGTTTATATATGCACTAAAAATAAGTCTTGTTCTAGTTTTTGGGCCTTTTATGGGTATAATTATTTCAATAAAAACTATATTATTGATTTTTCAAAAAATAAATAAATTCTGCATCATAAATGTATAAGCTAATAAGGTAAATAAATAATTCCTAAAAATTACAAATAATTTAAAAGGATAAATAAAAACATTTTATATTTCAAATGAGTATTTATAACCGAATATATATTTTGTATAAACTTATATTTTTAATGTTTGTGTGAGACATATTTCACTTTCTTTTAAATAAAATAAATTAATGGTCTTAATCACATCCAATTGGGTTCCAATGGATTCCATTTCGACCCAAATATTCCAAAGGATGAAATTTAATCATCAAATTATATTAATATAAGTGTTAGTGTAATTTTTTAATATTAAATTTACCCTCAATTACCCGATTTACCTTTAACTATGGAAAATAATATTTACCGTAGTTACTATTATTAGTGCCCAAAAATAAAAAGTATCATATTAACATAATTTGGACAAAATGATTCCAAAAATGGAATCCATTTTTCCTAATTCAAATCACAGAAGTTTCAGGAATTAATTAAAATTTAATCCCATTGTTACAAAAATGAGTTTTAAAAGTTAAAACATTTTAAAAGATTGAAATGATTTTACCTATGAAATCAATGTAAAATCAACGGTAATGACATATGTTATATTAAATGTTAATAATATATTCTATTTATACTTTAAATCCATTCTATATTATAATTTAATCATATAAATTAATATGATGAAAAAAGTTGATTTTAATTAAAATATAGCGTGTTTTTACTATTCCTTAAAATATGAAAGTTATTAGAATAATATGAAAATTTTATCCATAGTAAATTTTTATATCCTAATTCCAAATTAGAATTTTATTTCTTAAAATTGAACTTATAAACCTGTCAAATACTAGATTTAATGTGGGTGCACCATCAAAAGGTGGTAAAATAGCATTTTTTGAAAAATACTTATTTAACCCAAAACAATTATTTTGTTCGCATAACATGTTCTATAAAATGATTAAGATGAATAATAATGTTACAAAATTAAAAATGTAGTTAATAATATTCATAATGGCTTGTTCATAATAATATTATAACCATATGTAATTATTTAGTGAAACCCTGTATTGCGTTCTACACACGTTATTGAGGGACGTCATGATTGCGTGTAATGCAAGCCAAGAACAGTGTTATGAATAATTCATGCTAATACAGTGTTGTGTATAGTACAAGATAATCGTGGTGTATCGTATAACACCAGACATCAAATAAATTAAAAATAATAATTTTTCTCATAAAATCTCAGGGTGTTACATTCTACCCCCCATAAAATGAATTTCGCCTTCGAAATTCATTGGGGTTATAAATGGTTTACTACATTAAATTTCATTCATAGAAACCCACATCATAAAAAGGAATACTAAAACATAATTTTAAAAAATTGAGTATGAAACATAACGGTTACCCAAGTTAACTCATCACTGGGATTCCACATAAGATAACATAGGTGAAAATATGGATATGGAAGAGAAATCTATCCATCAAGGTCTAATGGAGAGTGGAAGAGAACATGGATATGAAAAAACCAACAATCACAAAGCCATAAATTTGTGATGATCTAAGGTATCATCTGATTCATCGTATATGAGGACACTAGGACAACATTTTTGGTTTTCAAGATAATTTCCCTAAAGCTGAAGAATTTGAATTAGAAGAAATACTTACTTTATTTTGGTACAATCTCACCATTGTCTGTGCGTTGAACAATTTCCACTTCATCTCTTAAAGAAATGAAGTTGAATTTTTCATTCTTGAAGTGTTAGCAGATCATGTGATAGAATGATGGGTCATTCCATCTGTCTCAAACAAAAGGGTAGAAAAAGTTATCAAATATACATAAGTACATCTATGGCGAGGTAAATCGTATATGATTCCAAAAATGGACTTATACTTCATCTATCATACTGCCTAATAAAATAAAACTACTTTCTACTAACCAGGGACTTCCTGTAGGCTAGTGGTAGGTGATAAAGGCTTGTCGCCCCTCGGTTGTGGGTTCGATTCCCACAGCCTTGTCCGACGTGACGGGTTATCGCCTGTCCTACATGTTTTCCTTTTTTCTAAAAATACATTATTATAAAATCCCATCAATAATATAAAAAAAGTTCTAACCTTATACAATACTATCTTACGTCCTACATAATCCATTCCAATCATTAGGCTTATCCAAAATACTTCTATCCAAGCTCATAGTATAAAGAAAAAAATTACTGGAAATTTCGACTACCGAGCATGTGAATATCATCATTTATCCTAGATATATTTTTTTGATCGCATTCCAACCAATTGAATACCTTAATCATGTGTTCTCTTGAAACATAAACTACCATATAACCTTAGTGAAAACATGAAAGCTATCAAAAGGTAACTCCTTCCACATACCAAAATTAGAAAATTTCTATATACTCAAACCACAATATAACTTTGTCCTTATATTAGTCATGAGCTCATGAATACTATCATTCAAATTATTTTCTCCTTATCCCTTCATTATGCGTATATCAAATGCTTCCCAAAAATATTTCAATCACTTTTTATGGTTACCGGTACCATAAAATTATTAAAACCCACAATGTTCTAATACATTGATATTCCAATATTCCATGACAATTTAAATGAGATTCCACAACATTATCTCGGAATCCCATTACATAAACACTTATTCATTCCACTAGATTTTTTTCATACTCAACATCAAAAATAGTGATCGCATGTGAGTTCCCTTTATCATTTTCCTTAAGAGGTTGCTCACGTCGATCATCATTAACCTGTGGATTAGGTCATTGATTAGCATAATGCCTCATGTCCTTGCGCTTGAAGCATTGAAGTGTCGGTGGAGTGTTCTATGTAGTCTTTTTTCTATTCACATCATTAGCTACCTTTTTTCCATTACTTCAACACTCAACTGCATGATGAAATTCTTTTCCATAGTTAAAACATTTTCGAGTACCATTTAGGCAATCTCCACCATGCTTTATTCCACACTTTGTGCATAAAGAAACATTCATATTCTTTTCACCATTGTTATGAGATATTTCCTTAAACTCTATCTTTCATTTTTTTCCAAAACCATGAGATGGATATGTAACACCAAATTCCAGTTCTACCTTGATAGCACAACGCACAATTTCTTCATAGCTACTGAAGTCTCTAATAGGTAATGCCTTTTGAAGACTTAGTTTTAAGCCACTGAAGAATGGATCAACTTTGCTTTCAAGTTGGATGATAAATCCAGATGCATACCTTGCAAGCAGTGTAAAATTCGCCTCCTTTATGCCAACATATTCATCACCCTTTTTCTTATGCTCGAGTAACTCCTTTTCCATCTTTATTCGAAGAATACGAGGGAAGTACATATTGAAAAACATGTTCTTGAACTCGTCCCATTCCATGGATTCAATTTCATATTGGGGCCTTGTATTATTAATTAGAGTCCACCACTAGTCAACTTCATTCTAAACAGTAAAAAAGCCAAAATGACCTTTTCATGCTCTGAACAATGAAGTATGGAAAATATATTTTCAATGGTACTGATCCACTGTTCAGCAACAAGTGGATCTGAATACCCACTGAAAGAAGGTGGACGTTGCCTCATGAAGGACTCAATAGAATATCATTCCCTTCTCTGCTTATTTGGAAGTCCAGAATGATTCATAGCTTGTGTAAGTATAGAAATAAGATATTTTACTCCATCTCCAATAACATTGGTTTGTTCAGAAGGACAGTCATTGCATTTCCCATTACATTGATCAACATGGTTCCATCGGGTTCCAACCATCGTCTAAAACCCAAAAAGAATAGTGTGAGAGGAAAAAATCATGCTAAGAAAACAACATAATAAAGGGGGATTACCTTCAATATCTAACATCTTAGGTTCAATTCTATGAACTTTATCATAATCCTAGGACAATAACATATAGTTATACTTATCCTTATTGACATCCCCACACATACCTTATAAATATATCTATGGATCTCACTAAAGTTTTCGCATCCCAGTTTCCAAAGGTTGACTGAACATTTTCTCTAATACCAAGTGTAGAGACCCCAAACTTGACGTACATGGACATTACATTAATTTTGAGAAATAAATAATACATAACAAAACCCAACCCTCAAGGACCGTAATAGTTTAGTTTCTTTGGAAACTCGCAACATCATCTTCTAATCATGGTGAAAGATCTTCCACATCTCCCATAAAGATCTTCCCATTTTGTTTTTTACCTAAAACGTTTCATTATATCCTGGGGAAAAGAAAACATATAAAGGGTGAGGTCAAATTCTCAGTAAGGGTAATCATGGAGAAAATAAAACAAACCATATACATTTGAACTTAAAAACATGAACCTAATGTTTAAACATCAAAATCATGAGCAATGTCATAAAACATGGCAGTATGTAAGGCATAAATCATAATGGATCATCAATCATCATAAAATAACATGGGAATAAATTATGTAATTGTGGAAAACCATTAATCACATGATATGATTTCCATAGTATCCAAGGAATTTCTCCCAAGACCATCCTAGTGGACAAAGTCCCTTTCAAAATAGAGTTAACTCCTCGTTCCAGTCCGGTAACACTGAACCAGATTAACTTACCGTTCCAGCCATGTCTATATCATGAGATATAAATCTTTACCCAATGCATTAGAGGGAGATATTGGTCCCACCCATCTCATAATGAAATCATTTTTACTTGTGCCACAACATGAACATAAACCATTCATCATTACCCAATGTATAAAATGGGTTTCATAAATATCATCACATCATAACATAATCCTTAAAAAAATAGATATCATTTCATCATAAGAAAATTGAAACCATGTAAATAATAGACACATTATACTTGAAACATACAAATATGAAATAATTCCATCTTATATGGATAATGTTTTTGATAAAACACTTGAAATGAATTCCTGAAGAAAATATCCTTTCTTCTTAAAAATCATTTTATTTTCATAAAATGCCATTCAATTTTAAAATAAAATGATTTTTGTTGAAAATAGTCATTAAATATTGTAGAGTAAGCTTCATTAAAATGAGGAATTATGAAATATTAAAAATCAATTCATGACGTACGAGTTAAAAAAACATTTTTCTCGTACTTTTGCTGGAAAAGTCAAAATGTATCTCGTACTGAAAACGACAAAAGATTCCTCTCATATATTTTACTAAAAATTAAACAATAGGTAAAACTGGATTTAAAAAATTGTACAAGGATAGAAATAATATTATATATTGAGAAAACATGGATGTCGATGTTATATATTCCCCAGTAAATACCGAAGTATAAACAATCTCGGATAAAAATTGAGATTGCGAGATTTTCCATTACCCTTTGTCCAATTTCTTCTGTATGTGTCTGATAATCCTTTATAGCGGGTTTAAAAATATTATTAACTTATAATAGAATCATAATAATATTTATGATATCATATATGATTCACTTACGACTTTATATTATCCGTTCATTTGTCAACTCCATGTTAAAATAGCATTTTGGGTAAAATCGTTTCATTTATCGTCTGTGTTTTGACTTGTAATTATTCATATGATTACTTATATCATGATGAATTAATTTCAGAATATGAAACATGATTTATATATAATTTATATTCAGAATATACATATATATAATAGATTTATAAATGGAAATAAATACACCGTTCATAGAGACGGTAGGTCGTACGTACGCAAGAACAATGTTTTCGTTTCCTTATAAAATTTAATATATGTAAGTAAATAACATATACATAAATCCAGTAACATTAATATGTCATATACTTCCTGATTACTTATTATATATACTTTATAATCATTCTTGAATTGTTAACATGCAAAATGAATCTCATCGCGTCGTGGAAATGGTAATCCGTACGTACGCACGAGCTAGGATATCATTCCCATATATTTTGAATGGAATTGGAGTGGATGATATAATATCTTAGAATGTGTATGATGTTATAATAATTATATATAGTTATTCTTTACACCATTATACCCATCCATGTAAGTTGGTGGTGGAAAACAGATTACACCACAGCGTGGAGACGGTATTCTGTACATACGCACCCGCTGTGATTTCGTTTTCCGTTGGAGGGATAAAAGGTGAAGTCGGGTTGTTTAATATTTATAATAACATATCAGTATATTATTAATACTGATATTATTACTTTATAATGAAAAAACTAATGAAGAGTAAGTAGACGAAGAAAGAAACATGAAAGAGTCGGTAGAGAAGATTACCTCTTCCTCGACACACCTTCTTTAAACTTCTTCTTAGGGCACTAGAGTTGGTCTTTTGAGAAGACCAGAACCTCTATGATATAACTAAATATTTTTATAATAGTAATTTTCAAATGTTGGTTGAGCTTCAAGGCTCAAATGGGTGTGAAGAGAAGAGGGTAGGGGTGCCCTTTGTATAAGGGAGGAGAGGGGCACCTTTGGTAACATAAGAAATATTAATTTATAATAAATTCAACCCCACTTAAAAACCTCCAAAAATGAATCAAATACGAATATTATATGATATAGTGTTGTAATATCATTATCCAATAAAATATATACATGTAGGGAATTTATTTTAAACATCATCAACTTGATTTATCCTTATTTAATATATTTAATTTTATTTATGAGATTATAATTTTTAAATTGTTATAAATAATTACTTATGTGTTTTGAATTTTCCATAATTAGATAATATATGACATTGGAGACCATATAAATTTCTATTTATAATTTTAAATATTTTTGTGACTTTTAATGAATTTTATAATATTTTATTTTTATAAAATTACAATAGTGTCAGTTTTGACATTATTCAATTATTTTAATTTAAATAAAAATCACACATTAGATATATTCTATGAAAAATATTTAATAGATTACTAACATCTCAAATCAGTCTAAACAATTTGTGGATCATATTAAATAGTTCATATAATATTTATTTTATTATTTTTAGAACCATTTATTTGGTATATCTCTTAATAAAATAATTGTACAACATATTTGTATAATTATTTAATATACTTATTTGATGCATAAAAATTAAAAATAAAATCCTATGATGAAGATAAATCTAATATATTTTATTATAATACTTTTACTCGAATTTATCATCAAAAATAACAACATGTAAATTTTTATTTTTATTAAATTTTGAAGGTGAGAACTTTGGAAACAGTTAAAATAAAATAATATAAGTGTCATAATATTCTTTATAAGGATCTAAATTGTCAAATATTCTGCCATTGGATGCTGAGGGTGTACAATTCACTACCTATACGTCTTTTTAGGTATTTGGGACTTTTATGTGTATTATTATTTCAATAAAAACTATATTATTGATTTTTCAAAAAAGAAATAATTTTTGGATCATTAATGTATAAGCTAATAAGGAAAATAAATAATTCTTAAAAATTGTAAATAAATTACCATGATATTGAAAACCATTTTAGCTTTCAAATGAGTATTTATAATGAAATTTATATTCCGTATATCCTTATATTATTAATGTTTTAGTGAGACATATTTCACTATCTTTTAAATAAAATAAATTAAAGGTCTTAATCACATCCAAGCGGGTTCCAATGGATTCCATTTCGATCGAAATATTCAATAGGAAGAAATATAATCATCCAATTATTTTAAGACAAGTGTTAGGAAAATTTTATAATATTATATTTACCAACAATTACCTGATTTACCTTTAACTGTGGTAAATAAAATTTACAATAGTTTCTATTCATAGTGCCCAAAAATAAAAAGTAGCCTATTACCATAATTTGAACCTAGTGATTCCAAATATGAAATCCATTTTATTAATTAAAATCATATAATTTTCATAAACTAATTTAAAATTAATCTCGTTGTTAAGAAAATGAGTATTAAAAGTTAAAACATTGCAAAAGATTGAAATGATTTTACCTATGAATTCAATGTAAAATCAATGATAATGACATACGTTATATTAAATGGTAAAAATATATTCTATTTATACTTTAAAACCATTAAATATTATAATTTATCCATATAAATTATTATGATGTAAAAAGTTGTTTTTAATTAAAATATAGCGTGTTTTTACTATTCATTAAAATATGAATGTTATCCGAATAATATAAAAAATTTATCGAAACAAAATTTTTATATCCTGATTCCAGAGAAGAATTTTATTTTCTCAAATTGAACTTATAAACATGTCAAAACTATATTTATTGTGGGTTCTCCATCAAAAGGTGTCCAAACTACATTTTTTGAAAATTACTTATTTTACCCAAATAAAAAATTATTTTGTTCGCATACCATTTTCTAGAAAATGTGTAAGATAAATAATAAAGATAAAAAATTAAAAATGTAGTAAATACTATTCATAATGGCTAGTTCATAATAATATTATAACCATATATCATTGTTTAGTGAAACCCAGTATTTCGTACTACACACGTTATCGAGGAAGGTCGCGATTACGTGTAATGTTAGCCAAGAATAGTGTCATGTATAGTTCAAGCTAATACAGGGTTGCGTATAGTACAAGCTAATCTTGGTGTAGTGTACAACACAAGAAATCAAAGAAATTAAAAAAAGTAATTTTTCTCATAAAATCTCGGGGTGTTACAATAATCCTCTATAATAAGGATTTTGTAAAAAATAAAAATTATATTCCTAGTAAGATGTTCCATAATTCTTGAAATGTCAATATAAGAATAGAGATCTATGGAATTATGAGTATATAATGGGGGACATTATATGATTAAAGGTGGGTTTTATGAAATTTTTTTTATCCAACCTTACCACTACATTTATAACATACTCCTTATTTAATAATTTTATATTTTTTAATCTTGAGGGATAAAATCCTGATAGATATTACGAGTTGATGAGTTCTAGTTTCTAAGATGACCGTATATTCTAGGAATCTAAATTCAAACATGGACAAAAAATCATAAGAATTTGGTATTATTATAATAACATAAATCATCCCAACTATGGAGGTGTCTACTTCCAGTTATGAAAATAACTGAATAGGGAGTTTGATGGGTGATAATTCTTATATGATGAGATAGATGATGACTAATTTTGTATCTTAATAAATTTAACAAGAACCATTTTATTCAATTAAGATGCACAATAGTATTTTTTTCCTTCACTCCTCATTTAAATTATTACTTTTCTATATTTGAGGAAAATTATAAAACATTAATGTAATATTTCATGTATACCCATTCTATAATAACAAGAATAGATAATTTTGAATAAGTAATTATTAATCTATTCATTTTCAATCAAACAATAATTTCTACGTAGTTTTTATAAGTAACATAACAATATATTTAGGCCCATTAATTGAGGAATAATAAATTATTACCCCAAAAATTTTAACAAGATCCTCAGTATAATTATAATAAATATAGAAATTAATCTAGTAAAAATTTATCAAACCTTTAGAACCATGCAAATAAAAATCAACTAGGTAAACAAAAAATTAATTTCTTATTGAAGAGATGGATAAAAAGTAATATGATATTTCAAATAAAAAAAGTGTTTCTAAAAAATATTTTATATCAATTGGTACAGATAGAAAAATAAATTTGTGGTTTGAAAAATTAAAGGAATGAAAATTATCCTTTAAAAGATAATGTGAAGTTGAGTTAAAGAGAGAATTTTATTATTAAAATATTTTGAAGTGGAACAAACATTGATAACCCCCAAGATTAAAACATTGAATAAGAAACAAAATGATATAATTATACATTTAAGAAATATTTAAAATAAAATGAAAAAGTGATAATTTTTTTTTAGAAAGTTAAATAATCAATTTTTCAAAGGAAATTAGAATAAGAAGATATCCATAAAAAGAAATAAATCCTATCTATAAAAACTAATATTTATTTTAGAAAACAAATGAGGTTATAAAAACGGAAAAATATATTGAGGACCTAAAATTTATTATAAATCCACAACTTCATCCATTGAGAAACCCACTGGGTGAAAAAAAATATTGAAACTAAATGGCCAAATAAACTATTTAAAACATTATAAATCAGTCTGTTAATATCCATATTTTTCATTTTTTGAAACAAATCAATCATTATTACTTATTCCATAAATATATGAGCACCAAAAAATGGTGTTGAAAGGATGTGATTAAGTAAATTGGGGATTAAATAATTATTCTATAACATAAAATTCCCACCCATTTAAACACAAGGATCTTGTTATGACTTCTCTCCCATATATAATTGGTAATCAGTAGTTTGATGATGCTGTGATAGATTTAGGGACCTCTATAAATGATATTCCTAGTTGTGTATAATCTTATTTGTCGGCTGGAGAAAATAAAGACACAATTATAATAATATTGTTATCTAAAAATAGTTTAGTTATGCTTTCAAGATTCATTTAATATATGTCAGAAAGAGAAAAATATCGTGTTTTCCATATTATTATTTTTGATATAGATATAGATGATAAAATGTTTTTTTCACATGCACAATTTATTTTAGGTATCCCTTTCATAGTAATTATTAAATTAAAAATTAACGTGAATAAATGGACTTTTTCATTTGGAGTTTCGGGGTAATATGGTTATTTTACATAACATTAAATCAATAAAACCCCATGTGGAATACCATTATAAAAAATAAGTTAAAATGATTGATTAGTTATCCAGAGAGTAATCTTTGCATAATGTAACAAAATAACCAAACTATAAATTTCTTATAAAATGATATTTTTATTAATAATGAATATTTTGAAACCAAAAATCAAGAAATTTTTAGTAATGATTTTGAAATAAAGATTTTTTTGATGACACTGAATTTTCTTTTAGAAATTATGAACGCAATAATCATGAGACAATTTTTAAAATGATTTTCACATAAATTTTCATTTTCTAAATATTCTGGTAACATATAATGATAATAAATATTATGGATTTATAAGTGAAATTAAAGTTAAAATTGAATTAATTGAATTATATTCTACTCAACATGAATCAAATGTGAAAAAGTTTTTCCTCATATAATTATTCTATTGAATATAATGTTTTGAACTAAAATTCTACAAAAAATTTCATTAATGTTTCACCTCATTTTATTATTTTTAATATACTAATTCTTTTTAGATGGAATGTATTTATTGATTTTAAATAATGTCTCTTATAGTCTCAATTATTATATTGGTATTATTCATGTAAATGATATATTTGAAGAAATTAAAATTAATGAAAAAAGTGATTGGTGTTCCAAATATGATAACCCAACCACACATGAACTCAAAAATGTACATGAAAATATTAAAATGAATAATTTGAATAAATTGAAAAATTCCATATTTTTATTACAATTACTCTAACTAGTTATAATTAACCAAAAAAAACTAGGTCTATTAGGGGAATAGTAATGATGTAAGTTGTAATTTAGTTGACTTACCAAGAATTATCCCTTCAGTTTGTATTCATATGATACTATTGGGAAACATTACCATCATTTTAGAAAATTTTATATTAGATTTAATAATACTCTCATATTTGTTTTTATAAAGTAGGAGACAAACTTATTGGAAGCAAGTATACTTTACCCCATTTATGATAGTTTATAAGAAATTATAGTTTTAATTCATCCATAAAATGGTGGATTCTCTATTTCTAAGAGTTAATTTAGAGAGTTAGTCCCTAATAGTTTTTCCAATAAGTTATGGGTATGAATTAATTACTAGAGGATGAACAAAGTGACTAGGAAGGGCCAGACTACCTATCGTTTTATTGATCAAGTACATGATTGTTTAACTGGTCAATCCCATTACTATATCACATATGGGTTTTCTAGATATATAAAAATTCACATAGACCTTTTGGTCTGAGATTAAAAATCATTCATGTTCTCTTGTCTATTTCTTATTATAATATAATTCCATTTTGACTATGTAATTCCCTTTCCAACATACATATATACATGCATATCAATTTTTCAAAATTTCATGATGAATTCATTGAGTTGATTATAAATTATTATATATTTTTTGGACAGAATATTTTGAGATATCTTTGATGCTTATGAAATGTTATTAGAGTTTCTATTGGGACTATCTTTTTTATGAACATTGAAAAATGCCATGTTATAGTTTAGAGTATAATCAAGATTTTTCATGATGTCTATGTGAATGTAATTCGAGTGGAAAAGTCTGTGGTTAACATCATATCATCAATGAATTTTAAAGAGGAATTAAAAAAATATTAGATCTTTATTGGTCATGTGTGATTTAATATGAGGATCATAACAACCATAGTCATATTGAATATCCATTGACAAGTCATCTTTAAAAAGAAATATCTTTTGTGAATGAGGGTAAATATGAAGAAACCATTAGAGATCTCATATAGAATCATGTTTATCAACCAATATTACAACTTAATTTGGGATTTGATTCTTATCTAGTGACTGGTGATTTATAATTATATTTAGGGGCTGTTCCTAGGAAATGAGTGGAGAGGAATTCAAATCTCACTACTTGTGATTCTATGAGTCGTGATTCTTATTATTATAATTAATACATAAAAGGGAAGTAATATTTTGACATTTTTTAACCCTTGATATGTATATAATATATATTTTGGAGTTTAAATATGTTTTTTAATCAACCATAATGTTACATGATATTCCATAAAAAAGAATCAAAACCAAGGATGGAAGACTATTTATTTAGTTACAAATTTTTCATAGAAATACAAGATAACAATGTAATAGATAATATGATGAATTATAATTTTAGTTGGATATATAATGATTTGTTTCCTAGATGTTGACATTATAAACAAATTATAATTTTTTCACTGGCGAATAAATTTATTATGCGCTAAAATAACAAGATCAAATTGTTTTTTGAATAATATGAATAACTTAGCTAATAAAATTATTCCTTATTAGTTTAAAAAGAAGTATGTTAATGAAATTATTTTGAAGTCATGAAATATGTTTGGTATGATTCTTTTATGTGGAATATATTAAGTGATCATATTGTTAAGAGATGTATCCTAAATTACAAAAAAATGTTGCATAAATTGTACTATAGTTTGAGTTATTGAGGTCACATTCGGTGATAGATTACTAATAGAGTAGTGTTAAATTGAAGTCAATTTGGTCTTTTTATCTTCAAATATTTACATGAGATTTGTAGTGCTTTTAAATATTTTCATTTCTAAGAAAACATTTTGGAATGAAAAGAAATGCCACATGAACATTTTTTTAATGTCTATGACATTCTGGGAATGGATTGTATATTCCCTCTTCATAATTATTTTTTATATTTCAAAATCCTTGTTATAATGGAATATCCGTCATTGGGAATTAGAACTATTCAAACAAGAATAGAAGATGTTGGTGTAGTCTCCCAAATTTTAAAAATAATTTTTTATATTTGGGATACTGATATTAATTCTCATAATCTAATATACTCTTTATATAACTGGACTTTCTCAGTTTGGTTGAAATGATATGGGGTAATTCATGAAGTTTATACTCACTATAATTTTAAAAAGAATGGGATTGACAAACTATTAAATAAATTTATTAAGAATAATCTTGATAAAATAGTTCACAAGAATATGAAGGATTGTTACTTATGAATTGAGAATGATCTATGGATATACAAGACTACCTATAGAACTTTAGTTCGGATGACACGTTTTATTATTTATTTTTAAAGAGATTGTGATTATTTAATTGTTTTTGGAATTTAGATTTTGGGATATCATATCATTTAATTTCAATCTATTAGATTCATGAAAAGTGGGGAAGCTATTTTAGAATGATAAGGAAGAAATAAATAATAAGGATTATTAAGATGATATAAATTTTTTGGATAAAATAAATAATCATCTTAAAAGGAATTTATTGTGGAAATAATTCATGATTTGATATAATGTGATATTATATAACTCATAGATGAATGTTTTCTCATGAAAATTTAATTCCAAATGTTATGGTTCTGTTACAATAACTATGTTCACCCCATTTGGAACAATTCAAGCTAGATATCCAAGGAAGGAAGTTCAATTCACTATTAATGGGCATCATCATAAACATTATTTGGATTGTAATAAATAACTTATATGGGATTATTGGCTTTTTATAGAGGTTGAATATCAAAAAATAATACATGTTTTTCACATTATTTTTTTAAAAGAAATTTGGGGAATGGTACTAATATTTTTAGTGTACTTTTATTCGGGATTCATCATTTTTTTTTGAATAAATCAAGTTAGGTTTTAAGATAATTTACTATTTTTATAATGAATAATCAACTTGGGGATTCTATCAAATTTACTATTATTTTGGGGAATAGGATTTATAATTCGCACCAATTTAGAAAAACATAAGGATGAATAAACATGATTAAGAACAAAAAATTCTAAACTATAGTCATATTTAAGAAGACATGTTTTTTCTGGTGTGTGATTTTATTCTTCTATAATTTTAATGTGATTTACGGTAATAAATTATAGGGAAATATTTTTAGCACAAGGATTGAAAAAAATTAGTGAATTTCAATGGGAAAAGAACTGATAATTTAGGGTTGAAATTTATTTAATTTCTCTTCATTTTCAAATATTTAAATTTAACTTTTTTCCAACAATATATACGTTATGGTGAAAAAAATATGAAATTGAAGAATTTTTTTATGCTAAATTTTATGATGAAACATATTGGTTATTACTAATTTTTATTTATTTATTATTTTTTCATTATTTTAAATACAATCTATATTTCTAGTCATTACAATAGACACTTACATTAAAATTATCTAAAGAAAATATCTTACTATTTATATATTCTATTGAAGTGGTAATTAGTAGGGATTATTTTTTCATGTAGTGAGTTATTATAATTATTTTTTGTATAGAAAAATTTGTTGGGATATCCAGTGTGAAACACATACATTATTTTAATCTACTAAATTTTAAAAATTGTTTGGGACATTGAAATTTAGAAAATAGGTTTCCAAAAATTGGATTCAACAATACGGACTATATTTTAGTACTTCTGTATAGGAAATCACATTCCAATATGATAAATTATGTCACAATGAGAACATATCTGAATTCATTAAAATTATTCATATTTAAATTTTTCAACATAATTGGTTTTAATTTTTTGTAATTTTGAATTTTGATTTTTCACAATATGGGTGTTACCAAAATAATGCCCATTGTACTTAACTGGATAATTTTTTTTCATTACCCCTTGAAAAGTCATTTACATTGGTAATCCTTTATGTGAATGTAATATAGTTATCATTTCACCTTAATTCATTTATTTGGAATTAAACTCATAACATATTCATTAAATGTATTATGAAGTTAAATTATAATCGATAATGAACTCATTATTTGTATAACTATTTTATTGAGGTCATGATAAAATATCTGTGTAGAGGATTTTGGTGAGGTGTTTAAATCAAATATTTTTCTACATCCTTTTCAAAATTTTTCATGACTTTATGTTTAAATTAGTCTTTAAATGGGTTTTAAAAATTTAATGGATAATTTATATAACAATATATATTTTTATTTTATTTTTATACTCAATTTATAATTTTTTAATTCTATAGTGTATTGACATTATGTTTTTAGTTTTATTTTAAATTTTTGTTCATTATTTTTTATGTTATTTGATGTTTCTGAAATAAATAATAATTTTTTTCATTTTATTATTAATGTATTAATTAACTAGGAAACAATTAACTTAATGTTTTGTTTTGTTTTTCAAATAATACAATTATTCAAAATTTTAATTTAATTTGTAATATTTTTGAAATTTAAATAAATATTTTTTGGTATTAATTAATTACTTAGTTAATTTTTTTCATGTTATTATATTTAGTATTTAATATTTTATATAAATATTTTATTTTTAATTTTATTTATTTTATTTATTTTATTTTCATAAGATATATATATTTGTTATTATCTTATTCTCAGCGTATATGATATGAATTTGGAATGGTTATGTATCCTCAAGGCACCCAAAATTGAACATGAGTATTTTACAGATCTTACATAGGGAAGGATTACACAATTTATATTTAATCAACCATGCCATCCAATTTGGAAATTATTCAAATGAAATGAGATACATCAAGGATTACGAATAAGAAATTGAAAAAAAAATTCATTAAATAATGTTGTATAACTCCAATTCCCCATTCCTATTCCATAGACCATAAGAAGTGAATGCGGGCTATCATACTACTTCATTCCAACCACATCATTCAAAAGATAGATTTTTTACTACATAGCCAATAAGAAGATAATTAGATTGACTACATGAACTCCTTTTAACTAAAATAGTTGGATGATATACGAGAATAACTTGATGTATACCCCGTTTTGAAGTAGAGATTGAATCTACCACTAAGGACACTACCGAGAACATGACATCTCCTCTAACTCGACGAGTTAGACCGGTTTCCAACAAAACCCACCTCTTCCACTAATAGAAATGGTAATAAAATAAAACCAAAGATCTATCTAAACCCATGGTCGTAAATGAATCATTATTCAAATAGAATCCAAAGAAGATGCATCAATGCCAAAAAAATAATTTCATGGGGTTAAAACCCACCACAAATATAAGAGCTGATATATGAAGAGGGGATGGAATTAATATTTACACTCAATTGGGTTGATGAGGAAATGAGATCAGATCAATTTTATTAGGAGGAGACCAAATATTGAGTTTTATGTAGAGTTTCTTGAATTTGATTCAAAGATGAGGCTCTCTAGCAATGAATCTATATTTGGAAAATACCATATTTCCTCAAAGATGAATTGTTTTTTTCAAAGGAGTATCCTCTAAGAACAGTTAGAAGAAATTGATGGTGTTTTTATTGATGTTTGAAAATGTTGATGTTGATCATAAAATGTAGACTATTTGAGTTGAGCTAGGGACTCACGAGTCAGGATAATCATTTCTATAATCATAGATGAATTCCAATTAGGAATTAATTAAGAATTTTTTACATCGAGCTACATTTAGAATAGAACACATGGTGATTTTTTTGTTGTGATTAGAGTACTTATTAATTGCATGTGCCGATGACGAAATATTGACACTTCTTAAAAGTGAATGGTGAAGACCTGATTTTCCAGTTATATAATTGAATTTGGACGGTGAAAAATTATGAAATAAATGAAAACAATAATAATTGGAGGTAGAATATAAAAGAACATTAGAATATATAAATAGATAGGAACATTATGAGCATTGTGCAATGGTATTTCTTGGAGTGCTTGTGGTGGATATTCTCACTAATACAATGATTAAGTTGAAGATCTAAATCTACATATACAAAGTAATCATGTCTAGATAAATTCAATATGGGCACATCTACAGATTTCTCATAGTGATTTTCTATGAATTATGTTAAGGTAATATAATTAGATTTTTCTATAAATGAATTAACATTAAAATTCTATAGAGTTTACATGTTTGTTGAGTTTTCCTATATGTAAATCATTATTATTATATTATGTGACTGATATTTCATCAATCAAATTTTGTTGACTATAGAAAGAGGTTAGTTAATTCTGGTCATATTGGAGTTTGATTATGAATATATCCCTTTAAAATATCAATTATTTAATTGAGGAATGTGATAATATTGATTTATTATCATTATTTATGATTTTGAAATTTTTTTAGTACATTCATCGACTCATAATGAAATGAAGTAAGCTATTTAAGTCTTATTCCCTGATTACACTTTTTATTTTAAACAATATAAAATTAATGTTTTCTAATCCTGAACAATGTTTCTTAGATTTATTAGATTGAGAATTATTTTAATTAATAAAGATAGAATGAACAGTGATAATTTCAAAAAAGGACACCAATTTCATTTTATTTACTCAATTGTTCAGTTACTACACTCAAATTGATGTTTCATTTATATATAATAAAATTCATGAATAATTTTTTGTAAAATAATACAATTACAATTTAATAATTTTGTTCCCATGTTAAAAATACATAACAATATTGAATAATTAAATAAGAGATCCATAGGGATAAACACATAATAAACAACATTTGGGAAATATAATTCTATAGTATTAGGAGATTAGGAACATGAAGAAACATTTATTACGACACCCTAAAATGACATTCTAAAATTAAATTCTATCATAGGTTTACATTTCTCTACCATATATTTTGAATTATATTAATATCCTTAGATTCCATTATAGAGAGTGATTACTGGTGGTTTGAGATATTATTTAGATGATGTAGTTTCCCATATAGACATAAAGGATCCAATACCTTCATTACAGATTATTATATCCTCCTTTTATTTTTTTAATTATAATTGGATGTCCAATCCATAAAAAGTATTATGTAAAATTAAACCATATTTATAATAATATTTTTTGCAAATTGGGTATGTTTTTGCGTAATAATTGGATAAGGCTAAGATAAAATTATTCTATTATGATATCAACTAGGTTTATTTATTAACTATTCCCTTATTAAAGATCTAGGGAAATATTTATTTTTAATAGATTACATGGAATACATAAGTTAAGGTAAAGATACATAATAAAATAAATAATTACAAATATTTAAGGCCCTGATCAAGGTACTTGTTGTTATATCTTTTGGAAGTCTAATATAAGCTATATTTATGACATAATATTTTCTAGTATACCTTGTACTTTTCACAAAAAGGTTCCATTATGTCAAAGGATAATCAGTTTTACATTACCCATGTCCTTTATATTGATGAATTGGACATTGGAAGATCATTTTATGATCTTGAAATAACCATCATGATATAATTGTTTCTACACTTAATGAATATTTTCATTCCCAACAATAATGTTCAATTGTGTTACCTTCTAAATGTATTATATGTCAGAAATTAAACATATACCTTCTTTCATTCATATGTTTCCTTTTCTATAATTCTCAAATTACATAATCATAACCTTAATTATTTTTATGAAAAAATACATGGATAATTAATTTACTGTCAGGATATAACATCATAATTTATCTTCTTATACATATAAGTTTTGGGGGCCTATTACCCATAAAAGGATTATCTTTATCCCATCAATGTAATGAAAATCATTAATAGAAGATTACATATGTATTACACATCATGAAATGATATCCTTGTAAATATAGTTACATACATATACTCATCTTTCTCTTTCTCCATTCGTAGACTTGGGAATTGTCTCTCTATACTCTCTCATTACACATGAGGAAAATATTTTGGTATCAAAAGTACCTTAAAATCCTTCCACTATATTTTTTTACTTCGTCTTTATCCTTAGTTTTTTGAATCAATTTCCACCATTTATCTCAACCTATATGAGTTAATACACATCCATTAAACCCATTTCCCATTCATTAAATCCCATGGAATTAAATTTCATATCTAAGGTACTTATCCATTATAGAATAACAAATGGATTACTGGTCCAATTAAATGTTGGAGGTTTTTTACATATGTCGTTGTCAATAATTTATCCATATTTTGAATCTATAGGCTGATCCATATGAAGACGTTATTGGTCATCACCATAGTTAGCTTCCTCCAAATAGTTATATTTTTTATGTTAATCTATAGCTCTAGTTGGGGATGTAGTTTCAATGTCTTGAATAGGTTAAAAATCCCAACATTGATTACATGCATTGATATAGTTTACATTCATTCAATTGAGAACCATTTATAATATATAGAATAACTAAGAATAGTTTATGAAATTATAAATCAAAATGATTAATTTTCAAACAGTTGAAATACAATACATAACCTGAAAATAAAGTCATTGACAATATGGGAATAAAAATAATAATATCCTTTGTCATATTTGTAGATCATAAAATATGTTCAAAACATTAACAATAGTTGGTTATAAAATTATAAATTAATCAAATAAAATCAAGATAGGGTGTCTAACTATATATAAATTAATTGAATACTGACTAGAGAGAAAATAATGAGGTATTTTATTAATGTTAATAAATTACAAATAATAACCACATATAATTCCCTAATGTAATGTGATATTTTTCATGTGGTAATTAAGTTAATAAACAATGTAATTGTCAGTGAAAAATTCTGATTTTATAGGAGGGATATGATGTTCATCCTTTGGTACCATTTATACTATAATGTATTACATTAATATTACATGTATTTTTCTCAGTCAATACCATAATACAATGGTTAAATATAAAACTAAAAATGTCAAATATTTTGATAAATATTAATGTGAAATCATTTACGTTTTCATTTATATTGATTAAATAATTATAGTTTAATGATTTACATAATGGGTATTCTAGTTTAATGAATCAGAAAACATCATAGGGTTGTCTGGTAATAGTTTTCCATTATGGAATTCAAATAATTTTATAACTGTACCGATAAACAAGAAAATTTATATGGTCTAAAGGTGATATATTTATTGAAAACATGATAAAGGGAACTATGAACATTACTATATTCCATATATTTATCTAATAATGGTTTTTGGAAAAAATATATGATTGAAATTGATGATGTAAATTGGAATGTAATGGTGAACATGATAATAATTACGTATTTGATAAGAAATAAATTTATAATGGAGTTTACTAAAATTATGGGTTTATATAATATATTTAATAATAAATAATTTTTAATGAATAAAGTTAGAGGTAGATTCTTGAATATGTTGTGTATTCATTATGGTTTTTTTCATTTTGGTTATTTGTATGATTTAAGGTATTTACATGTTCATAATGTAACCTTAAGAAATACTTAATTGCATCCTTAGATTAATTATATAGTTGATCATGAAAAAATATGTGATTAAATCATTCAGATTCTTTTATATTCAATTTTGTCTAAAATATATACGATGATTCATAAGGTTAACAATTTATTAAATGGATTAATATGAACTCTTGGTGTTATTTTTGAGATTTGAGAGTATAATGTACTTATCTGTTTTGGATAAAATTTTATAACTATTCTGGTTTTGGTAAATATTTAGAGAAATAAAAAAATTAATTTTTAATCTTTTCTGTATCATATAATATGTTAAATGATTTTTTTATATATTTTAGTGAATTTTTATATTTAATGTTTATTTCATGGAGTTTGGGATAAAGTAGAACAAATGAAAGTATAATTATCATGAAATTGTATTTATCAAATGTAAATAAATCAAGTATGTACATTTTAGTGGTTTCTTTATCTTTACAATTAAATAATCATTCTAATTATGGAAAATGATCTTGAAATACAAATGTTATAATTTAACATTAATATCTAATGAATTCATGGTCATTTAAACCCTCACTAACTTTTGATAACGGGGTTGTTGAATTTTTCAAGATCATATTACAAATCACAAAATATTAGTACTTATATGTTAGTTTTCTCTTCTTTGAATATAATTTAACATCCAAATAAATATCATTTTATTTTGGAATCCAAAAAATGGTATTTCAGTTAAAATTTTTGAATCACGCAATACAATTCAAATATCGTTTAATTATATCTCTATATGACATGTTTTTACAACAAAGGATGGACAATTTAATACTAATATGAATTTTTATGGGAATAATTTATTTATGGTGGACATAATTTAATATATCATGATTTTAATAAAGACTATATTCCATAGTGTATGTGATACTTTTCACAATGATTAAATGAACCATAAAATATTTTTATTTAAATATGTCCATTATAAATTATCCATTGAATTGGAAGGTATTAATAGCTTTAAAGACAATAAAAATTTTATATAATGGTGTTACTCAACAAAAATTATTCATTAATTCTTATGAAATAAGAATCAATTATTATAATTTTATTTTATTATTAGAAAATATATTTTCTTAATGTATTGAGAGAATATAATAATTAATTTTTATAAATACTAAATAATATATTTTATAAATTGTTATCATTTTAAAAATCAATATCGATGAATTATCTAAGATTGAATTTTATTAAATTATCTAAAATATATGTTATTTCCATGAATAGTAAAAAATAATGGTATTTATTGAAAAATATATTTTTGTTGGAATCATTTAAAAAGTGATATTTTGATTTAAAATGGTTTGAAATGAATCATTAGTTAATGAGTAATGAATATAAGTTCTTTTTAATTTTTCATATATGGATTTTGGTTAAAAAAATATACACACAAGAAAACTTGTTTTCTAGGAAAACTATTTTTATTATATTTTGGGGGTTTATTTGGTTGTGAGATCTTAAAAATTCTAGACATATAATAAAAAATTTATTAAATATATTGATTCGTGTTTTTCAAATTTGGTATATCTTTATATTTTAATTTTTGTAATTATGAAATGGAACCGTGGTAAAATGTATCACATAGATAAAGGGTAAATGAGTTAATTTTGGTTAAAATTAATGAGGTAAAATATTGAATTAAATTACCACATGAAATTATTTCATTTCATGATTATATTTCATCAATAATCCTACAAACATATAAAATAGAAAATTTTCTCCATTTAAATTTTATTTTTCTATTATTATATTTATGTAAAACATAAAGTAAAAAAATTTAACTTCATTATACTAATATCTATAAAATACAATGATAGGGATTGAAACAACATATGTTCAATTATAAATTGTAATTTTAAATTTGAAATATTTTTTCATATTTATTTATTTTTAATTTTTAGTTATGATATAATAACCATAAATGTATACGTAATTCCATCATAGGGATCATGCAAGGAGTAGAAAAATAAAAAAAATATATTATGACTCTAAAAGTTGCATAATTTTAGTAATTTAATGATATAAATGATTTATAAAGATAAATATAACATATTAGAGATGTTTTAATGGTTTATATTCAAATTTAATTATTATTTTGTTTTATTAAAAGTAAAATTATATTAATATATCATAATGTGATATTAATGTTATTTTCTATTAAGTATATTTTATTGAATTATTTCAAAATAACAAAAATATTTAAAAATAATAAATATGATGAATTTTTTTTTCTAAGACTTCATTCAGTTTCCATTTATGTTCCAATTATCTCATTATCAGTAAAATTATAACCATTATTATTGAATAACTTATTACATAGTTTAAGGTTACAATTGGTTATCCAAGTCATCTAGCCAAATGATAATTTATAAAATGACATCTAAATCTATCCATATTTTATTAGTTGATTATAATAACACTATATCCTACTTATATTACATGAAATTTTATTTTGGAAAAATTTTACAATATTTGTACATATATTATTTTAAAAATATCTAATATATTTCCTAAAAATAATAGTAATGGTGATTTATAATAAAAAGTATATTATTAAATGGATTAAAATTCAGAAATTGCTTAATTGTTGGACCATAAATGTTGTTATCTTCTATCTCTAACTATAATGGTTTTAATTAACACAAATCATGTCATATATTAAAATATATATTTCCTCATGATAGATCGTATATTATTTCAAAGAATAATCTAGAATATTAGATCATTTTAGTCATGTTACTATTTATGTGCATTTAAGTCTAAACAAGACTATATATTATTATATGTGGGTAATTATGAATATTACCATTCTAAGGCATTGATGATTTTTTATATAGACAGAACATATAAATTTATCTACGTATGAGTCACAGACATCGATAGAACGTTGACTAACTGATAGACATATAACTCACTCATAGATAGTTCGAACTTGCATATGTTCTAAGTATGTGAAGATGACAACGTTTTTACAACTCACCATTCACCATGAATTTGATAGATAGATGGCGCACTGGTGCATATGACTCACATATGTAGACGACCAACAATCAGCCCTAGTGACCTACAGTTACATGGTGTTATTGATGCAAGCACTCACCTTTAGTTAAAATTAGTCACTGTTGGATGAACTTTCTCACCAACAGAAGGAAGGAATCACCCTTGATAAGAGTCACTGATAGTTCAACAATGTCCCTGATAGATCATATGTCTCACCAATAGAAGGAGACACCAATACAAGGAGACACTGACAGATGAGTCACTGATTGAATGTTTAAATATGCATTTTTTGATATTATTTCTAATGGTCATATTGGTGGAATTTAATGAAACTGACATATTTTATAATTATTTATAGAAATATTTGCAGACAGTGCATGTTATGTGGAGCTGATACATATAGAATGAACATTATATTTGTCAACCCTTCTAAATATGAAGTATTTTAATAGAGATAATACAAACCAAGAACAAGATAGAGAAGTGGTGGTGTAAGCCTACAAGTGAGATATACTGAAGAATGTAAAATCTCATGCAACCACTGAAAACTCAAGAATAGATTTACACACCAGACAATCTCAATCACGATGAAAATCAAATTAAAAAACTATTTCCCCATATCAATGATGGAGAATAATATACCAACATAATCATATCTTTAGCTGGAATCCGAAATACGAAAATTAGATTTTGTGTCAGCATCTAAAAGATGACTCAAACTTCAATTCTTCTATATCAAAAGTGTCAAGAGCTACACTACATAATACATAAGGCCTTATAATTATAACAATACATATGTATCTCTGTTGTGTTCATTTTGTTACATTTTTTAATATTGTGTGTATCTTTCTATTACACACACTGACTCACATGTATAAATATAGGATACAAGCTATACTCAACCTCACACTCTTCTTAAACATTTGTTTCCCATGTAGAACTGTAGAAGAGGTCGCATGTGATATGTTTCTTGTTTCTCCATTGAAGAATTGTGGTAGAGGTCAAGGGTTACCTAGAGAGTCTGTGTGCTATTGTGAACCAAGATCCTGGGTGTGGATCAAACTATATAATAATTTAATCATCTTGGTTGCTGGTGATCCCCATGTGGAGAGGATTATGTCTCATCTTGCGGTTGAACCTCTTTTTTTATCCTCTCTATTTCTACCTTTTAGTTTTACTCTATTTTATCACACATTAGATAAAACTAAATTTAACTCTAATAGTTAGTCATAGAAAGTGTCAATAACTTTATTTACTTGTTATATTAGTTTCAAAATTTGTATTTGATTGGAAAATTGATACAACTGAGAGCTACTAATTCTTTTGAGGAAATATTAGAATAGTCAAGCATTTTTAAATTCACTACTTTATAACTTTGAAATTTAATTTTTAATATTTTGGGAACTTTAATAAAAAAATTTCTCATAAATTTTAATAGATACTCAATTCACCCACCTCTTGAGTAATCTACTCTGAACAACATTTGGTATTAGAGGTGTAGGATTTTTTTAGTGTTCAAATCTTATTTAACATTTTTCAACTATGATTGTTGTTGTATTTCAAATATCATAAATTTTCTGTTAACACTAATTTTTTATCTCTTGAAATTATTTTCCAAATTTATATTATGGAAAAAATATTAGAAGGAGCTTCTACAAATAGACCAATTTTTTTTCAATGGAACAATTTTTGATCAATGGAATCTTAAAATGAAAATACATTAAGAAATAACTGGATTTGAAATTTGGAATTCTATTAAAAGTAAATATATACTACTGGAAACTACCAAAAACACTTTGGATTAATCTACCATAATTGACTACAATAATAAATTTAATGATATGACTGATCCATAATATGTGCTATGTGATAAATTATTATATCTCATTTCTTCCAATAAAATATCTAATGTGATTTCAGACACTTTATTTGTTTCCCATAAGGGAATAACAAATGTAAAGTATATGAGATTAAATAATTATACTATCAAAATATGATAACATTAAGATTAATCCTGATGAGCATATTTTGAATATGTATCTTAGGTTCAATGAAATAGTGAACACTATTATCTCTCTAAAAGGAGATGTTACTGGAAAAGAATAAATCATGAGGATTCTTAGATTATTACTTGATGGATGGAGATGATCTTTTTTCTCAATTAGATGATCACATGACATCACCAAATTACCTGTCAAATGAACTCATTGAAAAACTAATGAGGTACGAGTAAGAGATGACTGTCAATATTGAAGAGGATGAACCAAATAGGAAATTTGTAGCCTTTAATACTACGGCATTTATGAATAAAGAAAAAATAGAAGGTACAAACCTTTACTGAAAGGCTGAGTAATGATGAATCAATATCATATAGTGATGAAGGGATGTCTCAGATGGCTAGATGATTCAAGAAATTTTAATGGAAGAAGATGTTTTTTAGGGAGCACAATTATAAAGGAAGATATAATAACAAGGTTAGCAGAAAAAAATACATGAAAAGAATTGAAAAATCAAATGAGATTGTCGGCTATGAATGAAAAAAGAGGGGACATGTCAATGCTGACTACCTAAATTTAGAATACCAAAGAAAACATTAAAAAAATTAATAGAAGTATACAAATGATAAGAACCCACTTGGAGGGCCTATAAAGGCATCTCCAATAAATCATAATCGTCTCATGATGAGAAATATGACCGAAAAAATGCGTTTTATGAAAAACACGTATAAGGTAACCATAGATTCAGCTGCACAAAATTCTAATTATTCAAAAAATGAAAGCGAGTATGAAAATATGACAAATGATGAACTATTTGAATATTATAACATGAAGGAAGAAACATGTAATGAACTAAAAGATAAATATATATCTTTAAAGAAAGAAAAAGCTCTTACTAAAACTATAAAATCTGAACTTACTATCAAAAAGGTAAAGAATGCTAAACTGATCAAGGAAAACAATAAATTAAAAATGTTTAATGAGCAATTAAAGAATGATATAGAGATGTTTACCAATGGAAATGATACACTTACTCAAATTCATGGTAAATAGACAACTCTTATGTACACTTCTGGTATTGGATATCAGTAAGGACATAGAAACCTATCTAAACCACATTTTGTAACTAAATATGGAAAATCTCTTCTTCAACCTTAAAATCAAAATTTTGATGCTTGTACCAGTTCTAAAAAATCATTTACCACCTATATCTTTTCTGGACTAAATTGAGTATACTTTTTATATATGTTTGGTAATTATTTTAGGAAATCCATATGGAAAATATGGGTACCTAATGCATTAATTACTAATTTCACTGGACCCAAACAAGTCTAGGTACCAAAATCTATTTTTATATGATTTTTATGTAGGAATGCATTTTGAAGATATCTTGTAAGAGTTGGTGGTACAGGGATAGTGGATGTTAATGACAAATGACCAGAGATCATTTATGCTTCAAGAACCTAATCGATATTGGTGGTGGATATTTGACCTTTTGTGATAATGCTGAAGGAAAAATAATTGGCCAAGCCTAAATTGGAATCTCTAACTCAGCTTTAATTTCAAAAGTATTTTTTGTTGATGGATGATATTATAATATGCTAAGTATTTCACAATTATGGGATGATGTATTTTAGGTAAAATTTTAAAAGGATTATTTCAATGTTTTTAACTGTAGAAATGAATTGGTATTTTTCCATTTTAGAAATGAAAATGTATATTATGTTAACATGGATTATTTAGATTCTCAAAATGTTTCTTGTTTAATTACATTTCATAAAGAGTTGTGGATTTGGAATATGAGATTAAGACACTGTAATGTACACTATCTTAGAAAGAATATTATAAAAGTACTAGTCAATGATATACCCAAACATGAGTTTCCAAATGACAAAGTCCTTAATCCATACAAAATGGCTAAACATCACAAGATATCTTTCAAATAAATGAATGAATTTTAAACTTTTCAACCTTTAGAGTTGGTTCATATGGACTTGTTTGGACCATCTTGGGTTTCTAGATTAAATAGGAAGAATTATGTCAATGTTATTGTGGATGAATATTCTTGGTATACCCGGACTTATTTCTTAGCACACAAAAGTGAAGAAAATACTTAATCTTCCATGTATGCTAAAACTGTGGAAAATATATGTGGACAAATAATTAAATCATGAATAATTGATCATGGCCGTGAGTTTGAAAATTAAGAAATGAAATATTTTTTCTCACACAATCGATATATTCATTACTTCTCTTCCCCTTTGACACATTATTAAAATGGCGTTGTAGAAATAAGTATTAGAACATTATAAGAGATCGCTACCACAATGCTAAATAAATATGTTCTACCTATTTACTTTTTTGATGAGTCTATGTATACAACATTATATATAATTAATAGGTACTAATTAAACCTATCCCAATGAAGACTCCTTATTAGTTATGGACGAATAGAAATCCCAAAGTTAGATATTTCAAAATTTTTGGTTTCAATGTCAATATCCTTAATTCAAAGGAAAATATTGAAAAATTGACATCCATGAGTGATGACGGAATATTACAAGGTTACTCAGACAATAGAAAATATTAAAGAGTATTTAATAAAATATCTAAGTGTGTGTAAGAATTTGTGCATAACAAATTTGATGAAACAGATCCGCATGAACCTATGATCACTCTATACAACCTTGACGGTAACATGTTAGACCTTGAAATAAATACAAAAACATTTAATCCTCCTATCATTAAATCTGATAAATTGAATAATTCGTTCAAATATTTAGAATATGAACGCGATGAAGCCAAACCTATAGACAAACCAGATGTTATTAGCAGCTTCTTTTCTAGACCAACTTGACTGTTCAGAAACATCATTTAGATGTTGTTGTTTGAGACATCGGTAAGGGGACACAAAACACAACATCTCTAAAAAATTTGGTTGAATATCAAGATTTTGTGTCACAACATAAACCTAAAACCATTAATAATGTAATAAAATATGAATTTTCTGTGATAACTAGGAAAGATGAACATAATCAATTTGAAAGAAATAATGTTTGGAATCTTTTAGATAGAACCAATGACACCTTGACCATAGAAACTAAGTTGGTGTTTTGAAAAAATGTAGATAAATCTAGAAATATTGTTAGAAACAAACCTAAATTGGTTATAGAAGGTAACATTCAAGAAGAACACATTGACTATAAAGAAATATTTTCACCTATTGCTCGATTTGAGGGCATCATATTACTACTTTTTTTGGATATTCATTTTAATTTCAAACATTATCAAAGGGATATAAAGTGTTCATTCATAAATCTATACACAATTAAGGATGTTTTTTTGAACAACCCATATTTATACAAACTCTCATTTTCAAAATAATGTCTTCAAATTAACAGAATATTTATATTGTTTAAAACAAGGTCCAAGAGCTGGGTATGACAGATTAAATCGTATTATAATTTCAAAAGCTTTTACAAATGGAGTTTCATATCCTAAACATTTTATAAAACAAAATTCTTAAGATTTTTTAGTATTTCAAATCTATATTTATGATATTATTTTTGAATCTTCAAGAAATTATTTATGTATTTTCTTTTAAAAAATGATGTAAAATTAATTTAAAATTATTTTAATGGGTGAACTAGAATTCATTCTTGAATTTCTAATTTTTCAAAATAAAGAAGGTATCATTTTAAATCAATGTAAATACACAAAGTTATATTTTAAAAAGATTTGTATTTTATATAATTAAATATAGTGACAATCCAATGATAACTAATTCAATGTAGGGTCTTGATAAAGATGGTAAATTTTTTAATCAAACCAATTATAGAGGAATGATTGGGAGTTTTCTAACTTGACTACTAGTAGGCCTGATATGATATTTAGTGTGTGTATGTATGCCCGTTTTTAAGATAATCCCATATAATCTCACATGAATGCTGTTAATAGAATTTTCAAATTCATCTAGAATGCTATCAATTTAGTTTTATTTTATTCCAAAGTACAACCATTTGATATAGTGAGTTATTATGATACTAATTTTGGTGGGTGATTGTTAGATAGAAAAATCAAAACTAAAACATGTCACATTTTGGGAAAGTCTTTTGTTTCATGGTTTTTTATGAAACAAAATTCTATTGCATTACCTACTTCTGAAGTTGAATACATAGATGTTGGTAGTTGTTGTGAAAATATTTTGTGGACGAAACACAATTTTCATGACTATGGATTCAATTTATATATGTACCAATTAAATGTGACAATACAAGTGCTATTAACATTTAAAAGAACCCAATTTCTCATTCTAGAACAATACATATTTTTGTAAGAAATAAATTTTTGAGAGAACATTATCAAAAGGGTGATATAACATCAGAATTTATTAGCACTGAATATCAGCTTCTAGACATATTCACTACGACTCTGAACTTGGAATGAATAAAATTCATCAGTCATTAGTTAGGTATGATTAATCTGTATGACCCGGTGTCTTCCTTTCTATTGATATTTTTATATAAAATTTCCACACCGACACCATTTTCATGCTAACACCGTTATCATGCCAAAACTGTTGTATTCCCGACATCATTGTCTTGACAAAACTGTTGTCCCACTGACCCTATTTTCAAGCCGACACTGTTGTCATGCTGACCCTGTTTTCATGCCGACACCATTTTTGTGCCGACACTATTAGTGTTTTACAATGTTTTTTCACACCTAAAGCATTAGTGTTTCACAAAATCTATCCCAGGGACAGTGATGAATCTTTATTTCTATACATTGTTTTTATGAAAACAACAATGTTTCATTAATTACCTCGAACCCAATTCACGATTTTGTCATTGTGTTATTTCAAAAATCGCTAAATGATATTAATATGAATTCATCCACTCTAATTATTTAATGATACTCTATCATTCAACATCCACTATTTCTCTTTACCCCCAATGTTTTACCATTAGACTACAAGACTGAACTAATCAAAATAGAGCATGTGAAGAAAGCTCTATAAGATGGTGAGTCTTGTGATTCAAAGAGACAAGAAAGTGAATCAAGTAAACCTTTAGGTCCTATAAGTCCTAGTCTAGAAGGTCATGTTGTAAAATCAGAGAAAGTAGTACCAGTGGATTGGATTTTGATGTGATAATATTTATTTAAGAAGGCTATACAGATCAAGGATTTCTTGACAGGTTTGCAAATAATTACAGATCTTTCTACCCAAACTGGTATAAGTATTTTATATGAATATGGATATTTTTTAGGAAGGGAGTGACATTTATTGGGTAAATTATGTAGTAAAATGGAAGAGAATCTCATTCACCTCCTGACATTGGGATGAATTTCTTAAGGGTCCTCACGAAGATAGGTTTGATGATTATCAGGGTGCCTTTCCTTCTAAAAGTGAATTATTTTTTATGAGATAGCTCTGAAAGTGCTAATTATAAATGAGGAATATAGGAGACAGATTTCCTCAAAATTTAATGGTGAGTGTAGAATCATATTTATTTTTATTCAGCACCAGATTTTTCAAAGGAAAGAGGAATTTGCTTTTATCACGTATCAAGATGTATACTTAGTGTATTTTTTATAGAAAGAAGTTAAATGGAATACATGCAGATATCTGATGGTGCACATTAATTAGATGATATAACCTGGTTTTAAGTCAAATTCTCTTTTCTTCTCTAGAATGATTTCTTCAATTCTATAAGAGAAAGGGTATGTCAGTGAAGATGGTGATGTTGTACTTAGTGAATGTAGTAAAATCATCTTAAGATCTGACATCTGGAAGAGAATGAAAATTTATTAGAACCCATGAAGGAAGGAATATGTTGGTGATAATGATACACTATATGAGAAGATCAATATGACATTTCATCAAGTAAGACAAAGGGATCAAGTGGATCCTGATCTCGGTCTAGATGAGAAAATAATTTATTCATTAGATGAGGAGAGAGAGCCTGCTACTCCTATCAGAGATGTGTGATATCTCTTCAATGATAGATTTGACCCAAACACTACTGGACCAAAAAAATAGTCTCTAATAAACCTACAAGTATTATATAAGACATACAGTCTCATGAACTTGTTCATCAATCTAATGGTAGTGTTGAAATAGAAGTTAAATGATGTGTAGAATATGTTAAAAAATCTAGTGAAGAAGAAGATGAAGAAGAATAAGATCGTAGTGGGGAAAGTTGTTTCAGAATCAGGTAGAGAAGAAGAATATGAGAAAGTTAATGATGGAGTTGGCATGGAAAATAATAAATATGGGGATAAATAATAATGTAATGAATGTTGTAGTGATAATGAATCTGTTTATCCGGATGGAAATCCAAATGCTGTTAGGATGGATGTTGTTGAAGCTAATATTGGTTTATCTATTGAGGGTAATGTTCAAGATCAAAATGTTTCTCCTGATGAACCTATTTATAATGTTTTATATTCTATAAAAAGGACTCTACATAAGACGAAGCAACATAGACATGAAGAAATGACTGAGCGAGGTCAATTTTCCAAGAAGGCTGACACGGAGGGCATCTTCAAGGAATAGTTTCTCAAGTTGATGAAGAGCATAGAATCGGAAGAGTAAAGCTCAATACTCTTACTCCTTTGTATTTTGACATTATGGCTGAATGGGTGAAAAATCCTGGATATGTGGCACTGGGATTCGAATTGGAATATTCTAATGATGAACTCTATATACTTGTTGGAAGAGAACTAGTGGATGAGACATCTTCTAGTGAATATGTCACTAAGGATGTTTTTAAAAATTTCAAACAAGACATATGTGCGTCCATAATAAATTCATTACAATATCAATTGAGGAATGCGATTGATGAATCCATGAGAGAGAATACCTAGGTTATTAAAAATTTGTAAGAAATCCAATCTATGGTTGTTAGTGTAATGAAAAATTGGATCTTCTAATTCTACTCCTACGTCAACTAGTGTGTCTCAAGCTAATGCTTCTTCGGTTTCAATGATGGTGATTAAATAAATTCAGGAAAATTAAATTAAAAATATAGATACAAATGGGATAGGAAACATGATTCTCATGAATGAAATGAAGAAGTTATTCACTAGCCTAAATGCCTTGGAAACCGAGTATTGGAATACCATGGAAACTATCCTGAAAGGACATGAAAATATTTTTACACATTTTAAAGCTCTTGAGTTTTACAATATAATAAAATATATTAAGGAACACACCTCCTTTTTTCTTGGTTCAACCTATGTTCCGTCTATTCAGTCTACCCAGTTTGTGGATCATGCTACTGTTAGTTCATTTTTTAAAGAAAAACAGAAATCATTAATTGATAGTATAACCAAGGTTGAGGAAACTTAAGAGAAGGTGCATGATCATAGAAGTAATATAAAATAAATTCCTCATAGACTGAGGTAGATCTGACCAAAAGGATTAATTATTTTCTCTCCAAACTCAACACAAAGCATCAAAAGAACAATATGATTAAGACTTTCGACATAAATCTTACTCTTCTGCAAGTTAAAATGGCTTCAAAAGACCAGATTTCGAAGCTAAAAAAATCCACTCCCTTGTTGGAAAAGTTTATTGAATACAAAAACGATGTTGAAAAGGAAGTGAAATATAGTGGATAGATAATTGAATAATTCAACACGTTATTAAAACCACATCTCAAAGTTCAATGTGAATACATTGTGCTACCACATGATGCACCACATAGCCCTGTTGGTTTAGTGCCTGCTCAACCTCCAATGTTAGTTTCTTAGGATTTATCTCAAATAAGACCAATCATGACATAAACTATTCATACTTGGATTATTTCTCTACACAGACCTACCTTAGATTCAATTGATCTCGAAGGAGTGCCACTTCCCCTAAAAAAATCCACTCATAACCCCTTGCTTCATAACCTAACCCTCTTGATGGATCATCCATTAATCATTATGATAAGGGGAAGGAACCCCATTACCTTACCATGTAATGAGGAGTTATTTTTCTGATTGGGCTGAATCATTGTACTTTTCCATGATAATTCAGTTTACATTGTTTATGAATGCTATTTCTTGGCTTATACTTTTCTTTTTTAGTGTTCATTTCACCCTCCTCTTTTTGCTAATCTCGATAGGGGGATAATTATATAAGCAACATTATTTTAATCTTATCTCTGATAAATTATTAATTGTTTACATTAATCATTATCCAATGGTACTTAATAATGCCATGATATGTGATTATGAAAAATTGGGATATTTTTTTCCCATAAATATTGTTGGCCACTATCTCAAACTATAATGGTTTTAATTATCCCAAATCATTTAATATATTAACATATATCTTACGTCATGTGAGATACAATATTATGTAAAAGAATTATCTCGAATATTAGATCATTTATATCATATAACTATTTATGTGTGGTCAAGTCTAAACATGCTTATAGCTGATTATATATGCGCAATTAGGAGTATTTCCATTCTCTAACTTTGTTGAATTGTAAGGTAGACAAATCGTCTAAATTTATCTAAGTGTGTGTCACTGGCACAAATAGATAGATGACTCACTGATAGACATATAAATCATTAACAGGTAGTTTAAACAGGAATATGTTCTATGTATGTGAAGCTGACACCATTGGAATAACTCACCATTGGACATAACACTGAGAGACAGATGACTCACCATGGCATATGACTCATAGTTATAGATGACCTACCCTTAGTCCAGCTGACCTATCATTGCATGGTGCTACTAACGCAAGGAGTCACCGTCATTGGAAATGAGTCACTGTTGGATCAACCATCTCACTGATTGTAGGACGGAGTCACCATTGATATGAGTCACCAATAGTTCAACTATCTCAATTATAAATCATTTATCTCAATGATAGAAGGATACACTGATATAAGGAGACACTAACAGACGAGACACCGATAGAATATTTAAATCATTATTTATTAATAATCGTTCTAATAGACTTGTTTATAAAATTTAATGATACTGAAATATTTTACAATTAATTGTAGGACTTTTAGCAGACTATAGGATGTATGATGATCCGATTCACATGGAATGTACAAGAAATTTTATAGCCCTCTAAAATAAGATGTATTTCTAAAAGGGAGAAGACATAAATAGAACAAGATAGAGAAATGGTGGTGCATGCCTATGAGATAGATATACTAAATAAAGTAAACTCTCATGCAGCCACTGTGAACTCAACAATATAACACACTTGGTGATATGAATGAAGTTGAACATCGAATTGACCAACTATTTTAGCTTATCAAAGAAGGAGAAGAATATTCCTGTAGATGGAAGCTAAAGTATGATAGTCTATTTTTTCATCTTCCAAAAGAGAACTCAAACCTTAATTCATCAACATCAAACAAGTCCAGAGCTACAATGCATAACACATAAATCCATCTAAACCAAACTATTCATATTTATCTCTATTTTTATCAATTTTTTTAATTTTTTAGCAGTGTTTGTATATATCTATTACACAGACACAAACTATAATGCATAACTAGGGGATACTTGATATCCTATATCTCACAATCTTGATTTCCATTTTAATCCCATGTAGAATTCTAGAAGAGGTTGTATGTGACCTATTTGTAGTTTCATTCATTAGGAACTGTGGTATAGGTCAAAGGTGACCTGAAAAACCTGTGTGCTATAGTGAACCCCAATCCAATATGTAGATAAAACAATTTATTAATTTAAACTGATTGGTGGAAGGTGATCACCATTTTGGAGTGGATTAAGTCTCCGCTTGAGAATGAACCTCTTGTTTTATATCAGAGGTGTTTTTACAAGTTATTATTAAACTGTTTTATCATACATTACATAAAACTAAATTGAACTCTGATCGTTAGTCATAGAATACGTTTATAACAGTATTGACTTATTAGATTAGTTTCAGAAGATCTATTACTTATACTATTAATACAATACTGAACATATAAATATTTAATGAAATTAATTTTATAGTTAAGATCTTATAAATTCAGTACTTCCAAACATGGATGTTGAATTTTAAATATTAGGGGAGCTTCAAATAATACTTTTCATAGAATTTTTTTATAGATACTCAATTCACCCCCTCTTGAGTACTCTACATCGACCAATAGTAACACGTTCACATAATATTTTCTTGGGAATATAATATCATACATGGTCCATTTATTGGTAACATGTAATTTTTAGTAAAGTCATTGACCCATAAAGAGTAAAAAATATTGATTTCACAAAAATTGATAGAAGTGTTTGATGGGGGATTAAAACAATGATATATGGGAGAAAACACAACTAAAACATAAAATAATTTAATTATGATACTATTTAGACCCATCTTTATCTAAAATTATAATTATAAAATTTTTGACACATTTTTATATAGAAATTTATTTATATTAATTTATGGATTTGTGTAATTCCAAGAGTCCTCCTCCTATCACTTTGAAAAAAGAACCCCTTCCCTCTCTTCATTATAAATTTTTAATCCATCCAACTCATCCAATCCATTCATAATATTGTTATAAAATTCCATTAACTGGGATTATAGGTTTTGGACTTATTTGAATACCATTACAAGGGTCCTTAATAAGTGATATTAGGAATTCCACTAAAGAGTATTTAATTATCTTTATCTAATTTTTCATGTATATACCTTTTTACACTTTCTATAAATAAATTTTACACATTTATAAAAAATATATCTACTATCATAAATAAACATATATATTATTCTGATATTGTTATCACAAATTTACATCACTTTTCCAACAGTGGAAAATTTAAAAACATCACTGTTTTGTACGAATGATTTACCATCTCCATGTATTAGTGTAATTCGTTTTTCATCACCACTCTACTCGATAGAATATAAAAAAATAAACAATAATAAAAATTCATATTAATTATATATTAATTTTTATTTACTTATAATATCATATATACCTTTATGACATTCCATCTTTTGGAAAATAATAATTTCAGTTGGGCGTATGTGTGGACTACCACATCCACTAAGCAATGAAACTCTTTTTTCATTAATACATTACATGAAAGGTAATAATGATTTAATTAATGAATATATAACCCTAAACTGAAATAAGAAAACTATAATGGTTAATTTTAGTTTATAACCTTTTTATTGCATCCATTTCAATGTGAAAAAATAATATTCATGTGTATGTATGACCAATTGTCTTTAAGAACTCTATAAATTGTTTTTCTATCTCGTTGTTTTATGGGAAATATTAAATATAAATATATTTCATAGTAATGATATTAATATAATGTATAAAATTATATATATTATTTATCGTGATAATTATTATAGGGAAAAAATAATGAATCAAAACACACATGAAAATATAGTAGTTAATACCTCTAATAATGCTAATAATTAAATAATAATTAAAAATAGGTGACAAAAATGTTATAAAAAGTAATATATGATATAATAGGTAAATTTTTCAGGTATTTATGTATAATAAAAATTAATTTATTATAAATGTGTTTAAAATCACTTACAATCAACGTCAAACTTGAGTTAATGGTATTCATCTCAATTTCAACTTCATTAACACATGTTTGGTATCATGAACCAATCTAAATTTACGTTGTATAAATACTACCGCATTGAGGTTTGTATTATTAATATAAAAATTTTATTGATTATTAAAATTTCAAATTTGTTTTAATATTCCAATGGTATTCAATTTTAATTTTATAAAAGAGGAAAGAATTTAGTTTAAAATATATTTTTTTGGACAACATTTATTTAAATTATTGAAATCATATAATCTATCCTTCATAAACTCCATCTATTTTATTATCTTATTTATATTTAATTATTTGTTTAATAATTCCTAGATATTCCAATCATTGGAACATTAATTAATAAATAACATTATTCAATGAAAACTCAACATTATTTCACTTTTTGATTTGTTATATTTTTCTTCAATGTTAATATTTTCAATAATAATTTTACCAATGAACATTGTATTTACTCAAATTATTTTTTGGACCATTTTATTATATACATTTTTAGTTCATTATTTTTAAATTATTCCTCCCAATATGTTCTAAAACATTAATTTTAAAAATTCACGACCAAAACTCAAAAAGAAATTTTTTAATGTATATAATTTTAATAAAAATGTATATTACCAAAAATATTTTATAATATATAGATCCTTCTAAAATTTTACAATGGTATTAAAAATAAAACTAATTAATGTATAGTTATTTTTTTGTTTATTTTTCCATTTAATCTATTGTAAAAAAAATCAATATTTTACTACAAATTCGAGTTTTCTTATGAATTGATGGCTATATTTTATTAATTATTAAATTTATACTCTGTTATATTTTCATGAATAAGTCACCTAATTAACTTCATTTTCCTTGGAATTTAAAATTATATTAATTATTGATATAATTCTTATCATGGATATTATTATACCCTAAACCTTTATCTATTTCTATCTGTTGTGTTTTACTAATAACGTCATTTTATTTATTATAGAAATCATTATATTTAATATTATTTAATCAATAAAGATACTTATTGAAAAGGAATATTGTTTTTGAATTAAATTTATAATTTATATATGAGTAATTCTTTGGGCATGTATCTATGAGTGTTCCATGGTTGTAGATAACCCCTTAATGCATCGACGAGACTAATGAGACAAACCTGATGACTTGCCTTACTGAATGTGTTTTTAGTGTATACATACCCATAAATTAAGCATTCTTCACACAAGTATATGATTGTATAGATAACATGATATATATTATAATGATATAAAATATTAATCATTCATTTATTGACAATCTATTTATTATTATCCATGATTTTTCTCCACTAGTATTATGCAATGATGCTTTTTGTACACATGTTATTGATTAAATTATTATTTTCATTATTTATCAATATTATTCATTATTCATAATTTATTCATCATTTCATACACCATAAAAAACTATTATAATGAATCATTGGTCACCCACTATTTTTTTACTATCTCCTTGATATGAAGGAATCTTTTAATGAATTTAAGGATGGGAAATATTTATGTTCACTATATTTTATTTTTTATTTCCAATAAAATATTTAAAAAATGTTTATATTGTATTTAACTAGAATACTAAATTTGTATACCCTATTGGATATTATAACTTGTATTTCGTATCAATTACATAAATAAGACACCTTATTTTGGTTACTGGAGTTTTGTTGGGTAAATGAATGGTTCCAAATGGATAATGATTATCATTTGGTTTCAACATAAATTAGGGGATTTAAAATGATTCATAAAATATGATTAAATTCATTTTTATATTTTAGAATGATGTATTATTATATTAATGTTAGTGAAATTATATTCAATATCATTCCATAAAATATACCCATATCTCCACTTATGATATATCAAAAATTCATCACATACATAAAAGATTTAGATAATATCTCATCCAATATCAAAATTAAACTAAATAGTCGGTGAATTTTTTATATTTAAGCTAATATTTTATTGTATATGATAAATATATAAATTATATCCAGAAACTCCTTTTTGTATATATTAAGAAACACTTTATGAAAAATTTCAAAAACTAGGTCTTCATATTAAATAATATGTAATACTTTGTAAAACATGTCCAAAACCCAATTTTTATAAACTCTAGAAACACATTTTTGAGTAGTTGTATGAGTAACACTAAATCCCCTTTTAGGAAAATACCATGAAACATCATATAGTAATTTTTACCATTTAAATTAAATCAAAATTATTGAATGTATAAATGAATGTGTAGATAATCCACTTGATAACAATTTGATTACTCAAGGTATAAAGGGAACTAGAGTGATATCCATAAAAAACATGTATCTTTATACATATTACCATGGTATAGATCATATAAATAATTCATTTTCTTATAATCACATTTTTGAAGAAGTAAAATAACCGTGGGAAAAAATGTTTGTAAATCTCATATAACTATTCATACATTTGCAATTCATTGTTAATATACATAACATTTCAATGAATATATAAAATCCCATTCACCTATTTGTACGTGAAAACCACATACCTATCATCAGATATAAAAACGCATTATATTTCCTATATATGTATGGTCAAATGCTTCATTAATCTATATTAATAGATGATCCATAAGGAAAACTCAGTATATGATAGAGAAATCCCAACTTTTTAAAAGCTCTAACTAATGATAGGATCATCAAAAAAACCAATAACACCTTCATTATCTAAAAAACAAGGCTTATATATTATGTGTATTTATATATGAATGCCCTCATGATCGATCTATCCCCATCATCATGTGTAGTGATTTTAATATTTGAACCATGCACCTTTAGTTTTCCAAAGGCAAACTACATGATACTCCATGCGATATACTTCACAGTTCAGATATTGTATATCAAAAAAAATTTCCACATAATTATATTAAATATCATGATAAAACAATCCTATCATTATTTAACCAAATATATATTCTCAAATTATTAGACATTGTAATGAATAGAAGTTAGGGATAACAAAATAAAATATATGGAAAAAAGAATTATCATTTCACATCACATGTTTATGTAGAAAAAATTAAGTAATAAAAAATAAATATTTTCATCTCTAAAACATGATTCATTTTATATTTATAAATAATAATGAATATTAACTAAAGAATATATAAGTGTATGTATAATTGTTTAATTTATATTGGAGTACTCTATAATCCTCTAGATTGAAACCCATTTAGTATTTTTTTAAAATTATTACATCTCAATTTATTTTCATGAATATATTTGTGTGACCTTTTAATAAAACACTCTTATTAAACTATTTATTTAGTAACATCTATTAAGAAATCCAATTTGAAAAATTTTGTGACATTTGAATCATATTAACAATGTTTAACAGAATCATACTATTATTCAAAATCATTAACAACATAATATCTAACATTACATTATTAATTAATTTTTTTATAATAAACACATTTTTATGTTCATCCCCACCATCGTCTTCAAACACTATTAATTGAACACATTCTCAAAAAATAATTTGTTAACAGATTTTTTCTATTTTCGGTAATATTTTACTAAAATACACTATGTATTTTATGATATTATGTTGAATCCAGTATTAATTTTGACTGAAATAATCCTTTATTTATTTATATTGATCATAAAAATCTATAAACATACTTTATCTTGTCTCTTAAAAACTAAATTCATCTTATAGTATCATGTTAAGAGACAAAAAAGATTTTATTAAGAAATAATATTAATTTTCATTAGATTAAATATTTAGCAAATAAATTATTGTATCAATATCTTATATGCATTTCTATAAATTTAGTTAATTACTCATAATTGATGATATTATTCATTAAACTAATCCATTAGTGGTGGTATCAAATCCATCATATTTTTAAAAAAATATGGATAAACACTTTTATCCTCGATAACATTAAAACAAACATTACCTTATTTACATAAAATTTAAAGTTTCCGGTAAAAAATAAAACATTTGTATTTCATCCACCATCTCCTATTGTCTATAATAAAATATTTTTAATAAAAAAATCTCATAACACATAACAAAAACAAGGATACTATATAAAATTTATAGACAGATCCAACATAAGATGATTCCACTAATTCAATTATATGACTCATCAACCCTTGATTTACTAATTTAAATGAAACTAAAAGTTAATTTAATTCTAACCCATATTTTCAACTCATGTATATTTGTAACACTTGTAAAATATATATTTGGTATCCTAAATTGAACTATGAAATGATTATAACGGCACCAATTAATAACATGGGATCTCAAAGAAGATTCTTAATAACTTTTAAGTATCCTAGAAAATTGCATCATACAAAAACTATAATTTCATATTTCCACCACATTCAGTTTTTTATGACCATGGATTACTATTTAATGAAATATCAAGGGACTTTACACCTATGTTTTATTTTTATGGGTTGAATTGTTGCTGAATTTGATTTTTCAATAGAACACCATATCCTAGACCATACATGCCCAATTCAACAATCCTTTCCACATTGAGAATATTAGAAAAACATTTATCAAAACCCATTTTTAATGTTGGTACATTTTATATGATAATTCAAAAAAATTATGTCTCCAAAACAAGACTAATTATAATCACTCAGTCTCCCTAATTCATTTATGAATTAAATCACATTGAGTATATTCGGAGGGGCTAAAATCACAATGGTCCTTTTTCATGTGATTCCATTAAAACATCAATTTTTATTAATTTATTTTTTCATGATCGTAGATATCCAATAACTGAAAAACATCGAGATAAAGTAAATTTTAAAGTTGGTATTTTAGGGAAATTTTTTTCATATGAATTGTTCTTAATTTTCTAAACAAGCCTACAAATATTCTACGACAGAGATTCTTATATTAAAAATTTGATCCCAGTGTCATTTTATAATATTATTATTCCATTTATTTACAATAAACGGTTTTATTAGATGGGAATTATTTTTATACTCATATAAAAATATTTTTTAAAAGTTAACCCTAATAAAATGATAAATTTTTTACATTTTATCATATCAATTTGTTGTAAAGATCCACAAATCCTTAAAAAATGAGTATGATTTAGTGTTTCAATAACAAAAATTTATTTTATGAATGTCATTATAAAAATAAATCATCACACCTGGATTTTTGAATGTAAACTCTTATCTGAATCATCCATATGGATATTGATAACTCCATTACATCTGTAAACATATATTAATTGGGAGTATTGGGAGATTGGAACACGTAAAAAACCATCACGTATGAGAAACTAATCTAATTAGTGTCACAAATTCATATTTTCCATACAAATCTAAGTCCCTAGTCACCCAAATTAATCCTGGCCCAATGGCTTGAATGATCATGTTCATGAAGATTGTATACATTATAAGGAACACTCGGTATTTTAAAGGGTTTTAATTTCAACATATTATTACATGTTATTCCTTCTATGTGCATACATTCATAAAATATTTTTCATTTAGAGTCATTTTCCTTATTCAAAATCAATTTGTTTAATACTTATTTATATGTTACACATTAAACAACCGATTACATTTTTTACCAAACCAAAATAAAATTCATCAATATTCATACACATCCAATTTCATCAGGATATAAAGTTATAAGAAAACCATTCATGTAATGGCCTACAATAATTTGAAAACAACAATCCAATTAAGAGTAGCCTCTGAGTGAGTAATAGATAACCCCAAATATTCTAAATAATGAATAATTATATAGATACATGTGAAATGTTTCTTAAAGTCCCTCAAACCCTGGATAATTCACTTAAGATATAAATTAATTCCATTATATTATTTACATAATATATGTATAAATTCTAATTAACACCTTACATCGAGATCAAAAACCCAAAAAATCTAATGCTAATAGTGAATAAAATAGAATCAATTATCATACTAATCATAAAACTCCTTAGGTTTATATATGATAACTTATAGACATAGTTTACCTCATAATGATAAAGTATATAACTGTAAAACCCCGAGATTTTATGAAAAATATTCTTTTTTATATTATTAATGTCTTGTGTTGTACACTAAACTAAAAGGATCTTGCACTACAAGCATCCCTTACTTGTCTTGCATTACACGCAATCACGACCTTCCATGATAGCGTGTGTAGTATGCAATACCGAGTTTCACTAAACGAGATATTATTATAATATTATTGTGAACTAGCCGTTGTGAATAGTAATACCCAGTTTTTGAAATTTTATAAATTTTATCTTTCAAAATAGACTTCACTTTGGGATTCGGAATATCGAAATTAGCTTTGGGTGAAATTTTGGTACTTTTTGGATAACTTTCATATTCTGATGAATAGTGAACATTACTAAATTTTAATTAAAAACAACTTTTTTAATCGAAATAATTAATAGTGATAAATTATTAATTTGAGTTTTTTTAAAGTATATTTAGAATATATTTTTACAATTTAATATAATTTTCTTCATTGTATGTAATTTCACATTTAAACCAGACGTAAACAAGTGTCAGTCTTTTGATAGTTATTATCTCTTAAAAACACGCTATTTGTTTTGACGACGAGAATTAATTTTTAAATTAATTAATGCAACTGATATGTTTTCAGTTTGATAAATTAGAAATCATTTTTGAATTCATAATATCAAATATATCTTAGGCCTAAATTTTGGTATTTTTCTGGAAACTTTCATTTTTTTGATGAATAGTGAAACTACTAAGTGGTAGTTAAAAAATTGAATTTTTCATAAAACATAATTTTACCGCTTCTGTGAGTGGAATTTAGAAAATCCGAGAGACACGGTTAATATCAAAGACTAAAATATAGTTTAATGAGATGAAAATATTTTTTGGTGATTAGTAACTGTTTACTTTTATTTACCACGGTTAAAAGTAAATAGGATAATTAAGGGTAAAAATGATATTATTATTACCCTAACACATGTCCTAATTCTATTGGATAAGTGTAATTCGACCAAAAACATCCTTAGGAATAAAATATGACCATTTAGGCCCACTTGGAATAGATTAGGACATTTAATATTAATTTATTTAAAGAAGGTTTAAAATAGTTAAAATCAAAGTTTAATAAGTAAATATTTTTTAATATAGGGTTATACATAAGATAAATTCGACTATAAATATTAATTAGAAATCTAATACTATTTCCCACATAATGGTATTTTATTTATAATTTTTATACATTAAATAATTTAATTTATTTATGACACAAAGATGATGCAATGATTATCTTATTAATGAAATACTGACATAATTGATTTCATAAATACCCAAATAAATGTAATTTGATACTTTTTATGAATTAAAATAATTTTATAGGTTAATATGACATGTTAGTATTGATTTAGTAAATTTTTTTCGAACTAATAATTCAGTTATTATTTTCACAAAAATCAATTACCAAATAGTTTCCAAATTGACATAAAATTGTTTTTAAAACAAGTATTATATTATTAATTGTTATTTTATTCTTAAAAATCATTGGTTCGGCAAAATGACTTAGATAATGTTATATATATTAATAATAAACAACTTGGGGTTCTTTCGTCTTGTTATAGTAACTTTATTACCCATATAGTGTAAGAAAACAAGAAGACACGGTAAAAGAAAAATTATTTAACTTAAGGTTAAATCTAAATGATAAGGTTAAAATAGAAACCTAAACATGTCTAAATTTTATTTGATGAGATTATTTCGACCCATACCCACCGTAGCTTCTAAATAACTCAATTTGGAGCTATTAAAAACCGAATATTTCTTTAAAATAAAATAATTGTTTTAGTTATTCCAAAGGTGCCCCTCTCCTCCCTTATAAAAGGAAACCTCCTCCCTCTCTTCCTCACAACACTTTGTGCCTTCAAGCTCGTCCAAAACCTAAAAAATTATCTTCTCCACCTCCATAGAAACATTATAGAGGTCCTTCTCTTCTTAAAAGACCAATATTAGTTCCCGAAGAGGAGGTCTCAAAGAGGCGCTTCAAAGAAGAGGTAATGTCCATTACCGATTCTTTCAACTTTATTTCTTCTTCCACTTCTTCTTATTTAGTTGTTTAATTATCATGTAATAACATCAGTATCAATAATATACTGATATGTTATTATAAGTATGAAACAACCATATTTCACCATCTATCCATCCTACGGAAAACGAAATCACCGCGCGTGCGTACGTACGGAATACCGTCTCCACGCCGTGGTGTAATCTATTTTCAACCACCACCTTACTTGGATGGGTATAATGGTGAAAGTAATGAATATATATGATTATTTTAAAGTGATATTGATTCTAAAATAGTATACATACACTCCAATACAATTCCATGATCATGAGAATGATATCATCGCTCGTGCGTACGTACGGACTACCGTCTCCATGAACGCGATGAGATTCATTTTCCATGATTAACCATTCAAGAATGATTATAAAGTATATATAATAAGTAATAATGAAATATATGACATAATAATTTTACTGTATTTATGTATATATATATATTTATTTCATCTACTTATTTCCATTCAATACAATAAGGAAACGAAAACAGTGTTCATGCTTACGTACGGCCTACCGTCTCCATGAACGGTGTATTTCTTTCCATTTATCGATCCATTATATATATTTATATTCTAAATATATATTATATATAAATCATGTTTTACATTATAGATGTAAGTAATCATGATCTATGTAATCATATGAATAATTACAAGTTAAAACACGAATGAAAAATGAAACGATTTTACCCAAAATGCTACTTTAACATGAATTTATAAAAGAATGGGTATTATAATGTCATAAGTGAACCATATATGATATAATAACAATGAATATGATTCTGTAATAATTCAATGACATTATTTAAATCATTATACAGGAGGTTCGGATCCATACGAATCATATTGGACCCAAGGTAAGGGATAATTTATCAATCTCATTTTTATCTGAGACTGTTTTTTCCTGAGTATTTACTGGGGTCATCTTTATCATCCAAGCCCATGTTTTCTAAAAATGGTTTCTTTTTTGTTTAATTTCCTTTTTAACCATTTTTTACTTTTACTACCTGGTATGTAAGGAATCTTTATTGTTTATACATTACGAGGTACTTTTTGACTTTTCTGTAAAAAGTACAAGAAGAATGTTTTTTTAACATATACGGCATGAAAGTATTTTTACGGTTTTATAAAGACATATTTTCATGAAGCTTCCTCAAAAGTATTTCATGAATATTTTAAACAAAATATTTTTCTTTTAAAATTTCATGACGTTTTGTGAAAAGAAATTGATTTTGAAAAAGAAAGGATATTTTCCTCATTAATTCATTTCAAGTGTTTTATCAAACCCATTTTCCATCTAAGATGACATTATTTTATATGTGTATGTTTCAAGTATAAAGTCTCTATGACTTACATGGTTTCACCTTTCTCATTATGAAATGATATCTATTTATTTTATATGGATTATGTGATGATGGGATGATGTTTATGAAACCCATTTTATTTGTTGGGTTATCATGAATGATGTATTTTTATTTTGTGTCACAAGTTAGAATGATTTCATTATGAGATGGGTGGACCTATATCTCCCTCCAATGCATTGGATAAAGATTTATATCTCATGAGATAGACATGGATGGAATGGAAAGTTAAACAGGTTCAGTAATACAGGACTGGAATGAGGAGTGAACTCGATTCAAAAAGGGACTTTGTCCACTAAGATGGTCTTGGCAGAAATGCCTTGGCTACTATGGAAATCATATCATGTGATTAATGGTTGACACAATTACATGTTTTATTCCCATGCTATTTTATCATGATTTATGTTCTATTATGATCTATACCTTATATACATCCATGTTTTATGTCGTTGCTCAAGATTTTGATGTTTAAACATTATGTTCATGTTTTTAAGTTCAAATGTATATGGTATGTTTTATTTTATCCATGCTCACCCTTACTGAGAATTTGAGCTCACCCTTTTTATGTTTTATTTTCCCCCAGGATTAAAAGAAAGGTTTTAGGTAAGGAAACAAAAAGTGGAAGATCATTATCGGAGATGATGAAGATCTTTCACCACGATTAGAAGATTATATTCCGAGTTTCCAAAGACACTAAACTATTACGGTCCTTGTGTGTTTGTTTTTGTTATGTACTAAGTATTCCGCAAAAGTAATGTAATGTCCATGTACGTCAGGCTTCGGGTCTCAACAGTTGGTACCAGAGGAATGGTTTAGTCAACCTTTGGAAACTAGGATGCGAGAACTTTAGTGAGATCCCTAGAGATATTTCTGAGGTATGTCTAGGGATGACCCTATGGTTAATAATAAGTATAGGTTATAGTCCTAGAATTGCACTAACGATCTTAGAATTAAACCTAAGATGTTAGATATTGAAGGTACTCCCCCTTTATTATGTTGTTTTCCCTAGCATGATTGTTTCCTCTCATACTATTCTTTTTGGGTTTTAGACGATGTTTAGAACCCGAAGGAACCGTGTTGATCAATGTAATGGACAATGCAATGACTTTCCTCCTGCACAAACCAATGTTATGGGAGATGGAGTGAAAAATCGTATTGCTATACTTACACAAGATATGAACCATTCTGGACTTCCAAATGAGTATAGAAGGGAATTATATTCTATTGAGTCCTTCATGAGGCGACGTCCACCTTCTTTCAGTGGGTCTTCCGATCCACTTGTTGCTGAAAAATGGATCAGTACCACAGAAAATATATTTTCAGTTCTTCAATGTTCAAAACATGATAAATTCATCTTTGCAGTATATCGTTTGGAAGGTGAAGCTGATCAATGGTGGAATCTTATCAAGAATACGAGGCCAAGAGATGAAATTGAGTTCATGGAATGGGACGAGTTCAAGAACTTATTTTTCAATAATTACTTCCCTCGTATTCTTCGTAAAAAGATGGAGAAAGAGTTTCTTGAACTAAAGAAAAAGGATGATGAATCTGTTGGTATATACGAAGTGAATTTTACAAGGCTTGCATGTTATGCATCTGGCTTTATCATCCAACCTGAAAGTAAAGTTGATCGATTCTTCAGTGGCTTAAAACCAAGTCTTCGAAGGGCATTAGCTATAAGAGACTTCAGTAGCTATGAAGAAATTGTGCGTTGTGCTATCAAGGTAGAAATGGAAGTTGGTGTTAGATATCCATCTCATTGTTTTGACAAGAAACAAAAGATGGACTTCAAGGAGAAATCTCAGAATAATGGTGAAAAGAAGATGAATGTTTCCTTATGCTCTATGTGTGGAATGAAGCATGGTGGAGATTGTCATAAAGGGAATATAAAATGTTTTAAGTGTGGAAAAGAAGGTCATCGAGCAGATGAGTGTCGAAGTAATGGAAAAAGGGTGGCTAATGATGTGAATAAAGAAAAGACTGCAGAAAACGCACAACCGAAACTTCAATGCTTCAAGTGCAAGGAAATGGGGCATTATGATAATAAATTACCTAATGTAAGGGTTAGTGATGATCGACATGAGAAACTACTTAAGGAAAAGGACAAGGAGAAGTCACATGCGATCACTATTCTCAATGTTGAATATGACAACGATGTGGGGGAATGATTAAGTGTTTATGTAATGGGATTCCAAAATAACGTTGTATATAGTATCATGGAATATTTGAATATTTATGTATTAGTCTATTGTGGGTTTCAATAATTTTATGGTACCAGTAACCATGGAAAGTGATTGAGATATTTTTGGAAAGAAGATGATATGATAATAATGAAGGGATCTGAATAAAATTAAATGTTTGATAGTATTCATGAGCTCATGACTGATATAAGGAGAAGGTTATATCATGGTTTGAGTATATAGAATTTTTGGATTTTGGTATGTGGAAAGAGTTAACTTTTGACATTATACATGTTTTCACTAAGGTTCAATGTGTATTCATTTTTCAAGAGAATACATGATTATGGTATTCACATGATTGGAATGTGACCAACAAGATAATGGGGGATAAATAATGGTTGGTTGATGACATTTCAAGTAATCATTTTCATTATACTATGAGCATGGACCCAAGTATTTATATAAAGATTAAGATGGAATATGTTGGACATAAGATAGTATTGTATAAGGATAGAACTTTTTTCGATATTATTAATGGGATGTTATAGTAATGTAGTTTTAGAAAAAGGACAACCTGTAGGACGGGCGACAACCCATCACGTCAGACAAGGCTGTGGGAATCTAACCCACAACTGAAGTGCGACTGGCTTTTATCGCCTACCACTGGCCTACAGGAAGTCCCTGTTTAGTAGAAACTAGTTTTATTATATTAAGCAGCATGATACATGAAGTATAAGTCCATTTTAGGAACCATATATGATTAATATCACTATAGATTGACTTATGTATATTTAATAACTTTTGTTAACCTTTTTTTTGAGACATATGGAATGACCTGTCATTCTATCACACGATCTGCTAACACTTCACGAATAACAAATTCAACATCATTTCTTTAAGAAATGAAGTGGAAATTGTTCAAGGCACCAACAACAGTGAGATTGTACCAAAATAAAGTAAGTATTTATTTTTAGTCAAATTCTTCAACTTTAGGGAAATGATCTAGAAAACCAAAAATGTTGTCCTAGTGACCTTATATCGGATGAATTAGATGGTTCCCTAGATCATCACAAATTTATGGCTTTTTATTGTTGTCTTTTTCATAGCCATGTTTTCTACCACTCTCCATCAGAACATGACGGTTAGATTTATCTTCCATATCCATATTTTCACATATGTTCTCCTATGATGAAACCCAATGATTAGTTAATTTGGGTAACCGTTACGTTTCATACTTTAGTTTTTAAATCCAAGTTTTCATATTCCTTTTTACGATGTGGTTTTCTATTAAAGAAACTTTCGAGTAGTAAACCATTTATAACCCCGACGAATTTCGAGGGCGAAATTCATTTTATGGGGTGTATAATGTAACACCCCGAGATTTTAGGAAAAATATTCTTTTTAATTTAATTGATTTCGTGTGTTGTATGCTACACCAAAAGGAGCTTTAACTACACGCATCCCTTACTTATCTTGCATTACACGCAATCATGACCTTCCACTATAGCGTGTGTAGTACGCAAAACCGAGTTTCACAAAAAGAGATATTATTATAATATTATTATGAATTAGCCGTTGTGAATAGTAATACCCGCTTTTTGAAATTTTATTAATTTTATCTTTCAAAATAGACTTAATTTTTTGATTCGGAATATCGAAATTAGATTATGGTGAAATTTTGGTACTTTTTGGATAACTTTCATATTCTGATGAATAGTGAAAATTACTAAATTTTAATTAAAAACATCTTTTTTAACCGAAATAATTAATAGTGATAAATTATTAATTTGAGTGGGTTTAAAGAATATTTAGAATATATTTTTACCATTTAATACAATATTGTTCATTGGATGTAATTTCACATTTAAACCAGACATAAACAAGTGTCAATCTTTTGATAGTTATTATCTCTTAAAAACAAGCTATTTGTTTTGACGACAAAAATTAATTTTTAAATTAATTAATGAAACTGATATGTTTTGAATTTGGTAAAATAGACATCATTTTTGAATTCATAATATCAAATATAGCTTAGGCCTAATTTTTGGTATTTTTCAGAAAACTTTCATTTTTTTTGATGAATACTGAAACCACTAAGTGGTAGTTAAAAAATTGAATTTGTCATAAAACTTAATTTTACCACTTCTATGAGTGGAATTTCGATAATCCAAGAGAAACGGTTAATATCAAGGACTACAATATGGTTTAATGACATGAAAATACTTTTTGGTGAATAGTAACTTTTTACTTTTATTTACCACGGTTAAAAGTAAATAGGTTAATTAAGGGTAAAAATGATATTATTATTACCCTAACACATGTCCTGATTCTATTGGATAAGTTTAATTCAACCAAAAACAACCTTAGGAAAAAATATGACCATTTAGGCCCACTTGGATTAGATTATGACATTTAATATTAATTTATTTAAAGAAGGGTTAAAATAGTTAAAATCAAAGTCTAATAAGTAAATCATTTTTAATATAGCTTTATACATAAGATCAATTCGACTATAAATATTAATTATAAAGATAAAACTATTTCCTACATAATGGTATTTTATTTATAATTTTTATAAATTAAATAATTTAATTTATTTATGACATAAAGATGATGCAGTAATTATCTTATTAATGAAATATTGAAATAATTGAAATTATTAATACCCAAATAAATGTAATTTGAGAATTTTTATGAATTAAACTAACTTTAATGGTTAATATTACATGTTTTTATTGATTTATTTAACTTCTTTAGAACTAATCATTCTATTATTATTTTCACAAAAATCAATTACCAAATAGTGTCAAAATTTACATAAAATAGTTTTTAAAACAAATATTATATTATTAATTGTTATTTTATTCCAAAAAATCCATGTTTCGGCCAAATGACTTATATATGGTTATATATATTAATAATAAACAACTTTGGGTTCGTTTGGCTTGTTATAGTATGTTTATTAACCTTATAGTGTATGAAAACAAGAAGACACGGTAAAAGAAAAATTATTTAACTTAAGGTTAAATCTAAATGATAAGGTTAAAATAAACACTTAAACTTGTCTAAATTCTATTTTATGAGATTATTTAGACCCAGCCCAACCTTATCTTCTAAATAACTCAATTTGGAGCTATTAAAAACCGAATATGACTTTATAATAAAATAATATTTTTAGTTATTCCAAAAGTGCCTCTCTCCTCCCTTATAAAAGGGCACCTCCTCCCTCTCTTCCTCACACCACTTTGAGCCTTCAAGCTCAGCCAACCCCTGACAGATTATCTTCTCCACTTCCCTAGAAACATCCTAGAGGTCCTGGTCTTCTTAAAATACCTATTTTAGTGTCCTAAGAGGATGTCTCAAAGAGGCGCTTCAAAGAAGAGGTAATGTCCGGTTCCGATTCTTTCAACTTTATTTCCTCTTATAATTATTATTCTTCAGTTGTTTCATTATCAAGTAATAACATCAGTATCAATAATATATGGATATTTTATTATAAGTATGAAACAACCATATTTCACCATCTATCCATCCTATGGAAAACGAAATCACCGCGCGTGCGTACATACGGAATACCGTCTCCACGCCGTGGTGTCATCTATTTTCCACCACCACCTTACTTGGATGGGTATAATAGTGAATATAATGAATATATATGATTATTGTAATCTGATATTGATTCTTAAATAGTATACATACACTCCAATACAATTCCATGATCATGAGAATGATATCATCGCTCGTGTGTACGTACGGACTACCGTCTCCACGAACGCGATGAGATTCATTTTCCATGATTAACCATTCAAGAATGATTATAAAGTATATATAATAAGTAATCAGGAAATATATGACATAATAATTCCACTGGATTTATGTATATATATATTTATTTCATCTACTTATTTCCCTTCAATACAATAAGGAAATGAAAACAGCGTTCATGCGTACGTACGACCTACTGTGTCCATGAACGGTGTATTTCTTTCCATTTTTCGATCCATTATATATATGTATATTCAGAATATATATTATATATAAATCATATTTTACATTCTGTATGTAAGTAATCATTATCTATGTAATCATATGAATAATTACAAGTTAAAACACGAACGAAAAATGAAACGATTTTACCCAAAACGCTACTTTAACCCGAATTTACAAAAAAACGGGTAATATAATGTCATAAATGAACCATATATGATATAATAACAATGAATATGATTCTATAATAATTCAATGACATTATTTAAATCATTATACAGGAGGTTCGGATTCATACGAAGCATATCGGACCCAAGGTAAGGGATAAATTATCAATCTTGTTTTTATCTGAGATTGTTTATTCGTGAGTATTTACTGGGGTCATCTTTATCATCCAAGCCCATGATTTCTAAAAATGGTTTCATGTATGTTTAATGTCCTTTTTAACCATTTTTGACTTTTCCTATATGGTATGTAAGGAATCTTTATTTTTTTTACGTTACGAGGTACTTTTTGACTTTTCCGGAAAAAGTACAAGAAGAATGTGTTTTTTAACGTAAATGGCATGAAATGATTTTTACGGTTTTATAAAGCCATATTTTCATAAAGAGTCCTCCAAAATATTTCATGAATATTTTTAAAAAAATCTTTTTCTTTTAAAATTTTATGACGTTTTGTGAAAAGAAATTGATTTTGAAAAAGAAAGGATATTTTCACCATGAATTCATTTCAAGTGTTTTATCAACCCCATTTTCCATCTAAGATGACATTATATCATATGTGTATGTTTAATGTATAATGTCTCTATGATTTACATGGTTTAACCTTTCTCATTATGAAATGATATCCATTTTTTTATATGTATTATGTGATGATGGGATGATGTTTATGAAACCCATTTTATTTGTTGGGTTATTATGAATGATGCATGTTTATTTTGTGGCACAAGTAAGAATGATTTCATTATGAGATGGGTGGGACCTATATCTCCCTCCAATGCATTGGGTAATGATTTATATCTCATGAGATAGACATGGCTGGAAAGTCATGTTAAACCAGTTTAGTAATACAGGACTGGAACGAGGAGTGAACTCAATTCAGAAAGGGACTTTGTCCACTAAGATGGTCTTCGCAGCAATGTCTTGGCTACTATGGAAATCATATCATGTGCTTAGTTGTTTCCACAATCACATGTTTTATTCCCATTCTATTTTATCATGATTTAGGTTCCATTATGATCTATGCCTTATGTACTTTCATGTTTTATGTCATTGCTCAAGATTTTGATGTTTAAACATTATGTTCCTGTTTTTAAGTTCAAATGTATATGGTATGTTTTATTTTATCCATGCTCACCCTTATTGAGCATTTGAGCTCACCCTTTTTATGTTTTATTTTCCCCCAGGATTAAAAGAAAGGATTTAGGTAAGGAAACAAAAAGTGGAAGATATTTATGGGAGATGTTGGAGATCTTTCACCATGATTAGAAGATTATATTTCAAGTATCCTAAGACACTAAACTATTACGGTCCTTGTGTGTCTGTTTTTGTTATATACTTAGTATTCCACAAAAGTAATGTAATGTCCATGTACGTCAGACTTCTGGTCTCTACAATAACCATTAATAATATAAATAATTTATAAATTATGAATAAATCTAGTAATGAACTAAATAAATGTAAAGTTGATATATTTTTGCACTTGATAAACTGTTTATGAATAATTTAAAATCATTTAAATTATTAACACTGTATAAATAAACCAAATGTTATGGGAATTCTAAAATTTTATTAATATAAGAACATGTTATTTATTTTCCTTATGAAATGAATATATTAACTTTTATATGGAATTGAATATGAATATAAAATATTATTTGAAATATAAAAATTTTATAATCCATGTGTATTTATTGAACCATTTACATAATTGAAATATAAAATATTGAGCAATTTTTACACATTGATTATTTTACTTACTAAAAACATTAATATGGTTTAAACAATTAACCATTTATGGAATTCAATTTCAACATTTCAAACTATGTAATTACGAAAGAATCATAATTTTAAATATATTCTCTTTTATAAGTATTTTTTATTCTATAATTTAAAAATTTCCTGAAAATTATGGTCGTAAAATTCCATACATATATTTTCTATTTAAGTAATATGTTTTGTAATACAAATTTAAAGATTTATTTTAATAATAATAAATAATATTATCGAATAATAATAAAATAAATGACACCTAAACAATTAATTAACTCTAAAAAATTATAATTAAATAAATTATAAATATCATTATAAATTAAAAAATACCAAAAAACCCAATATTTCCCTTAATTGATAAGCTATTTATTAATTATATGATTCAATTCAGAATTCAAATTTTTAAAAACAAAATTCTTCTACATGATATTTAATTATATATTAAAATAGATGTATGTGAATAATATTCCATAAAACTTTATAAATAAACCAAATGTTATGGGAATTCTAAAATTATATTAATATAAGAACATAATATTTATTTTCCTTATAAAATGACTATATTATCTTTTATATGGAATTGAATATAAATATAAAATATTATTTGAAATATAAAAATTTTATAATCCATGTGTATTTATTAAACCATTTACATAATTGAAATATAAAATATTGAGCTATTTTTACACTTTGATTATCTTACATACTAAAAACATTAATATAGTTTAAAAAATTAAACATTTATGGACTTCAATTTCGACATTTCAAACTATGTAATTACAAAAAAATCATAATTTTAAATATATTCTCTTTTATAAATATTTGTTATTCTATAATTTAAATATTTCCTGAAAATTATGGTCGTAAAATTCCATACATATATTTTCTATTTAAGTAATATGTTTTGTAATATAAATTTAATGATTTATTTTAATAATAATTAATAATATTATCGAATAATAATAAAATAAATGACACATAAACAATTAATTAATTATAAAAAATTATAATTTAATAAATTATAAATATCATTATAAATTAAAATATACCAAAAAACCAACATTTCCATTAATTGATAAGCGGTTTTTTAATTAAATGTTTCAATTCAGAATTCAAATTTAAAGAAAAATTATTCTACATGATATTTAATTATATATTAAAATTGAAGTATGTGAATAATATTCCATAACACATAAAATCCTTTTAGTCCCATCAATTATGATTTTTTACAAATCCATACCCTGTGATATGTGTACTGAAATATATAAGTTTAACCATATTAATATCATTTACCATGGATTATGATATGTCCTGAATTAGAGTTATACAACATGCATGAGGACATGTTCAAGAATAAATCATAGTACATTAAGACTCAAATAATGAATGATATTATGTAATATTTACCCATATTAAATTGAAGTCATATATTATAATAGGAACTGATATTTATGATGTGATACATAACTTTATACTTTCTAAGGTGGCTCAATGTTATCATAGTCAAGAGTAACTCATAACAAAAATTACGATATAAAAATACAATGAATTAAATTCATTCATTTTATATGAAATCATATATAGTTCAAAATGATCCTTTTACATTCAGTGATATCAATTATCATAATACCAATCACTATTCAAAAATATGATTGTATTATACGAAACCCTGTATGATACATTATATGACCTCATATTCTTGATATTTAAATCAATATTTTCAGAATTATGAACCATGGTGATGATATAATATAAAAATTGGGTTTCTAATGATTTAATGAAACTCATTCAAGAGAGTGGAAGTACTTTAAAAACTTTTTTTCAAAATAAAAGGGGCATAAAACCAAATCCATCTATAAAAATGAAATAATTAAACAACATACCTTTTACAAGTTGAGGATCTATTTTTTTAATCAATGTGGTCTACTAAAGATCCCTTAATGTTTTCCAATAAAATACCTCCTCTTCGATTATCAATGGGCGCACTTTAATCTACGATTAATTTGGAAGGACCATCCTCAATTCCACAATATTAATGTGTCTCATAAAAGATATGGATGGGGGTGGATGTTATCATCAAGAGAATATATTAGAGGATAATTAAGATCAAACCATCTATTTATCAGGGTTACTACTTAATTATATATCCCTTAGGTGTTCTTCTAGATTTACCTAATATTAAATCATTTTATATGAAATTTATGTGCAAGGTATGTTGTTAAAAAACTATTATAGCCTCATATGGAAACATGAATTCAACATTTGTTTACATTGTGATCATTCATACATCATAGGTATTTATATTATTTTTAATTGAATATTTTTTAGTTATAGTTATTATCATTAAGTTTCTATATAAATCAGAATATTAAACTATTATTAAACAAAATGATCCACTACAATTTCATACTTCCAAAAAAAAATTATTGGTTAAAGATATGTTATGATAAATAATAATATTACTTCTGATAAAAAATATCAAATGATTATATACAGATGAAATTCATCACATGTATAAATGATTTAGGTCATATATCCCTCAATAAGGTCCTTAAAAACACCAAAATGTTTTTTTTACCTAACCAGAAATGATAAAAATGACACTAAAAATTCAAAATAGCATATGAATGATTATAACATGACCAACATAGTATCATTATAAAATGCTAATATTATTATAAATTTAAAAAGATTATAAATACCCATTTTTTATTTTTTTAATAAAATTATCTTAATGAAGCACATGTAGTACAACAAACATCATACAAGTAAAAAAATGTAACAAATTGTCCCATGATGCTCTCTAATACTCATATCCAAACACATTTTCCATATACATTAATTGAATTCTTGTTCCACATGGGCTGGTGTTTAGTACTAAAAGATCGAATAAAAATGGAGGGAATGATTTATCCCTACATGAACATGATACAAGGATCATTTATAGGATGAAAAATATAAGTTGAACACTTTCCATAATCAACAAAAGATAGTTGTAATGATAACAATAAAAATTATCAAGATAAAAATCCAGGGTAGAAGTCAAAAAAAGGGAGAAAATTTGAAGCAACTACTCCCTATGATATGAGTTAGATATCCTTCAATCTCACCACTATATATTTATACTCCTCTAATGTGAACCTTACCGCCTCATGGAATATCCATAACATTTCCTACATCAGATGACAATATATGGTCTTTAGAATTATGTGGGAATGTATAGGGTGGGAGACAAACGTGCATTGTAGGATCCCACCAAGGAGATCTATATTATCTCTATTTACACCAATCGCAATATGATCGATTTTAAGAAAACATGCTGTTATATGTACTTAAAATATTTGATAATAAAATAATTGAAAATTCATCCACTTTATCAATAGTTGTAAAAAAATACATGGTAAACAATTTCAATGTAGATTAATAATTAATAATTTAGTTTTATCAAATACAGTAAATATTATACATATATTCCAAGCCAAATAAAAATGGAAAAAATTCCTAGGATCATCATTTATTCATTTTTAGGTCACTAATTCCATGAAAATATGTAATATTTATCATAAAATCAATTCCTTAGAACATAAGGAAAATGAACTAAGGGAACACCCCATGACTGAACCCCATACAATGTCAACATAATTTCCCTCAAAAACTCATCCATTGGAACACAAGAGGACCCCATGAGTGTACCCCTACATATAAAATTGATAAGGACTAATACTCAATTCTCTATCAATGTACACACATATTCTTATGTGTTGCATTTATAAAAATATGTAAAAATGGATTTCACATTTCAAAAATAGTTCTATCCTAAAATAATCATAAAAAACTACATTGAAATATAATACCAAAATCCATTTCAAAATTCTATAAACAACACATTTATTTTACCAATACTATGGGTAACTAATTTTTCTAATAACATTATTCACCAAAAAAATGTATCATACCAATTCAAATATTAAAAATTCTACAAACGATGAGATATATTGGTTTATCCATTATTGATAGAGAAATAACCACCCACATCAATCATTGCTTCCAAATCAGTATAAAAATATTCTACACAGATTTGAAAGAATATTAAAATAATGAAAATAGGAACTAAAAATGACTATCACATATCGTAATTGAATTTCATAATCAAAGGGGTCAATTGAGAGGTTATACCAACACATACCTTAGTAAACCAATGCAATACACTAAAACCAACACAAGGTTCATCATCATGAAGACGATCACCAAACAGATCCAAATGTTATAGTAGAAGCACCATTATATGATAAATAATTTGAATAACATACCCAAACACCACTATCAAACATAAAATTGAAACAAATGAGAATAAAAAAACCACACATACAAAAGGACTTGAAATTAAGCACACCATACATCAATATGCCAAGTAGAGAAATCCAAAAATAAAGGAATTACCCAAAATTTATATTTTAAGCCCTATGGATCATGGGAGGAGGGTGAAGAAAAGATGTATTCGGATTTAGGATTACACTACAATATAAATAATTCTGTAGAAATAATTCATATAGTTAGTAACCAATTCTTGTCATTAGTCTATCATTTTTAATGCACATAAAAATATTTATTCCTCTATTAGTAATCATATTAAGGGAATTCACAGAGTAAATTCGGTTCATTTATAAAATCATTTTCCTTCCCTAAAATAGGTTCTAAAATTATATTGACTTACAAAACATTTTATGAATCAAATACACCATATTAATTAGTCCTCCACCCAACACAAAATAGCGTCGCTAAAAAAACTAATATACTCACATCGATGAAATAAGAAACCATATATAATATCACTTAAACATTAAAGATATTGTAACATTAACCATGATGTCAAAATGTCCCTAATATAGGGCTTTCTATCCTATATAATTAAAATTGAAGAAGAATTAAATAATAGGATGGGATGCCACTTCTCCCTTAAAAATGATTCTCAATCCAATGCTTCAAGAAAATATGAACTCTTCAACAATTACACATTGACTACTAGAATAAAATTACCACTAATGGAATTCATTTAATTATCAATGATCTCAACTAGTTTATCCCCAATGAAAACATCACAATCAAATTCAATCTCCTCAAATCTTAGAACATTAGCGGGATATTGATGGTAGATTCTGAGATGAGATATGTGTAAAACTATATTGATGTCTATCAACTATTATGGTAGTTCTGAAAAATAAGCAACCTCATTGTTGGCCGTAGTGGACACTGAAGAGGGGGGTGAATTGAGTTCCAATTAAAATTTCCGTTCAAAAATACTTTTCTTAAAATCCCCCAAGTTAAAAACAAAGTTAAACTGTAGTGAATCTATATAGATTATAAATTATCAATTAGTTTCTCAAAGAGTGATTAGGTCTCATTTAATTTAATCTCCAGATTAAATTGACTTTTGAAACTGATTTACTCATTACAATATATATAAACACTTTCTAATTTAACTATCAATGTTTCTTTTATGTAATTTTGTATTTCAAAGTAACAACAGCGGAATATGAAACATATATAAATAGTATACTTTAGACATAGTTTAATATTCATAGTGGATTAAACCCAGAGGTTCAGTCTCAAGCCGAGACTTAGTCCTCTTAACCAATTTATATAATGTTGATCCACACCCTAGATCAAGGTTAACAACAGTACAAGACTGTCCAGACCACATAGGGATGTCTACCGCAATTCTTTGTGGGAAAAAAAACAATTACTAGTCCACACAAGGACCTCTTCCACAGTTTTTGTGGGTAAACAAGAGTAAACAATTTTGGTTTCAGGATTTTGATATCTTCCAGTTCAGCACAGGAGACAGTGTCTGTGAATGAGGAACAGAGTACACACACTGCTCAAAAATGTATGTAAAATAATTACTAAGAGAAAATGTTTCAGAAATAAGAATGCTATAGTGATTGGTAGTTCACCTCTCGACTCGTTGGATTTAGCATAGATGCTTCTGAGTCCTTCTGTGGTTTTGGTTGTTAAAAACAAAGTATCGTGATTCGGCTTAATGTCCTTCATTGGCGAGTGTGTTCTCTGATTTCCCGTGTTCTTAATATGTTCTTATGTAGTTCTGGATTGTGTGCATTGAGTTTTTTCCTTAGTTCTTGCAAATTCTTCTTTTTCAACTTCATCGTGTGTTCTTCAGTCTTTCACGTATATTCACGGAAGAATTCTCTTTCTATGCCTTTTCACGCATTCTCCTTTTTTACTACAGCTCTATCTTTCATTTTATTCCACGAGCTCTGGCAATGGGAATGATTAAAATTCCATAGGTACAAGGTGCGGTCTCCTGAAATTCCAACAACTAACATTAAATATCATTAATTGCGTTAAACAGATCAGTTATGACCGTTATAATTAAATTAGAATTTATAGAAGTTCAAACATCTTTCATGACTATCGGTGAGTCCTGAGATCGGTGAGACATTTAGAATCTGAATCAATTTCGGTTGCATCAGCATCACTGTCTCAACATCAGTGTCTCAACATCGTTGTCTCAACATCAGTGTCTCAACATCGGTGTCTCACCATCAGTGTCTTAGCATCGGTGTCTTAGCATCGATGTCTTAGCATCGGTGTCTTAGCGTCGGTTTCTTAGCATCGGTGTCTTAGAAGCGGTGTCTTAGCATCGGTGTCTTAGCATCGGTGTCTTAGCACCGGTGTCTTAGCATCGGTGTCTTAGCATCAGTGTCTTAGCATCGGTGTCTTATCATCTGTGTCTTAGCATCAGTGTCTTAGCAAAATGACTAACGGTGAGTCAAGACATGGAATTCTTACAAAGTGTCTGTTCAATCCAGAATACTTCCAGGTCAACCATAAACATACATTGATCATAGATAAACATTTTTAGATTTGATTTAAACACATTTAGAACAATTTGAACAAAAGACTAAAAGGAAATAAATAAATCTATGATTTGTGATTATTAAAATAACCATTCCACAGAGAGTTCAACAATCTCCCCCTTTTTGATAATCACAAATCAATGGAATAAATAAAGAGATAATATATTATTTAATTCATTATGCTCCCCCTATAAATATGAATATATGCCAAAAGATAAAACATGGGTAGTATAGCAACCAGAACATATATATAACTGATGTATTCTTCTCTTTTAACATTTCTCCCCTTGTGTGTACATGCATGTGATAAATAGCCATCATGGGCTCATATGCACATTCAGTTAACCCATCCAGATACATGATCTCCTTGAGTTCGCATATGCATACACGATTACCCTGTTTTCTCTCCTTGATTTCTCATGATTCCCCTGTTTACTCTCCTTGATTTCTCATGATTCCCCTGTTTACTCTCCTGTTTACTCTTTTTGATTTCTCTCCCCCTTTGGGATTATCAAAAAGAAGATATAAAGAATATAGGAAAGAATATTCTATACCAACAATGAGTACACAATATTATAGACAAAAGGCAATAGTTCAGGAAAACAAACACCCTATCAAAAATTGATAGTAATAGCTATTCCTCAGGGTGCAAGAGTGCATTCCCTTTAGCAGTAGGAGGAATTTATGGTCCAGAAGGTTGTTGGGTGGAAGGTGGAATTGGCCTTATAAAGAAAGGAGGTAGGATGACCCGAGCTGGACGAACTGTGGATTCCAAGGTCACATACTGTGAAGAAGGTCGTTCTGAAGGTTGTTGTTGAAACACTGGTCCAATAATGAAAAGAGCTTGAGAAACAGATATATGGCCGAGAGAAACATCTGATGATTGTAGTGACTCAGCTTTAGGAAAAATAATGGCTTTTTCTGGCACATGAAGGTAGGGTTTTTTCAAATTGATGAAGTCCTGAATGACTTCTCCACCGTACATCATGGCTTTTTTAAAATCATCCTTATTTTGCATGAAATTTTCTAAAGTGGGGGTCAAATCTTTTAACTACTAAACATGAGCTTTAAATTCTTGAGTCACTGGAGGGAGTCTCAAATTATCATCCAGTACTTTAAAATGATGATTCAACTCATGCTTTGTGTAGATCTTAGAGAAATAATGATCAAATTTCTCCATAATCTCCTTTTGATCTTTTGTAGCATCACCTGAATACAACTGTACCATTTTATGAATATGATCACTATGCTCTTTCATTTTCTTCAAAGAATATAAATCTAAAATCTTTCCAATAGCTGCCAGCTCTTCTCTAACAACATCTGTTACAATATCTAATTCACGACCAGTTATCTTGGTCACCTTGGCATTTCCATCCTGAGAAATAAATTGAGTATTCTCAGCATTTAACTTCCTCAAATATTCTTTCTTCAATTGTTCTATCAGATTTTTTAAAACGTCCAACATACAAAAGATGGTTGTTCTAAACTCACCCTACAGAGAAACAAGATTTATGCCAAACTCCATAAGTGTTTTATTCAAAGAGGTAATATGTTTGCCAATCGATTCACTATAATTGCATAGGTCTGGTTTGATAAGTGTTTCCACTCTTTGAACCAAATTATCCATAGAAAATTCAGATAATGTCAAAGGAGTAGGAGCAGGAATATGAGATAACTCACTTTTCACAGTCTCCCAAACAGATTGAATCAATTCAACCTTGAAATTATCAAAATCTGACTGAGCAATAGCCGGATCAGGACTACCTTGAGACACTGAAAGATCATGTCTGACATCTGTTCTTTGAAAAAACTCAGCAACAAATTAAGCCTTAATAGAATCACTTATGCCTGCAAGATCCACTTCTACACCTTCCTCTTCCTCTGGGTAGTCTAATCCTATAACAGCAAGACCTGGATGCACTTCCCATGCAGATTTTCATGAAGGGTATATAGGTTTCACAAACTGAGCTCCTCTAGAATTTTCAGCAAGGACTTATCCATCCTCATCACTCTCCAACCGTTATGTCCTCTTAGCCTCAGGGATATTTTCTTTCTCAATAGGTTGGGGTTGAGGGTCATCTTGGATCACATTTGGACCTTCAATAGTTCGAGCATTAGCATCATCATCATCAGCACCATTACATTCATTGTCACCACTACCACCATCACCATCAGCATCACCCTCATCAACATCACCACCTTCATCATCATCATCATCATCATTAACAGATATCTCACTTGAACTGTTTGTACTTCTCGATTCATACTCATCAGAAGTTGATTCATTAGTCTCTCCTTCTTCTTCATCATCTAAAACTAGATCAATTTCTGGTAAATTGAGTGGACTTTTTGAACCAAATTCCATCCTTCATCTCTTTGGGCTAATAGTATCAGGATCACTCCTTTCACTAGGAGATGATTTAACCTCTTTTTCAGCATTTAGATTTTCATCATATTCTTCTTCTTATTATATTCCATTATTACTGGATTCACCAGTTTCTTTAAGAACAACCACTTCCTCTTCTTCATCCGAATAGATCACTTCCTCACCAGGTTTTATGCTAGGATCTCTTACTTCGCTTGTTCTCCTTGGATGATCAGTAGGATTGAAGGACTCATATAACTTTTCATCATCATCAACCCAAGCTTTCTTACATGGTTTCCAACTGAGTTTCATCCTATTACAAATAACTTTGTTGAAACAAAAACTAACCGATGATATACACTCATCTCCATCATCCACACAGCCTAATAATTTCAGCATGGCAGAAATCTGTTTAGAATAAAATAGAGTTGTAGCTTTCTTTGAATGTTTTATCATCTCAACAATATGCTCGGAAAAATATCTTCATAGATTGATCTTTTCACCATTCAGAAAAAGAAATAGCAGAAAAACATCTTGATACTTTACTACATAAAAATCAACTTTTCTCGGACATACTAGATGTTGAATAAATTTGACCAGGATTCGGTTCTCACCATCCAACTCAGCAACAATTATCCTTCGCGATCCAAACTTCCCAGTCAAAAACTCTAGTGCTAGATCATAAGAAAAGTAATCAGTTGTGGGAGGAATATTACCAGAATAGTCCTCGTATCTTCCATTGTGAGGTACTCCAAGACATTCAGCCCATTGTTTTGACGAAAACGTAATCTTTTTTCCTTTTACTATAGAAGAAAATCTCGCAACCTCTACTCCATCCAAATCTATATCTAGGCTCAACTAGAACTCGTGCACCAACTTCGGGTAAAAGACTCTATCATTATTACAGAACCACTCCTTCCATCCTTGTGTTTCCAACACATTCAAGAGAACAGACTTACTAGATAAAAGCCATTCTGAACAAATTTCTTTTTCATCTATAACTTCTCGTTTTTCTAGCTCCGAGTTCACAGACCTCTACATCGTACTACTCGACTCACCTCGAGTACGCTTGACAGGTGAAGATCCTTTATATTCCTTGCTCTGTCTATTTTGCTTGGCCATTTCGAGGTTTGAGACAATTGAGAGTCTTGGAAAGAATCAAAAGGCTCGGGTTATAGAGAAAAGAAGAGGGAGTTCGGCGGGAAATGGATGGTCAACAGTCTTTAGATAATGGAATATCTGTGTGTCATTATTTGTATCATTTAGGGTTACAAATAATAAAATATCAATTAAGTAAAACAGCGTCGTTTTAAACAATAAAAACAATTTTGAAAATAGTATGACCCAATCGGTAGCACTAATATACTTGACAGGTCGGTTTGACCGATCAGTTTGATAGATCGGTTAGACAGATCGGTTAGACAGATCGGTTTGACAGATTGGTCAGACAGATCGGTTGGAAAGATCGGTTTGATAGATTGGTTATACAGATCGGTTAGACATATCAATGTGACAGATCTGTTTGACAGATCGGTTTGACAGATCGGTGAGACAGATCAGTTTGAAAGATCAGTTTGACAGATCAGTTAGACATATCAATGTGACAGATCTATTTGACAGATTGGTTTGACAGATCGGTGAGATAGATCAGTTTGACAGATCCGTTTGACAGATCAGTTTGACAGATCGGCTTGACAGATCAGTTTGATAGATCGGTTTACACAGATCTATCATACCTAACTCTTTTTTAATCGGGTTTAACCTTTCACAATTTATGGGCTTCATGAAAATGTTTGCTAATTGATGTTCAGTGCCTATAAACTCAAGAGTAATATCACCTTTTTGGCAGTGATCTCTCAAAAACTGATGTCTGACATCAATGTGTTTGGTTCTACAGTGAGACACAGGGTTCTTTGAAATGTTAATTGGACTACTGTTATCACAGTTAATGGAAATATGTTTAAAATCATATTCATTGTCCAAAAGAGTGTGTCTCATCCACAGAATTTGTACACGACAACTACCAACAACAATGTATTCTACTTCAGTAGTAGATAATGCAACAGAGTTCTGTTTATTACTACACCAAGATACTAAGGATTTTCCAAATAAATGACATGTTCCAGTTGTGCTCATCCTATATAAATTGCAACCAGCAAAGTCAGCATCTGAATAACTTATTAGATCCAAATATTGTCTTTTTTGCATAAAACAAGCCTTATTTTACATTGTGATTAAGATACTTAAAAACTCTTTTAATAGAAAGTAAATGATATTCTTTCGTGTTAGCTTAAAATCTTGCACACATACACACACTAAACATAATATCTGGTCGACTAGTAGTAAGGTAAAGGAAGTTTCCAATCATTCCTCTGTAATTGGTTTGATCCACTAGTTTCCAAGTTTCAACTGCATCTAATTTATATACTGTACTCATAGGAGTATCACTTTCCTTACTACTATCCAAACCAAAACGTTTTAAAAGATCTTTTGTATATTTACTTTGATTTAAAATAATATCATTTTCATTTTGGAAAACATGAAATCCAAGAAAATATTAATGTTCTCCCATTAAACTCATTTCAAATTCATTTTTCATAATATTTGAAAAATCAGTACATAAATAAAGTTTTAAAGATCCAAAAATAATATCAACAACATAGATTTGTACAATTAATTCATATTTAGAAATTATTTTAATATCAAGTGTTGGACCATTAATCCCTTTAGTAAAACTTTTTGAAAAAAGTAAATTACTAAGTTAATCATACCAAGCTCTTGGAGCTTGTTTTAAGCCATATAAATCGTTAGAATGTTTAAAAATCGATTTGGAAAATGAGTATTAGTAAATCCAGGTGGTTGTTCAAAAAAAACATCTTCAACAATAAAACCACTTATAAAATCACTTTTGACCTCCATTTGATATAACTTGAAATTCATATGAGCAGCATATGTAAGTAAGATCCTAATGGCTTCTAATCTGGCTACAGGTGAAAAGGTTTCCTCATACTCTATACCTTCTTCTTAACTGTATACTTGTGCAACTAGTCTAGCTTTGTTTCTAACTATGCTTCCAGACTCATCAACTTTGTTTCTAAAAACCAATTTTCTGCCTATTGTTAATGTGTCCTTAGGTCTGTCAACTAATTTCCAGACTTTGTTTCATTCAAATTTATTTAACTCTTCTTGCATATCCATTACCCAAAATTCATCATTGATAGCATCATTGACATTTTTTAGGTTCTAGATGTGAAAGAAAGGCTTGATGTTCAACCTAGATTCTTAGAGAAGCTCTAGTCTGTGTCCCTCTATCATGATTACCAACAACAGCATCCAAAGGATGATTCTTTAGAATCCTTGTTGATCTAGTAAAGGTAGGACTAGAAATTTCAGGTTTATCTATAGTTTTGGGTTCAACAGAAGCATATTCTGGAATATGTCCATAACTGGATTTTTTTTATAGTAGGTTTTTAGATTTGTCATTAAGGTCCAGAACAGATAAATCTTCTTCATGATTTTCAGGAGAGGTTTTAAGCTCATGTGGATCAGTTTCATCAAACATGATGTGAATAGATTCTTCCACACATTTGGTTCTTTTATTAAAGACTCTATAGGATTTTCTAGTTAATGAATAACCATAAAAGATTCCCTCATCACTTTTAAAACAAAACTTGTCCAGATTATCCATTGTATTAAGAATAAAAACATTGCATCCAAAGACTATAAAGTAACTAACTTTGGGTTTTCTATTATTCCACAACTCATATGGGGTCGTCTTAAAAACTGGTCTCATTAAGACTCTATTAATGATATAACAAGTTGTATTCACAACATCAGCCCAAAAGTAAATAGGCAGGTCATACTCATTAATCAAGGTTCTAGCTATTTCTTCAAGGGTTCTAATTCTTCTTTCTACAACTCCATTTTTTTGAGGTGTCCTAGGAGCAGAAAAGTTGTGACTATAGCTATTGTGTGAGTAATAAGATTCAAAGTCTTGATTTTCAAATTCATGGCCATGATAACTTCTTAGAGTTTTAATCTTAAGTCCACTAAGGTTTTCTATAGATTTGGAATATTTAATAAAGTAATAACAAGCTTCACTTTTGTGAGCTAATAAGTATACCCAAGTATATCTAGAAAAGTCATCTACTAGATCATAGACATAGTGCTTTCCATTTAAACTAGAAACTCTAGAAGGTCCAAACAAATCCATGTGAACCAACTCAAGAGGTTGAGAAGTTGAAACTTCTTTCTTTGATTTAAAAGAAACGTTATATTGCTTTCTCTTTTGACAGGAATTACAAACTTCATCATTTGGGAATTCAAGTTTAGGTAGGTCTCTAACCATGTTCTTCCTAGTTAGTTTTCTAAGTGAATGGATGTTGCAGTGTCCTAATCATCTGTTCCAAAGCCAAGACTCTTTATGAAAAGCATTTAGGCAAGTAACATTTTTCTATGAAAAATAATTTAAATCAACAAAATAAACATTTTCATTCCTTAAAGTAGAGAATACTAAAACATTTTTAGAATTAAAAACATTAGAAGAATCATTTTCAAACTTGACAATAAAACCATCATCACACAATTGAGAAATACTTAATAGATTATATTTCAGTCCATCAATAAATTAAACTTTGGTAATTAAAATTGAATCATTGTTACCAATTTGGCCTAGACTGATGATTTTTCCTTTAGAATTATCACCAAAGGTGACATGGACTCCATCAACCATGATTAGGCTTTTAAATCATGAGTAATCTCCAAACATGTGTCTCGAACATCTACTGTCCAAGTACCATATCATATTGTGAGAACTCTTTAAGCATGTTTCCGACAAAACATATTTAGATGGAAAATGACTTTAGTACCCCGATCTTCATGGGTCCAAACAGGTTAGAAATCAAAGATTTTGGTATCCTCATTTGTCTTATGGGTTTCATATAAATTGTAGAATCAACAGATTTTTAAAGATAAAAATTATTTGACCTATAACCATTATTATAACTAGTTGATGCATAGGAATTTCCATAAGCATAATATTGTCCATATTTAGGAATAAATATAGTTTTAGTGAACTGTCTCTATCCAGGTTGGTATCCCAAACTAGAAGTATATTTAGGTGCAACTTGCTTACCTAAAATTTGAGTTAGAGTATCTTTTACCATTGTGAGCTTTTCAAAGTCCTTTCTAAGTTTCTCATTAGACATTTTTAGTTATGTATTTTCCTTTAATAGTTGATCATTTTTCTCTTTTTCAATAGTAAGTTAGGTTTTAATAGTAATAGTGAGAGAATGTTGTTTTTTCAATGATTTTTATTTATCCATAAGATTATTGCATCTATCTTCTATCATATTATAGTATTCAAATAATTCCTCACTAGTCATGTTTTCCTAATCAGAATCAGATTCTACATCATCTCCACAATAATAAGAATTTAAATCAGGAGTATCTAAGGTTACCTCAGATGTGTTGGTCATGAAACACATGTTGACACAGTTTTCTTTCAGAATTATATATTTCATATTCACTCGTTCTTTCTTCAGAAGCTCTCCATGTGTCCTTCACAGTTTTCATGTACTTACTGTCTTTGTAGTCATATTTCTTCTTGAATTTCAACATTGGGAAGTCTTCATTAATGTGTCCTTTTCTTTTGCACCCGTAGCAAACAACTTCATCACTTCTATCTAGATTCTTCTAGTCCTTCTTCCATTGTCCCTTATTTTCTTACTTTCTTTTGTAATTTGATTTTTTGAAAAATTTCATCTTCCTATAAAAATTCGTAACCCTTCTGGCTATCTGAGCCATTTCAGCATCACTATCAGAGTTTGAACATTCACTTGTTGAACTGTCAGTTTGTATTTCAGTTTTTTCTTTGTCCTTGCTCTTCGAAGAAGTAGTCTTGAAAGCCACTGATTTCCTTTTTGGTTCATCATATTCCACTTTATTCACCTTGAGTTCTTCCTTATACATCATTAGTTTTCCCATAAGTTCTTTAATAGGCAGAGCTCCAATGTCACATGATTCTATGATTGAAACAGGTGTTCCTCTATATCAGTCTGGTAGACATCTTAGCATCCTCATAATTTGTTCCTTTGGTGGAAAATCCTTTCCAAGTGAATTCATTGTATTTATTATATCATTGAACCTGAGATACATATCAAAAATGGGCAAATTAGTTTTCATTTTAAAATTATCATATTTATTAGTATAAGTATTCAATCTCATTTATTTAACATTTGATGTTCCTTAATGAGAAACACCTAAAGTATCCCAAATTTAATAAGCAGTTTTGCAAGTAAATATTCAGGTAAATTCCTCATCTCCTAAAGCAAAGTACATGGCATTCATAGCATTAAAATTATTATTTTTAGCAGCCTTTGTAGGTTCATCCCAAGTTGTTCGTTCTGTTTCTGGAATATTATATTGAGACTCTATAGCAGTCCAAATATCAAAACCCATACTCTCTAAATGAATTTTCATTTTCAATTTCCACAGATCATAGTTTGAACCATTAAAGAAAGGTTCCATGTTAGTAGCAGCACCATCTAGTCTATAATCCATAAAAATATTTTAGAAAATAAATTTAAAGAGATAAAATTTAAAACTAATAGAAAATTAAGATCTTTAAAGATGAAACTAAAATCACAGTTGAAAAATATAGTATTTCAAAAATCCTATAACAAAAACATTCCTTTGATACCACATGTTGGTCGGAGTGGACACTCAAGAGGGGTGGTGAATTGAGTTCCAATTAAAATTTCTGTTCAAAAATATTTCTCTTAAAACACCCCAAGTTAAAAACAAAGTTTAACTGTAGTGAATATATATAGATTATAAATGTTCATTTAGTTCTCAAAGTGTGATTAGGTCTCAGTTAATTTAATCTCAAGATTAAATTTACTTTTGAAACTGATTTACAGATTTATAATAAATATAAACACTTACTAATTTAACTATCAATGTTCCTTTAAATTAATTTTGAATTTCAATGTAACAACAGCAGCATATAAAACATATATAAATAGTATACTTTAGACTTAGTCTAAAATGCACAGAGGATTAAACCAAGAGGTTCAGTCTCAAGACAAGACTTAGTCCTCTCATTCAATTTGTATAAAGTTGATCCACACCCTGGATTGGGGTTAACAACAGTAAAAGACTATCCAGGACACACAAGGACCTCTACCACAGTTCTTTGTGGGAAACAAAAACAATGACCAGGCCACCCAATGACTTCTTCTATAGTTGTCGTGGGTAAATAAGAGTAAACAATTTTGGTTTGAGGATTTTGATATCCTCCAGTTCAGCACAGGAGACAGTGTGCATGAATGGTGATCAGAGTACACACACTGCTCAAAAATGAAGGTAAAATAATCACTAAGAGAGAATGTATCAGAGTTTGGAAATCTCTAGTGATTGGTAGTGCAGCTCTGGACTCATTGGATTTAGCAGATACGCTTCTGAGCCCCTCTGTGGTTTTGCTTATTAAAAACAGAGTATCCTGATTCAGCTTGATGTCCTTCACAGGCGAGTGTGTTCTCTGATTTCCAGTGTTCTTTTTATGTTCTTCAATAGTGCTGGATTGCGTGCATAAGAGTTTTTTCTTTATATCTTGTAAATTCCCCCTTTCCAACTTCGTCGTGTTTTCTTCAGTCTCGCATGAATATTCACGGAATAATTCTCTTTATATGCCTTTTCACACAATCTCCTTTTTTTACTGCAGCTCGATCTTCATTTTTATTCCACGAGCTCCGAAAATGGGAATGATTACCTTTCCATAGGTATAAGGTATGGTCTCCTGACATGCCAACAACTAACATTAAATATTATTAATTTTGTTAAACACATTAATTATGACCGTTAGAATTAAATATGAATTTATAGAAGTTCAAACTGTTTTCATGACTATCGGTTAGTCATGAGATCGATGAGACATTTAGAATCTGTATCAGTTTCAGTAGCATCAGCATCAGTGTATCAACATCATTGTATCAACATCGGTGTCTCAGCATCGGTGTCTTAGCATCCCTGTCTTAGCATCAATGTCTTAGCATCAGTGTCTTTGTATCGGTGTCTTAGCATCAATGTATTAGCATCAGCATCATAGCATCGGTGTCCTAGCATCGGTGTCTTAGCATGGGTTTCTTAGCATCGGTGTCTTAGCATCGGTGTATTAGCATCGGTGTCTTTGCATCCGTGTCATAACATCGGTGTCTTAGCATCATTGTCTTAGCATCTGTGTCTGAGAAAAATGACTAACGATGAGTCAAGATGTGGAATTCTTACAACATTTCTGTTCAATCCAGAATACTTCCAGGTCAACCAGAAACATACATTGATCATAGATAAACATTTGTAGATATGATTTAAATAGATTAGAACCACATGAAAAAAATATAAATAAAACTATGATTTGAGATTATTAAAATAACTATTCCACAGAGAGTTCAACACTCATTAATTCTGTTAGTGACCTCAAATATTAAAACCTATATTGGATAAATTTTTTCAATTTTCTAAATGGAATGTGACCCATCCAAGTATAAAATTACAATAAAACTTGATAACCAATGGGAAGCACCAAATTATGACACTGATTATTTTCATAAAATTTTTTAGATGTAAATATATAAACATGCATCAGTGTGTATCTTAAATCCTCAAAACTATCTTCTGAATGAGACTTTACTCAAACGAATGTCCTTACCCACCCCATCTTAAAAAAGATGGGACCTAGTTTGGAAGCAATATAAATCCTATAAGGGTTCCATTCTGAATGATGAATGGTACTTGCTATTATATTAAAACTATAATTGTCACATATGGTTTTCTCAAGATCTACTGAATCCCATGACATAGAAATTGATCATATCCTCTAGAAACTGATTATATTTTTTATTTTATAATTTAAGTGTGGATAGATTACATAACTCAACATAACATGATTTCCCATTCCCTCTTGAAGACTATTCTAGAATATTGAAGGACACCAGGTATCGTTATCATTGAAAAGAGTAGAGGGAATATTACTCAACCATAATAAATTGAAAATATAGTATACTCAGTACTTGAACCCTTACGATTTCACTAATTTGAATATATTGAGAATATTACATCAACATATCAATCACCACCCAGATATAAATCTTCCCTTGTGAAGTACATAAAAATCGAATTACAATATCGATAATAACCTAGTACCATTTCTTGACCACCTTCATAAGAGGTTGTAGTAGACCAAATTATCTCATGTTATCTTCTTTTATCTGTTCGTAGGATTAATTGTGGGAGATATAATCATAAATGTTTGTTTCATACATATCAACCAGAAAAATCTTCTCATGTCATTGTCCGTCTTCGTTGCACCAGAGATAACGGTACAAGAAAACTATAGAAATCATGAAACAATAATTTTCCATGAAAAAATGATCATTAAAGTAAGGAATATCCACACAAAGGAGAGATCAACTAGAAGTAGTATCTTCAATATGAATGATTTCCATTATTCCACTAAAATCATTATCCCATTTCTAACCAACTGAAAAAACTCAATGATAGATGCTCATAATTGAACACTAGTCAGCACAAAACATGAATTATCCACATGATTCTACCTATGAATGTTTTTTATGTTCCCCATAATGTTCCACTCTTCCATCAATTCAAAAACAACTTGTTGTGGAACTATCCGACATAGACAATAATCAATAACATTATCCTTTTAATGTGTGTTTGTAACGTAGAATTTGAACTCATAGTGATATTCTAAGCATTATATCTATCTATGATATAGTCTATTCAAATAAAATATATAATGTATAATCTTATGATCAGAAATAATCATGAATATACCCACAATAAGATTTTTCCACAAATCATTTTTGTCTACGAATATCTAATGAAAACCTTTACTAGAATGTGTGGTGTTTATGTCAAGTAGACTAAGATAAATAGAGCAATAAGACAAAACAAAACATTCATGAACAAGTCCAAAAATTATAATAGAACCAAAATAATCACAATACACCACATACCCTCTACCAGTCGGATGTAAAATTAGAATATGTGTTTATTTAATATGTATTTTAAACTCATCAGAATAATTTGGACATGTTTCATCACATATACGACATCATGAAATCCTTAATTATCTACCAATAATATCAATATATGCATAGGAATATTTGAATAAATAAGATAATACATATTTATTATTATGATAAAAGATAATTTAACATTGTAGGATTGACTAAAAGTGGATGACCTGAAATCACATGCCATGTGAACTTCACTTCATTGATCATGAAATTTAGTTTTTATTGATTCTAATAATTGTTGTTTTCTAAATATTTCCCAAATTATATTCATATATTACTGATTCCCACAATAAAATCTTAGATAAATCAAGACACCATGAATAAACACGATAAATAAATATCATTTAGATACTCATTAAATATCTGATTCATTGAAGAAATAAAACACTTGGAGTGTCAGTTATACCAAAATGAATTATAAGATATTAAAAATAAAAAAATATTATCTATAAAATAGAATTCACAATATAAAAATAATTTTATGTGATATGATGACAAAATAATAGAAGATATATTTTCAAAAAGTAACTATACCCCTATAATTGATCAAATATGTCATCCACAAGAAGAAAATATTTTTATTCTTAACTGTTACATATTTCACATTATAATAGTCCTCATACCAATTAATTAAACCATAATATTTCTTATTTAATGACATGTGTTATACCCCCAATGAACCTCTAGTGTGAAGAAAATTATATCCACCAAATAATACAATAGTATATTGGATACCCCTATCTGTATAAGTACCATGTGATTAGAGGGAATAAAAATAAATTATGTACCTAGAAGCAAATCACTAGGAAACTATACATACCACTCAAGAATAACACTAGAGATTTTATCAGGGAACCCATTAGGGTTATCTGAAAAACAATATATTGGAAGAAATCAATAATGGGGAACATCATTGGGTTCAACTTTAATGGAAACAGACAAACTCTTTTTTCCTTAATAGTATTGTCATAATCGACCAAAATTCAGATCCCACTCTAACTAAAACAAATAATATAATCCACCAACAAAAATTAATGAAACATGTGGATTATAATAATCAATATGAATATGATGAGAAATATTCCATTCCTATTGTATAATGTTTTAAAAAAACTAGATAGAAATTTAAGAAACCCAGACTAACTCTATGTATAGTATTTATTGAGAATATGATCAATAACAAATTCACTACTCCTTACACTATCTATCCAACCCCAAAAATTAAATGATATTTATTATAGGTTTCATCATATCAAAAAATTGTATATTAAAATGTGTGTGAGAAACCTCTATAAAATTGATTTTTCATAGAATATGAAAAAAATGGACCTCTCAATGTCACCTATAAATATTTATCCTCTATCAAAAACATATCCACTACATTAAAATTCTTCACTCAATAAGCCTGACATAGAGCCTGGGGGAATGTAATGCTTATTAAATGAAACAATATACTTTGTACCAAACAATTCATACCCATATTGGGGTGTAGACATATCCTGATATAACCTTCACTGATGGCCACAGAATCCATATGCATTGAAAATATTTAATAGCTTAAGTTGTGTCTATTAGGTCTACACAACCTTTCAATACTAAAATCATGTTACGTGCATAATGATAGCGGATGTTAATTGTCCATAGGATTCCCATTTATGATAACCTCACTAACCACCCATGTGATGTTCATACCCCATATTCATTATTAATGGTGCTCCAAAAAAATTGTCACCAAGTTGAAGAAAAGACTACGAGTATCCAAAAATTCCTTCCATATCAATTTACAAAAAGAACATTTTTTTTGATTCATTATGTATATATGTGATTAGAAACATGGCTGTAAACTAAGAATGTATTTATAAGCATTCATTTGATCATTTTGAACCCCCTAAAGAGACAAATGATTAATCTCTATAAAATAGTTGTGTTCTCCAACTCTAAATCCACCCAATACTAGAAGTAGAGGAACTATAGAGACTTCTAAATAATTAGATTCTATGGGTAGAAATTCCAAAATTATTATGTAATTAAACCAATAAATTCCTACAAAATGTGTCCCCATAACTGTTTTCTATGATCCATAATCCTAAGCACTACACACTTCACAATAATAGCCATAGGTTTCTCTCATAATTCTATGACCTATTGATATCATCCTTCTAAATCTATAAATTCATAGGTTCATTCATACCATTGAGGGTGGGGTTTTCTGAAATTAGAACTCCCATGGTTGATCCATGTCTTTTATGGCTCTTATTTTCACATGAAAATGTAGGTTCAATATGCATAGTTTATTATTGTTTGTGCAATAATCCACACACATGAAAGCTTCTATAATATTCTGATTCAATGGAGGGATCCATTCAAGAAAATTTCTTATCACAACCTCCAATTTAATCCATGAAATACATCTTAGAGTTATTTAACTACATTCCAAAATTAGAATAAAATGATTAGATAGTAGGAACATCTTAGTTAAAAATAGAAACCCATATAAAGAAACCTATATCATGGCCAAAAACCAACATAGTAAAAACAAATACAAATTACCATGGCAACATGGGACTCTATGGAAGGAGTTAGTTGTTCACTCACCTTAACCAACCTATCTTTTCATGATTATCCTATCTCTAATATACCAGATATCCCAAGATAAATATTCAGGATGGAAAACCACTCTTTGTTACTAATTCCTATCTAACTAAACTAGGATAACCTATAAAATTGGTTCCCAAATTAAATCTCCATAGAAATTAATGGTTTACCTGATCTCCAAAATCTTGTGTTTATCACTTGGGCATCAAATGACATGAATCATGAATAATTTCACCAATCATACCCTAGATACATTGCATTTATCTTGGAATATAACCAGAAATAGAATACAGTTAATAATAAAATAAGATATATAGTAGTGATACCACTAAATTATAATGATAAATATCAATGTTTCATGATTAATAATAAAAAATTATGAAAAAATGACTCCATGTGATTTTTGGGAGACATCCCACCATTTCACAACTAGACACACATACCCATGTAAAGTAAACCTCACAACATCATTATGGAACCTTCCCTTTTCATTGGTCAAAACTCAATAAATGTTATAGATATTACTAATTGAATGTGTATATATTGTGATAAAAGGCCAATAGAATACCACCAAAGTGTTTCATGTCAATTCTCTATACAAAAAATCCAATATTCTCAAATTTATGAAATCATTATACTATAATGAGTTTAATAGTTTTGAAACAAAAATATATTAAGAGGTTGCACATTTCCTTAATTTCTTAGAAAATATAATTAATAATTTAAAACAAAAAATTCAAACAAAAATATTATATTTATAATCTTATGTAAATAAATTCCAAATAGTAAAGTACAAATCTATTGAAAAAATACTTTTATCCTAAAAAATATGAGCAATATAATTTATTAGAATGCACAAAATATGAATAAATGGTAAACTATTTTACTAATGAATAAAAATAAAAATTCATGGATATCTATAATGATCAAAATTATAGTAACTTTATTATCAAACAAACCCTTTCTCTAGGACCTATATGATCTCTAATAAAATTCATATTTCTTCCCAAGATCTATTACATCACGAAAAAAGGTTAATGATGGTGTGATGAATAAAAACCATTATGAAATAAAAAATACAAATACACCATATTAATATATTGAATGTATATTGATAAGGTCTTGTATTTTAAAAATATATATGAATTATCTCACGACATATTAGCACCTTAGGTAGTCCATGTAAATATATTTTAGGTGGATATCTCATCCTAGGAGTCATATAGATCATAAAGAATGATTTTATACAATTTTCATTAATTTAAAATAATATAATCAAGATAAATTAGTATGTGAGTAATTATGTAATTAAACTAATGTATTCAAAAAATAGTCTCTAAACAAACCACATCATTAGAAACTAGAAAAGATTAAAGAAAAACCATGGTATTATATATTTCAATTACAAATGAAATCAAAATTTGTTCTACAACCCAATAAGGGAGGATGAAATTGTGAAAATAATATTATCATTCAATAGAATAATGAATCACTAAGTTACAAAAAAATGGAGGATCACTTATTATAAATTGTTTTGATGAAGATGAATACTTAAAGTACTATGTGAATATAGTCTCTGTGGAAATATATTGGATGTAATGTCCTTGTTTTTTGGTATTCCTAGAAGCAACTAATAGCACGTTTCAACTCAATAACAATTAAAATAATAATAACAAACCATTATTAATTTCAGTATACTCCATTTATAATTTCATATATAGGAGAACGAATCTAAAGAATCATATGTATCTATATCCAAATAGAGTAGTATAACATCTTATCTTTAATACTGTTAACTCCAATATAAAATGACATCAGTGTTACAACATCAGTTTATTAGGATGATCAATATATTGAAATATTATAAACATCATGATCTTAAGGAGAAAAATATTATGATATGATCTCTTACAATCAATCGGGGTTTTAATAAAATGACACATCAATCTATGATTTTTTACTATTTCATTTAACTCATCTAGATTATAAGGATAAAGGATACATAACTCTCATCATGTATTGATCCACAATATGAAATTATGAAAATTAATTTGATGATCCTGATAATAATAATAAAAAATCCGCAATGATGAATTATAATGTTAGACTATGATTATTGAAATGAATATTATTCAACACATAAAACTATTTGAATGTTAATAACTCATTTTATGGATTTATGTTTCACCCCATCTTATCATCATGGATGATGTTCTGAAATTATTTTTTCATGTTTAATCACCAGTCTCAAACAGTGTTCATATTCACATGCCATATATATGGCCCCACAATTATCCCATTGTGGGTCATCAAATCAAAAGAATTTGGTATACTATACTCATGTACCTCCATGTAAAAATAATATATTTTAGTAAACAAATTCATAGGATAACTACAAGACACAATACAAGATATGAGTGTCAAAATCTATAAATGAAATGAAAGGTCCTCATAACAATTTAGAAATCATTTTCCCCATATCGGTGTCAACTTATTTAATAATTACCAAATCATTATTCAAATGGTGTTCAATAAATTTAATGATCTCATAATTGTAATATATGTAAAAAATGACTAAATGAAATATATAAATGACCCAAATTTTCCATAATGAATGATAATAATGTTTTATCAATTATTAATATAATGATAGAGTCATGTAGTTGGTCATGGGATAATTACTTGTATAATGAGGACAATATTGTATGAAAATAATTGTATGTCAAATGTACCTATTCATTGTACGTGATTCATAAGTTGGAAACATTCATCTCAAATGGTCCTAATCTATATGTCATTCTAGGATATTCTTAGTGAATACATTACATGAAACCATTATTTTTTCCAATCCTTTCATGGCCATGATTAAAAACCAATCATGTGATTTACAGGAAAATATCTAGACATCAAACAAATCAAGTTCATTATCAAACTATTGTCACCTATGAACTATATCTCTACGTCATTTTGAATATAGAACATTTTCCGCTATGGCTTTGTACTAGGATTCCCTCAGAAATAATATCCAATAAAAATTCCATTAGCTATTTCTGAGACATTGTAGGTTTAATAGTATAAGCGACACTGAAATAATATCCTACCCTAAATAAAGACATGAAAAAAACCCCATCACCCACTAAAATATATATTTATAGTCTATTCATATGAATAATCAATCAATTCCACTAATATTGGGGATTTATGAATGTGGGTGACTCATCAAAATCTAGAACAAAATCATTTCACCATAACCATATGGGGATTTTATAAGGAAATGATGAGGTCTTTTGTTCTAATAATATGGGGTTGTTGTGTTTCACAAACTATAATTAACCATAAATTAATTATAACATTAAATTATATTAATTATATATATATATATATACATTTGAACAACATTATTGAAAAACAATAAAAATGATTATTGTTCATGAAGAAATCAACATGTTTGATCAATAATAATATTTAAAGAGGACCCTAAGAACTCCTTGAAATATTTCATCTCCTTTCCCAGAAATCGAATACCGGTGATGGAAATCAAAATTTTTACTTTTTTTTTCATAGAAATATAATAGGACCACTAAAGACCTATTAAGAAACACAACCATAACACACAAATATATTTCATCATATTAGAATAAAACCTAATATATTACAAAACAAAAGACACCTCCGAACTATAAATGATTTATATATTTATTAATTTTAGATATAGTAAAATTATTTATAATTTAAATACAAATTTTCCATATTTAAATTCTTTCATTGAATTATTATTATAAATAATAAAAAAAACATATTCTCTCAACATGAGGAAATATAAACATAATAAAGGGTAGGAAAAATTTCTGAGAAAAGTTAAACATGAGTGAAATATTTATGATCATTTATAAGTATAAAATATTGGTTATTTTATTATTGATGTATCATTACAAAAAAAATCATAACCAACTTTTCATATATTAAAATAATAATCCATGGAATAAAACATTACCATAATAAATTACCTCAGTCATAAGATTACTAAATCATTAATAATGAATAATTTCAAGATATATAATATCATAATTTTAAGAATGTTTAATCAGAGTGTGGTGTAATAATAAGATAATAAAATCATTTTTCTGTGAATTATCACTTCTAGGACCACAATAACATTGTATTTAAGGTCTCATAATGGATTGGGTTCGGTCCCAATTCCCTTTTCATTCATAAATGTTTGAGTACCCAATTTTAGTGTCTCAATTTACAATTACATTTTATAAAATCTCATTGTATAAAAATATTTCCCCAATTCATAGTTATGGATATAATATTCTATGACCACTAACCATATTTTCATAACCATATAATATTATAATCAATTTTATCACAACTTATTTAAGCTGTGGTAATGATTTTTTTTTAAAATTCAATTAGTCCATAATTATTATAATACATACAATAAATGAAGGTGTAAGGTGCTATATTAAAATAACCATAGTAATGAATAATAATACATAATGGATTTTTAAAAAGGTTATAAATAATTTTATATAATAAAATTAAAAATTCATTTAAATGAATAACAAAAAAAATAATATTTCTTTGTGTATCATATATAAAATTAAAAAAACAATGATTATATGGTTTCATTTATAAAACCACATAAACTTGTAAAAGATGATCAACGGTGATCAAATTAAATTATTGTGTGGAATTTGTTTTGATAAATATATATTAAAGAAAAAAATTTATTTTTAAACTTTTTTTAAAAAAGTAAAAAGTAAATCATATATAAAACATTTAAAAATATACATTCAAATAAATTTTAATAATTATTTAAAATTTATATAAGAATACCATCATATATTAATTATAGTTTTATGATAACATTCATAATTCATGTCTGAGGAACATCAACATTAAAATGAATGATTCTAGACTAAATGTGTGAAATATGTTCTGTTTTTTCATAAAAAACAGTCTTTCTATCTTGTGGAGTAACATATTCATAAAAATAGAAATAAACTATGAAAAAACAATAAATAAAAACAGTAGATATAAATTTATGGTGCTTTAGGGGGAAATAAATTTTTTTAACCTATGTTTTTAATTTTCAATTAACATTTTTTCAATAATGGTTTTGTGAGTCTAGATAAATTTTTTTATTCTTAGAGAATTGTTGAGGAAGAACTAGTGGTGCATGAAGAAATCATATGGATCCATATTATAGCATTTGATGTAAATCATGGGAAATTATTCATGGTATTTATTGTCACGATGTTTGTAAATAATCTTAACATAAAAACACACATGCAATAGAGTATTCATTATGCATTCGAAGACAATGTAAAAATAGCTGAGAAGTAAAAGTTCATTATGTGGGATTTGAGATTATATTTGGTTTCATATTATCTATACGTAGTCTAATTATTTTATTATTCTTTTAAAAAAATATGGGTCCAGCCTACTAGATAGTGGAAAAGGCTCATCTACACCTCGTCTTTGTGGTACTTCATGGACATCCACACTGATAGATGGAAATGTGGTCAACATGTATATTGAAAAGTGGGTGTAGTGATTTCTCGATGTTGGAGAGCCTATATATATGGCTCGCTGATGCACACCTTATGGTGCATATGGTTTTTCATGGTATCCCATTGGTTCTTAGTCCTAGGCTTAATCTAGTGAAATTATGTGATGATCCCTAGTAGCTAGCTCAAATGAGTAACAGTCGCTAAATTTATTTAAATGTCACAGGATGCATCATATATTTTTGGATGTGGTAGAAGCCACATGTGGATTACTATTCACCTAGGATAAATGATATGGATAATATAGATGTTATCTAATTTGATAAAACATTAATTATAGAACCTTTTTTATCTATATTATGATCATTATCATGTTCATGTGTTTAAATCCCTTCACGAATGAAGAGTTTCATATCGATAATACCAAAAATCATCATACTTCCATAAAAGATCATATAATGGTATTTGAATATTTGAAAATAATGAAATAACGTATTTATAAAAATAATATTAATTACTTTATATGTTGTGTTTTTATTGTGGAATATCAGGAGGAATGCACTATTTGAATTTGTATTTCCATATAGAAACTACAAAATACAAAAAAATCAGTGACATTAAAAATACAGATTTGGGATATTGATTAATGGAAATTATTTATATCATGTAAATCTAATAAATTATTTTAAAATATTTCACGAATATGATTTTTGTTGAATATAAATTGTTAGATGATTAATTTTTGTATGATGAGTACCGTGTTGAATAATTATATTATGATGTATGTGTTGAGAAATAAAGGGTTTATTAGCATTCAATATACGACAATGAATAAATTTTATGTGGACAAGGGATGGTCAGTTTTTGGCTTAGAGATTTCATTCTTGGTGAGATTGAGGTAGTTATTTTGTGTATACGTGATATTGTACCATGCTCCACATGACATTATATATATGAAAATAAATAGAGTTTATGGTGAATAAATATGCAATGTGGATGAACTAGGTGGTATGGGGTATGTGTCCATGAGGAAGGAATGAAATATACTTTTTAGACTCTAAGTTCATAGATTCTACATTAGAGATAAGTTATTCTATGTTGACATGATGAATTTTGTGGGAATTATTGTATGTTAATGAATTAATAAAATTTAATATGGCAGTTATATATAATTCAATGTTTAGAAGAAAAATATATATTTACGAATAAACTAGATTTCGTGTAGATAAGTGTTATCCATTGAAGAGTTTGTAGAAATTATTTTCAAATTATATACTAAGGTTATCATACCCCTATATACTTATCTCCATATTTGATTAATTATCATGAAATTATCATATTTAAAAACTTATGTTCTATAGCCTATATATAAAGGGATAATTCCAAGATAAAATAGAGACTACTGATGTACAGAGAATATAAATAATTTCTACAAACTCTTCAATGGATAACACTTATCTACACAAAAACTAGTTTATTTGTAAATATGTATTTTTGGAAGATGTGACTGATCATAAAAGTGGATTCTATCCAAATGGATCAAAAGAGGATAATTTCAATATGATGAAAAATATTATAAATAATCACAATTTCAATCCCCCTTTCCCTGTAGTGTAAATCATTCCAGAGAAATTTAATTCGTATCACTGAAGTAGGTTCCCTATATAAGATACTCTATGTATTGATGAATGATAATTTTTTTTCTTTCAATAGTATGGGTGATCATACTTTTGAAGAAAGGACTATTTTAGTTGGAAGAATAATATGGTTCATTATATTTTGTCTCAAGAAATTAAAAATAAAAGAAGCATTTATTTATTGAATAACTCCTACCACTAATTATGATCTTATGATTTCTAAAAATAAGTGATATATTTAAATTCATGGGAATTATCCAAATAATATTTTTGATTTCACTTTTAGTAGTTTTAAACAAAATTTTTATGGGACTCAAAAATACAATTGAAATTTGTGAAAAAAATAGAAAGAAATTATGGATGAAATGTGAAAGTACATGAGGCCAAATTGAAAATTTACAGGAAAAAACTTTTAAGACATTATGATAGGTGGTGAAAAATATTATGATGACTAATTCTCAAGATTAAATGAAATTTTCATTAGTATTTGTGTTTTTGTTGAGGAGATAGATGTTTCTGCTATTGTCAAAAAAATGAGAACATTTCATTAAGGGTTTGAAGATGATCTATTATCTTTGGAAGATAGAAATTAACTTACTCTGGATGAATTAAATAATATATTCATTGAACATAAATTAACAAAATCATATTATCCAATAATATTATCATATATGACATATATTTTGAGTCCATTATAATTCTCAAAATTGGAGAGATGAAATATCTTAATATAGTGATTCTCTTGATGAAAATAATGATGAATATTATAATAAATCATTTCAATTATGTAAAATATATTCAAGTGGGAAATATATAGGGGTAAAATATTTTTTTCACTAGGGTGTTACAACTATAATGAAATTATATATTTTATAAAAAACCTAAAAATTAATTTGTGGAACCTGATATTGATGATAATAATCCATAAAAACTGAAATGGGGGAGTAGTTCAAAATAGAAATCAAAATTTTATAGAATCAGGATGAAAATTATAAAATGTAAAATAAAAATTATAGTTATCAAGTAAGATTAATCAATATCCACATAAATAATTATTTAAGAAGATAAAACTAACTTCAAGGAACATGCGGAAATTTTTTCGACACCTCTGACTGTGAATATAATAAATGTGGAAGAAAAAATTTATAGAATATAATGAAAAGAGATTTAAAATCATACATATATTAAAAAAATATCATGCATGTAAATAGAGTGTTCATTAAATAATAATTATTGATAATGATGAAATATAATATTGTGAAAAGAAATAGAATCTTTTTATTAATGAAATAAAAGGACATAAACTGGAAGTAGTTAAAATTGAAATGATTATAAATAAAACAGAATAAAAACATTTTATGCTATAATAATAAAAGTTTAATACACATTCAAGAAATATTTGATTATAAAATATATTGAAAATATTATATAATAGTTCAATAAGGCTTTTGAGGTCAAGGAATGATCATCACAAACGTTTTTTAAAGATGGTTTCAATGAAGGAGGATAATTTTATTCTCTATGAATCTAAAAAATATATCTAGTATCTCTAATAATGAAGGTCCAAAAATATATTTTTGAAAAGTATATATCATGGAGGATGTTTTTAATTGATCTTAAAATTTAATTGAATGATGATTATTTTAAAAATATGTTTTCCCTCAGAGTAGATACAACATTAATATATGGAATGGCACCAATAATAATTTTAAATATAATTCTATAATAAGTTAGTAAGATCATGGATTAAAGGTTATTACTGGTGTTGTGGAGTGTTTTGAAGCAAAACATTTTTATTATCATTTATAATTTTCCGACATATATGATATATTTACCCATGCTGGTTATTCTAATATAAGGATATAATATTTTTCTATGTAAAAAATATGTTATAAAAAATTAATCAAATCATCCAAATAAAAAAAATTAATAGTTTATAATAAATCTATGGTAGATTCTATCATCATGTTGATATTTATGAAACATAATTTTAGTATTCTCCCTAAAAACATCCAATATTATCAATGTTAAGGGAGTTTACTAAATTAATGAAGAAAAATATCATTAATGACTCTTTTATATCTAGAAGAAAAAAATGAAAAGTAATCTTCATTGTGTATGATCATCACACAAGATTAAAGACACAAAACATTTAACCAACATTATGAATAATAAAGGTGGATTAGTAATTTTTTTGAAATGTTTTTTCCCTAAAAATTAATAGTGTTGTAAAAGTATCGATTGAAGAACAAAAATTTTAAATCAAATTATGGGTTAATTGTTGAATGAATGAATTGCAATTTACATATTGTTATAAAACATTATGATGATGAAAAATAGGTATTTTTCAAAAAGAATTCATGTATCATCAGAAGAACAATGGATAATAGAATTATCACTCAAGGAAAAATGAAAAAATTGTAATCTATTTAAATTTTTTAATTCTATACATTAATGTTACATGAGGATGAAGGATAAAAATAACATGCATCATAGAAGGAATAGTTAAATTTCTCAAATGTGTATAAGTAAAATCATTATCCACGACATTGTGAATAGTTTTCCTTGGCTAATGAGTTTATAAAATGGGAAATTTGAAATATTATAATAGGTAATGTAGATCAATGTTCCCACAAAGAGGATGATAATATAACTTTCAGATGCCTATAAGTTATATATATTGGCTTATGTGTCCCAATGAGGAAAAAATTCACCAGAGGTGATTTCAATTTCAAAACAATTATTGATTAATATACTCGATTGACTAATGTTGTGTTTTCGAACACTAGTCATGGGCCATTAATGTGTTCAAAAATTTTAGAAGAAACACTAAAGAGGATATGGTTCTATATATCTAGTTGGATATATAAGATAATTGTAAGGATTTTACATGTGATGTGTTTGATGATTGTTTTTCCAATAATAGAATCTCGTATTAGTACAGCACACCATATACTCTATAGAAAAAAGTGGTAAATAAGAGAAAGAACAGAATAATTATTGAGGGGGTTGACTATATTAGTTGTACATAATATCTCAATATATTTATGGAGAGGATCTCTAGGTACTTCTATAAATATATAAAATTGTTGTCTACTATGATGTGAAACAAGAAATACAACATATGAAATGTGGTACAAAACATCAAACTACAAAATACCTTATTTTATAGAATCCATTTCATTTTAATGACCTATTATATAATTTGGTGTATATTTGATGAAAAAATTAATGATGTAATTTCAATTGGATTCCAATACATTAGGAGTGGCAATACAAGTTAGAAAAAATGAACGTAGATGTATTTTGACTATAGTGATGTCAAAAGTAGTGAATATAAGAAAAAATAAGAAATCTCAGTTGATATATTTTTAGAATATTTCACAGATGATGGTATGAAAATGGAATAGAATAATGATAATGTTATAAATGAAGATAAAAAAATTATTGATATTGATTTTGAACATACCGGTGATGAAGATGAAGATAGAGTATATAAAGGAAAACTATATGAGAAACTAAAAAATAGGTTGACACTTGAAATATCAATGTAAATCGAATGAATTATGTTCAAACTAAAATAATATTAATAATTAAATATCAAAAGTCACTTATGGATCAAATTAAACCTCAATTAGTCTCCGGAGTAAGTGAGATTGAGGAATAGATATAAACTATGAATGAGGAACTTGATTAGAATGATAAGATCTCTACATGATATCATATATCAGAACTATAAATAGTAATTATATTTTCACAGAGTGGGTATTTATAAATAAAATATATTTGAAATGTGATGTATCAAGAAATAATTCTGGGATATTCTGTAGTCGATGTTCTCAAATGAAAGAAACTGAATTTGAATAAATTTTCACTAGTAAAAAGATTCAATAATCTTAAAATGTTGTTGGTATAAAATTCACACCAATATTGTAATGTTTATCAAGTGGATATGAAATATTCCTTTTTAAATGGTGATCCTGAAGAATAAATATGTGATGCAAAAATTGATTGGTTATTATTATAACACGATTGCAGAATGGTATACAAATTGAATGAAGAATTTTATGTTTTAAAACAGTCCCATATAGCCTTTTAGTTTAATTTAGATTATTATTTATGTTATATATTGTTTATAAAAAATAATTTTTAAAGTAGCATATATGTTAGATCAACTTTCAATGGTACTCAAATAGACCTTGTATATGTTGAGGAAATCATATTTTATGATGAAAAAAAATCTGGATCTGAAGTGTTTTCAAAGAAAATCAATAGAAAAATTGATATTTCTATTCTAGGTCAGACGACATATATTATAGTATTTTAGATTGGAAAGATTCCACATTATATTTTTTGGTTATTTAATAAATATTTTATGAAATTTTTGAAAATATTTGGCATAGAAAATGAAAAACAAATAGAAACACCAATTTCAGTTTGAACTATATTATACCAACATGAAACATGAATTAGTATTAATGAGAAATAATTTAGAAGTATCAATATATGTCTTCTCTTCCTATAATCATCAAGGAAATATATAACGTGCATTATGAATTATTGTAACATATATTAAATTTAACATAAAGAGGCTCACATATTGGGTATAATGATAATTCTATTATATGTAAGAGGAACATTAAATTAAGCTCTCCTTAATATACCCAGAGAAGATTTAAAGTTTCTTGGGAATTATCGTTGCTGGCAGGGCTTGTGATTTTGTAGAATAAATATATACTTCGTGTGGGAACATATTTCTCAATGAATGTTGTGTCAGTTGTTATAACATGAATAATAATTTAGTAAAACTAATCATTGATATGGATGAACATGTTTCACAGAAAGATTCAAGTACACATATGATATTATTACAAGTACATTTGACAGATTTGAAAATTGAGAGAAAACTGCCTTTGAAAATTTCATGTAATTATCGAAGAGAAATTAGGTTTTCTAAAATCGCAGTACAACACTCAAAATCCATCTATAATTATATTAGGTATCATTTAATAAAATTAATTTGGAAATTATAAATATCATTTTTGAATACATTTCTATAAAATATCATCTTTGCATATATTTTTACTAAATCAATTCCATGTGAATGGTTAGTTGAGTCACGACTAAAACATCATGTTCAACCTTACCCGATAAATTAAATACTATCTTGAAGTTATTCTTTATTTAAATATATTTTATTTAATTATTTCTAAAAATTATGTAATTAAAGGACATATATTGTTTAAATTGTATTTCATTTATTTCATTTATGTTGAATGTGAATACATATCATATATAGATCCATCAGTTGGTTATATATCTCTTATTTTATACACTAGTTACACCAATGTAGTCTTTGATGATATTATATAAAGGAACTTTTTCATGTTTTAAGGGATGAATTTTTATTTTTATAAAAATTCAAGAAGAGGTTTTGGACAATAAATACAAGATAAGAAAACCCTAAATACCCTTTTAATATTATTTTCCTTGTGGTGGTGTAACAATGGAACACATATTTTGAATATTATTTGATGGAATACTAACAAAAAAATAAAGAACATATATTTTTAAACCTCACTTTTGAATTTTCATTCAATGTTATGTCAATACATGTTTGTTGAGTTTGGATGAAACAGTGATGCATGGATAATTGTTGTAAATAAATTAGTGATGTCTTGTGAAATTTTATGGATACATCTTATAGAATTGGATTTCATGATTAGAAATATATTATTTTTATATGTGTGAATATTAATTGAACTGAACATTATTGGAAATGACATGTGCTATATTTAATTCACTATGGATTCACCAACATTAGAGATACAATTGAGAAGATGAATATTATTACGTTGTACTAGAAATTAGATTTGGATTTATATTATCTATACTTTCTTAGGTATTTAAATATAATTTTATATAAATAATTAGTTCAGTCTACTAGAAAGCATCCCAGTATGTGCTTCACCTTATCATTTTTGGACATTAATGTTTACCATACCCATGGAAGCATACCATACAAGCTTCTAGGAGGAAGAGTCGGTATAAGGACTTCTATGCAGGTGAGAATATGCATAATGCTCCTAGAGAACATGCACGAGGTGTCACATACTTTGTCTTAGTAGCCTACTAAGATGTAGGCCCATGGTGTGTAGTGAAAACAAATATTGATCTTGGGTTACCATCTTTAATGTGTAGTGGATAACAATGCTCTTATAAAGTTAACGGAATCCTGTATTAATTTCCTTTATTAGACAATACATAATGAAGATTACTCATCACCTACATTAAATGATACACATAAAACATAACTAATAGAATATAACTAAATTTTTTATCAGTGGATGTTTGACCTGGTTTGGTGATCGTCTTCTTTATTCCATGTATGAATTCCTTTAAAACATAAGTGTTACAAATAAATAATTTAAGTGTCAAATAAATGTATTGAGATGAATGATTGAATATGCTTTCTTTCAAAAAAAATTTGGTGTTTTAGTTTCTATATGAACACTACAATGCATGAGAATTCTATACAGATAAAGAGTTCACGTATAAATGGTTTTTGAACATCAAGTATAAGGACCTGAAAAAAATGATAATATGATATGTTATGTAAAATTAATGGTGATATTTTTAAACAATGGTGTTTTGGATGGAGATGGTATAAAGAGATGTGCTATGAAACAGAAAACAGATCTAATTCTATAAAGAAAAGATAGTTTTAATGTAATTAAAATTAAATAAATATGAACCAGGTGGGGTGTAGTGAGTGTTTATGGTAAAACTTTTTAGATACACTTTTAACCATGATATAATGGATGTCACTTCATAGTTGAATTATGCTATGTGCGTATGATGAATCTTGGTGATATGTATAGTATGCAGATGAATTATTATGAAAATTATAATTAAAATCGTATGTCTCCTTGAATAAAAAATTCTTTTTAGATGAACCAGCTACTAAAAATATCACTATTATCGAATGATATGTTTGTGGATATTGTTTTTTAATAATATTTAGTTGAACATGAACCTATTTAAACTACATACCACGTTTTATGAATTATATTTAGATTAACTACTCTAATAACCAATGATTTGTGGCATATAAATATTTGGTTGATTTTGATATTAAAATATGAACACATAATGTCATAAGAATATTTTTTTGGGAAAATATTTTATCAGTCATAGGGTAGATATCATTTTACGAAGCAGTAAATGTTTTTCTATATATAGTAAACAACAATGCTATGCCAAAATTATTTTATGCATATAAAGATAATTTCACACAATATATAAGCATCATATATTTGGGAGGTCAAAATTAAAATATTTTTGGAGTTAAATATTGTCATATTCTCTAGAATGTGGTTATATGATATATTATTTCTCATAAATTTTTATAAGAAAATATACTTATAATTTTATTTAGTAGAATTCAATAATTATATGTGATCTTCCATGTGTTTTTAATCATTTTTAACTGAAAGAGTAAAAAATTTGTTCAACAGAACTCTTGAAAGTATAGTGGGCACTATGATAGTTAATAAATTTATGTTGTAACCTATTGGAATTATTATAAGGAATATAATAATTGGGATTCCAACAAATTAAAGTTAGTAGTATGGTCATACTGATACTTAACTTGGTAAATTATTACTTTCCAGTGCTATTTAATTTTACTGTGTTCGAGTAAGGTTGAGGTATCAAAAGAGAGGATCATATACTCACATGTCATCATAAATTAATTTAAAAATAATGATAAATTGTATAAAAAACCATTTATTCACCCACTTAACTGGTGTAACTCCTCCCCAAGAAATTTACATACAATTTCCCACAATGGAAATTGCAAGATAAATAACATTGATAAGAAGTCTGAATATAGCATAAATACAGAAAATAAGTCATGGAATTATTTTTAAACACTCTATCTACTTTTATAATAAATTTATATTTATGGTAAATTATTATTAAATCCTTATTGACCTAAATCATTCCATATAAGAGTCATTCATAATCATTAATAAACTAAATATTATTTCTTATCTACTAAAATCAATATTCTCTGTCTAAACTATATTATTTTTCATACATGATATAGGATGGATAATCTATTACATTCTTCATGATCAGGGTTTCATCAAATAAATAATATCAAAAATATAATATTTATTAAATTATCCATTAAAACCATCCATGAAATACGATGATGATTAATTGAATACATCATATTACAAAGGTGGTAATCGGAATGTAAACATGAGTTTTGTTTTCAAACTCCAATAAATTGAAGGAATGGATGATAAATAATAATTTATCAATCAATATTCATAATTACATTTTAAATATCATATATTGAAATGTTAACTCATTTTATCCCTTTGAAAATCCATGTATTCATGACATGAAAACCATATCAGATTGGTTGGTGGATGTGGTAGTCCAAATGTAAGAATGGATGATGTTATAGTCTTCAAACTGATGGGTGGGTAAGAAGGTAGAAAATATTTTTTCCTAAAATATTATTAACTATGTCCCTAATAAATATAAAATATTTATATCATCATAAATAGTTATGTGAGATGGTGATAAATTTTTAAATAGATCTATTAATGGTGGTGGTATCGAACAATTAAAAACATGTAATGTTATTATTTTCCCTAAGATATAAATGAAGTATAAAATTGTTGAAAAAGTAACATAAAAACATTTTTATATAGTAAAAATAAATATTTACTAAATTTAATATGGATATAGAATATATTTAGTGGGTGGAAGATATAATTATCTTGAACGAGATCTATTAATATGATTACATCTTCCCTGGGTATCTTCTTTCAACATGCCCATTTTTCTTTTTGGGGAGGGTATATTGGCACAAAAAGTTCCTTTAAGATGTGTGGATAAGAGTTGGAATTTTATTTCTATATATATAGATTGATATGTGGTTATAATTTGTTGTGGATAACTGATAATAGGATGTTTCATTTTATAATGGTGAGGAGTGGCACCCTTTAAAATATTATGAACATAAAAACATAATAAAGTCTCTCAAATTGGAATGTTGCCACAGAACAACTTATTTTAAATTTATAGTGGTGAAGGATGATATAAACATTAAAATGTTATTTAATCAAGTGTTTTGTGTTATCTTGAATCTTTATCCTTATAGTTGAACAATTTTAGCCAATTACAGCCTTAACCCTCTTAACAAATTCCAACCCAGGTAAAAAACAATTTTGGATTAAACTAAAAATTTTATTCTAACCATATTTTAATATGTTTATTCTAAATATATAAACCATTTATCATGATTAACTTCATATAATATTCCTAAATTAATTATAATATAATCCCAAAAAATTAAAATAACCATTAATAGAATATATTACTTTTACATGTAAAATTGAGTTTATAATTTTTTACAACGATGATTCTTAAATAGTGGTTCTTATAATGAATTTATTATAATATTATTATATAAATAAATGTTCATTCAAATTATAACCATTTTAACATATAATTTATGCATTTAACAAACCGGTAAAATTGAAATACTCAATAATATATTTTTTAGAAATAAATAAAAAATTGTTTTTGAAAAAGTCACCACTTTAATTTAAAATTAAACAACAAATTTCAAAGGAAATAATTTCCTTCAAATAGAAATATTTTGGAATAATAATGTGTTTAAATATTTTAATGTTATTTTTATATAATAAAGATTCAATCAATGTAATAGTATTAATAAAAAGGATGTTATTTAGTACTCCCCCAAAAAATAAATATTTTCTAAAAAAACCAACAAATCATCCTAAGATAAGATTTAAATTTCGAATTAAAAAATGAAGGACATTTTTTTAATCTAAAATTATTAGATTTATAAATATTTTGTTCTAATATAACATATATACTATAAAAGAATTATAATAATTTTAAATAATTTTTTTTTGTTGAGATGTGAATTATTAAAGTAGGACTTCTTGTAATTCGTTTTAAAAATTATGTTTCATTTAAGTATCTCATACTATAAAGAATACTTTATAATAAAAAATCATTGTTATATTTTACATTTTTCTCTATTTGTCATTGCCTTTAGAGCATTCCAAATTTATTAAATTCAAATAAGCTCATAAATAACAGTGTGTTACAATCCCAATGATGAATATTTTAATTATTACCCTTAGGATAATTATATTATCTTTAAAATAATCTATTTTTGAAAATTTATTATGATTTATTTTTTACAAATATATTTATAATTTTATATTGGGGACCATTTTTCATAAATATATTACTTGTCATATTTACATTAAACACATTTCATGATAATAATTTATACATTATAAGTATTAAATTTATTTAGTTTGGACACCAATAAATTTAATATAATTAAAATTGGAGTCAAATTAAATGTATTGTCACTATCAAGGATAATCTAGACTGTAACATGATCTTCACATTTAAATATTTTATCAATTTATTAAAGAACACAATTAGATGATGAAGTTTCCATGATGAAATTAAAATTTTATACTCTCATTCAGTCTGCTATTTTGATACATGTATCAATAGAAATCTCCTGAAGAAATGTACCCAGATATTATTAGAACATTAAACTTTGGTAAATCAATTCCATGGTATAAAAATAAAAAAATACATTAATTTTCTATATCTAGATAATTCCATGCAATCATATGTGATGGTCCACCCATAGTACTTAAAATATTTGACACATAATGAATATATTAATCCATGGATAAAATAATAAATAATAAATCAGATCACTAACATGACTTTTTCATGGAATTCCCTATAAACTCCTGGAATGATTCATCATTACTGATCATCGAATACTAATTAGAGACACATAATTTCATTTCATTCAGTCCAATATTATATAAAATAAAACCCAAAATCATATAACACATTCATATGAACATGAGTATTCTATAAAATCCACCAATCTATCCTCTTGCAGTTCATTTTACATGACTGAAGATAAGTTTCAAATAGCATATAAAGTCCAAAAAAATCTGGAAAGTCAAAATAATATTATCAATAAAAAATAATCATCAATATAACTATATTGAAAAAATAATACCTCTTCCACATGAAGTAACTTTATAAAGAATCAAAATATATGAATCGTAGATAATGAGTGAATGGTTAAAAAATTAAATCATTTTTTGATTAAGGAAAAATTAAAATGTTCTATTGGATATTAATTCTCAAACACCACCCCATCACATGGAACTAATTAAGAAGAAAATATGGGTACCCTTCATGGGATAATAGTTAGTATTATATCTAATATGGATCTTAGGTTTAAAAAATAGTTCCTTAATGTTTTGAAATGTTCCTTTGGTCCTCATGTATTGTTGAGTATTTTTTTACACTTCAAAATAAGTTTTATTCTAATTCATGATCTATATTCATAAAGATATGTTAAGAGCATATATTTTAGATAATCAAATGTCACAAAAAGATCACTATAACAACCTAAAACTAATATTGATAATATTATATCTTTTAAAAAATATTGTTTAAGGATCTCATAAAATCTAGCGGGATGGATTATTTTAGAAGCATGGAAATTCAATAAATATATTTAAATTAATATTATTTTTTATTTTTTCTACATTCAGAACATTATCCAATGAATCAACACAATATTACAACTTAATAAGGGGGAACCCCATGCCTACCAAATATAATGGGATGCAGTAGAAATCAATGTGACTGTGTAAAATGAGGGAAAATTTTGTGAGATATCATTAGAGTCAATAAAAAGTTAGTATATATTATAAATAATGGATAGATCATAAACAATCACAAATAAACATGAAACATGTGTAAAAACATCATAGGTTCATTGTATATATGAAAAATAATAATATTTGGCTATAAATTAAGAATGTTGTTATAATATTATGTATAATCTCACATATAAGTCATCGTAACATTATGGGTCATCATAACATTATGGAGAAAACTAAAAACATCATACCCACATATATAATTATAGAAAATGAGTTTTCCACCAGACCAATGAAAAATATTATCGAAAAAAATTTAATCAGGCCCATTTATAAGGATATCATGAGGTATAAATAATTAATATATTATTCATGGATGTCTAATTTTGTGACCTCTAATAATAATAATATCTTATAATATGTGGTCCATACTAAAAGGAAACATATATAAATAATAGACAAGAAATATACCCAGGAGAATGAAAAGGGTGGCATAAAAATTCGTAAATTCATAAATATAATTGTATATATTGGGATCCAAATATTAGGAGTGGTGGATGAATCATGTAAATTAATTTTCAAACAATGAAACCTTATTTATGAATGTAAAAATAAAACTAAATGACATATCATATTTAAAGATTAAAAATAATTTATAAAATTATTCTCGTTTATCACACATTTATTGATTTTGTAAAATAATATTTTCGATGGATAAGATGATTGAGTTTCCCAAAAACAGAAAATGGACAACAAAATTTTATATTAAAATAATATGTTTATTATAAAATTATATAATCCAAATAATCACGAATAAAATAAAATATGATAATATATAATAAATTTAAATGTACACTTTCAGAGGTTTTAATTATATAAAGAAATATATAATTTGAACATAGAGGACTTCAATATCATTATAAAATAATGATGAGCTTCTACATATAAAAAAAATATTTTTTAAGGTAGTATAAAACATTGTAAACAAAATTAATAATATCACTATTCTATATAAATCTATATGCACAATTATAAAAAATGATGAACATGCATATTTTACCTTATATGATTATTGTGAATGAATTTAATAAAGTGTTTGATGAAAATTACTAATGAATAACTATTGTACACATATATATGAGTTGTATCCATTTGAAAAATGGATTAGAAAATTATTATGTGAGAATATAAAAAACAATATTTTTTGATAAAACATATCTCTAACTATTTGACATGGACAAATAGAACATCAATGGATGAATATAACCATTTAAATGATAACACAAGGATCAAACAACAATTATCATGGTTAATTTCACCTTATGTAAGAGTTCGGAAAATTTCAATCATTATATGGAATTTAATTATATGATCATAACATATGGGTGAATTGATTATGGTTACAACTTCTAATAACATTATACAATACATCATTCATTCAATGCGATATATTAAATTTCAATTTAACCAAAGATAGATTCAGTGGAAGACGATCTAAATACTATAAATTACTTTATGTATACCCAACTAAATAATTTCTACCACATTTACTGTATGATATTAAAATACTCATTATGATACTTAATAATAAAAAAATATGAATACCTAGTATGATTTAGTATGAAATCACTGCTTCATAAGATTTGAAATACCACTATGTAATTTCTAATATGATATAAACAGAGATAATGATATTATTTTTTTAATCATGTATATTAGACAATAAAACATTACCAATAGTAAATCTAAAAATGAACTATATATATCACATATAGGTTAGAGTTTTTTATAAATTTCTATCAATCTATAAAATTATCAAAATCCTTTTTTTTATTGTTTCTTATTTTACCTTATATTGTATCCCAAAAAATAGTTACTGAAATCACATTAAAATATCATGTTGGATATTTGTCATAAATAGTTTTGGAAAGATACTATAAAATAGCCTTTAAATCAAAAAATAAGTAATACCTTGTGAATATACATCCAAAACTACTTTATAAATTACTATGAATAAACTATTTTACTTTGTATTTGAGTTTTTTAATACACAATCAACATTTAATTGACCATAAATTTCAACCTTGGGATTCATTGTAATATTTCATTCAAATATGAATTCATGAATTCATAAATGTATTAAAAGATAAAAATAAAGAATATAAGCAGAGTTAATCAAGTTATAAAGGGATTTTCCATGGTCAATATCAAACCCATGTACCTATATACTCATTTTCACAGGATTTATAACATATATACATGAATTTTCAGGTGGGAATGTTGTCCATGACATCGAGTAACCATTGTAAATGAAGTATCTCAATCGCATATAGAGAAAAAATGTTTTCTACACACCATGTATAGACTAACTAGATGAATTAATACATGACATTCCATTCTCCATTATGGATAGGAACATCACATGCCTATTATCTAATAGATAACCACATCAAAAGATTTAGATTGGTATGATATTACACTCCATTAGTTAACCTCAACCAAGGTTGTCGAAATCAATTACATAATATGTGTTGGAAAAACCAATAATTGTTAAGCCTCATCTAACAACACGATCAACAACAAACCCAATAACCCCCTAATTGGTGAAGTCTCATGGATTGCAAAAAAATGTATCAAGGTATGAGGTTTTCAATGTATATATTTTTAAACATTTATTTATATAGAAATACCAATATCAATAATTTACTCAAAATATTTAAATATCATAGTGTTATGACACTTGTTTTAGTATAAATAAGGGATTATATAGTGAAAAAACTAATTTTGTGCATTATAAGAATATTTCATTTTCCTATGTTAAATCCTATATATTCTAACATTATCGTATCATTAAAATCTATAACACTCTTCAAGAATCATCATCTAAGAATAATTCAATGTATTATTATGGGGTTTTAATTTTCATTTCACTTCATTAGTATATGTGGTGAATAATAATTTATAATAATTTAGAGTGTTTCTTATGAACAACTATATATACTAAATATTCTAATACTATTTTATGAATTAGAGAAAAATATAGGTATTTATAAAATTAATAATATAATATATGATTTACCACTACATTTTCATTATGATCCGTTAATTATTTGGGTTTTAAAAAAAACATTAATATCTATGTTATTAATTTCACCTATCAATGTTATAATCTCATAAAACATTACAACTAAACTCATTTTGTGTGAAAAAATATTTGATGATTTTTATATGAAATTTTACGTTTATGAATCATATTATTTTATATTCAACTACTTAAATAAATATTCAAACTACATTACTTCATAATACAATATGTTAGGATGTTAATAATATATATTATCTGCCCAATACTATTTTTAAGTTCATTATCAACGTCCTTCTTCAAAATAATTCCCATTAAAATTTCATTGAGATAACACAGGTAATTATTTCATTACTGGAACACCCATATTGATATATGATATTAAGTGATATCTGCATCATTATGATAAATTAATTTTACAACTTGCATTTCTTATTACATTTATACCTTAAAATGATATATGATATCATGTAAGGTTAACATTGATTTTTTTTTTGTTTATGTTTTAATTTACTATTCTTGAACATCACTATCATTATATATACTCCCATTAGATACATAGAAAGAATATTCTATTTGGGTTACAATGCTAAGATAAATAAATCACCATTGTTTTGGGAAATAACAATTATTTCTATTAGTGGTAATATTTGGATAATAAGCTACTCTATTCATATATTATATCATATAATAAATTATAGGAGAATTATCTTTAATAGAGGACTTCGTCCTTTAAAATACAACACTGATGAGTTGTGTATTCTTAATCCATAATATTATTATAAATATTTTTTATAAAATATTTTTCATATATTAAATTCTTTTAATCCTATTATTCTTTTAATAAATGTTCATTATAAATGTTTTTGAATCCATACTATAATACTTTTCCTAAAAACAAATTTAAAAAAAACTTATCATATCACATAAGTGAAATAATATGGAAATGGACATCTTATTTATAGATCCATATATACCTCATATATTCTATTATATTTATCATTATGATTTGGAACCCTTTTACTTAATCAGGATTTAAATAACCATAGATTCATCATTTCAATACAAAATAATGTCCTTTCAATTAATACATTTATTTTGAAATTATTATAATTTCAAACAATATGTATAATACACAATTGGTAATATATATGTTTCAAAATCACTGAATTGATATATATAATATTACTACCATATCATATCATTCAAAATAACATCAATTAAACCATTAGGTAATATTGATAAATTTATTTATCTAAAAAATAATTCCTTCATGACACAACCATTTTGTTATAATGGACATTCCTATATACCTAAGAAAACATTTTTGGGCATTTCAGTTAACTATTATTTTAGTGGTTTAATTTTTTTGAATTTTTTATGTCAATAGTGAAAAAGTACCTAAAAATTACATTCTCTAGATCATATATCTTCATCCCATTTTTAATAAATTGTAAATTATTTTTATACTTATTTTCATTTTAATGATATTTTGAATGATGATTATATAATGAATTCAATATCAAGATCAATCACTAAATGATTCCATTTTAACTCAATGTCATTATTAATTTCAATCACAATAAGTATATATTTTTGTGTCGAATTCCACTATAATTTAAACTTAATAATTATATTATTATCATAAGAATCTTGATTCACCTATTGAAAAACATCAGCATTTGGTTATTAAATATTGTATTTCTTTAACACATATAATTATTTTTCATTATATGAAATTCATATGTTGTTACATAATTCTATTAATTTAATTACATCATGATTAAATTTTATTTAGTATTTATTATAATATCATCATAGATAAAGACGATTCATTATATATGCAGAAAAAATCATTCATCATATGTTTATATTGTTTTATGTTTATAATATAATTTAATTTATTAAATATCATCTCTTAAAAGTGATTTATAATTTAAAATTTTTATTATATCCATTTTTGAGTCATCATCCATATTTCATCACGCACTGAGTCATCATTAACATTACCCTCATGAAATATCCATTAAGATAATATTTTATTCCCCTGATAACATATTTTAATCTTCGATGGTTTGATGTATTACTATTTTCATAATCCATCATATTTAAAAACTCAACACCATTCCATCAGTATCCTTAAAAAATGTTTCTGAAAAAATTGCAAAAAAAAATATTAGGAACATAAATATTAGGATCACGTCATTATATTCTTTACATAACACAAGATAATCTATTAGAACCACATTATACATAACATATCATATTGGATGATCATGTTCATGATGCAATGACTCGATATTTAAGCACATAATTACAATTAATTAATTCAAATATTAGCAATAGACCATTTCATCCAAAAATATCCAACTAATGAAATACCCCACAAAAATAAACTAATAAATATTAATATCACATAAATAATATATCCATTTTCAATTAAAAAATAATATACATTATTAGAAATAATTATATTATATATTTTTTCTTTAGTGAATAATTTAACAAGGATGTATTTTAGGAAACTATTTTAAAAATATGTATTTTATTGAATATTTAAAACTAAATTTACTCCTATATTAAAAAATAAAGGAATCAAAAAAAATTATATTTATACAAAAAAAAATATTCAATTATTTATCAATCTATAAGAAACATTATTAAAAAAATATAAAATTTAATTAAGATATTTTTTTATTAATGTAATTGTTTTCCTTTAGTATTATAGTTATTAATATACTAATTAATAAAATTTAGATTTTGAGTTGAAAAAATATCATTTTTGGATTAATCATGTTAATATTATCTTAGGATAAATTTTTATATTGTAATAAAATGATTTATTTGTATGTGAGTATTGAAAAATTGTTTTTTTTTAAACCTTCATGACTTTATTTGTATTTATGTGTGCATTTAAAATTATAGAAACATTATTGACGGATAAATATTTATTAATTATGTTACATTATTATTTTAAATATCATCATTTAGTTTAAGAATGCATTTTTACATTTTTGAATGTATGTAATATTTTTCACAAAACAATTTATTCATTATAAAATTATTATTTAAAAACTAATTTTTATCACATTTTGAAGTTGAATAAAATAAAATGTATGTAAAATTATTAAATAACAGGTCTAAATAATTGTAACACCCCAAGCTTCCATGGTATGCTTCTCTTTGAATAATAGAGCAGTGTGTGTTGTACATAACTTCGAGGTTCTAACACACCACGACCAATCAAAATAGATATTATGAATAGTAATACCCACTTTTTTAAATTATATAAATTTTATATTTCATAATGGACTTAATTTTTGGATTCGGAAAATCGAAATTATCCTCTGTTGAATTTTTGGTATTTTTCCAAGAACTTCCAATTTTCGATGAATAGTGAAAAATACTTAAAAACAAAATTTTTAATAAAAATAATTTATAGTGATAAATTATACTATTGAGTGGTATTAATGTATAATTAGAATATATTTTTACCAGTGTATCCAACTTTGGTCATTAGAATTAATTTCACTTTGAAATTGGACACAAACTATTGTCAATCTTTCGATTGATATTGTTTCTTAAAAACATGCTAATTGTTTTGAAAATGGAATTAATTATAAAATTAATTAATGCAACTTATATGTTTGGAATTTTTTAAAATAGAAATCATTTTTGAATTCATAATATCAATTATATCTTAGGGTTAAGTTTTGGTCTTTATCTGAAAAACATCAATTTTTTATGAATAGCCAAACCACTATGTGGTAGTTTAAAAACTAATTTTTTGTGTAAATGAAACATTACCACTTATGTGTGTTGAATTTCAAAAATCCAACATACATGGTTCTAATTAATAAGATAAATGTGGTTCAATGAGATGAAAATAATTTTTGGTGAATAGTATCTTTTCATTCTTATTATTCGCGATTAAATATAATTAGTGAAATTTAAGGTAAAAATGATATTACAAAAATATGATAATATCATGAAACATGTCCTAACCTTATTGGAAGAGTCATGGTAGAACAAGAAAATCCATGGGTCAACTTGGGGACCCCATGGAGCCACTTGGGTAATAAAATGACTTTAACAACTTTTTATTTAATGTAAAATCAAAATTGTCCCAAACATGTGTTGTTTTACTAAAACAATTATTACATAGGGTTATATAAGATAAAATTTAGACAATAAATATTCATTTGAAAGATAAAAATATTTCCTACATCATGATAATTTCTTTATAATTTTTAGACATTAAATAAATTAAATTTTTTATGACACCATGATGATGCAACGATTACCTCATTAATTAACGATTTGAATAAAATGAAAAGCTAATGTAAAATATAAGACTTACACATGTAAAAAACCTATTAGAAGAGTATATTTAGAACCCTTAATACCTTATCCTATAGATATATAATTTTTGGACCTTTAAAATCCGTAACTCATTATATAATAATGTTACATTTCATGACATTCCAAGAGTTCCCCTCCTCTCCTCTTATAAAAGGCCCCCACCTCTACCACCTTATTGACACCATAAAAGCCATTTGGATTGGCCAACATCTACCCAAATACTCTCTCAACTTCCCTCTATTACTCATAGAAGCCTCAATTTGGGCATAAGGCTTCCCAAGTAATCCTTTGGCTCAAATCAAAAAGAGTTACTCGATTTTAAGGTAATGTCTTCTCTTGTATTCTTTTGTTGTATTTTGCTCCTCCAACCCCTTAAACTATTTTATACCTTTATTTTGTAACAAAACCAGTATATTTAATATCCTAGTATGTTTTTATGAGAATTATTTGATTTACACTTAAACACACCTTCCTCTAATGATTAAGGAACATATTGTTTCTGTGGGTGGCGAATTACTGCCTCACGAAATGATAATTGTTAAATCTTATTTTAACACCTATCATGGTGGCCATTATGATGAAACTATTGTTGGAACCAGGGTATTCAAAGCATGATTTGGCGTATGGTTTCTGTTTGTTGTAAATCCTTAGTGGAAGTTCAGGATGTGTACCAACAAAGAGATCATACCGTTCAAGCAGAAAACAGTAGTGAAGGTGGTGCCATTTCCCAGTGTTTACCAAATTTTTGGGCCTGAAAATCAGCCAATAATGTTAACTGTTTTTGGCAAAGGTACTTGCGCGCCGAGGTCTTGGAGGATAAAAGCCTTGCGTGCCATATGTTTTTGAGGATCATAACTTCAAAATTTGGATAAGGAAAGAAGGTCATGCAAGTATTGGTTGGGTCGCGCAAGTGAGTTGCACGACAGAAGTTGTGGGAAAAGAGACTTGCGCGCCATTGATGGACTTGCGCGCCTCCGCGCAGGGGGTCCAGATTGCCTATAAATACTGGACCACCCATCCTCATTTGGAACGGAGTTCAAGACTGAGAGATTGTTCGAGCTCTCGTCGCGCAGGTGGTTGAGCTGCGCAGGTGGTAGTTTGGTCGCGCAAGTAGAGCTTGCGCGCCGGTTGTCTGATGTGCGCCCAAGGCGGTTTGGGAGAGAAAGGAAGTGAACCGCGCAAGTTTGTTGTCGAGGAAGGAATCGTCACGTAAGTGCGTTGGTGACACTTGCGCGCCAGTTTGGACTTGCGCGCCGTATTGGGACTTGCGTGTCCGGCTTGGAGAAGCGCGCCAGGTTTTGCTGAAGCCCGCCGGCCTGTTTGGAGCTGCACGAAAGCCAGGAGACTACCTGATACATTCGAGGAAAAGTGATATTCTGCTTCTGGTGATAATCAGACTTCAATAGAGCATCTACATACAACAGAGGATGCATTCTCATGAAAATGATGAAGAGACCTTCACGTCTATAAACTGAGTGGGACTTCACCAACGGCAGTGAGCCAGGGGGAGTCAACGGGAGTGACCCGAGGGGAGCAGTGGGCTATCCCTGAAACTTTGTAAAGGCAGTGAGCCTGGGACAGAGTAACTGTACCCGAACTTTTGTAATCTACCGCTAGTGAAGCATAGTGGATTTTGGTACGACCGACAACCTGTCGGCGTATGCTCCTTGGACGTAGCCCTTAGTGGTGAACTAAGTAAAAAGGGTTGTGTCTTCTCTGTGCATGTGAATATTTGCTTTCTGATCATAATCATCATACAGGTTCAACAAGTTCCTGCCAACGTGGGAACAAGATCCATCACATTAAAAGAAAAAGTTGACACCCTGATTCACCCCTCCCCTCTCAGGGTGTCCCGAGGTCCTTCAACTACTTCTATATGTGATATATATTAGGTTTATCTTTTCTTTATGCTTCTGTATTTTTCATTTATGGCATACCTTTAATATTTTTATTATGGGTAAATGTGATAATCTCATTTTAGGAAGTGCATACTACCACCCCCTCACAGTTATTTGAATCGTTTATGCCATATGTGGGATGTATAATGGATGGAGTAAATGATATTAGATATTATATTATACTTCCATTATAATATAACTTTATATCATTATGATTTCATTCCATTAAATGCGAAATAGAAATGAAATTAGCGTTCATGCGTACGTACGACTTACCGTCTCTATGAATGGTGCATTTCATTTCTTACATCTAAATGTTATGTAATATTATAAATTCATTAATATAATGGATATATATGATATATATGATATCTACATCATGAATATAATTCTGGATATAATGGAGATTTTACCACATGAAAAACTTGTAATTATAAGAAGTTTATTTTTGACTTAAGTACCAAAGATCGACAAAACGCCCGTTATTAACTTAAATAATTACATAATGTTCATAACATGGTAATAAGTGATATAAAAGGAATAATGAACTTGAAAAAGCTTCTTAAGAAATTAGAAATTAACTCTATTTTATTATTAATGAGATTAAATAGTGATCGAGTCAAGTCGGACATGAGGTAAGGGACTTCGTCTCAATCTCCTTTCATTGAGGCATATTTTGTTTTAAACACAACGTTCTATTGTACAGTGTATAAACACCTTTGACTTTGAATTTTATTTAAAAGGAATATTTTTATACGAAGTGTTTTACTAAATGACAAAAGGGAATGTTTTTGTCGTACGTATGCGGCGGCAATGACTACTCCGCCGCCGTGACTATTATTTGAGTTTTGGCTTCCTCTATAAGCCATAACTTTTTTTAAATGAAAAATAAATACCATGTTTTACATTTCTTTTATTTTGGTATTGAAATGGTTTTGATAATGTTTTTATTATATCAATGTGTTGTTTTGATATCTTTTGATTGAAATGTGGAAATTTTAGGTTTTCTTTATGCCTGTTTTATGTGATACGATAACATTATGGTTTATGATTTGTTTATACCTTTTCATATAAGGAATTCATTGGACTTAATAAGTGGCGAGTGGAGCCCGCTATAGCTCCTCGATGCATCGGTAGGTCTCATGAGACAAACAAGTGTCTTGTCACGAGGCCTTGACAAAATCTTATTTGTAGTCTTGGCAAGAGGACTTGTCTATGTGGTTATGATAGTCTGGCATTATGCATTCCGTCATTATAAAAGTGGTTATTGATATTGCATGTGATTATTCGACTAGTAAAATATCAATGTGAGTAAGTAAATGGAAGTATTTCATTTTATTTTTTCCATATTATGCTGAAGTTCAAGTTTAAAAGGATTTTGTTTTAGTTATACATTGCCTTAAATGCTTATGTTTATTTATAAAAGTTTCCGCTATATTGTTATCCATACTGAGCATCTGAGATCACCCCTTTCTATGTTTTATTTTTCCCAGGATGTGAAGAAATATTTTATGACTGACCTAGAGGGATAGTTTGAAGGGGAGATGAGTGTGGACTGTGGAGACTATGTTATTGTAGTTTTTCATTTTACGATGTAATGTAAGACTTATGAATATATCTAATATTTCCAAGGCTACTAAACTAATAGGTATTTCGAGACTTGGTATTTTGTGATCATGCCAATGTTATGTAATATTGCACCGAATCTGGTTAATTGGGGTCAGGGTGTTACAGTTGGTATCGGAGGGAGGTTAGTACTAACCTTGGAAGATAGATTTAGATAAACTCTGATTACATCACATAACCCTAAGATAGACTTTGAGGATTAGTATAGAAGAACTTCCTAAATATTGGTATTATAGAGATTTTTTGAGTTTTCCGAGCAATGCATCCCTGTCTGGATACGAACAGGTAGAGGCGGCTCTAACACAGATGTACCTAGGGGTAAAACCCGAAAACACCACTTTAAGCTAAACTCGATCGAGAACTGGTGCACGACAATGGGTCATGTTGCACTCTTGGTTACGACACTCTCGAGGGATATGATTAGGATAATTCACGATTTCATTACAAACCATTATGAAGGATTTATGAGTATATACTTCCTCAAAGAAAACATTTCTTTTTATGATTATGGATTATATCCATAAACTGTTCAATTTATGTTAAGTGTTTTACAAGTATTAGATTATGTATTTTGATTCATCAACTGATCTAGTTTATGTCATTGTTTATAAAATTGTCCTAGTGGAAGAAATGGAAATGGTATCAATGCATGCACTCCATGTAGGGATTTCCCTGCTGCTCAAGATAATTATAGTGGAGCTGGTGATACAACTGGTGCTGATCAACTTATCACCATTCTAGGACAACTCACTCAGGTTATGAATAATAACCTTACTCATATGGAGCACCCTGATCCACAACACATAGGATCAATGTTAGACCACTTCATTAGGCAAAAACCACAAACATTCAATGGGAGTAAAAATCCCTTAGTAGCTGAGCAACAGATAAATTCCATAGAGAAAATATTCCTTGCCTTGGGGAGTAGAGAAAGGGAATAGGTTATCATGGAAGTTTACCGCCTCACTGGAGATGCTGATCAATGGTGGTCATTTACTCAAAACACAAAGGAAGATGGTGAAGTATAAAATATGGAATAGAGGGAGTTCAACGATCCTTTCATGTAAAAATACTTTCCTCGTGACCATCAAGCGGATATGGAAAGACAATTTTTGAGTTTGAGATAAAAGGAGGATAAGAATGTCACAAAGTATGAGGCCAACAATACAAGGTTAGTGAGGTATGCTGTAGATTATATACGTAGCCCAAGAGGTAAGATCGATCGTTTATTTGATGGCTTCAATCCGTTTCTCTGTCGAGAATTAGTATCACAATCTTTCTCAACGTATGAAGATATAGTATCGTGTGCAATCAGGACAGAAAAGGAATTCTCTAAATCTTATGCCAATAAAGTAAAGAAAGAGAAGAATAGAACAGTGGAACAAGAGATAGATAAAGGGAAAAAGGGAAAGAAAGGTTTTCCATTATGCGATAATTGTGGGAAGAATCCCCCCGGTACTTGCCTAAAAGGAATTGGAGTTTGTTATAAATATGGAGAAAAAGGTCACCATGCTTGTGATTGCAATGGAAAGAAAGAGTCTATCAATGTTCAATGATAAAATTGTAGGGAAGTGGTTCATTATGCCAATGAATGTACTAAGTGTCAGAGAAACATACCTTATAAAAGGCCAAGGGATCAAGGTCAATCTTATGTTGTTACTACAGTTGAAGTGGAATAATTAATGTATTGGTGCTTTTGGACTCAAGGATTATATTCGGTTTATAAGAATAATGTGATATATATAAGGATTGTACTGCAGTACTTGTTGTTTTCATTTAGGTTTTAATATGATGAAAGTTATCATATTTTTATTATGTGACAATAAGATATACTTTAATTTGTTTGGGGAGTCTGATGTTACAATTGATTTTGGAATTTAGATACCATTTAGAGAAAGTCTGGACATAGGTATTTTGGATAACTATAAATGTTGGAATGGATTAAGTTGAACTTTGGATAGTATTTTTTAGGGTTAAAACATTTCTGAAGATTATTTTTGGAATATTATAATACTATAGTTTTAGGAAAAGGACAACATGCAGGTTGGGGGATAACCTGTCACGTCGGACAAAGCTGCATGAATCTAACCCACAACCATAGTGCGAGAGGCCTTTATTACCTACCACTAGCCTAAAAAAAGTCCCCGGTATTACAAGATAGTGTTCCTAATCTAAATGGCATGTGTTAATATTTGGAACCTTGTATGATTAGGATAAAAATAATATTTTTGAGTTCTATTATCTTTTTGAGTGAAAGATGAGTTTGTGGTAGAAATTAGTTGAAGGTTCAAACTCTTCTTTTCAAGTATATATATATATATATATATTATATTCTATGAATAAAATAATTCCTAAAAATTAGGAATGGGATATTAAAAAAAATGTGTTATCCTAATACCTTTTGTTTTGTTGAACTGATGATATTTTAAATCACCATATATTGAAGTCTTTGATACCCTAAATTTTACACTTGATTGTGATTGATGACCTCAATCACTCCCTACAAATATTTACGTTTTTTCTCTAATTATGTTTCTATAATTTCGACCAATGTTCTCCTATTCGAAACCCTAATTTTGTGGTGACTTTCTCATTTACATTTCATTCTTATTAAGACTATATTTTTATAAACTCTATTTCTGATTTGGGTTTTCCACAAAGTTATTTTCTATTTGAAACCTTTTATTTTGGAAGAACAATTTCAAATTTCAAGGATGAAATTTATGGAAGGAGGGTAGAATGTTACACCCCAAGCTTCCATGGTACGTTTCTCTTTGAATAATAGAGCAGTGTGTGTTGTACGCAACTTCGAGATTCTAACACACTGCGACCAATCAAAATAGCCGTTATGAATAGTAATACCCAATTTTTGAAATTATATAAATTTTATATTTCATAGTGTACTTCATTTTTTTATTTGGAATATTGAAATTAGCCTCTGTTGAATTTTTGGTATTTTTCCGAAAACATCCAATTTTCGATGAATAGGGAAAAATACTTAAAAAGAAACTTTTTAATAAAAATAATTTATAGTGATAAATTTTACTATTGAGTGGTTTTAAAGTATAATTAGAATATATTTTTACCATTTTATCTAATGGTGGTCATTAGAATTAATTTCACTTTGAAATTGGACACAAACAATTGTCAATCTTTATTTGATATTGTTTCTTAAAAACATGCTATTTTTTACAACGGGAATTAATTATAAAATTAATTAATTCAACTTATATGTTTGGATTTTTTTAAAATATACATCAGTTTTTAATTCAGAATATCAATTATAGCTTAAGGTAAATTTTTGGTATTTTTCTGAAAAACTTCAATTTTTGAAGAATAGTGAAACTAGTAAGTGGTCGTTAAAAAACTAATTTGTCATGTAAATGAAACATTACCACTTATTTGTATTGAATTTTAATAATCCTACAAACATGGTTGTCACTAGGAAGAAAAATGTGGTTCAATGAGATGAAAATAATGATTGGTGAATAGTACCTTTTAAATCTAATTAATCGTGATTAATTGTAATTAGTGAAATTTAAGGTAAAAATTGTCTTATAAAAATATGAAAATATCTTGAAACTTGTCCTACAGTTATTGGAAGAGTCCAGGACGACCATGAATATCCATTGGTCAACTTGGAGACCCCATGGAGCCACTTGGGTAAGGAAATGACATTAATAACTTTTTATATTAAGTAAAAATAAAATTGTCACAAACATGTGTTGTTTTACTAAAAAAATTATTACAAGGCGTTATATAAGTTAACTTTTCAACTATAAATATTCATTCGAAATATAAAATGATTTCCTACATCATGATTTTTTTTTATAATTTTTTTACATAAAATAAATTAAATTTTTTATTACACCATGATAATGCAGCGATTACCTCATTAATTAACGATCTAAATAAAATGAAAAGATAATGTAAACTCTAGAACTTACACTTTTCAAAAACCTATTGGATGTGTATATTTAGAACTCTTATCACCTTATCCTATAAATATATAATTTTGGGACCTTTAAAATCTGAAACTCATTACATTATAATGTAGCATTTCATGACATTCCAAGAGTACCCCTCCTCTCCACTTATAAAAGGCCCCCACCTCTCCCACCTTATTCATACCATCAAAGTCATTTGGATCGGCAAACCTCTACCAATATACTCTCTCAAATTCCCTCTATTACTCCTAGAAGCCTCAATTTGGGCAAAAGTCTTCTCAATCAAGCCTTTGGATCAAATCAAAAAGACTTACCCGATTTTAAGGTAATGTCTTCTCTTTTGTACTTTTGTTTTATTCTTCTCCTCAAACCCCTTAAACTCTTTTTATTCATTTATTTTGTAAAAAAACCAGTATCTTAAATATAATAGGATGTTATTATTATAAGGATTTAATTTACACTTACACACACCTTCGTCTAATGGGTAAAGAATAAATTGTTTCTATGGGTGGCGAATTACTGCCTCACGAAACGATGATTGTTCAATATTATCTTAACACATTTCATGGTGGCCATTATGATGACACTATTTCTATATATGATATATATTATGTTTATGTTTTCTTTATGCTTCTATATTTTTCATTTATGGAATACCTTTAAGATTTCCATTATTGGTAAACGTGATAATTTCATTTTAGGAAATGTGGACTACCGCCCCCTCAAAGTGATTTGAATAGTTAATGCCATATGTGGGATGTATAAAGATGGAGTAAATGATATTATATATGATATTATACTAGGATTATAATATATTTTTATATTATTATTATTTCATTCCATTAAATACGAAATAGAAATGAAAGTAGCATTCATGCGTACGTTCGGCTTATCGTCTCAATGAACGGTGCATTTCATTTCTTACCTCTAAATATTATTTAATATTATAAATGCATATATATACTGGTTATATATGATATATATAATATCTACATCATGAATATAATTCTTGATATAATAGATATTTTACCACATGAACAACTTGTAATTATAAGAAGTTTAATTTTTGACTCAAGTACCAAAGATCGACAAAACGTACGTTATTAACTTAAATAATTACATAATGTTCATAACACGGTAATAAGTGATATAAAAGGAATAATGAACTTGAAAAGGTTCTTATAAAACTAGAAATTTACTCCAGTTTATTAATCAAGAGATTAATGAACGATCGAGTCAAGTCGGACATGAGGTAAGGGACTTCGTCTCAATCTCCTTTCATTGAGGAATATTTTGTTTTATACACATCTTTCTATTATACAATGTATAAACCCCTTTGACTTTTACTTTTATTCAAAAGGAATCATTTTACACTAATTTTTTTACTATATGACAAAAGGGAATGTTTTTTTCATACGTATGCGGAGACAACGACTTCTCAGCCGTTGTGACCATTATTTTAGTTTCGGCTTCCTCAATAAGCTATAACTTTTTTAAAATGAAAAATAAATACCATGTTTTACTTTTCTTTTATTTTGGTATTGAAAATGGTTTTGAATTTTTTTTTATAATATCAATGTGTTGTATTGATATCCTGTGATTAAAATGTGGAAATGTTATGTTTCCTTAATGCATGTTTTATGTGATACAATTATGATTTGGTTTATGATATGTTTAAACCTTTTAATATAAGTAATGCATTGGATTTAATAAGTGATGGGTGGATCCCTCTATAGATCCTCGATGCATCAGTAGATATAATGAGACAAACTAGTGTCTTGGCACGATTCCTTGACAAAATCTTATTTGTAGTCTTGGCATGAGGCCTTGGGTACGTGGTTATGATAGTCTGGCATTATGCATTACATCATTATGAAAGTGGTTATTGATATTGCATGTTATTATTCGACTACTAAAATATCCATGTGAGTAACTAAATGGAATTATTTCGTTTTATTTTTGCCTTATTATGCTGAAGTTCAAGATTAAAAGCCTTTTGTTTTAGTTATACATTGCCTTAAATGCTTATGTTTATTTATGAATGTTTCCGCTATATTGTTATCCTTACTGAGCATCTGAGCTCACCCCTTTCTATGTTTTATTTTTCCCAGGATGTGATGAAATATTTTATGACTGACCTGCAGGGATCGTCTAAAGGGGAGATAAGTGTGGACTGTGGAGACTATGTTATTGTAGTTTTTCACATTATGATGTAATGTATGACTAATGAATATATCTAGTCTTTCCAAGGTTACTAAACTAATCAGTCTTTTAAGACTTGATCTTTTGTGATAATGCCAATTTTATGTAATACTGCACCGACTCTGGTTTACTAGGGTCGGGGCATTACAATAATAATATAAGAATTATTATTTTTTGATCATAAACGATAAATTAATGAGGTAAACACATTTTTGTGTTGTTAAATTTAAAATGTGAAAAATTACTAACATAAAAGATAAAAGAGATTTCATTTTAAAATCATTTTTTATTTATTTTATTTCATTTTTTGACCTTATCTACATCCATATAAATTATTTATCAATATTTGAGCCGTATACCATGAGATATACTTCCTTATTAAGATGTTTTGGGTATTTATAAAAATGAAATCCATTTCTATTATACTACTAGCTCTCATCACCTTACATGGAATCACACAATAAAACCAATATATATACCCAAAACACTCCTAAAATTTAATTCCCACCATCAAAAGTATTATTTATTCATAAATTTCAATCCCTCCAATTCATAACCAGTTTTCAAAGGAGATAAACCAAGAAGTGATGTAAAAATTGTCTAACCACTCTATTCCTATATCAACACCTTTATATGAAATTGTTCTCAATAAATTTCAATTAAATTAATTCAAAAATATAACTTAATTAAAATTAGTATAGTATTATTTATATTCAATAATGGGAAAACCATTAACCAGATTTCCCTTTTCCATTGTGAAAATAGAAACTGGTATTCATGTGTAGTGATGACTAATACCATAACATGTTCATTTTCCACCACCAACAAACATGATTTGTTTATAAAAGGAATTAAACATTTAATTATTATTTAAATAAAATATTTAATATTATTAAATTGAAATAAAATAATACTCCCCTATATCATTTCAGGGAATATAAAATCACCATCCATTCATATGTGTTGACCATATAATCCATGGAACAATTGATTTCCATTTCTATTTTTCTAATGAAAATTAATTTATATCTCTAGAAAAGTCTTTAATAATAAAATATCATGATCACGAGATTATTAAGGTTTTAATTACCAATTTTAAAACCTAATAACAATATAATTTATAATATAATATGGAAAATTCAACTGTCTAAAAATTCATTTCATGCTAGAAAATGTTTTCTACATATTATGTTATAAAATAGTATAGTTTATATTATTATATTAATTATTTACAATTATGATAAAAAATCCAATATAAACAAAAAATGGCCATTATGATTCTTTTAAAATTACTTTAAAACAAAACCACTTAGTAATTGTACCATAATGTTTTATGTTACTTATTTTGATAGTTAAACCACAAACATGAAAATACATTGAATTTATGTAAGTAATGAGTATTATAACCTAATACATTCTATAATATAATAAAAATATAAAAATAGTTATTTATATATTTATGGAAAACTTATATATGTTGTTAACATAATGTTCATAAAAAATCCTTTGTTGGTTATGAATCAATAGAATATGTTTTTGGAAAATTTATCTTTTAATTATAAAAAATGATACACTCCTTAAATGATGAATACAATAAACATTATAATTTACCAAATACTATAAATTTAATTAGATTTGGATGATGAGATTTGTAAAAAGAATGATCAGTGACACTCCTTTTAGTAAAAATGTTCAAAATGATCATGATTACTTACTCTAAATATTGAAAGTATATAATAAATAAATAATATACATGTTGAGAATAATTAAAAAAAGGCTAAAGATATTAAAAATGTTCTAAGTTGGGTGATTAAATCATTAATTTTCATTATTAGTGGTTACACTCAATTAGTACAAAGCATAGGTTAATTCAAGGATTTCATATCATATTTCTCACCCTTTAAGGTATGATTCTTATTATAAAACATGTTCCGATTGAATGGTGTATCAGATAATAAATTTATATTCTTAATAATCAATTTCTAATTATTCATGAAATATAAATGCTCATATTATGTTCTATAATTTATGGTGTATTATATTGAATGGTTCTAATGTTGTATGATATTCCATTGCCTTAATTAGGTCAATTTGAGATATAATACATTCTATAAACCATATTATCCATGAATTATGTATTTAATTATAGTATATTTCTCTTTTTAATAATTATTTATTCATGATATATACTAGAAAATTCAAATTCCCTTCCACAAATTACCATAGATTTAATTATTACCATAGTTGTAAATAATATTTTGTTACTCAACATTTGTTTTATGAATCATTATAACCCTCTTGAAATTAGTTCATATAAATTGGGTATATTCTACCACTACTTATATTTTGAAGAATTATCTAACTCTTTCTTGGGGATTTAAATTCATATCATATAAATAATTTCCCAATACATTTTTTATTATTCCATACGTTTCTCATAAAATATTTTGATTCCCCAAATTATTTTTCATTGAGATATAATATCATACCATGAAATTTATTAATCAAATAATGGGTTCTCCAATATTAATATTTTATTAAAAATTGATTTTATAAACCCATTTTCGATGTTATTTTTTATACAAAAATAAACGATTACTCATTTTACAATGTTCATTTTTATGATAGGTAATATCAAAGTATTTATAATTTTTATTTCATGATAAAATTATTTCTCTTGTTATATAAATTTACTATATAAAAAATTAATTCATGTTCATGGATCTATTATAGGAGAATATTTTTAAAATTAAAATTATAAAAATTACTTACCTTTATCTTTTTAAAATAACCATATAATAGTGGTATAAAAATCATTTTTACAACGACACAATTTTTTATAAAATATCATTTAAATTTAATATATATTTTCCTTTAAATTAAAATAAATTTACACCCAATAGATTTATGTTACCTGACTTATCATCTACTAAAAGTTATATATTTATATTTATGGTGATTGAACTCACAGTATCAAACAAATAAATTCCATGATCTATTATTGTGTGATACATGAGGAAACATTCTTATGCGATGATCTATTAATAAATTTAAATATCTTACCATGATTCATCTATTACACTATAGATATGATCTTAAAAAAATAACTTCTTTATATAGTTGACTTTATTAATGTTCTATTCTATCAATTAAATATTACATCACTCCATTTGTATTCTAATGTCATTCTATTATATAGGCATGTTTTTCATCCAATATATTTTATATATGACTACTCTATATTGACATTATTTTATTAAAGTGACTTCTCCTAGGATTGATAAATAAATTATTTATGGAAATTTTGATATAAATGGTATCATATTTGTCTATATAGTGTAAATAATGTATTCATTATTATAATAATTGAATGGATGTTTCTAATATAGTTACTAAAAATATTTGAATACACTATTATTTTCCAAGGATTTATCATGTTATGAATATTGATTACAAAATTATGTAATTAAATTTACAGAGAATATGTAAACGATTTTCAAGCCAAGGGTTAATTATTATATATTTATTGGTAATCATTTTATTTCTATAGGGTATTTATGTTATAATATTTATGACCGATTGCCAATGGGAACTCAAATTTTGGGATCTGGATGGATATGGTTTTATATCTCCCTCTGATTCATTTTTATGGACAATGTCACAAGAAATATGTATTTACAAGTACATTTGTTTTATTATAAGTACAATTACTATTTGTGTGTCTCAGGAATATAATAACCCTTCTATTAATCTTTGATACATTTTTAAGAGATGTTCCATCATATTATGATTTATATTATGGATAAGTTATGCTCTAAGTTCCCATATTTATTTTATCATTATTTCATATCTAATTTTATCCATGTATTATGTTCTAAAAATACTTATGATCAGATTTATGATAAATGAAATTTTGGTATACAATTTTTATTTATCCAAATTACATCCATATGCTCAGATAATTCTATTTTATTATTTACCATTAATGAGTATAATATCTCACCCCATTATTATTTTCCCATTTCCATAGGATTTTAAAATATTAAAATTATGAATTCTCTAGAAGATTTTATTACTTGGAAAATTAGTGGAATATATTTCAGATATGTTTTGAAATATTTACATTCCTTCCTATTTTTTAAAAAATACATTAGATAAAAAATTCAATTGTTTTTTTTATTAAATAAAATTATACGCCTAAAATAACATTTGAATGTATTGTAATAAAATAATTTTTCTGACACGTGTAATTTGAAAATCATCAATGTAGGCTGTTATAATATTTATCCAACCCAGTTTTAAATAACATTGATGATTTAGATGATATGAGTTGTGAATAATTTTGGATTTGGAAAACTCATTAAAGTTTGATATGTCATAGTTGATCATAATCTCAGGAGGTACATATAAACATTTTGGTTAGTTAAAAAAATACTAATTTTTTTGTTTATTTGGATAAAATAACTTTAGTGAAATCCGGATGGATAAGACTATGTATAAAATGATATAATAAATTTTCTATAATGTATATAATATAGTTTTATACTATAAATTGAATGTATTTATTGATACTATAATGTAGATGTTGTTGTGGAATATATTCACAAATGGGTAACAATCATAAATATTATATTTGAGCATTTACTCAAAATAACTATAGTGTATGATGTTTGTCACTAAGAATGAACAGCTTTATAGATTGTCCAGGGTTATATGCTTTGGTTAAACACAATCTCTTTAGGAACCATAATTAAGTATTTATTAACTAATTACATTAAGGGATTAGGTCAAGATACATATGTGAACCCAATGTAATGAATATTAGGTCAAATATTATATATCAAAGGATTAAATGAAGGAGATATTATAGAACATATATCAGGATTGAGGTTTTATTTATAAATTCCAAGCATTTGTTTATATCATTTTTTAATTTTAGTATTTGGATAAAATAGGATTAAAATAACATTGAGAATGTTATGTATCATTAATACCCAATTTATTACAATTGAATATAGTGTAATATAAAAAATGTTGATAATTTCAGTATATATATGTAATGATAGAAAATGTGAGTATATTTTTCATTCTTAACATGGTGAGGACAACATTATAATAGATATTAATTAATAAAAATATTATTTATTTTCATTTCTAAGTTATTTTATCAATGATGTTCATCTATATTCTAAACGTTTTGGTGTTATGTGAGGCATTTAATGAATACTATTTTGTTGTTCTACATTAATGATTTTGAATCATATATTAAAATTATTCAAAAAGATCAAAAATTATTTTATGAAAAGGGTATATATTTGAGATTTCTATTAGAGAACACATGATTGTGGTATGGTAAACTTCTATGTTTAATATTTTCTCAATGAGAAGTTTATAAGGGGTTAATTGTTTTAGAAATGTGAGTTTAATGGTAATTATAACCTTGTATGTGATTATTGATTTAACTAAAATGATATCCATGAGACTTTAGTTAATTTTTTTATGATTTTTGGGATTATTATATATATGTAATAGTTTTTTACTATGAATAATACATTTTTGGGTTATAGATAGTGTTTATTGTCATCAATATATATAATTCCATAGGGTTTTAATTTTTTGGTGACTAAAATGGTATTAGATGAGGTATGTTTTAGATAATATAAAATTTGGGTATTTACATAATGAGGTACATGATTATATGATTGGATTTTGTTTTTTGGGGAAATATAAGTAAATTGATATAGTCTATTATAGTATGGTTTAGGATTATAATATGTTATATCTTGAAATATAATAATGATCAAAATACCCACACATATATTCATTAGTCATGAATAATTTAAATTTTTAGGGTATAATTTTCTAAAGGGGTGTAGTGTAATGACTAGAGATTTTAATATATGGTTTTTACTAAAAAATTAAAATTTTAATGATGGATTCTTTCACATGAATACCAAATTTTAAAAAATAATCTACTAATGTGAGAAAAAATATACTAAAATGACATTTATACATTTTGACTTAGTCGATAAAATATATAGTACAATTTTTAAACTAATTAGAAATTATTTATTAATTATTTTATGATTATTAAAAGGAGACCTTTTGAAGAACCATAAAAAGGGGCAATTTTATTATACCATTATATATTAAATAGATCGTATTTAAAAGATTTTTATATTACATAATATTTAGGTTCATAAGCTATAATATCATTATTTAATTATATATTAATCTATATGATATAATATTTAATACTTATAAGTTTTACTGATGTCCATTTATAAAAAAGAAATATTTCATTATACACTGTATTTTCAATTTAAATATATTTTTTATATATTTGAATATTAACCATACAAAAAAAACTTTATATCACATTTTTTAAATTCAATATTAGATTACCATGATTTTTTGGAATTTTCTAAAATGATTGATTATATGTGAATAGTGAAAATACCATATCTATATATAAAATGATGTTTATGAAATTATTAGAATAAAATTATGAATTTCTAATTTATGAAGAATTTGTATTAGAAAAATGATTATTTTATATGTGATTTTTTATTTTTATAATGCTAGTTTAATTTTACTATCTTATAATTACAATTTTAGGACAAGTGTTAATGTTTTCAAGAGAAAATTTATTATATTAAAAAAAAATTTAAAAAAATTAATTTTTATTTAATTATAAAATTGAATAAATAAAATTCATATCAAATATGAGATTTTATATCCAAATTATATATTAAGGTCACTTTTTCTACATAAATCGGAAATTACCTAGGAACAAACAAGTTAGAATAGTAAAAACTAAAATGGTAAATATGAGTAAGAAAAGGTGTTAAAGGAAAAAGATGTTTAAAAATTTATTTTTGTTTTGTGATTTGGGTTTATATATTTCTTATCTCATCCCATATCCATTATTTATCAACTTTTTATACACATATATTTAAAACCAATTCCCATTATTGAAATTTTTTAGTAATTAAAACAATTCCATCCCATTTACCTATGAATTAGGATCTCCTCTGCTAAAATTACCTCACAAAATGACCACTATTTTTTCCCAACCTATTCCCAAAATAATCCTTCATGTTTCTATCTATATTAAATAGTTTCTATCCTTATAAAAATAGTATTCTTCATAGGCTTGACACCTTTTCAAATGAGGTAATACTTGAAGTGAGTTAGAAATTTTAAACTACTTTCTCTTTTATGTTTGTTTATTTCAACATGTTCTTCCATAAATTCCAAAACACCATTTGAAAATAAGTCATAATTATTTCTAGAATAATTTTATGTTTTTTAAATTGTCTAAACAATCATTAACTACATTTTCATTTTTCTATAAGAAAAATGATCTAGTCATTCATTCATTGTGTAGACTCCCGCCACCATAAAGTAATATGTTAATTTCCTTCAAAAACGTAAAATGGATGGTTAAAAGGCGAATTTATTATAAAATTATGAAGTATATAACTTATTTATTATTATCTAATAAAATAAATATTATTATTCTCTACAATTATATTTAAAAAATCATTATTCATGCGTTAGTATAGACTACCACATACATGGAATGATATACATACATTTTTTATTTAATTACCATAATTAACAGATTGCTCTATGAATGGATTTTGTGGATAAATATTATTTTTATTATTTTATTGTGGTTCTAAAAATGTAATAAATGATAACCAATTAACAATATGATAAATAAAAATTCATGGTAAATTGAAAATTCCAATATGTGATTTTATGAGATAAATGATTACATAAAAGTATGTAATAACATTTATATGTCATCTTATAATTGATCATTGAAATATCATAGGTACTATAAAAATATTATTATTTTTATCTATTTTATTTGTGATTTTTACGTAACTATTATGTAAGGATAGCCACTTTCATGGAAAATGACTTGTTGTTCGAGGATGTCTGTATCTTTGGATTTAATGGATTATAATAATAAATATATTACTAATGATATATGTAGTTGTATATGGTTTGTGGAATATACAATATTATATTTTCCTATAATAATCAAGTTATGGTTTCAGTGATCTTGAGATATGATGGGGATTCAACTTGGGTGGTTGGATTCTTCACAGATCCCTAGGAACCAGTTTTTCGAGCTACTATGAATTTCTACGAAGCTTCTCCATTTGGATGTTGACTACACAATCAACCCATGGATTCCATTTTTTAGATCAACTATCAATTTCAATATAGGTTCGAAATAAAGATTCAACTACATTATTGAACTATGGTTGGGACATTTCAATGCTACTATATATTTGGAAATATATACATTGTGGTTATCGGGTTTTGACTTTGATTTACCCTAAGTGAAGCCTAATTGAGTGAGGATTATAGTGTTTTTTAGTAGGTAGGTCAGCTGAGGGTGGCTATGGTTTGACTGGAGGAGGTTACACTATGTTTTGTCTCTTCCCTTTCATTTTCACAATATATATGGTAGCTATGACATGGTCATTGTTTCTTTAGAATTATATATATCAATAATCATTTTATATTATCTCTCTCCCACTTAAATCACATTAAAATTAATAGCTCTTAAATTCTACCCTGAATCATTTTGAATCCACAGTAAACCATTTTCAAGGATTAAATCACTTATGATCATGTAGGATCTACATTCATTGAGTAAATATAATCTGATGTGGTTAATTACGATATCCTTATCTCACATCTCTTGAGAGTGTAAGATCATAGAGTTTTTGATGGATTTACTCAACTTTTTTATGAACCCTAATTCTAATTTATAATCCATGATATCCTAAAAATTAGTCATTCATTTGTGGATCTTGATTTAGGTGTTGAGTTTTTTTATATCTAATTAATGGTAAGTGGTTCTATATGAATTTTTCCTTCAATTAAAAAAAATTAATTTCATGATTCATTTTAAAAGAGTACTTAAATGATTTAAAAACCATGATTTTAAATGATTGGTGAATTTTTTTGAAAAAGGAAACCATTTTATTAAAAAACCCAAAATACAAATGGAAATGACGTTATTTATCTGATTAGAGATAAAATTATGGATTAATTTTGAAACGGATTTTGAGATAACTGGATTAAATGTAATGGTGATTTAAAAATGAATTAGTAGATTAAAACATATGGTGTATTTTTGAAATATTAAAGGAATATTGAAAAATAAATGTGGTATTTTTTTTTTGATTTCAAATGATTTATCTTCTCATGTTTGATTTATTGATTTACTAAAGAAAATTTGATCCAAGGTAGTTGTTGGGTAATTTGGAAAAGAAATATATTATCTGAACCCTAAAACTTGGTTGATGAAAAAAATTACATAATCATATGATAAAATGATATTTTTTATTATGGTTTGTTTATTTTAGATGGCCTAAGTCATTTTATGTGATAACATATTCGTGAAAATATTAGTGATTGGGTAGTGAGATGATCCTTTTAAAATTAACTAATGAACCACCTTTATTGATACACTGTGACATGATATGGTTTATTTTATTATTTCATTACATAAATTGATATATAATTTCAATTCATGAAAAATATGTTTGAATCATGTTTATATAAAATAATCATTTAAGGAAATTTTGATATATTGTCCATATTTTGGAAATGAATTCTTGGTTTTTTGAATATATATAAATCATATTCCATTCCTTCTTTTAAATATATTGAAATATTATTTGGTTTCATTTATTTTGGAATTGATTATAGAAATGATTGAGAGACTCTAATGAGCCTTATTGCTCACACCCTTCAACTTCCTTAGGGATTTTGTAGATTATCGTATTCAATGTCCATGAAAACAAATCCACCACCTGGAGGAGGTGGATGTTTGTGATACATAGGACCTATATTGATGGATGTGAAAGGTGGATATGTGATTCCATTATTACATGGGTTTATATTTTAGCTTTATATTTTATCATGTTGTGTCTCTTGATGATGTACTGTTATAGTACTACATTAACATTTTCATTCTGGTACAGTCCCCTTTTTTAGGTGTAATAAAAATGACTGGTTTTTTATCATTTGTATTACTATTATAAAACCATTTTCATATTCTTAATGTATGATTCCATCTACTAATAACAAACCTATGGGGATTGATAATACCCTTTATACATAGTCTATGCTAGTTTGGCTGACATATTTCACTGGTATCTGGTCTAATTCTGAAATTAGTGGTATTAATGAATTTTGGATAAGTTGTGAAAATTCCAATGCAATTATTATATAGTTTAGTTTTCCACCTATAAAATGAGATGGTATTTATGGGACATGGAAGGATGTTTCCACAGAGTTTTTGGGAGAAACTAATATTAAATTTCCTTCTGTCACCATGGGTGTTTAAAAAAAATTCATTTACATAAAATTAGATCTATTTTCTAGAATTTTCTCACCCTTGTATTAGATTTTGGTAAAATACAAATCTTTTATTCTTCTATATTGAATCAATTTTTTATTATAAATTTATTAATATGTTGATCATCATAAACATGATAATGATTTCAATGCTGTCCGTTGATGTTTTAAAATATCATTCCTTTGAGAAGACATTTGAATATGATGAATGTGGAATATGATGGATAACCACAGTAGGAAAATCCTCTTGTAATCATGAATCTTACTAATGTAGTGTTTTTTATCATCCATTCTTTGGGGAAGGTAACTTCATACAATCATGTTCATGAATCAGTTTTGGAACTCTAAAGGGAAAAATTTAGTGACCAAAATCTTGTTTTACATCAAAAGAATCCACAGACATTTAATTTTTCAAATAGTACTCTATAGGATAAGTATTGAATAAAAATTAATGAACATATTTAGCAGATTTTTAAATTATTGATTATATAAACGTTTAATGTGATACCTTTATGTTTGAGGGAACTAACATGAAATGGGATGATTCAATGGTGAAATCAGTGATGCATTAAGTGTTTTATTGTAATTAATTTAGAGTTATTTTAAATGATTAGCTCAATACAAAGTTGATGATCATGAAAAAAATCCATGTAGTTTCAAAACCATCATTAGTTTGACAACATCGTGACATAGTATGCAACCCATTTATATAAGAATATTAATTTTTCAGCTAATGATGAATCTAATGAGATGATTAGGGATAAAAATTTCCCATTGGGTCTCTAACTAGATATATGAGCTCATGGTTTCTTAATAAATATCACTTCTTATACTGAAGTGTTGAATTGTCTATTGATGGTACTGATTTACTTGGCTAATAATATAGGGTTCATGGGGTTTTTTCCCCTCTAAATCATAATTCTATGAATTAAATTAAAGGAAATATGAATATTACTTAGTTTCACGGATTTTAATCATTTAATTTCTCTTTAATCCACCAATATTTATTGGAATAGTCTACTTTACTTTCTGGTAGTGTTGTTTGTTTGGGCCTTCGAAATCAGTTTTCTTTGAGGTGCCCATGATCTATAGTTCTATTAGTTTCTTAGGCCAACTACAATTTTCCAAAATATTTTACAATATAATTGGTGTTGTGGTATTTTTATCACCAAAATTTATGATTCATAAAGTAATTGGTTTAATATATAATAACCTAAAACAATGGTTTATCACATAATGGATGAATCTATGAGGTAGATGATATGGATCTAGTGATTATGATAAGTACAATCAAAAAAACTTTTTCCTTATCGAATTGATTGTTTGATAATTGTGTATCTTACTCATTTATATTAACTTGTTATGGGAATTTTATAAAACATATATAGTGATTTTTTCTAATGAGATGGGAATTATGTTACCCATTGGAATGAAGAGATAAAAGGGTATTATATGTCAAGTTGTATTTTTCTCTCTATTAGTTTTTTTCTTTACTAGAGTATTATGGTTCTCGACATGAAACAACTTAATGTAATATATGGGTTGGATTACCCAATTTCATAAAAGGAATGAATTGATGTAATCATCGATGATTCTCCCTTTCTACGCTTAGTGGGTGACTAAAATTCATTTCCTAGTATATTGGACACAAGTGTGAGTTGAGAATGACCTATTTTACTGAGTTGGTAATGTTTATATCGGTATTTTATTTTGATCTAGTCATTGAATCATTGATTGATTATATCCCTTATCTTTTAGTTTAGTTTCATGCAATTTTCCCTCTAATTTCACTGTACATCCCCCAATAACAAATGAATAGTTTTCTATAAATGTTTCAATGGGTAATCAGCCAGTTTCCATTTCTTCCTTTCAAATTAAACCAGTAGAGTTGACATAATTGAATACTCATATGGATTATTTGATAGATAAATAATTTAAATTCCCAAGAGTACCAACTTGGGTGGAAACTATTCACATTTTAAATGAAGATGATGGAACACTTTGACATTTTATTTTTTTCTTGAATGACTTTTGAGTCATAGTAGCGAACATAAATTTACCAAGATAGGTTTATAATTAGTTTTAATGATTTGAAGGGGTAAATTGGTTCTTGAATATTGATATATGATTTGAAATTTACAAATTTGAAATAAAAGTATTTAATATTCAGAAGATATCTTTCAATAGTATTTATATAAATTATGTTTGTAATATTGTTCCTTTCAGTCTAAGAAACTATCATAAAGTTCTATGGATTCTATGAGCATGATACTTAACTATTACAATGAATTGTTTGTTGTTGTGTTTGTTTATGATATACAAGATTACACTTAGAGTAAGGAAGACCATTTTCGTCATTTGAGAGAATCTCTAGAAAAAATGATAATATATTGATTTTACCTAAATAATTCATAGGGTAATTTATGGATTTGGGAAGTGATGTTTTTGGGATATGTGGTCTTGAAACTTGTTATCTCAGTTGATCATTAGATGGAGAAATCTATTTTTACAGGGTAATAATAGTACAATTATTTCAAGATTCAGAGATTCTACGAATTGGTAGGCTTGTATAATAACTTTTTAGTAATTTTCTTGATGTTAGATTCTACGATGACTATTATCACTAGGAATTCCATGAAGTTCTTATAGGATGAGTAATTTTAGGGTTATTTTGATGAGATGATATTTCATTTGACTTATATTTCAGTGATGATACTTCTAGATGTCAGGCATGATTATGTGGTCTTATCTGATATATCAGGCTCATGTAGAGGTTGTGTCGTTATACAAGGTTATCGCATGATATCCTTTGGTTCTAGAAATATTGATCCACATGAGAGGAACTATCTGAACAATGATATCATGATTGTAGTTGTGGATAATTATTTTAGTATTTGGTAGGAAAACCATTCTATTGAGAGGTTTTTGGTATTTTTTGACAAAAAAAATCTTTATTTTTATATTCTATAAAATTTATTTGAATGTATAAAAAAGGATTTGGGGGGAGTACATGGAGAATTTGGACATTGACATTTCGTATAACCATGGTATGGGTAATGTCATTATTTATGCATTGATCAAGATACTTCTTACCCATGTACAAAAATATACATCAAATAGTTGAATATAATGGCTTCTTTTTCTTAGTCCATTTGAGGGGTTTAGGAGAGTTTGTAGGAATTTATTTTTATTAGTGTGAATATGTCCACCTCACTTTTAGGGGTGAAATTTTAGGAGTGGAATATTGATGATCAATTCTTGGGAATTATGGACTCTTTATATAGAGGGGATACCATTACTGATTGTTAATTCTATTAAGGGGGTATCTAATGTTTCTAGTAATTTTTTCATCCCTTTTCCTATAAGGAATGTTGTGATGAGTGGTTTATATAATACATAATGTAAGGTTCACACTCTAAACATTAATATTTCCAATGAATTTTTCCAACAGTTACGGTAGCTATGAATGACATGTGGTGTCAATAAATTTGTTCCTCGTTGTTATACTGGCCAACATGTCAAATATGATCACTAGAGACCTTAGTGTTTTCATTAATTTATTTTAGTGCTAACATGCAAGTGGGATAATATTTCCATGGATTTAATATATTGGATTCCATATGAAATTTCATGGAAGAATTTGATATGGGTTGTGAACAATATGCTACCCAAATCAGATCACATTATACAAATTCAAGATACAACCAATTTTGAGGGAATAAGATATATGTACATGTATAATATTGTGAGATCTCGTATATTTACATCTAATAATTTCTTTAATAGGGATCCCAATTTAAAAGGTAACATATACATAGTCTTCTAAGATTCAATGTAATCATTGTTACATTTGAGAATATCATATCACCCATAGATGGATGGGTGGATAGTGTGATCTATATAGAATCAAGAAGACTTTTTTACATTTCTGTGTTATTGACATTGGTAATGTTTGGGATGATAATTTCAGAATGGATGAGTTATCTTATAAAAATAGTTAATATTCTACTTTTATAATGGATCCTTTTTGGGATTTGTAATTTCATACATTCAAATATCAGTTTTTTTGGTAGGATCATTTTGAAAGATACGTGGTCGGAAATTGTTTTTTCAAAGATATGACAACAACATTCTCGTCGATTCATCATAGAATTTTGATAGAGAAAATCCGGTATATATTCACTTTTGATCGTTCACATTGACCATTTGGATTTCTTATTTGGTGACAGGGTTTTATTTTGAGTTTCACATTAGTTGTGTCACTAACACCTTAGGACATCATAAAATCTTGTGTCGAACCTCTTGGCTCCTATATTAATTTGTTGAAATACAGGGGTAGTGGCCAACCATCTGGAATATCCACCACATTTGACGTTGATCTAGAGCATGTTTCATGAATCATTACATCAAATTATTTTTTAAACCCTCTATTATTCTAATGGAATATCTTGATGTTGGAAATAAATTATCTTTTATTGATTATCTGGTCATGATTTTTCTTTTTTAGAAAATTGTTCTTTTAGGGAATATGTAACCATCAGTTTGTGTTCTATGGTCCTAGGGTTGTTATTTTCATTTCATGTGGAAGTGTGAGATAAGAATGAGATATTAGTGTCCTCATATCTTTGATATTGATTCTTCTTGACTGGTCTTTTGGAGAACAAAATTATATATTGTGGAGATTTTGTAATATGCTATTACCTTCATTCCTATACTACTTGAATCATTATTTAATTTCCATTTTAATTTTTCTTTATTTTAATCCCCATTATGATAAATTTTATTATTCATTAAGAATGAGATAATGTTCTAGGATGAACAATTTTTCGGATTTAATTGAGGTTTGGTATATATATGTCAAATTGGAACTTCAACTTGGTGTATCGATTGTAGTGTGGAGATTCCCAACAACATCATTGACCATATATATTGAATTACGAAGCTTCAGGATAGAAATTACTTTGGTTTGGGCAGTTAGTAACATTTTTGGGCCCTATGTGGATGTTGGTAGAGATGTAATAAATTTCTAAAAAACTATACTTAGGGAGGTTGGCAATTACATGGATCCATGGATGATAGTTTCTTGTGATAATTCAAATTTTAGAATATCTATTCCATAGGAGGTCATTTATTCCATGGGGACATGAAATCTATATTGTAGTACTAGTATGAATTTCATTATAGTTGGGTCTTGTATGTTAATATGGTTAATAGTTCTCTAGTTAGTGCAATTAGGTGATATACCTTTTTTGGGAAAGGATACAATATTTTACGTTTATAGACCTATAGAATAAATCCCATTGATGATGATCTATATGATGTCTATAATGTGTTTTCACAAGGCCATTTGATAGGGGAATGATATGGTGGATCATTCGGAGGCATCACCATGGCATGGCTATTTCCATTTTTCCATGTTGTGTTCATTGGGGTTGCAACATCCTATCTTTTTTGAACATAAATATCCCAATCCACAATTTATATTACTTCTCTCCCACTATATATTCTTTATAGTTATTGGGTATTTAAATGTAAAATTTTTAATTTTCCATGCTATGAACCCATTTCCTCTCATATCTATGGAACTGTGGTCTTGTGACTTCTCCTTCTAGTGGGTTAATCTTTTCCCATGTGGTTTAATCTTGTCTCCACATAACTCCTCCTTATAGAGTGATATATCTCCACTCATTGAATGATCTGATATACTTTTTGATCAAACATGATTTCCTATGGGATTAATTGATCTATTGTTCCATTGTTTATCATTGGATGATCAAATTGCTTGTGCTTAGTTGGTTTTATCACTAATTAATGGTAGGTTGTTACATATTATTTTCCCTAATAAATAAATAATTTTAATTACAATGTTGGGTTCTAATGATATTTAAATGATTTAAAAAAAATTATTTTATTTGAAAAATGTTTCATTTTGAAAATCACATTGATTTTGTAGAGAACACGGAATTTTATTCAAATTGAAATTCATGGGTGGATTTTAGAAAAAAATGAATGGTTGATTTGGAATCAAATTTTAAAGAAATGGATTAAATTGAAATTTGATTTTAATAATAATGAGTTTTTGAATACAGATTGTTTTTTTTTCTGAAATTAGAAAGGAATATTAGAAACTGAATATTGGTAGTTATATTTTTAACTAATATGAATTGATTGAAATTTCCATGATTGGTTGATTGATTGTCTAAAGAATACGTAAACATGGGAATTTAGTAGTTAATAAGGAGTGCATTATTAGATATGCCCCATAGAACAATATTGTTGATGACAAAATTGACACGAAAATATAGTCACTAGATTTTTACCCATATAGGGAGTTGATTCGCAATAGCCTTGGTCATGGGACTTGTGCGTGTGTTGATCCAAGATCCCTGATTGAGTAGTGTTGGTTATGTATTAAATGAAAATGTAATTACGATCCAAACACATGTTTTTATAATAAAAATAATTTTGTAACTACATTTAATTTATATATATAACTTTTTAATCAATGAAAACTATGTTATATAAATGTTTTATATAAAATGTTCAATTAAGCCATTTTTTATATATATAAGATCATTTTCTTATTAATTCTAGTTTTTTGTATATAATAATTTTTTATTCCATAGATTATAATTTTTCATTTATTTAATATTTTGTATAATTTTTATTAAATATGTTATAGACTATTTGTTGATTCACTACTCATATTTATAGCTCACATTGTACCTTTACCTTTCAAATTTTCTAAATTAACATATTTTCAATCCAAGTATAGTAAAATTACCACATGGAGAAGGGTATATTCTTGATCCTTGGGACTCATATTAATAGAGTACATCGTAATATATATGACATGCCTATTACATTGGTCTATATTTGACCTTTATCTAGTAAGATATTCTTTTGTTTGTTGATGTATAATATGATTATTTTTTCTTATTTTATTCGAGTACTTAATACCTTTTGAGTGTTGAATATACTAAATTTTATCACTTATATGACATGTTATTTTGGAAAAACCCTTCCCTCATTTTAGGGAATTATGCCAGGTGCAAGTCACCAACCCATGGGTATTAGAAATACCTTCAGGCGATGTTTGTATAGGCTCAGTCATCAGGGTACAAGGGTATTGAGGATGGATCATGACATATGTTAATATTATAAATCAATAATGTTTTAATTAATCATAGTAATAAAAACTAAATATGGTCATTATTCTTTTTGTACAAATAAATTACAACTAAATGAATTCACAATCAACCATTATTAGTATACATTCTTGTTAGGGTTGGGTTTACTATGTACATAAAAGTTACAATGAGTCTATATCATAGATGACTATGAGTACCAATTAACTATTATCATATGATTTATATATGGAGATAAATAAATAATTTTTTAATGAATTATTAAATCAATAGAAAAATTATAAATTTAAAAAACACGTTATTTTTTAAGAATCACCTAAATATACTTCTGCTCAATTTACTCATGAAGGATATAGAATGAGACACTCATAAATGGAAGAAAAAATTTAAAATGCATTATAATTAAACCTACGTAATAAAATTACTTATATGTGAGTTAGGAACATTGTAATAATAATGAATACAAATATTATTTTAACGAAACTAATCCAGAATGGTAAGGTTTAATCACACTTGATATAGAAAAGCAATAACAACTTACTAATAGACTTCTAGAGAATAATTAAATATGTATTTCATTAAAGGCTATAATAATAATAAAAATTTGTAAATGAGTGATTAATATTGTGAGTTATGTTCTATATTTGGTTATATAATCCTTTGAAAATGCATGGGTAAGGGGTTGGGTATTTGTCTCAATTTGAAACAATTGAAGAATATTTATTATTATTAACTGCTTTATATTTTGAATGATTTATCCAATAAAAAATTAACATTTTATATCATTATCCATATTATTTAAATTTTATTTTCAAATTATATCATTATAGGATTATTTTAATTGAAATCGTCTATTTTTAAGGGTCTTCTCAATCATAATATTAATTCCTTGAGAGATAATAAAATCGTTGTTCCATGTATCACTACTAAAAAATGACTTATACCAACATAAATTTACTGACAGATAAAATATCTATTAGTAAAAATGAGTAATTCCAACAGATATAAAGTTTTATTGGTATTGATTTTAAATTCCAACATTTATTTTAAGCAAGAGATATATCAATTGGTATTGATATCTTTACACCAAAAAATATTTTACCGACAGTTAAATCTATTACTTTGTCATACTAATATAAATTTTTTTACTAACACATGAATATATTATTAATAGAAAATATTACAAAAAATCTTTTAAATTTAATAAAAAATGTTACAATATACCATTCAATAATGACAATTATTTTATCAATAACCAATTAATAAAAACAACGTGTACATGTGTGTCTGTATATATATATATATATATATATATGTATATGTATATATTCAATTTTACAATCGATGTCAATATCCATTTCTTAGAGTTTTATTAAAAACATTTATTAATTGATTCTAATTTTCAAATATATCTAAATATTAATACTATTTATACTTTTTAATATTATTTATTTAATAAACATTTAAAACATTTTTAAAAAGAAAAAAATTAATGAAAGACTATTTCTGCCTCCACCCCGCCACTGATGTCATCGCCCTATTACATCTATCCTCACCTCCGGCCACCCCGCCTCGCATCCCGCTACTCGCTGCCCCGCCTTGTGTCCTACTACCCGCTAACCTGTAAACCCGCCTCGCATCACTACCCTGATCCTTCCTCACCCCCATCATCCCGCCTCACATTAAGATACCCCCTTCTTTTGTAGCATTCTACTTCCCTCTGGGTATTCTTTCACCGCACACACATCGCACGTCATGATATCTACCACCCCACAATCACTACCTCTACATCCCCTTTCACGAAATTCCACAGTCACTGCATCACACCCACCATGGCGCCTCCCCATTTCATTGTTCATTTATGCTCCATTTCACCGCCGACTACTGCCCTATGATTATGTCTACTGTTGAATAAGGTACATGGTCGCATATAGTTTATTTTTTTTACATGTTTATATGTTCGTATGTTTTTTTCATATAAAGATGATGCTATGGTTTTTATTTTCATTACAGTTTTTAAAGATTCATCAAATCATAGAATCCACAGTGATATTAGTAATAAATGATTTTTATTTCTTATAATATTTCAATTAGGTTGATTGGTAATTAGTGGCCAAATCATTGTATTTGGTGTCATCACTCCATGAAAACATGCACATGGTACTGGGTAGTTTTCTTTTGGTAGTGTTGATCTAAAATGTAAACATATAGACTATCTTTGGGTGATACACTAGATTTTAATTGAATCCTTTGGTTTCTATATTCGTATTTCCAATATGTTTTGTTGTTCTTAATAATCTTTAAGTGTTGAGCTAGCGGTGTTATGATATTGAATCAATTTAATTATAAGGAAATTTTTCCTTCAAATAATGTTTATATAAAAATTTTCTGGAGTATTTGATATTTGTTTTTAATTTTTTAATGTTATGGGCTATTTTAATTTGATGTCATGCTAGATTTTGTAGATTTAATTAAATAGTTTTGTTTTGTTAACAGAATGTATAATCCTATGATCAAACTTACTCTATAAGATTAAAATATTATCATTGTTAGAAAACCATGCATTTTATAGATTTTAGATACTCCATGAATCATTAAATGGTATTAATTGTTTATGATTTTAAGAAAGAATGATTATAGAATAAAATTTTTAAGTGCACATTTTATTTACTTCCAAAATACATAGAAAACCAGGCATTTTTAGTTTTCCCTACTAAGTAATTATTGATACACAATACATACTCATGAATTCAATCAGTTGATGTCTTTTATATTTTTATCTACTTGAAATCTCAACTATTTCCTTGTGAAATTTTAGTGAAATGTTCAATTTAATCCAACCACAATGATCGATTTCATTTCAGTATACCGGGTTATTCATAAGCCAATTCTAGGTGCATTATCCATTTCTGGGCATGCAATTTCATATTTTAAAGCACTGCATTAGTGATTTTTTGGGTTTTATTTATCTCAAAAGATCTCAAGGAAGGCACAAATTGTAAATTTTCAACTCCGAAAGCATGAAATTCCAAGTAAAAAAATTCTAGTCTTGAAATAGTTTGAACAATTCATTTAGTTTCTAGAACACATTCTAGAATTAGATCAAGGAATTTCAACTCTTTGAAAAAATTTATCAAAGTAGGGAATGATTCATAAAAATCATTTATATTTTTGAATCTTTTGTTTTTAACACATAATAACAATAAATAAGCCTTACATACTATTAAATTAGGTCGGTTACATGGATCAGACACCAACAATTAACTCAATTGAACACCATATTTTCATTGTATCCATTTAGGACATGATCATATTGCATTAATTTTTTCGATATATTTTATTGATATAAGAGGATTAAAAATTCATAAAGCAATTCACCTTTTAAATAAGTCAAGAATTTTCTATTCACTTATCCGCTATGAATTTATAAATTCTTCTTTGCACCACACACACATGCATACATGTGTGCATGCTTATGTGAGACAATATTCACCTATTTTCCAATGCAAAACAAGAATCCCCACACGTTAGGGAATGTATAAGGTAAATTAATAATGTTTTTTCAATAAAAAGAACATGGAGGCTCTCTACTTCAGAAAAATATACCTCAGTTTAATCACTAAAATTAGTTTTGAGAAAATGTAATTCTTGAAGGAATCCCTCAACAAAAACAACAGTTGTATGTTATCCTCAAGCAGATGCCTCTCTAGTTCCCTAGTGAAAAGTCCCCCTCCCTTCCATCACCGATTGAGATGTGATCGGGGCTAATAAATCCAGCCATCATTCCAATATCACCTGTCCATATTTAGTTTGTTTTCTTTTAACATAAGTTATTCATAGACTGGTAAGGCATAAACATGATCATTTCATCAGCACATGGATCAAACATCAACAATTAGCTCAATTGGATATATGAGAATTCTAAAACCATAAAGCAATGCACCTTGTCAATAAGTCTATCATGTTCTATTTACTTATATGTAATGATGTAAAAAATGCTTATTTGCACCACACACACATACATACATGTGTCCATGTTTATCTGAGACAATATTCTCCTCTTTTCCAATATACAATATGAAACCCCACATGCCAGGGAATGTATATGTTAAATTAATAATGTTTACACAATGAAAAGCACATGGAGGCTCTCCGTTTCAGAAAAATCTACTTCAGTTTCATCACTAATTTTTTTTTGAGAAAATGTAATTCTTGAAGGAATCTGTCAACCAAAACAAAAGTATTATAGGATCCACACCAAAATTCATGTCTTGTTTCCTAGTGAAAAGTCCCACCCCCGTCCATCACCATTTGAGATGTGATCCGGGCTAATAAATCCTGCCACTCTTCCAAAATCACCTGTCCATTTTTATTTTATTTTTCTCATCCTAATTTTACATCAAGACTTCCTTATATTTTTGTTTATTATTGAGGACCTATTTCATTAATATTGTCCAAATTGAGATGAAAATATGACTATATGGACTAATAATTTGATATATGAATTGTTATACTTTATTCCACCCTTTTCATTACTATTTCCATATCCACAATATATATTTGTTGGTATGATTCATGCATCTGTAGGATAACAAATTTATTTTAATGGACTATATTGCAGGTGATTTAGTTGGGATTTTGATGTTTCATCTATGGATAGTGTTCTTTTTAAAACATATAGAAAACTAGAAACATTGATTGGAAAGCACCATTTAAAGGTATAATTTCAGTTTCATTATTTTCTATTAGAAAGAATGGTACTTTGATTTTTTTTGGGTATTAATATGGTTTTCTGTTTGAATTTTCGGGCCATGCGCTCTTTTTTTTACAAATCAAAAGGTCATTGTATGGAGGGATATGTAACCAAACTACAATGTTCATGTATTAAATTTTTTTACTTTAAAAGATTGAAAATGATTGTGTCTATGATAGTCTTGACCCTTGTTATTCTCATACTAGTTAATGTACATAGTGACATGTTATATTTTTCGAGGATCTTGTTTTTCATGTGATTTCAATATCAGTGGCAAGAGAAAATAGTGGAAAGAGAGCCCAGGAGGTGAGAATCAATATGAAAATGTTTACATAAATTTATTCTGACATATTTGCCTAAAAAATTTGAATTTATAGGATTAACATTTTTGTTTCCTTTCCATTGTTCTTCCAATATTATGTTAAGGTGTTTTTCAAACAGTATCCCTAGTGTTTTATGGCACTATCCAAAGGTATTCCTCATGCTCGATGATTTGTATTTCCTAAATTATTTGCATGAAAACACTCCTTCTTCACAAATGTTAACCGGTGAAAACCATTCCATTAAAATATTTCATGGAAGGATATGCACACTGAATAACCTATCAAAAATAAATAAATTACATTGGCCAAGTTAAATTGCACGAATAAAAATATATTTTTCATTCCAGTTTTAGTATACCCAATATCTAGTGATCTATTAACATAATCATTGACAATATTGATTTTTAAGATCTCTAGAATCACACATAACCAAGAACATTGGTTCTTGTTATGTATTGGTAACACAAAATGAGACATAGAAAGTGAGTTTTTACATTAAGATTAAAGGAAGTGTAGTTGTACAAACTAAACGATGAATAAAAACCCCAATTTTTGAGAGAGAGACTGCCTCATGGGATAACAACCATGTCTCGAACTCCCTGAATAATATAATGGTCCCCTCTCCTTCTTAATAGATTATAATTTTCCATATTACTCATAAGATAATATTCAATATAAATTACTTCAGAAAAATGGATCACCTTTACGGGTGGGTGTTTTATTCTTTCTTTCCCATTATCCTTAGGTGGCCTATATTTTATTGAATTACATCCACTTGTCAATAATTTAATTATGAAAAAGTGGGGAAACAGTATGAATGGGTTGATGAATATATATATGTTGAGGAAGATTTTGATGCACTGGAGTCCCAGTCTCATGCTACCTATGAGACAAGGACATCCTCTACAAATTCTAGGTAGATGCAATCCACAAGACTTAACCAGCTATCACCACCCACCTCTACTTTGGAGACACGGTTTAATCATATTGGCGTTTCCCTCTATTTCTCATTTAGAACCAAAAGGCTCTTTTTGAAAAGAAGGTATTTACTTTTCTAGAGGCAGTGTAACCCTTTTCTCACCACCACAACCGTCACCAGCCCAGAAACTATCAACATAGAAGAATCCATCTACTTCCACTATAAGAGATATTATACAGCTGGCCAGACAGAAACTCAATGAGGACCAAGAAATCCTTTATAATCTTGAGACCCAGTAGGAATATGTATTCATGGCCCACTAGGATGTAAAGGGCCCAACTATGGTGACAGAATGGGGGTTCCTTTTATTAATCTAGCTTCCATATAAATGGAATCTCTCTCAATCATAGATTCATACACTACCCAGTATACAGATCCAACTATTACCTCTAATAAATTACTATTGACAACCTCCACACCCATTATAATTTTTCTTGACCAGCACCTTACTGAGTAGCAGCTGACACATGTATTTGTTTATACTATTCTCAATTTGGATATTATTGATACAGTTTATATCACCATACAGATTGAACATCTACCTCATATAAAGATCAGTCAAGGGTTGTTGTATATATGTAATATCACAATATGAATGCCCAATGTGCCATGGATTTGTTCATGATAGAAAGAGACCCTATGACCCCAAATCAGCTTCCCTGATCCGATTTTACGGGGTCATACCACTCAGACAGTGATCGATGTGCTCAGTAAAAGTCCTCTAACATGTAGATCAGTTGTGGCCGCTTCTTGTAGAAAATTTTGGCACATTGTACTAGTGAATCATCATCTACCTCAATCAACCATAACATTGTCTTTGACTTCTCTTCCAGGGATGTGAGCATGGATTGGAGTACAGAAGAGATTTCTTGGTGTATATGTCTCTCCAGGCACAATAGTTGTGGCTTCATCATCTTCTCTTCCATTCACTCAATGTACTAATGTTTAAATATTTTTATTTTTTATATACATATTTGTTTTCTGTACATATATTTTTTCATTAAATATTTGTTTCACTCAATATACTAATGGATGCATCACTATATTGTTCATTTTTTATCTTGTGGTTGTTGTTTCCACAGGATAACTAATCTTTTATTGTGGTCACTGGGTGGTATTTTTGTCCATGTCTTTGTTGGAATCGATTATGAATAGTAAGCTATTTCACTACTTTTATGGCTCATTAGTTTTTTTTAAAAAAATTATTCTATGTTACTAGTATAGTTTTTGTTAGTTAATGTTTAATTGACTATGGTTTTCCCAATCAGCCCATAGCTTTTGTTTTTTTGGTCAATAGATGCTGATAGTTGTGATCCTTTCACAACATATTTATGGATTTGATACTTTTTCCATGTTTCTAGCATCAATTAACTCATTAAAGATCTAGTTTCTAGTAAGAGCATGTATTCCCATTTCCCAATTCCCATGGCCTATTTTCCAATGCCAATTTCCCAGTTTATCCATATTCTGTAGTTTATTCCCATTTCCCTTGATTTATTTCCATTGACTAGGTATTCCCATTGTCTATCTCTCATTGTCCATTGCCCAGTTCACTCCCATTTTCAAGTATGCACATTCTCAATTTCCCATTTCCCATTTCCTAGTTCATTTCCATTGTCCATTTCCCATTTCCCAGTTCGTGCCCATTTCCCATTCTCTATTTCAGGGCTTCTTCAAAATTACCTTTTTAATCATTTTCAAAATCAATTACATCCTTATTTCAACTCATTTGGAGAGGTGGAGTAATTTTTTTGCAGGTTTAGCACAGTGGACCTGATGTCGGAGATGGAAGGAATGCTTTGGAGGAAGGGGTTATGAGTAATTGGAATATCTGGTCCCAGAATCTTGAGATTTCTATAGGGATGATGGTAAATGATCACTACAAAAATAATTTTTCTATAATTTTATATATTTATATTTTTGTATCAATTCATCCATGTATTTTTCATTGATTTGACCTGGCTATTGGCATAGATGGTTTGTTGTTGGCTCCCTGGTCTTGGGTTACTGGTGATCACTAGTCCCTGGTGTGGCATGGATGGGCTGCTACTGGCTTGTTGGAATGGATGAACTGCTGTTAGACCCTACTACTGGCATGGACAGACTATTGCTGATTCACTAGCATGGGTTGTTATTGGCATGGATGAGCTGCTACTGCATCACTTTTATAGATGGGATTTTGTTTGACCTAGTGTGGCATTGATGGGTTCATACTGGCTCATTGGAATGGATGAGGTGTTGTTGGCTCGTTGGTCCTGGGTTGCTGGTGCTCACTGGTCCTTGGTGTGGCATAGATGGGCTGCTTCCGGGCATTGGGGGGGGGGGGGGTTGGTGTTGTGGTTTGGTGGTGCGATGGATTTTGTATAGATTCAATTTAATTATTATTATATTTAATTTTTTCCTAATTTTGAACATGTGTGAAAATCATCTCTCTTTAATAATTAAAAAAAGTATTATATATGATAAATTAATAAATATAAAATAAAATTTTACTAGAAATAGAAATTTATCATTTAATATATATTTTATGTTTGTAATATTATAACCAACAGAAAAATTTGTTATTAGATCCGTTTTCTAAAAATTTTAACAACATATATATTATCTGTTGGTATTATTTTAATTGTAACAGAATGATTTTATCTGTCGCAAAAACATTTAGCGATGGAGTTTTTACTGGAAATTTAGTGATAGGGGGATATATGTTGGTAAAATGTTTTTCCAACGGAAAATGTAATTTTACCAACAGATATGCCTTTATTGGATAAATTGAAATATTTTGTAGCGTATTCATAGTAAAGTGTATTTAATACCTAGGGTTGTATCTTTATCATAATTTTTATTTCCCTTTTATATAATAATAAAAATAATTATCCCATCCGAAAATGAGTTTTTATTCATTTATTTTACTACTAAAACATATTTTTTGTAACTCAACATTAATATATTATGTTATGAATATTCCCTTAAAATTATTTTTTATAAATAGGATAAATTATATCCCTGATTTTTTTATGTGGTATTAACATTAAAACTACAATAAACTTCTTTACATAGTTCTTACATTAAGGGTTATGTTTCTTGTAAGGGATATTGATAACTAAAATTTCATTTCATTTAGTCATTAAATTTTATCATCAACAATTGTATTAGAGCATAGGGATATCCAATCCTATTATTTTATTATAATATATATAATATACCCCTATGGGAAAATATTTAATATTGAGATAATGCTTTATTACTATTTTTACATTGATATTTATCAATAAAGGTAGCTTCAATTTAATTAAAACCATTATTTCATAATTAATTGTTTTATGTTTTAATCCACATTTCCTGTAGAAAAAAAAGATATAATGTATAGTTTTCAATTATTAATATTTATTTTTAAAATTATAATATTTTAAAATCACTCACTATTAAATTTCAAAAGTTACTTTTTAATTTTGTATATTAGTGATTATTTTATATAAAAGTTATACATATTTTCCAAATCTCTCTTACAGATTTACATAAAGTTTCCTATTCATATTCAAAAGTATATTCACTCATGATATATATGATACATGATGTATCCCCTAAAAATTTATATATTTATATTTTGGGGAATAAACTCATGGAAATGACAAATTTTATTTTGTGACTTGTTCTTTTGTGATATCATTGGACACATTATTTTTCAATGAATTCTTTCATCTATGCCAACATCTTTCTGAGCTTCTTTTATTTCACTAGTAATATGTTTTTTGAAACCAGTGACCTTATTTCTAATTATGACCTATATATATTATTCATTTATATCAAATAAATGATCCATCAATACCTTTTTAATTAAAAATCAATATCAATTATTGAATTGATTTCCAATATATTATATTTCCTCAAGGGAAACACTATATTTCATTACACATATTTACAGTTGTTTTTAATAGATTCATATGTATATTTATTGGGGAATATATCATCATAACCATATACTATATATGTATATGTTTTTTATATGTAATGATTTAATATCTCCATTGAATTGTACAAACATAAATATTTATAAAATATCATCGATACCATTTGAAAAGAATATGAAACCAATTTCCCCTATGTTAATTAAGTGATTTTGAATGAATCCTATATTATTTCTCTAGGTTGGTTATTTAAATTTTCTAAGTGAATGATTTTCAAGTGGTACACATATGTATACATATAGATGGGTGGGGTCCTATATCTCGAAGAAAAGTATTTTTTTTTATGGATTATATCATATGATATAGCTATTAATGACTACATTTTAGTACCTTATAATCATGAGAAAAAATGTTTGGGCTAGTGAAAGTAAATATAGAGATACAAGTATTTTTTATATACTCTAATGATATTCCATGGTAAATTGGTTTATTTTGTGACTAGTTTATGCTCTCGTACCTCTTGTTTATTGACCCATTTGTTTCCCTACTCATTTAATCCATTTATATTGTTATTTCAAGACATAATCCATGATTTCTCATCTTTAAATTTATATGTATAAGATTCTTATTTATATTGATTATACCTATAAAATTTTCTTTTGTTTCCAAATATGATTACCCATGCTAAGCATTTTAACTATACACATTCTTATGATTCAATTTACAATGGTATAAAAAGATATGAAATTTATATAAATTTTAGGACATTATCTTATGGGGAGAATAATTGGGAGATGTTCAAGACATCCTGTAGAGTAATAATTTTATTAGAGAGGAAACAATATACATTAGTAGATAAACCATGAGTTTTATTAGTTAATTTTAATATTAATTCTCTAAAACTCTTAACAAAAATGTTAATTATAATGTATTGTAATGAAATAATTTATTTATGTCATATAATTATATTGTCAGGAATATAGTTGCATAGTCATGAAAAGTGATTGTTTTGTAAGGAGAATAAAACATTATATTTTTAGGGAATTTAAATCTCATAATCATATATCATGTATCACTATTATAAGTGTGAATGATTAAAATGATTTAGTTCGGAATCATATTACATTAACCATATAAATACTGTTTAAAAATATTGGCGTGTAATTACATATAAAACTTACAACATTTATTGTAGACCCAAAAAAAATATGATTATCTATAATAATCTAAATTAATTGCATGATTAATTTATACAGTACCATCTCATGAGGAATAATAGAGTCAAATAAAATCATTGACCACACAAGAGTAACTGATAAATGTCAGATAATAAACTCTTAGTTTTATTGACATAGTATAATACTCTATGATAAAGGGTATTCTAACATATGGTCCCTCTTCCAATTGCTACTCTACATTATAGAGACCTCAATTTCATTATAATTCTAACACCTAAATTTTTATTAATGAAAATCAACCTATAAATTCAAGCTCATATCCAAATTAAAGGAAATGTATAGGTACATGAAAACTAAATTAATTATCATATCATTAATATAAGTCTTTAATACATGTTAAAAATTTTATGGGTTTTGTTAATCTCTTTAACAATAATTATAAAACAATTTAGAATGAAAAAATTTTATTTTTGAATAATATATAGAATAAAGTAAATGAATATTTCATATAACAAATCTTCTTGTTAAAATATAAGAAAAATAAATATATAAAACCTAATAAAATTATAACGTATCACTGAATTATATAAATTTAATAATTAAATAAATACAAACACATTATTTATATCTAATATAAAGTACTTTTTATTATCCTTTCAAATATAAATCATATAAAAATATGATATTTAATGAAATAAGTTTTTTTAAATTTTATGTCAATTATGTAACAAAATCCTTTAATTAAAATATCAAATATATAATTTTATCTAAACCATGACCATATCCATTAACAATATTCCTTTTCATTTGATTAAATAATTTATCAAATAAAGAATTTAATTTTAATATTTAAATAATATAATAACATTTTATAAAAATTACTATTCATTCCATATAATATCAAAATGTATATAATCTAAAATATTCAGGAATCAGTCATGCATTAACCTATAAATAGTTTAAAAAGATTAAAGAATGGAATTTTTTCGTGATGGTTAGGAATTATAGGTGTATAAATATCCCCTCAAACTATACTATAGAAAGGGATGATAAAAAGAATTGTATATGAAAATAAAATATTGATATAAAATCTATAATGGAATTCTTCAAGAAGAAATCAGCCACCTAGTTCACATACCTATAATCATGAGTAAAATACTTTGGAATATTTATAACATCACAAAAAAAAAAGTCAAGCTATTATCAGAAAATATATCATTGGAAACACCTAGGTCTATGTCTAAAGGTATCATGAAAATGAATGTAATTAGATTCAAAAAAATGGTAATTCCATAATTAATTATCTACAAATTTGATATCATGTATATTTTATGAAAAAATATCTTTAAAATAAATATCATTTATATAGAAATAACTAATCCAGCTTTTGGTAAATCCTTAAAAAATAATGAAGACACCAAAAAAAAAGTTTTCCATTGTACACCAAATGTAACACTATTAAAATTCACCTTATTCAATGATATAATTAATGTTATAAACATATGAATTTTAGTATAACCTTGTTTATGCACCTAATTGGTATAGTAATAATTATCAAAAGTATTTTGATCAGAAACATCATTACGTATCAAACCTATTTATATAATCATGGGATGTGGAACACAATATGTATATTAAATATGTATGCATTTCTGGAGGCTAGTTTATTGTTCAATACAACTATATTTCATGAATTTGGGATTGATGTTGTGACGACAAAGGTAACAACCATCATGACATTATAAACCTAATCATTGGAATAGGGTTATGTAATATATATTATTTGTGCAGTGAAATAATTATCTACATATATAAAAGGATTTAAACTATCATGAATATATCCCCATGGATTTAGAGAAAAATGGAAGTGAAAAAAGGTAATATGTAGGGATTTAAATTCACATAGTCATGTTTTGAATATTACGTAAAGTTACGAACTAGTTTTATGTAATAGATAATTAATGGGAACATAATTTTATTAGAGTTTTAATAAAAAGATTAATATTTATTGATAAATTAATGGCATTTATAATTTATAAATCCACATAAGAAACTAAGTGCATGGTCATACATGAATCTGTATGATTATCTAGTTTTAGTAGAACATTATATTTTTTTAGAAAAAATATCTCCATCAAGATTGTGGTAATTTTTTATTTTAAAAATTATTGTTTATATAATACTTTTATAATTTCACCAAATATTTGGATCATCTCTCCAAGTGGATATTGTGGATGTTCCTTATGTATTTCTACTATATCATTTTAATGCTTCACCGTCCATTTTATTATACAATAGTAGTGCATTGATATTATGTATACTTACCACCTTATGTAGTATATTACCTCATAGTATAAATGTAGAACCCAAAAAAATTAATATAGGATTACAGTTAAATATTTCAGTTTTTTTTATTGAATATTTCACAAGAAACTCGAAACTAAAATGAAATTGTGATTTATTTAGGTAAAACAAAAAATATTAAGTATGACTATTAAAAAAGTAGGTGTTTAATTAGAATTAATGAATTGTAATAACGTATTTTTGATATATTTTTAGTAATTAAATAAATTATAAATTTAATTTTAATGATATTCAACTAGTTTTGAAAAAATAACTAATATGACCATTTGAAACATTGAAATGTATTTTTATAAAGGAATTATTTTTATGAGATATGAAATACTATTTGAGGAAACATTTTATTAAGTAAAATATAACAAATTTTATATGAATTAGTGTCTACTTCTATTTTAATATGAAAATTCTAGGAAATGTCAATGAGAATTGTTAATATTCTTAATAATCTATTTAACATTAAAAATCATCATTAATTTTATATAACCTTTTTATATTAAATTTAATTATTAAGAATTTTGAATTTTAATTTCAGAATATAATATAATTTTTAGATTGAAAAAAATTAATATTTATTTCATATAATTTTTTGTATTTTTCTAAAAAGAATGATTTTAGGTGAAATTTATTTTTCTAAAAATAATTTTTTTTTGTAATTATTTGTTTGTATTTATGAATGAAATATTTATTAAAAAACATCTAATGAAAAAATATTTATATTATAATTTACTTTAAAAGTTAATTATTTTTATTATACAAACTTTCAATTGGCAATTTTGATATTTGCATTATTTTCCAAAAACAAAAATTATACTGTGTATATTTTTATCTTTGAACAAAAATTTTAAAAATTTTATAATGTGAGTGAAATTATATGGATCAAAATTTTAAATATTTATTCTAAAATTACAAAATATGTAATACATTATTTGTAGCTAAAATATTATGTAACCTTATGTAGAAACTCGTTATGATGGTAAAATATAAAATGGTAAATATAGTAATTTTAGGGGCATGTGTTTGAATGGTGATAAAAACATATATATAATTGAGAGGATAATGTGTGGGTCAAATACTTATCTTATCCATTCAATTTTTATCAATTTTGTGTCGATGTTATGTGTTCAACATTAGTCACTTTAAATTTATTTGAAATATCTTCAAAAAATCATTCTAACAAATTATAATGGGATCCTTTCATGCCCTATTAAACATATTCCTAATAAATTTATTTCTTCACGAAACCATTACCTATAACCATCTACTAGAATAATAACTCACACTATTTAACTTATTTTTAGAATATATTATCATCTATCATCCAATTGTTAGGGATCTTCCACGGAATCACTATGTTATCAACATGGGTTATCATTTGTACCAAAAAATTTATTTTATATTTATCATTACAAAATAAAATTTTATAATTAAAATTAAATTCAAGAGTTTTTAGTTATATAATTAATATTACTTTTATAGTGTAACAAACATTATTAATATTTTTTCATTTCAATTATGAAAAATGATCCAGTAATTCGTTTGTTGTGTGCACTACCACATCCACATCACAAGATGAACCATTTTCCCTCATCATGACAAAGAGATAGTAGAAATGAGAATTTTTATAAATAAATATGATATTTATATCATTTTTATGATTCTAAAAAATAAAACAGATTACTCCTTTCACTATTTCTATGAAAATGAAATCATCAACCATGTGTATTTGTTGTCCACCACTTCTATATAATGATTGATTTTCGTTTTGATTTTCCTATTTTCATTACATTAATAGTATTTATGATGATATTAAATAAAAAATGTTATTTATATGAAATTATTAACGTTATTTTTTGATAAATTAGAGAACATATTTGGGATATTATCATAAAATGATTATCATTATTTCAGTCATTTAAAATGAGGGAAAGAAGGGGGAAATGGTCTCCTCTCTATATATAATGATTATATATTTATTTTAATCTCCCAAAAATATTTAAAATTATGATATGTGACACTAGTAAATACTCAATAATATCATTATGATTCTATAAAATCTATATTATAACAAATCCATGTCATAATCATCCATAAATTGTCGAAGAAACATGTTTGGGTCGTTTTAGGCATACACTTGTACAATAATAAGAATTAATATCTTGGATGACTATGAGAAAAACATTATTGGTATAATATGTTGTAAATATTTAATTATGGTTTTTGGTTTTTATAATTTTATGTTTATATTTATCTCATTAATTAATTTTGAAACATGATTTTCATTGATTTCAACCTCATGGATCATAACAAAATACCAACATGGAATGAAATTATTATTTTATAAAATATCTCGGAACAGATATTACTATAGCATTGATTATTTCATAATGATATACTTTTTAAATAGAGTAGACACTGAAACCTCTATGTGAAACTATCTCAATGAAATATTGATTACTTACACCGAGTGTTTAAAATAGGTAAAAAGTAACAACACTATATGTGTATATAATGATTCAAAATTAGGTATATAAATGATTATAGTTAAGAATATGGTTATTGATTATATATTTAATGAAATAAATTTAATTATTCATTTCATTTGGTGTATGTGAAAAATTGTTCGAGACCGAGTTAAGTATTTTCATCTGAAATTACCCTCCTAGAGATATGTTTGGTATTATGAACTTAATTTATCTACTGTCATTTATATAGTACCATATATATATATATCGTATTATTTTTTATCCCATAATCATAATATTTAATGTTCAATAAAAATGACACTATTTCAATGGGTTTTTAATAAAACTTTTCTTGAGTAGCTATCATGTTTTGCCACATATATTAATTCATTGATACATGTTACTTTTTTACACCCATTTTTATTTAAATTGTATATTTACTACCAATGGATGTATCTTTATCATATATTGTATTATTCTTGGGAAATTATAATCCAAATTTTAATCTATAGATAAAATGCCTTTGACTCTATTGTTACCCTAGTTGTATGGCTTTGTGGTAACACAACTTTCATTCACTGTGTAATTATCATCATATTTGGCATAAATTCTCGATATATTATAAATAATGGTTATATTATGTGTTATTCAATTTTTTCAAATAAAATTACATTTATACCACATAATTAACCACTTTTACTTTTTTCATACATAATATAGTACATTTTTAACACCCCAATCTTCTATGGTATGCTTATCTTTGAATAATACAGTAGCATGTGTTGTAGGCAAATTCGAGGTTCTAACACACACCGCAACCAATCAAAGTAGCAGTTATAAATAGTAATACCCACTAGTTGAAATTTAATAAATTTTATTATTATAATTGGACTTCATTTTTGGATTCAGAATATCAAAATTAGTATAGGGTGATTTTTTGGAATTTTCTTGAGAACTTCCAATTTTTTGTGAATAGTGAAAATTAATAAACATTAACTAAAAATAACTTTTTTAATCCAAACAATTTATAGTGATAAATTATACTATTTAGTGATTTTAAAGTATAATTGGAATATATTTTTACCATTTAATTCAATTTTGGTCATTGGACATAATTTAAAATTTAAAATAGACATAAACAAGTGTCAATCTTTTGATAGTCATTATTTCTTAAAAAACACGCTTTTTGTTTTCACAATGGTAATTAATTTTAAATTAATTTCTGCCACTTCTATTTTTTGAATTTAGAAAAATGGATTCCATATTTTGAATAATGAATTCTAAATTGTGTAAATATGTAACTTTTATTTTTAAACATTTTAAATAATTATTTCGGTAAATATTTTATTTACCATGGTTACCGGGTAAATCGGGTGAATAAGTGTAAAAAATAAAATTATAATAGTATTAAATTACCCCAACACATGTACTAACACTTTTTTAGGATACATGTCTGACCATTTCCATCTTTGGGTCGATTTTGGGACCCCATGGAGCCACTTTTATGTGATAATGACTCTTTATATTAATTAAGTTAAAGTAAATACAAAAATTACATGAGCATATATATTTTTGTAAAACAATTTTAATATAGGGATAAACATAAGATAAATTAGACAGTAAATATTAAATAGAAATCTAATAATAGTTTCTACATAATTATATTTTATTTATAATTTTTAGACATTAAATAATTTAATTTATTTATGACATAATGACGATACGGTAATTACCTTATTAATGAAATATTAAAATAATTGATATTTTAAATACCCAAATAAATGTAATTTGAGGATTTTTATGAATTCCACTATTTTTATATGTTAATATGACATATTAGGGTTAGTTATATGAATTTATTTCGATGTAATAATGATATTATGAATTTAGTAAAAACAAAATACCAAATAGTGTCAAAATTGACATAAAAGAGTTTTTAAAACAAATATTATATTATTAATTGATATTATATTTCTAAAAATATAAGGATCATCCAAAAGACTTATATAATGATAGGGGTATCATTAATTAACAACTTGGGGTTCTATTGCAGGTATATAGTAAGTTTATTAACCATATAATATAAAAATACAAATATACATGGTAAATGTAAACCTATTTAACTAAGAGTTAAATCAAAACTTTAAGGTTAATATAGTGACCCCAACATAAATAAATCATATTGGTTGGTTATTTTTCGATCTATCCCCACCTTAGCCTTTAAATAATCTACTTTTGAGTCCATAAAACCCGAAAATTATTTTATTATAAAATAATAGTTTATGTTTTTCCTACGGTCCCCCTCAACCCTCTAATAAAAGGGATCTTCCCCTTCTCTAAAATTAACAACTAAAAATCCTTTTGGATCAGTAAACCCCTGAAAAAAATTCTTATAAACATCCCTCAATTCATCATAGAGGCCCTACATTGGTCATAAATCCATCTTAAGGAGCCCTTTTGATCCAATCGAAAGGAAGAACCCGAAGAAGAGGTAAATATTTAATCACCTCTTTCAAGTTCCTTTTTTCTTGCACTTACTCTTTCATTGTTGTTTATATTCTAAAATAATAACTCCAATATCATCTATATACTATCATTTTATTATAACTATGGTAAAACCAAATTCATTATTCTATCCATCCACTTGAATGACATGACACCTTACGTGCGTACGTAAGGATTACCGTCTCCACGTCGTGGTATAATTGTTATTCAATTCATTATTATTTTTATGGCTATAATAATGATGTGTAAGTCATGTAAATGATAAATATAACATGATAATTATTCCTTATATATGATATACCGTCCAATTATTTGTTATTTTAATATCAAATGAGTGATATTGTTGCTCGTGCATACGTACGGATTACCGTCTCCATGAACGCAATGAGATTCATTCCCCATCGTATCCATCCATGACTAAATTTCATTTGATGACTAAAATTAATTTTTAGATATATTATATAATTCTGTATATTAATAAGATACATCCCATCCATAAAAAATATGGCTCACATAACAAAGAATATAAATGAAAATGAATCCATTAACACCCAGAACGACTATAATACTAAGATATTATTATCAAATCAATGTTAAAAGATCATATATGATATCATATTAATGTATATGAATGTTGTATAATACAATAAAAATTATTTCACCATTATACAGAAGGTTAACCTACCCTCGACCATGGAAAAAGTACATAGTAAGGGGTTTCTAATCTCACTTTTAATTCCATGAGATTTCCATTGTTCACCACGTTTTTATTGAATGTGGTGTGTGTACTGCCCCTGATTGTATTTATTATGTAATATACATTAATTAATTTATATCTACATCATCATTGTATGATCCTTCTTTCAAGGGTGTATGTTTCGTATATTACCAAATCGATAAGGGAATTTAAAATTTCAATTTCCACTCATTCGGCTTTACGCAAACCTCAGTGATTATTTTACTCCAAGATTGTGTGTGGAATAACTATTGATTTTCTTATCTCATAATTTCCACTCACCTATCTATGTATATACGTTTTATAGACATAATAACTCCATTGATATATTCTCAAGTCATCGATATGAACTTGATAAGAGTAATTTTAACTCAATCTCCATTTATTGAGTTAAACATCCAATTCATTGGTGTTGTTTTTACAAGAATATGTGTGAATGTACTCTGATTGATTTACACTGAATATCCCATCATATTGAGTGTATTTATATTTTTCACACATAATTATGCCATTGATTTAGCCTTATCCCCAGGATACTATCTTTATAAGAGATTTCATCTCAATTTACATTCCATTGAAACTTCATTGTTGTTATACCCAAATTCACTTTTATATGGTGTATATAATGTACATTGACATAGTATATCATGAATCCATTTATTCACATGATATTATAAAGTTTTGATTACCTCAATTATTTTTATTCAAGTGTCTCTCTTTGTGTTAGGAACTATAAATAAAATATAATTTTAAATGTTTTAATGATTTATTATTCTAAATCTTTCTCTATAATGTTTATGTTTTATATTTTTTTAAGGATTTATTTATATGGAAATTAATGTTTTAAAACAAAAATTACTTTTAAAAGTTTCACAGTGGTATGGGACACTTTGATTGAAAAATATATTTTTAAATGGGTTATTGACAAATAGTGTGAATTTTAAATGTTTTCGAAAAAAGGGGGATATTTATCTCAAATAGTTTTGATGATTATTTTCGTATATATCAATATCCTTCATTATTCTCTATTTTGGTTAATATGTTACAATAGAATCATCCATATTGTATTAAATGAGTTATTTTTGACTGTGGACGTGCTATTTTTATACCATTCATGGTTTGTAGAAAAGGTATTCACATTTCATATGCTAGTTTTAATACGAATGTTTATGTTATGTTTCAAAATTTTAATATGAGGAATGCATTGGACTTAGTATGTGACGGGTGGAGCCCGATATTGCTCCTCGATGAAATACATCCCTATCTGGATACGAGAAGGTAGAGGTGGTTCTGGCACAGAAGTACCTATGAGTAAAACTTGAAAAAACCTCTTTGAGCTATACTCGAGCGAGAACTGGTGCATGACAACGGGAATTTATACACTCTTGGTTACGACACTCCTAGAGGATATTCTTTGGATAATTTACATTTTATTTACATATAAATTTGAATTATTTTATTATAAGATGAGAATAAATGACCTTGGTTAATCCTAAGGTGTTTCAAATGCAAAATATGGTGTCATGTTATTCTATAAATTATTTTATGAATACTGTTACTCACACAATGCTTTCTGGTTTTAGTCAATGGATGGATTCAAAGGAAGTCATAGTAACTTTGATAATGACGTACAAGGGGGGGAAAATGGTGTAAATGAGCAAACAAATTTAATGTTGATAGGCGTAAAAGATATCGTGTTCATGCCAAATCATTTTTCCAAAAATATGATCAACAACATTTATATTAACCAACTCCGGGACTCAACAAAGAAGAGAAAGGTGATGATTTATAAGACCTCCAGTATTGGAGACCATGGAGAAAAGAATTCTAAATTTCCATCATGCATGAAATGTGGAAGGAGATGCCCAGGAAAGTGTCTTAATGGAATAATGAAATGCTTTATGTGTGGGAAAGAAGGACATAAAGTGAAGAATTACCGAGAAAAAAATGAATAGTACTATGGAAGAAAGTAAAAAAGTTACCATGAGCCAATTCACTATCATTTTCTGTAAATGTAGGGGACCTGGCCATTACCTGAGTGAATGCCCTATTCTGTAGGTTATTTTCTTGGTCAAAGAAAACGATTTGTGGAAATAAATGGTTAGAGAAATGTTTAAAAGTATTAGTGCACCTTTTTGATGGGATTACTATTGAATAATTTTCTCTTGTATTTATAACTCTGTATTTTTTCATGTGAAACTAATATTTGAGGAAGAGTTATCTTTTCTCTTGTGGATATAGTTATAAATAACCATATGGTTTTATATGATCATTGGGTTTGAGGAAATTATAAGTTATTATATTTTGGGATGAAAATGCTAGGTATGAGATATCATTTGAGGTAAAATTATGTTATGGTTATTTTGAACAATAAATCTCATTTTGGTAATGATTATAATATATAGTATTTGGAAAAGGGCAACACGCATACCGTGTGACAACCCGTCCCGTCGGACAAAGCAGTGGGAATCGAACACACATCTAGAGTGCGATTGGGATTTATCACCTACCATTGGAATACGTGAAGTCCCTTGTTAGTGTGACTAATTATTTTTAGTTAAATGATTTTATTGATCAATAATAAGTGGATTTGGGATCTTATATCTGATCAAATGAATTCTCTTAGTATACGAAAATGATATGGTGATTAAGTGATAAATGTTATTTTGAAAGATGTTTGCTTTGTTGGGAACACTACATGCCCAAGGAAAATAGAATACAATGGGATTTCCTTTGGGTAGTAATGGTCTATTTTTATTGTGGATTTATAGTGATTTGGGTTATTTATGGAAATGATTAACCTATAATAGAGAATATTTGAATTGGTTAATTACTTTTAAGTAAGTGACTTTAAGTGTATTTGATGTCACATGGAGATACAATTTAACATGGAAGACTACATTACCAAATTCTTCTACATTTTGGGTTTCAATATTAGTTTGGATTATATTGAAGGATTTTTAGGACAATTTTTTATTAAATGATATTTCTTTAACTTTGGGATATGGTTGGTTTAATTTTAGAAATTAAGAATAGTGTTTCCTTCTCTAAAGGAATATCATTTTTGGGGATCATCAAATCTTGTAATAACCATTTTTTTTATTAATATCTAAAGGAAAGGTAAACATATAGTTTATCCTGTGTGGATCATGTGATTCTCAAAAATTTTATTCTAGCTCTTCCGGTGTGATGAAGTCTTCTTGAATACTCATCGTTTAAAAAAATTTGTTAGTAGAGAAATTTAATAAAGAATGAAACTCTACTTAAAAAGTAAGTATATCTCTTTATGTTTATAGTCAATATCATAAATAAATTCCTCATATTTTTTAAATTTAACATAAAAAATGTTGTTATTTTACTTTTCCTACTAGGAAACTAAGGATAGTTTTCCCCATCACAAGTTTTTGGTTTTCTTGTTGTTGAATTTTTCATGATCTTGTTTTAGATCCCTCTCCATCTGAACTTGACTCTTAGTTTATCATCCATATCCATTTTTTCCTATATTGAATCATAGTATGGGTTATCTTGGGTGACCCTTGTACTTCACTTTCTTTCTTTTAAAGTGATAGTTTCATTAACTCTTTTTTCGATATGAGACTTTCCATTATATTACCCAGACCAATTTTAAAAATTGTGAGCATGAAATTTATTAATGATGGGAACAATGTAATACCCCAAGCTTCCATGGTACACTTCTCTTTGAATAATATAGTAGCGTGAGTTGTACGCAACTTCAAGGTTCTAACACACTCCACAACTAATCAAAGTTGCCGTTATAATTAGTAATACCCATTTTCTGAAATTTTATAAATTTAATTATTCAAATTGGACTTCATTTTTGGATTTGGAATATCAAAATTTGCTTAGGGTGAATTTTTTGTATTTTTCTAATAACTTCCAATTTTTGATAAATAGTGAAAAATAATAAACTTTAATTTAAAAAAATATTTTTTATCCCAATAATTTAAAATAATAAATTATACTATTGGGTGGTTTTAAAGTATAATTATAATATATTTTTCCATTTAATCAAATTTTGGTCATTGTATTTAATTTCACATTTAAACTAGACATAAACAAGTGTCAATCTTTTGATAGTTATAATTTCTTAAAAAACACGTTTTTTGTTTTGACAACGAGAATTAATTTTAAATTAATTTCTAGGACTTATTTTTTTTTGAATTTAGAAGAATTGATTCCATATTTAGAATTCTGAAATTCAAATTGTGTAAATAGTTATCTTTTATTTTTAATCATTTTGAATAATTATTTCGGTAAATTTTTTATTTTCCATGGTTACAGGGTAAATCGGGAAAATAAGGGTAAAAAAATAATATTATAATAATATTAAATTACCCTAACACGTGTCCTAACCCTATTAGATCATACATGCATGACCATGGGCATCTTGGGGTCTATTTTGGGACCCCATGGAGCCACTTGTATGTGATAATGACTCTTTATATTAATTATGTTAAAGTAAATACAAAAATAAAATAAACATATATCTTTTAGTAAAACAATTTTAATATGGGGCTAAACATAATAAAATTTCGACTTTAAATGTTCATTAGAAATCCCAAAATATTTCCTACATAATGGAATTTTATTTATAATTTTTAGACCTTAAATAATTTAATTTATTTATGACACAATGATGAGGCAGTAATTACCATATTAATTAAATATAAAAATAATTGATATATTAAATTCCCAAATAAATGTAATTTGAGTCTTTTTATTAATTACGCTTATTTTATAAGTTAATATGACATATTAGGGTTGGTTATATGAATATTATTCATAGTCATAATGCGATTTAAAATTTACAGAAAACAAAATACCAAATAGTGTCAAAATTGACATAAAAGTGTTTTTAAAACAAATATTATATTTTTAATTGATATTATATTTATAAAAAACTAAGGTTTGTCCAAAGGACTTATATAATTATATTTGTATCATTAATTAACCACTTGGGGTTCCCTTGGAAATATATAGTATGTTTATTAACCGTATAATAGAAAATTACAAAGAGACATGGTAAATGTCAAACTATTTAACTACGAGTTAAATATAATCGTTAAGGTTAATATAGTTATCCAAACCTATATAAATCCTATTTTTTGAGTATTTATCAACCCATACCCTCCATTTCCTTTAAATAATCTACTTTTGAACCATTAGAAACTGAAAATGATTTTATTATAAAATAATATTATAAGTTTTTCCTAAGGTTCCCCTCACCCCTCTTATAAAAGGGCACTACCCCTTCTCTCAAATTCACACATTAAAATCCTTTTGACCCTGCCAACCCCAACCAAAATATCATCTCCACTTCACACACATCATCTTAGAGTCCCTCCTTGCTCAAAAATCCATCTTAAGTAGCCCTTTCAATCAAATAAAAAGGTGGAACTCGAAGAAGAGGTAAATATTTCATCTCCTCTTTGAAGTTCTTTTCTTCTTCCACTTCCTCTTTCATTGTGGTTTACATTATAAAATAATAACTCCAACATATTCTATATACTGTCATGTTATTTTAATTATGGTACAACCAAATTCATTATTCTATCCATCACTTGAATGACATGTCACCATAGGTGCGTACTTACGGCTTACTGTCTCTACGTCATGGTGTAATTATTATTCAAAACATTATTTTTTTTGTATGGGTATAATAATGATGTGTAATTCATTTAAATAATAAATATAACATGGAAATTATTCTGTATATATGATATACCATCCAATTATATATTATTTTAATATCAAAAGAATGATATTGTCGCTCGTTCATACATACAGATTACCGTCTCCACAAAGGCGATGAGATTCATTCCTCATCGTATCCATTCAAGAATAAATTTCATTTTATGATTAAAAATAATGATTAAGGACATTATATAATTCCGGATATGAATAATATACATCCCATCCATTACAAATATTTCTCACATAACAAAGAATATAATGTAAAACGAATTTGTTAACACCCGATACGATGATAATACTAAGATATTATTAACAAATAAATGTTAAAAGATCATATATGATATCATATTAATGTATATGATTCTTTTATAGTTAAACAACAATTATTTCACCATTATACAGGAGTCTAACCTACCCTCGTCCAAGGAAAATGTACTAAGTATGGAGATTCTTTTCTAACTTTTGATTCTGTGAGATTTCCATAGTTCACCACATATTTATTGAATGTGGTGTGTGTACTACCCATGATTGTATTAATTGTGTAATATACATTAATTTATGTTTATCTACATCATCATTTTATGATCCTTATTTCATGGTTTTATGTTTCGTAAGTTACCAATTCGATAAGGGAATTTGAAATTTCAATTTCCACTCATTCGGCTTTACGCATACTTCAATTATTATTTTACTCCAAGATTAATGTGTGGAATCACTATTAAATTTCTTATGTCATAATTTCCACTCCCATTTCTATTGATATACTTTTTATGCACATAATCACTCCATTTATAGATTCTCAAGTCATCTATATGAACTTGATAAGAGTAATTTTAACTCAATATCCATTTATTGAGTTAAACATCCAATTCATTGGTGTTGTTTTTACAAGAATATGTATGAATATCATCTGATTAATTTACACTGAATATCCCATAATATTTAGTGTATTTATATTTTTCAAACATAATTATGTCGGTGATTTATCCTTAACCTAATGATACGGTATTTATAATAGATTTCATCTCAATTTACATTCCATTGAGACTTCTTTGTTGTTATACACAAATTCACTTTTATATAGTGTATATAATGTACTATGACATAGTATATCATGAATCCATTTATTATCATGATATTATGATGTTTCGATTATCTCAATTATTTATATTCAAGTGCCTCTCTTTTGGTTAGGAACTCTAACTAAAATATCTTTTCAAATGTTTTAACAATTAATTATTCTAAATCTTTCTCATTAATGTCCATGTTTTAAAAATGTTTTTGAGGATTTATTTATATGGACATTAATGTTTTAAAATTAAAATTCATTTTAAATGTTTTAAAGTGGTATGGGACACATTGATTCAAAAATCTATTTTTAAATGGCTTCTTGACAAATAGTGTGACTTTTAAATGTTTTCAAGAGAAAGGGGGATATTTCTTTATAATAGTTTTGATGATTATTTTAATCTATGTAAATATCCTTAATTATTCTCGATTGAGGTTATTCTGTTAGAATAAAATATTCCATATTTCATTGAATGGGTTATTTTTTACTGTGGATATGCTATATTAATAACATTCATGGTTTGTAGATATAGTCTTAAAATTTCGTATGATAGTTTTAATAAGATTGTTTATGTTATGTTTCAAAACATTCATATGAGGAATTCATTGGACATGGTAAGTGATGGGTGGAGCCTACTATAGTTCCTCGATGCATCGGTAGGTCTCATGAGACAAACTAGTGTCTTGGCATAAGGCCTTGATAAAATCTTATTTGTAGTCTTAGCACAAGGCCTTGAATATGTTGTTATGATAGTATGGAATTATGCATTCCATCATTATGAAATTGGTTATTGATATTGAATGTGATTATTCGACTAGTAGAATATCCATGTGAATAAGTAAATAGAATTATTTTTTTTATTTTTTTTTCCATATTATGCTGATGTTCATGTTTAAAAGGCTTTTGTTTTAGTTATACATTGCCTTAAATTTTTATGTTTATTTATGAATGTTTCTGCCATATTTTTATCCTTACAGAGCATCGCATGTCACCCCATTAAATGTTTTATTTTTCCCAGGATGCAAAGAAGTATATTATGACTAACCTGCAGGGATAGTCTATGGGAGCTCAGTGTTTTCTATGGAAACAATGTTGTTGTAGTTTTCTATTTTCTGATGTAATGTAAACCTTATGAATGTATCATTTACAACCAAGGATACTAAACTAATTGGTCTTTAGAGACTTGATATTTTATGATAATTTCAATGGTATGTAATAACGCAGTGACTCTAGGCTTCTTGGGTCAGGGCGTTACAATATTTCCCCAAATAGATATTGATATAGTGAATCTCTTTTGAAGGAGATATATTTATTCATCATGAACATCATTCTTATATTAGCGTGTTACCCCACCCTAATATTATATTTTCATGTAATTTATCTTACATGAATGAGAAAAAATATTTTCATATATATGAATATTTTTTTATTATTTTTTGTAATGTGTGTTTATAAAAAATCTATTTTGAAAATAATAAAAAGGGTTTCAAAATTCAATTTCATATGGTTTTTCTTTCTCTCAAAATTACTACAACGTAAAAATTATGTCTTATTAAGTCCTTATATATTAGTGATTCCTTTTTAAAAGTAATGGTATTTAATTAGTTATGACTTCACATTCTAAAAAAAATATTTTTAAGAGACATGTACCATCACCACTAAAATCAATGTTAAAAATGTATTAAAAACATCTTTTCTATTATACCATCTATTTACCATTTCAGTTTAAAAATTCATCACCTAAATAGGGTTTATGTGTAACTATTTATATAATATTTTATATTTATCATTTGGGGGAGTAAACATGTTGTACTAAAAAACTGAATTACTGACCCCTTTTAGGGTGGTATCGTTGAATGAATATTTTTCAAGTATGATTTTAATCATTGTCAACAGCATTCTAGGTTTCTTTTTATATACTAGGGATATGTGATTTTGAAACCATCCACCTTATTTCTATATATAAATGATGATCATGTAATAATTTTATTGTCCTATTTTTATAATCATTACTACACATGGAGTGAACATGCAATATTGTAAAATTATTATTGAACGATATTTAAAATGATTTAATTATATTATACTAACCTTGGGAAATTTATTGGTGTTGCATATGTTTTTATTCCAATAAAATTGATGATATTAAATTTGATTATATATTGATTAAATGTCCAATATGAATAACACCAGATGCATTATGATATTTTAACCCTTTTATTAAAAGGGTTAATATTATTTATGTCCTTTATGATTTTTGAATTATAATAAGGGTTTATTATATATTTACAATGAATATATTTCATTATATGGATATCAATGTTCATGTTTTTCAAAAGGATTCTTAGGAAATTACATGAGACATATTTTTAACACATTTGTTTAATGTATTGGACTTAATAAAATGATTTGTGTGTCATGTAATTTTATAACACATTGATTCTTTCGAATTAATCTTGAGATAAATTATCAATTTTGGTGTTTAAATCTCCCCATATCAGAATAATAACATTTTATAGTTCCTTAAAACATGATTCAATTTTTGGAATTATGAATTCCTTCGATATGAGATCAGTGAATCATGATATTTGTGTTTTCATTTATTTTCATGGATATTTAATAATCTCAAGTGGAGTTAATTATTTAATTATTAATATTATTAATTGAAACTATATTATGTATACTATGTTTCTGTTTTTAAAAACCATAGATGTAACATCCTAGGTAAATAAATAATATTACATTCTATGGTTTATCAATATTTGGGAATAAAATACTAATATTACTTTAAAGGGAACTATATTCTCGATGGAGTACCCAATACGCAAAAACGAGTTTCTTTGAAATCTTACGTTGCACTCTAATAATAAAATAATATTATTTCAAATGGTATTTAATCACTATCCATTGTATTGGTGGGAGTGAAAAGAAATAACTAAAATATGATTATATATTTTTTTTAAATGTTTTTACATTTATCCAATAAAATATAATGGCTTAAAATAAGAAAAGAATTCAATTTAAGCATAAATACTCTAAAATTCACTAAAAGGTCGATTTATCGCATTTTGATGGTGAACCCTCTTTAATATTTTTTTGGTCACTCTTATAAATTATATTGGACCAAATAAAATTCTTCTTTATAATCAGGACATCAAAATTTACTTTGTATAAATTTTTGGTATTTTTCCGATAAAGTTCATTTTTTTATGAATAGTGTAAAATGCAGTATTTTAATTCAAAACCTCTTTTAAATATAATTTATTTATATGATTATATCATCTTTTTAATTTGTTTTAAAGTGAAATTATAATATATATTTACCATTTAATCCAATGGTGGTCATTGGAATTAATCTCACTTTGAAATTGGACTTAAACAAGTGCCAAACGTTTCATAGATATTGCTTCAAAAAAACCCGCTATTTGTTTTGACAATGGGAAATATTTTTAAATTAATTATTGCAATTTCTATGTTTGGAATTTGGTAAAATGGATTCAATATTTCGATTTATAAGGTACCAATTATGAAATTAAAACTCTTTTGTTTTAGGACATTATGAATAGTAATGATGGTAATTATATTTAATTATCGTGATCCATTGGTAATCGGGTAAATAAGGATAATAGAATAATATCATAATAATAAAAAAATGACCCCAAAATGTGTCTTAATGCTACTTTTTGTGTCATTTACAATGATGGTATTCCTTGTGCCAATCTTTGGGACCCCATGGAATCACTTTTGTGTGATAGTGACACTTTATCATTTTATTTTTAAAGGAAGGAAAATATAACAAAAGTATGTATCACCCAAGTAAAACAAATTTAGTATTGTCTTTGTAAATGATCTCTTATAATATAAATATTAATTTTAAAGTTAATAAAATTTCTTACATCATATTATTATTTTATAATTTTTAGACATTATATAAATTAAATTATTTATGACATCATGATGATGCAGTGATTACCTCATTAATTAACAATTTATATAAAATGAAAGGACAATGTAAAATCTAAGACTTACACTTGGAGAAAACCTGTTTTATGAGTATATTTAGAAACCTTATAACCTTAGGCTCGAAATATATTCTTTTGGGACCATTAAAATCCGAAAATAATTTTATAATAAAGTAATAGTTTACAACTTTCCAATAGTGCCCCTCCTCTTCTCTTATAAAAGGCCCCCACCTCTACCACCTTACCCACACCTCACAAGCGTTTGGATCATCCAAACCCTTACCATTTCATCTATAAACATCCCTATATTCATAATTGAAGCCTGACCTTTATCAGAATGCTCTTCAAGAAACCCTTTTGGTTCAAACAAAGAGGAGTTACCCGATTTAAAGGTAATGTCTTCACTTGTGTTCTTTTCTTTTATTTTGCTTCTCCAAACCCGTAAACTCTTTTTATTCCTTTATTTTGTAAACAAACCAGTATCATACATATACTAGGATGTTGTTATGATAATTATTTGAGCTACACTTACACACACCTCCGTCTAATGGTTAAAGAACATACTTTTTCTATGGCTGGCAAATTACTGCCTCACGAAACGATGATTGTTCAATCTTCTCTTAACCCCATTCATGGTGGTCATTATGATGTCACTTTATTTTATATATTATATATATAGTATTTATGTTTCCCATATGCTTCTATATTTTATATTTAAAACATACCTTTATGGTTTCCATGTTGTGTAATTGCGATAATTTCATACGGGGAAGTGTGGACTACTGCCCCCTCAAGTGATGTGACTCGTTCATGCAATACATGGAATGTATACATAATGAAATTAAAGAACATATGTGACCTATAAAACATATATATTATACTGGAATTATAATATATATATATATATATATCTCAATTATTTTTATTCCATTAATATGACAAAGAAGTGAAAGTAGCGTTAATGCGTACGTACGGCCTACCGTCTCCATGAATGGCGCATTTCATTTCTTTTTATCTCCAAATGTTACAGAATAGTATAAAATGAATATTTAATGGATATATATGATATTTAAATAATTAATAATGTTCTGGAGATGATCTACTTAAAACTACATGGACAATCATTTTCAAACAACTTCATTTTTGACTCATGTACAAAACATCGACAAAAACGTCTGATATGAACTGACATTATTATCCAATTATTATAACATTATAATATGTGATATGAACTGAATAATAATATTTAAAGGAGGACCTTAAGAAAATATAAATTTACCAAAGATTATTATTCCAGAATATAAATAAATGAACCAGAAAAGTCGAACTTGAGGTAAGGGATCCAACCTCTCTCTTTCTTTTTAAGTACTCTATTTTATGTCACTTCTTTTAATCTCCTCTTTCATATTTTGGGGGATGTTCTTATATATTCCTCATACTTTACTTTTTATGTTCATACGATGATAGACCCTAATTGATATCTCCAATCCAGTTTTGGAAGTTTTAAGTGGCGCTGTTAGGCTGCCGATTTTTCATAAGGGGATATGTTATCTCAATTTTTATTTCCGCGAGATTTATGCTACATTTGCCACCATTTCATTTTAGTGATGTATGTTCTGCCCATTATCCTACTCATTGTGTAATATAATTTCGTTTATGATTATTTAATTCAATTTTTATAGTCCTTCTTTCATGGGGTGTACGTTTCGAAAGTTACCCAAGTCGGTAAGGGAACCTTTCACCCTCCTCTTTTTAAAAGACTTCTTTTGTCAGGTCTTTTAATTTTCGTCTTTTTATGTTGGGATATGTTATTCTATATCCTTATTGATGTAAATTTTATTTCCAAGTTATGAGATACCATTTTATCTCTCATAAACTAATTTTTTGAATTTTAATGTGACGTCGTTAGGCTGTCGAATTTTACCAAGGGAACTTCTTAACCCAATTTCGATTTCTTTGGGTTCAACATGTAGTTATTTAATATTTCATCCTTTGAATATGTTTGAATAAAATTTGATTGTTTTACACTTAATATCCACTTATATTGGGTGTATTTATATTTGTCACACATAATTATGAGATTTATTTATACTTAATTTAAGGATACCTTCTTTATAAGGGATTTCATCTCATTTTACATTTCTATCGAGACTTCATTGTTATTATGCAAAAATCCACTCTTATATGGTGTATATACTATCCTTTGTAATATTATATAATGAATACCTTTATTAGCATGATATTATAATGTTCTGATTAAATTTTATTCCTCAATTATTGTATTCAAGTGTCTCTCATTTTGATAAAACCCCTTTAACTAAAATATCGTTTTAAATGTTTTAATGATTTATTCTTATAAATATTTCTCATTAATATCCATGTTTTCAAAATGGTTTTATGGATTTATTTATATTGATATTAATGGATTAAATTGTAAAAATATTCAAAGTGGTACGTGACACTTTGATTCAAAAATCTCTTTATTAAATGTTTTAAATGGTTTTAAAAATGGTTTTTAGAATGGATTCATTATTTCAATATCTTAAAATTTTATATTGTTATTGCAATGTGGGAATGTTATCTTTACTTTATTCTAAAGTTATGTGCTATGATTATGTTATGGTTCTTGGGCTTTTTTTCTGAAGATGGGTGGTTCTGTGATAAACTAAGGGCGGGTGAGCCCGATATAGCTCTCCAATGCATTGAGTAACACGAAGGAGCTAAACGTTATGGTTTCACCAAATCGATTTAGGAAATATACTATGATTGGTATTCCAAATGTAACCATGAGGGTTACTCCCTACGTAAGAATTTTATGAATGCCTCGAGTTACCTTTATGTCTTATGATTTCTATGAGTTATTCGTAAATCTTATGATTTCATGAGGTATGTTAAATTGCTTATGTTTTATGAGTAAAGTATATTTTCATTGATTCTTATGTATACATGGACTAATGTTTTCTTTCCATATTTTTATAACCCTTACTGAGCTTTTTATGCTCATCCCATGTTTTTTTGAAATGTTTTTCCCAGGACATAAAGTTGAATAGGGTCATGGATGGGATCAAGGAAATGTCAGGCTATCAAAAACAAAGAACTAGACATGACTCTTTTGTTCCAGAGTTTTTATTTTTGTGGAAAAAATGGAAACTGGGTAGATTTGTCTACTTTGTAATCTTTGAGATGTAATAGTTATGTCCTAATTCTCTAAAACTCTAATCCTGAAAAGATTCTCAATGTGAAATATTCAATTTAATTCAATATTAAGTATGTTTTAAGGCAGGGTCCTTATAGTTGGTATCATAGGTCAGTTTAGATAACTTTAGAGGTTAGAGTGTTAAGTGACAAGTTGTGTATAATCCCAATGGTTATTATATTAGATATAGTCATTGTTATTTATTAAGGTTATAATGAGTTTGAGATAACTCGGATAGGTATATCTTAGTGTTTATCTTCCTCATTAGTACATAATGATTTTGTTGATTTACTCACACTCACATTTCTGGTTTTAATAAATGGATAGATATAGTAGGCACCAAAGTGATAATGGGTTTGAAGGAAACATTGGTGGTTCTCGGATTAAGAGACTGGATTAAATGGGGGATTCAATGAGAAATCTCATGGTTATTCTAAACCGACTATCAGGAGTCATCATCAACCACTTGAACCTTGGTGAGTTCTCTAATTAATCATGTATGATAGAACCAACTGGACATGGATGTTCAGGTAATAGTTATAAGTGTAACCGTTAGGGTTTATATGATCCTTACTTTTGAGGTAATTATGGGTTACTATACGTTATGATGGAATATGAACGACATGAGATAAACTTGAGGTTAAACTATGTTATGGTTATTTTTGATGATTTTATCTATTTTTGGGGAAATTTTTTAGAATTATATAGTTTTGGAAAAAGGACAACATTCAGACCGTGTGACAACCCTTCGCGTCAGACAAAGCTGCGGGAATCGAACCCACAACCAAAGTGCGACTGGTATTTATCTCCTACCATTGGACTACGGGAAGTCCCCGATTAGTTTGACTAATTATTTTCATAGTTAGATGATTGTATGAATCAAGAGTAAGTTGATTTTGGGTTATCTATGGAAATTATTAACCAATAATGGAGTATATGTGAAAAGGTTAATTACTTTTCAGTATGAGACTTTAAGAGCAACTGATGTTATTTTGGAGATAAATGTTAACTTGTACCTTGGGATACTATGTGGTTAAATCCTTCAAATATTTGGGTTTTAGTCTTATTTGGGTTTAATTTGAATAATTTTATGGAAAAATTGTTTATTGAATGGTATTTGTTGAACATTGGGTTTTGTTTGACAAATTTTGGAGATTAGGAGTAGTTTTTATTTTTGTAAAAAAAATATCCTTTTTGTGTATTATCTGATCTCGTACTAAAATTTTTGGTTTGGTTTTGGTTGAGATCTAAATACATGGGAAATATATAGTTCTCTTTTGTGGATTAGGTGATTATCAAGAAGTTTATTATAGTACAATTAATGCAAACAAACCTTCCTAAATACTCGTCTTTTGGAGAGAATATGATTTTGATTAAGGAATATAGTAAAAGATGAAAGTCGACGGGACAAGTAAGTATGATTCATTATGATTTAGTTAAGATAAAAAATAAATTCCTCAATGAAAAGTAACTTAAAATAAAAAAAAATTTATGTTATTGTTTCCTACTAAGGAATCGAATACCGTTTAACCCATCACAAGTTTCTGATTTTCTTGTGGTTAACTTTCTCCTGGACATGTTTACTATCACTATCTATCGGAACATGACACTTTTTTCTCCTCCGTATCCATATTTTCCTACATTTAATCCTAGTATGGGTTAACTCAGGTGACTTTGTACTTATCTCCCTTTATTTTAAAGTAATATTTTTACTGACTCTTGTTCTGATGTGGGACTTTCAATGAAGTTTCCAAGCCCAATTTCGAAATTGTGAGGACACAATTCCAAAAAGGGGGGAAGAATGTAACATCCCAGGTAAATAAATAATATTACATTTTAAGGTTTATCAATATTTGGGAATAAAATATTAATATTACTTTAAATGGAATTCTATGCTTGATGGCGTACCCAATACGCAACAACGAGTTTCTTTGAAATCTTACGTTGCACTCTAATAATAAAATAATATTATTTTAAATAGTAGTTAACGCCTAGCCATTGTATTGTTGGGAATGAATAGAAATAAATAAAATATGATTATATATGTTTGTTAAATATTTTTAATTCTATCCAATAAATGATAAAGGCTTAAAATAAGAAAATAATTCAATTTTATGCATAAATACTCTAAAATTCACTAAAAGGTCGATTTATCGCCTTTTGATGGTGAACCCTCTTTAATATATTTTTGGTCACTCTTATATATTCTATTGGACCAAATAAAATTCTTTTTTAGAATCAGGACCTCAAAATTTACTTTGTATAAATTTTTCGTATTTTCCAATAATGTTCATTTTTTATGAATAGTGTAAAATGCTGTATTTTAATTCAAAACCTCTTTTTAATCTAATTTATTTATATGATTACATCATATTTTGATTTAGTTTTAAAGTGAAATTAGAATATATTTTTACCATTTAATTCAATGGTAGTCATTAGAATTAGTCTCACTTTGAAATTGGACTTAAACAAGTGCCAAACTTTTCATAGATATTGCTTCAAAAAAACCCGCTATTTGTTTTGACACGGGAAATATTTTTAAATTAATTATTTCAATTTCTATGATTGGAATTTGGTAAAATGGATTCAATATTTTGAATTAGAAGGTCCATATTATGTAATTAAGACTCTTTTGTTTTTGGACATTTTGAATAGTAACGATGGTAATTATCTTTAATTATCGTGATTAATTAGTAATCGGGTAGTTAAGAATAATAAAATAATATCATAATAATAACAAATGTCCCCAAAATGTTTACTAATGATATTGGTTGTGTCATGGAAGACCATGATAGGCCTTGTGCCAAACTTTGGGACCCCATGTAATCACTTTTATGTGATAGTGACACTTTATCATTTTATTTTTAACGAAAGGAAAATATATCAAAAGTATGTATCACCAAAGTAAAACAATTTTAGTTTTGTCTGTGTAAATGATCTCTTAGACTATTAATATTAATTGGTAGGATAAAATTATTTCCTAAATCATAATATTTTTTTATAAAATTTAGACATTAAATATATTAAATTATTTATGACATCATGATCATGCAGCGATTACCTCATTAATGAACGATTTATATAAAACGAAAAGATAATGTAAAATTTAAGACTTACGCTGGGAAAAAAACTATTGGATGAGTATATTTTGAAACAGTATCACTTTATCCTCGAAATATTTCCTTTTTGGTCCTTTAAAATCCGAAAATCATTTTATAATAAAGTAATAGTTTATAACCTTCCAAGAGTGCCACTCCTCTTCTCTTATAAAAGGCCCCCACCTCTACCACCTTACCCAAACCTCTCATACATTTGGCTCAGACAAACCCTTCCCATTTCATCTATACACATCCCTCTATTCATTATTGAAGCCTCACCTTTGGCAGAATGCTCTTCAAGAAACCCTTTTGGTTCAAACCAAGAGGAGTTACCCGATTTAAAGGTAATGTATTCACTTGTTTTATTTTGTTTTGTTTTGCTTCTCCAAACCCCAAAACTCTTTTTATTCCGTTATTTTTTAACAAAACCAATATATTAAATATACTAGGATGTTTTTATGAGAATTATGCAAGCTAAACACACACACACCTCCATCTAATGGTTAAAGAACATACTGTTTCTGTGGATGGCGAATTACTGCCTCACGAAACGATGATTTTGTTCAATATTCTCGTAACAACTTTCGTGGTGGCCATTATGATGTCATTGTATTTTATATATGATATATATGGTATTTATGTTTTCATTATTCTTCTGTATTTTATATTTGAAACATACCTTTATGCTTTGCATGTTGTGAAATTGCGATAATTTAATATGAGGAAGTGTGGACTACCGCCCTCTCAAGTGATGTGACTCATTCATGCAATACATGGAATGTATAAAGAATGAAATTAATGAAAATATGTGACCCATAAAAAATATATATTATACTGGAATTATAATATATATCTCTCTCAATTATTTTTAATTCCATTAATATGACAAAGATGTGAAAGTAGCGTCCATGCGTACGTACGGCCTACCGTCTCCATGAACGGTGCATTTCATTTCTTTTTATCTCTAAAAGTTATGGAATAGTATAAAATGAATAATTACTGGATATATATGATATTTAAATCATTAATACTATTCTGGAGATTATTTATTTATAACTACATGGACAATCATTTTCAAACAAGTTCATTTTTGACTCATGTACCAAACATCGACAAAAACGTCTGATATGAACTAACATTATTAACCAATTATTATAACATTATAATATGTGATATGAACTGAATAATTATATTTAAAGGAGTACCTTAAGAAATTATAAATTGACCAAAGTTTATTATTCAGGAATATAATGAAACTAACAAGACAAGTTGGACTTGAGGTAAGGGAGCCAACCTCTCTCTTTCTTTTTAAGTACTCTCTTTTATGTCACATCTTTTATTACCCTCTTTCATATGTTGGGGGATGTTCTTATATATTCCCCATACTGTAAATTTTATGTTCATATGATGATAGACCCTAATTTATATCTCCAATCCATTTTTGGAAGTTTTAAGTGGTGTCGTTTGGCTGCCGGAATTTCATAAGAGGATATGTTATCTCAATTTTTATTTCCGTGAGATTTTTGCTACATTTTCCACAATTTCTATTGAGTGGTGTATATACTGAACATTATCCTACACTTTGTGTAATATAATTTCGTTTATGAGTATTTACATCAATGTTTTATAGTTATTCTTTCATGGGGTGTATGTTTCGAAAGTTACCCAAGTCAGTAAGGAAACCTTTCACCCTCCTCTTTTTAAAATACTTCTTTTGTCAGGTCTTTTAATTTACATCTTTTTATGTTGGGATATGTTCTTCTATATCGTTATTGATGTAAATTTTATGTCCAGGTGATGAGATACCATTTTCACTCTCATCAACTAATTTTATAAATTTTAAAGTGATGCCGTTAGGCTGTCGAATTTTACCAGGGGAACTTCTTAACCCAATTTTGATTTATTTGGATTCAACATGTAGTTATTGAATATGTCATCCTATGAATATGTGTGAATGAAAATTGATTATTTTACACTTAATATCAACTTATATTGGGTGTATTTATATTTTTCACACATAATTATGAGATTGATTTATCCATAATTTAAGGATACCTTCTTTATACGGGATTTCATATCATTTTACATTTCTATTGATACTTCATTGTTGTTATGCACCTGTCCACTCTTATATGGTGTATATACTATCCTTTGTAATATTATATCATGAATCCCTTTATTCTCATGATATTATAATGTTCTGATTAAATGGTATTCCTCAATTATTGTATTCAAGTGTCTCTCATTTTGTTAAAACCTCTTTAACTAAAATATCGTTTTAAATGTTTTAATGATTTATTCTTATAAATATTTCTCATTAATATTCATTTTTTCCAAATGGTTTTAAGGATTTATTTATATGGATATTAATGGATTAAATTGTTAAAAGCTTCAAAGTGGTATGGGACACATTCATTCAAAATTATCTTTATTAAATGTTTTAAATGGTTTTTAAAATGGTTTTTAGAATGGATTCATTATTTCAATATCTTAAAATGCTATATTGTTAGTGAAATGTGGGAATGTTGTCTTTCCTTTATTCTTAAGTTATGTGCTATGATTATGTTATGGTTCTTGGGCATTGTTTATGAAGACGGGTGGTTCCGTGATAAAATAAGGGTAGGTGAGCCTGATATATCTCTCCAATGCATTGGGTAACGCGAAGGAGTTAAACGTTAAGGTTTCTCCGAAGAGATTTAGGGAACATACTGTGATGGGTATTCCAAACGTAACCATGAGGGTTACTCGCTACGTAAGAATGTTATGAATTTCTCATGTTACCTTTATGTATTAAGATTTCTATGAGTTATTCGTAAATCTTATGATTTCATTAGGTATGTTAATTTGCTTGTGTTTTATGAGTAAAGTATGTTTTCATTGATTCTTATGTATACATGGACTAATGTTTTCTTTCTGTATTGTTATAACCCTTGCTGAGATTTTTATGCTCATCCCAAGTTGTTATGAAATGTTTTTCACATGACATAAAGTTGAATAGGGTCAAGGATGGGATCAAGGAAATGTCAGGCTGTCTAAAACAAGGAACTAGACATGACTCTTTTCTTCAAGAGTTTTTATTTTTGTGGAAAAAATGGAAACTGAGAAGATTTTTCTACATTTTAATATTTGAGATGTAATAGCTATGTCCTAGTTCTCTAAAACTCTAAACCTTAAAAGATCCTCAGTGTGAATTATTCAATTTAATTCAATATTAAGTAATTTTTAAGGCCGGGTCCTTATATTAGATATGTCATTCCCATACTTAGTGTTTGAGATCACACATTTCATTTATTTCAATTCCTACGTTTACAATAAAATATTGTACAGGTGACATTATTATATGGGTTACATGTGTGAAAGAATTTTTGGGACATGATGAAAACCAATTAGGGGTTAATTGGTTTCTTATATATTTAAAAAATATCCATTTTTATAGATTGAAATGTGACTTATTTGTCTATATTTTTTCAAAATGAAATAAATATTTATAAATAAAATGATTTTGTGGATGTATGGAAGGAAATAATTATATTTTATTTTTTAATTAATAATGTTCATGTCTAGTATAACAACCTAGTCTTATCATACGTAGAGATTAACTCATTTTTCATAATACATAATATATTATAAAAATATTTTTCCCATGGAATGTATTAGTTTTTTGACATTGGAAACATATAAACGTAAACAATGGAACATATGTGAGCTACATTATATCCCACAATGTTATAAAAGACTATAACCCCTCGTAGAAATATCATACCGAAACTCTATATTCCAAACCTAGGTATGGAAAAAATAAAAGGGGCGAGCTTAGATGCTTATTAGGGGTAAAAAGGGGGGATATCAAAACAAAAACCTAAGAATAAGGGTATTAGAATGTGAACATTACATTGGATGATCATACCATGCATATCATAAAAACAAATCATGGAATAAAGGATAGTAGTTAAACCAGAAATGATCATAATGAAATACCTATAAAAATCAATGTAATCATAACATTGGTGTAACACATGGGATTTTTGAATACAAACAAATATGTAATATCATTACCTACACATTAATATAATAAATCATACATCCTCATGGGGACTAAACCTACATGATGAGACACACCAAAATCCCCAGTCTGAGGCCTCAATACTGGAAATGAACCATTTACAAATGGTTATAAACCATTCGTAATGCCTGGATAACTGTTTCTATAATATATACTAATGGTTATCTAAACCGTAGGGAATTAAGCCATAGGGAAAAACATATGCCAATGGTTTCTGGAAAACCGATGATATATGTTTGGAAATCTACATTAGACCATGGGTTATGTTAAACCATTGGTATAACATTTCACCAACAGTTTGAGACTATTGGTAAACATACTATTCCAACGGTTTCAAACCGTTGGAAAATTGTTTTGTAAATATTTTTTACCAATGGATTACACAAATGGTTGGTATATCCAAACATTTCACATATATCCCAATGGTTTGTAAACATTTGGGAATGTTTTTTTACCAACGGTTCTCAGATAAACGTTTGTATAAAACCAATTCATAGCCCTATGACAACGGTTGTAAACTGTTGGCATAGGATTTACTATTCAATTATGCTAGTAGCCTGCTGTTATGTGCTGCTCTGTGATTTCCATTAGCAGGATGCCCTTTCTACATTTCCAGCTACCCCAACTATAATTACCTACAATAACCAACAATAAAAAATACATATACACAATTAGTTCATATAAATTTAACACATAATGAACCCTACAACTATACACATTCATAATTAATAAATAATTCATTAGTTAATTTTAATCATACATTATTGATTTAGAATTCAATATTGAATTGAGAATAAAATTACAAGTGCAATCAGGAATTCAATTCATAATTGAATACTTAATTGAATAAGTGCATAATTAAATTATCAATTCTAAATACAATATATAAAATATGAATACGTAAGTATACGTGTTATGCAGAATTATGAATACATACAAAATTTAATTTTTTATAACCCATACACGATTGAATTCAGAAATTAGAAGCGAATAACTCCAAAATAAATAAATAGATAAATTTCTTTAACCAAACAAAAATATAACGTCCCATGGTTTTGGGTGGGTGTATTTGAACTTAGTGATGCTGATAATGGGTCTGTATTAATGATCTTGTGTGACTTAGGTAATGAAGTTGTCCTTGGCGTATTGAATGTCATGTGTTTTCGAATAGGGGTAGAGTTCCTCACATGAGAAGTGGAAGGTGGGAGGTTGGACCATGGATCCTTGTGCTAAAGTATCAATACAATCCAAATAATTTTGGTCGGTTTTGTATTTTCCAGTTGTTGTTTCACAAAATAACGTCCATTTCAAACAAAAGACAAACACTTCAAGTGATACCGGCCACACCATGCCTTGGATTGAGGTGAGGTTGACTTGTACACATCACATATGAACCATGGACCATTTTATTAAAGTATCAACACAATCTAAATGTGTTTTGTCAGTTTTTTGTAGAGACCCAAATCTTGACGTACATGGACAATGCATTACTTTTGTGGAATACATAATACATAACAAAAACAGACACACAAGGACCCTAATAGTTTAGTGTCTTTGGAATCATGGAACGTAATCTTCTAATCGTGGTGAAAGATCTTCAACATCTCCCATAAAGATCTTCCACTTCTTGTTTATTTACCTAAAACCATTCTTTTAATCCTGGGGGAAAATAAAACATAAAAAGGGTGAGCTCAAATGCTCAGTAAGGGTAAGCATGGATAAAATAAAACATACCATATACATTTTAACTTAAAAACATGAACATAAGGTTTAAACATCAAAATCTTGAGAAAAGACAAAAATCATGGAAGCACATAAGGCATAGTTCATAATGGAACATAAACCATGATAAAATAGCATGGGAATAAAACATGTAATTGTTGCATCCATTAATCACATGTAATGATTTCCATAGTAGCCAAGGCATTGCTGAAAAGACCATCTTAGTGGAAAAATTCCCTTTCTGAATCGAGCTCACTCCTCATTCCAGTCCTCTAATACTGAACCGGATTAACTTACCATTCCATCCATGTCTATCTCATGAGATAAAAATCTTTACCCAATGCATTGGAGGGAGATATAGGTCCCACCCATCTCATATTGAAATCATTCTTACTTGTGCCACAAAATAAACATAAATCATTCTTCATAACCCAAAGAATAAAATGGGTTTCATAAGCATCATCCAATCATCACATAATCCATATAAAACAAATGGATATTTCATCATAAGAAAAGTGAAACCATGTAAATTAAAGAGACATTATACTTGAAACATACACATATGAAATAATGTCATCTTAGATGGAAAATTATTTTTATAAAACACTTCAAATGAATTCTTGAGGAAAATATCCTTTCTTCTTCAAAATCATTATCTTTTCACAAAATTCCATGCAATTTTAAAAGAAAAGTATATTGATGAAAATAGTCATAAATTATTGTAGATTAAGATTCATGAAAATAAGGTATTATGAAACCGTAAAAATCTGTTCACGCCGTATAAGTTAAAAATAACATTCTCCTCATACTTTTGTCGGAAAAGTCAAAGAGTACCTCGTATGGTAAACAAAAGAACGATTACTTACATACCATGTAGTAAAAGAAAAAAATGGGTAAAAAATAATTTAAACATACATGAAAACACTTTAACAAAATATGGACATGGATGATAGAAATAACCCCAGTAAATACTTACGAATAAGCAATCTCGGATAAAAATGAGATTTACAAAATTATCCCTTACCTTGGTCCGATATGCTTCGTACGTATCTGAACCTCATGTATAATGATTTAAATAATGTCATTGACTTATTACAGAATAATATTCATTGTTATGATATCATATATGTTTCACTTATGACTTTATATTACCCGTTCTTTTGTAAATTCCATGTTAAAGTAGTGTTTTGGGTAAAATCATTCCATTTATCGTATGTGATTCGAATTTTCATTTCTTGATATTATTACATATATCCTGATTTACATAATTCCATAATGTAAAACACGATTTATATAAAATATATATTCATCATATACATATATATTATATATCGATAAAAGGAATGAAATACACCGTTCATGGAGCCGGTAGGCCGTACGTACGCATGGATGTTATTTTCGTTTCCTTATTGAATTGAATGAAACTAAATAGATGACCTATATATATATATACAGAAATCCAGTAGAATTATTATTTAATATATTTCATTATTATTCATTATATAAACATTATGATCATTCATGTATGGATAATCATGGAGAATGAATCTCATCGCGTCGTGGAGACGGTAGTCCGTACGTACGCACAAGCGATGATATCGTTCCCATAATTTTAAAATTGAATTGGATAGGATGATACAATATATCAGAATCAGTATTATGTTATAATAACTATGTATAGTTATTCTTTACACCATTATACCCATCCAAGTAAGGTGGTGTTGGAAAAAAAGATTACACCACGGCATGGAGACGGTATTTCGTACGTACGCACGCGTGGTGATTTCATTTTCCATAGGATGGATAGAAGGTCAAATAAGGTTGTTTCATACATATAATAATATATCAGTAAATGAGTGATACTGATGTTATTACTTCATAATGAAACAACTAAAGAAGAATAAGTGGAAGAATAAATAAAGATGAAAGAATCGGTAACGGACATTACCTCTTCTTTGAAGCGCCTCTTTAAGAACTCCTATTAGGGCACTAAAATTGGTCTTTGAAGATGACCAGGACCTCTAGGTTGTTTCTAGGGAAGTGTAGACGAGAATTTGGCAGGGGTTGGACGAGAATGAAGGCTCAATGTGGTTTGAGGAAGAGAGGGAGGAGGTTCCCTTTTATAAGGGAGCAGAGGGGCGCCTTTGTAAATCTTATAAATATTAATTTATAATAAATCTAACCCCACACAAAAACCACCAAAAATGACTCATATTCGAATAATATATGATATATGGTTGTAATCTCACCAACTAATAAAATTTGGACATGTTAGGAAATTATTTTAAACATTATCAACATGATTTATCCTTACTTAATCAATTCATTTTTATTTGTGGTAATAACATTCTAAATTTTAACTTATAACAAATAATTACTTATTTGTTGTGAATTTTACATAATTGGATACTTTATAACATTTTAGACCATATAAATTTAAATTTATCTTTTTATATATTTTTGTGATTTTTAAACAATTTTATAATATGTTATTTTTATAAAATAACAATAGTGTCAATTTTGACACTATTCATTTCTATGAATTTAAATAAAATATATACAGAAATTATGTACCAAATAAAAGCTTTAATAGATTTATAAAAGGTAATATGCATCTATAAAATTAGTGGAGCACATTAAATAGTTCATATAATATTTATTTTATTATTTTTAAAACCATTTATATGATTTATCTCTTATTAAAATAATTACTACATCATTTTTGTATAATTATTTAATATACTTATTTGTGCATAAAAATTAAAAATAATATCCTATAATGAAGATAAATCTATTAACCTTCACAATAATACTTTATATACAATTTATTATCTTAAAATCACAATATTTAAATTGTCATATTTATTAAATTATGAAGGTGATAACTTTGGAATCATTTAAAATAAAATAATATAAGTGTCATAATCATCTTAATAAGGATTAAAATGTTCAAAAATTCTACCAGTGGATTCGTAGGGTTTATATATACACTAATAATAAGTTTCGTGCAGATTTTTGGGCCTTTTGATATGTATTAATAATTCAATTAAAACTATATAATTGATTTTTCACTAAATAAATAATTTCTTCATCCCTATTGTGTCAAACATAATGATAATTATTTAATATATAAAAATTATAAATAAATTCATATGATGTATATAATTTCATTACCTTTCTGGATACTATTAATGTTATATGTTTCATGAATTTTATCACTAAATTAAAATTAATATACTTATAAGATTTAAGAGAGTGACATGTTGTCACTTTCTTTGGTTTTAATAATAATTAAGTTATTTTCATGGAAAAAAGTCCATTAAATGATTCTAATCCGACCCTTAGGTGATATGGGTCTATTTTTAGTCATCCAATAGGATTTTGATAGGTTTTAGGGTAATTTTAGAATCTTATATTTACCCTTAATTACCCGATTTACCTTTAACTATGGTAAATAAAATTTACCGTAGTTACTATTCATAATGCCCAAAAATTAAAAGTAGTCTATTAATATAATTTGGACCCACGGATTCCAAATATGGAATCCATTTTTCCAAATTCAATACACAGAAGTTTTAGAAATTAAATTAAAATTACTCCTGTTGTCGAAAGAAAATGGGTTTTTGTTTAAAACATTACAAAATATTAAATTGATTTAACCTACGAATTCAAGGTAAAATCAATGCTAATGACATAAATTATATGAAATGGAAAAAATATATTCTATCTATACTTTAAGGCCATTAAATATTATAATTTAACCACATAAATTATTATGATGAAAAAAGTTGTTTTTAATTAAAATATAACGTGTTTTTACTATTCATCAAAATATGAATGTTATCAGAATAACATGAAAATTTTATCCAAGGTAAAATTTTATATCCTTATTCCAAAGTATAATTATATTTAGTAAAATTTAACTTATAAACATGTCAAAAACTAGATTTAAAGTGGGTGCGCCATCAAAAGGTGGCAAAACTGCATTTTTAAAAAAATACTTATTTGACCTGAAATATTTATTTTGTTTTTATACCATGTTCTAGATATTTTTTAAGATGAATAATAATGTTATAAAATTTAAAATGTAGTTAATACTATTCATAACGTCTAGTTCATAATAATATTATTATATTATATCATTGTTTAGTAAAACCCGATATTGCGTACAACACACGCTATTGAGGAGGGTCGCGATTGCGTGTAATGAAAGCCATGTCAGGGTTGCGTGTAGTGCACGACTACTTTGTTGTTGTGTATAACAAAATACATTGAATATATATATATATATACTCAATGTTTCGTAGAATAACTACTATCAAACAAACATGAAATTCTGTGTAACACGATCCAATATTAATGTTGCGTATACTGCAAGCTAATACGGTGTTGCATATAGTGCAAGATAATCTTGGTGTAGCATAAAACACATGACATCAAATAAATTAAAAAGAATACTTATCATAAAATCTCAGGGTGTTACATTATACCCCCCTTAAAATGAATTTCTCCATCGAAATTCGTCGGGGTTATAAATGGTTTGGTACTTGAGAATTTCTTTCCTAGAAAACCACATCGTAAAAAGGAATTCTAAAACATAATTTTAAAAAGTGATGTATGAAACATAATGGTTACCCAAATTAACTCATCACTAGTTTTCCACATAGGAGATCATAGGTGAAAATATGGATATGGAGGAGAAATCTAACCATCAAGTTCTGATGGATAGTGGTAGAGAACAGGGCTATGAAAAATTCAACAGTCACAAAGCCATAAATTGGTGATGATCTAAGGTACCATCTGATTCATCGAATATAAGAGAACTGGAAAAACATTTTTGGTTTTCAATATCATTTCCCTAAAGATGAAAATTCTGAATTAGAAGAAATACATACTTGATTTTGGTACAATCTTACTGTTGTTCATGACTTAAACAATTTCCACTTCATCTCTTAAAGAAATGAAGTTGAATTTGTTATTATTGAAGTGTTAACAGATCATGTGATAGAATGATGGGTCATTCCATTTGTTTCAAAGAAACGGTTAGAAAAAGTTATCAGATATACATAAGTCCATCTATGGTGAGGTTAATCGTATACGATTCCAAAAATGAACTTATACTTCATATATCTTACCACTTAATAAAATAAAACCAATTTATACTAACCAGGGACTTCTTGTAGGCTAGTGGTAGGCGATAAAGTCCAGTCGCACTTCGGTTGTGGGTTCGATTCCCACAGCCTTGTCCGACGTGATGGGCTGTCGCCTATCCTGCAGGTTGTCCTTTTTCCTAAAACTACATTACTATGACATCCCATCAATAATATCAAAAAATCTTTTATCCTTAATCAATACTAACTTATGTCCATCATAATCCATTCCAATCTTTAGGCTTATCCATAATACTGCAGTCCACTCTCATATTATAGTGAAAACGATTACCAGAGATTTCATATAACAGGAATGTTAATACCATCGTTGATCCCCATATTTGATAAGATATGTCTTGTTGGTCACATTACAAACATTCTAAGGCCTTAATCTTGTATTCTCTTGAAAAATGTATACCCATTAAACCTTAGTGAAAACATGAGTGTTGTCTAAAGTTAACTCTTTCCACATACAAAAACCCCAAAATTCTATATACTCAAACCATGATATAACTATTTCCTTATATTAGTCATGATCTCATGAATACTATCAAAGATTTCATTTTCTCTTTATCCCTTCATTATACACATATCATGCTTCTTCCAAAAATATCTCAATCACTTTCAATGGTTACCGGTACCGTAAAATTATTGAAAACCACAATAGACCAATACATAAATATTCCAATATTCAATGATACTATATACAACATTATTTTGTATTCCCATTACATAAAAACTTAAACATTTCACCACATCATTGTCATATTCAACATTTCCAATAGTGATTGCATGTGACTTCCCTTTGTCCTTTTCCTTAAGTGGTTGCTCATGTCGATCATCACTAACCCTTGGATTAGGGAATTTATTAGCATAATGCCCCATTTACTTGAACATGAAGCATTGAAGTGTTGGTTGAGAGTTCTCTGTATTATTTTCTTTTTTCACATCATTAGCAACCTTTTTTCCATTACTCCGACAATCAACTGCTCGATGACCTTATTTTACACACTTAAAACATTTTCTAGTACCTTTTAAGAAATCTCCACTATGTTTCCTTCCACACTTTGAGCATAATGAAACATTCATCTTATATTCACCATTGTTCTGAGATTTCTCCTTGAACTCCATATTTCATTTCTTTCAAAACCATGAGATTGATATGTTACACCAAATTCCATTTCTACCTTGATAGCACAATGCACAATTTCATCAAAGCTACTGAATTCTCTTATAGCGAATGCCCTTCAAAGACTTTGTTTTAAGCCACTGAAAAATCGATCAACTTTACTTTCTGGTTGGATGATATAGCCATATGCATACCTTGTAAGTATTGTAAAATTCACTTCGTATATACCAAAAGATTCATCATCCTTCTGATTAAGCTCATGAAAATCCCTTTCAATCTTTGTTCGAAGAATACGAGGGAAGTACTTTCTGAAAAACAAGTTCTTGAACTCGTCCCATTCCATGGACTCAATTTCATCTTTTTGCCTTGTAATCTTGATAAGATTCCACCATTGATCAGCATCACCTTCCAAATGATATACTGCTAAGATGAATTTATCATGCTCAGAACATTGTAGAACTGAAAATATATTTTTAGTAGTACTAATCCATTATTCAGACACTAAGGGATCAGAACACCCACTGAATGAAGGTGGACACTACCTCATGAAGGATTCAAAAGAATGTTGCTCCTTTCTCTGATCATTTTGAAATCCAGAATGATTCATAGCTTGTGTAAGTATAGAAATAAGATTATGCACCCCATCTCCCATGACATTGGTCTGGTCAGGAGGACAATAATTACATTGTCCATTACATTGATCAATACGGTTCCTTCGGGTTCCAGTCATCGTCTAAAACCCAAAAATAATAGTGTGAGAGGAAAATACCATGCTAGGGAAGACAACATAATAAAGGGGGAGTACCTTCAATATCTAACATCTTAGGTTAAATTATAATATTGTTACTGTAGTTCTAGGACTATATCCTATATTTATACTTATCCTTAGGGACATCCCTAGACATACCTAAGAAATATCTTTAGGGATCTCACTAACGTTTTCGCATCCTAGTTTCCAAAGGTTAAATAAACCTTTCCTTTGATACCAACTGTAGTGACCCATACTTTACATACATGGTTAATAATTCAAAATTGAAGCATACTTATTACAACATATAACAAAACCATGAAAGGACCGTATAGTTATAGTGTCTTTAGAAACTGGGAAACATAAACAACTGGTTCATAGAGCATCTACACTATCTCCCATTTATTTTATCATATCTAGTGTCCCTTTTGGAATATTCTACTTAATAACCTTCTTCTTGACATGGGGAAAGAAAACATACAAAAGACTGAGCTCAAATTCTCATTAAGGGTAAGCATGGATAAAATAAAACATACCAAATACATTTGACCTTAAAAACATGAACATAATGTTTAAACATCAAAATATTGAGCAAAGAAATAAATCATGGAAGTACATAAGGCATTGATCATATTGGAACATAAACCATGATAAAATATCATGGGAATAAAACATGTAATTGTGGAATCCATTTATCACATGTAATTATTTACATAGTAGCCAAGGCATTGCTGCCAAGACCATCTTAGTGGACAAAGTCCCTTTCTGAATCAAGTTCACTCTTCGTTCCAGTCCTGTAATACTGAACCGGATTAACTTACTGTTCCAGCCATGTATATCTCATTAGATATAAATATTTACCCAATTAATTGGAAGGAGATATAGGTCCCACCCATCTTATATTGAAATCATTCTTACTTGTGCCACAAAATAAACATAAATCATTCATTATAACCCAAAGAATAAAATGGGTTTCATAAACATCATTAAATCATCACATAATCCAAATAAAACAAATGGATATTTCAACATAAGAAACGTTAAACCATGTAAATCATATAGACATTATACTTGAAACATACACATATGAAATAATGTCATCTTAGATGGAAAATGACTTTTATAAAACACTTGAAATGAATTCTTGAGGAAAATATCCTTTCTTCTTCAAAATCATTTTCTTTTCACAAAATTCCATGAAATTTTAAAAGAAATGTATTTTGATGAAAATATTCATGAAATATTGTAGAGTAAGCTTCATGAAAATAAGGCGTTATGAAACCGTAAAAATCCGTTCACACCGTATATGTTAAAAATAACATTCTCCTCGGACTTTTGTCGGAAAAGTCAAAAAGTACCTCGTATGGTAAACCAAAGAATGATTCCTTACATACCATGTAGTAAAAGTCAAAAATGGGTCAAAATGAATTTAAACATACATGAAAACACTTTTATAAAATATGGACATGGATGATAGAAATAACCCCAGTAAATACTTATGAATAAGCAATCTCAGATAAAAATGAGATTTTCAAAATTATCCCTTACCTTAGGTCTGATATGCTTCGTACGTATTCAAACATCCTGTATAATGATTTAAATAATGTCATTGACTTATTATGGAATCATATTAATTGTTATGATATCATATATGTTTCACTTATGACTTTATATTACCCGTTCTTTTGTAAATTCAATGTTAAAGCAGTGTTTTGGGTAAAATCATTCAATTTATCGTATGTGTTTCGACTTTTCGTTTCTTGATATTATTACTTATATCCTGATTTACATAATTCCATAATGTAAATCACGATTTATATATAATATATATTCATCATATACATATATATTATAGATCGATAAAAGGAATGAAATACACCATTCATGGAGACGGTAGGTCGTACGTACGCATGAATGCTATTTTCATTTCCTTATTGAATTGAATGAAACTAAATAGATGAAATATGTATGTATATATATATACATAAATCCAGTAGCATTATTATTAATTATATAAACTTTATGATCATTCATGTATTGTTAATCATGGAGAATGAATCTCATCACGTCATGGAGACGGTAGTCCGTACGTACGCAAGGGTGATGATATCATTCCCATAATTATAGAATTGAATTGGATAGGATGTTACAATATATAAGAATAATTATTATATTATAATAGCTATATATAGTTATTCTTTACAGCATTATACCCATCCAAGTAAGGTGGTTTTTGGAAAAACAGATTACACCACGGCGTGGAGACGGTATTCCGTACGTACGCACGTGCGGTGATTTCATTTTCCATAGGATGGATAGATGGTGAAATAGGGTTTTTTCATACTTATAATAACATATCAGTATATTAGTGATATTGATGTTATTACTTCATAATGAAACAACTAAATAAGAATAAGTGGAAGAATAAATAATGTTGAAAGAATCGGTAATGGACATTACCTCTTCTTTGAAGCGCCTCTTTGAGACCTCCTCTTAGGGCACTAAAATTGGTCTTTGAAAAAGACCCAGACCTCTAGGATGTTACTAGGGAACTGAGGAAGAGAATTTGGCAGGGGTTGGACGAGCTTGAAGGCTCAAAGTGGTTTGAGGAAGAGAGGGAGGAGGTGCCCTTTTATAAGGGAGGAGAGGGGCACCTTTGGAAATCTTAAATATATTAATTTATAATAATTCTAACCCCCCTTAAAAACCTCCAAAAATGACTCATATTCTAATAATAGATGAGATAGGGTTTTAATATCACCATAAAATAAAATTTAGACATGTTTGGATGTTATTTTAAACATTATCAACTTCATTTATCCTTACTTAATCAATTTAATTTTATTTGTGGTAATAATATTCTAAATTTTAAATTATAAAAAAAATTACTTATTTTTTGTGAATTGTCCATAATTGGATACGTTATAACATTTTAGACCATATAATTTTAAATTTATAATTTTTATATATTTTTGTGATTTTTAAACAATTTTATAATATGTTATTTTTATAAAATAACAATAGTCTCAATTTTGACACTATTCATTTCTATGAATATAAATAAACAATATACAGAAAATATGTTCTAACTAAAAGCTTTAATAGATTCATAAAAGGTCATATGCATCTAGAAAATTAGTGTAGAACATTAAATAGTTCATATAATATTTATGTTAATATTTTTAGAACCATTTATTTGATTTATCTCTTAATAAAATAATTACACCATCATTTTCATATAATTATTTAATATACATATTTTTTTCATAAAAATTAAGAATAAAATCCAATGATTATGATAAATAAATTAACTTTCACAATAATACTTTTAATCTAATTTATCATCTTAAAATAACAATATTTAAATTGTTATATTTATTAAATTATGAAGGTGATAACTTTGACATAATTTAAAATAAAATAATATAAGTGTCATAATCATCTTAATAAGGATCAAAATGGTCACCAATTCGGCCAGTGGATGACTAGGGTTTATCTATATACTAATAATAACTTTTATGCAGATTATTGGGCCTTTTGATATGTATTAATATTTCAATAAAAACTATATTATTGATTTTTCACTAAATAAATAATTTCTGCATCCCTATTGTGTCAAACTTAATGATAATTATTTAATACCTAAAAATTATAAATAATTTCATATGATGTAGATAATTTAATTATATTTCTGGGGACTATTAATGTTCGAAGTTTCATGAATTTTATCACTAAATTAAAATTAATATACTTGTAAGATTTAAGAGAGTGACATGTTGTCACTTTCTTCGGTTTTAATAATAATTAAGTTATTTTCACGGACAAAAGTCCATTAAATGATTCTAATCCGACCCTTAGGTGATATGGGCCGACTTTAACTCATCCAATATGATTTTGACAGGTTTTAGGATAATTTAATAATCTTATATTTACCCATAATTACCCGATTTACCTTTAACTATGGTAAATAAAATTTACCATAGTTACTATTCATAATGCTCAAAAATAAAAATTAGTCTATTAATATAATTTGGACCCAATGATTTCTATTATGGAATCCATTTTTCCAAATTCAATACACATAAGTTGTAGAAATTAAAATAAAATTAATCCTGTTGTTGAAAGAAAATGGGTTTTTGTTTAAAACATTACAAAAGATTGAATTGATTTAACCTACGAATTCAAGGTAAAATCAATGTTAATGACATACATTATATTAAAATGTAATGATATATTCTATTTATAATTTAAGACAATTCAATATTATTATTTAACCACATAAATTATTACGATGAAAAAAGTTTTTTTTAATTAAAATATAGCGTGTTTTTACTATTCATTAAAATATGAAATTTATCAGAATAACATGAAAATTTTAACCAAGGTAAAATTTTATATCCTTAATCCAAAGAATAATTTTATTTTGTAAAATTGAACTTATAAACATATCAAAAACTAGATTTAAAGTGGGTGCTCCATCAAAAGGTGGCAAAACTGCATTTTTTTAAAAATACTTATTTTTCCAGAAAATTTTATTTTGTTCTTATACAATGTTCTAGAAAATGTGTAAGATGAATAATAATGTTATAAAATTCAAAATTTAGTTAATACAATTCATAACGGCTAGTTCATAATTATTTTATAATAATATATCTTTTTTAGTAAAACCCGGTATTGCGTACAACACACGCTATCAAGGAGGGTCGTGATTCCGTGTAATGCAAGCTAAGTCAGGGTTGCGTGTAGTGCACGACTCCTTTTTTGTTGTGTATAACAAAATACATTGAATATATATATATATATACACTCAATGTTTCGTAGAATAACTACTATCAAACAAACATGACATTGTGTGTAACACGATCCAAGATTAGTGTTGTGTATACTGAAAGCTAATACGGTGTTGTGTATAGTGAAAGATAATCTTGGTGTAGAATAAAACACATGACATGAAATAAATTAAAATGAATACTTATGGTGTTACATTTTCTGTATGCCAGTTGTTGTTTTCACTTAAAACGTCGTCCATTTCAAATAAAAGTGAACACTTTTAGTGCTACCGGCCACACCATGACTCGGATTGAGGCGGGATTGACTCGTACACATAAAAAATGACCCAGGGATCGTTGTTCTTATGTATCGAAACAATATGAAAATGTTTGGTTGGTTTTTTTTATTCCAATTTTTTTAACATAAAATGATGTCAATTTTAAACAAAAGAGAGACACTTAGAGTGATACCGGACACATCGTGCCTTAGATTGGGATGGGGTTGACTCGTACACATCACAAATGACTCATGGATCATTGTCATGAAGTATCAAAACAATCTAAATGCTTTGGTTTAGTTTTCTTTCACCAAGTTGTCATTTTTACTTAAAATCATGTCCAGTTCAATTAAAAGTGAGACTGTTTGAGTGGTACTGACCACACCATGACTTGGAGTGAGGCAGGGTTGACTCGTACACGTCAAAAATGACCCATGGATCATTCTCCTAAAGCATCAACATAATATTAATGTGATTGGATGGTTTTCCGTATTATCATTATTGTTTTCACTTAAAATGTTGTCCATTTCAAATAAAAGTGAGACATTTTGAGTGGTAAAAGCCACAAATTGCCTCAGATTTAGGCAGGGTTAACTTGTACACGTCAAAAATGACCCATGGATCCTTGTGATACAGTATCATCACAATTTAAATATGTTTGGTTGGTTTTTTGTATGCCAATTGTTTTTATTTAAAAGAGTGTAAATTTTAAACCAAAGAAAGTCACTTTGAGTGATACCATCCACAATGTGCCTCGGATTGAGGTGGGTTTGACTTGTACATGTCACATATGACCCATGGATAATTTTCTGAATGTATCAACACGATCTGAATGTGTTTGGTCAGTTTTCCGTATGCAAGTTTTTTTCCACAGTAAATTTTGTCCATTTCAAATAAAAATGAGACACATTGAGTGGTATCGGCCACACCGTGCCTCGAATTGAGGCAGGTTTGACTTGTAAACATCAAAAATGACCCATGGATCCTTGTTCTAATGTATCAACTCAATCCAAATGTGTTTGGTCAGTTATTCATATTCCAGTTGTTTTTACATAATATGATATCCATTTTAATCAAAAGACATACACTCTAAGTGATATCAGCCACACTGTGCCTTGGATTGAGTCGGGGTTGACTCGTACACTTCAAAAATGACTCGTGGATCCTTGTGATAATGTATCCACACAATATTAATACGTTTGGTCATTTTTCCGTATGCTAGTTGTTTTTACTTAAAACAGTGTCCATTTTAAACAAAAGAATGACACTTTGAGTGATACCAGCCACACCGTGTCGCGGATTAAGTTGGGGTTGAGAAATACACATCATAATTATCCATGGATCATATTTTTAAATAATCAATAGAATCAAAATGTTTTTGGTCGGTTTTCTATATGCCAGTTTTTGTTTTCACTTATTATGTTTCCCATTTCAAATAAAAGTGATACACTTTGAGTGGTACCAGCCACACAGTGCCTCATATAGTGGTGGGGTTTACTCGTAAACATAAAAAATGAACCATTATAATTGTGATAATGTATCAACACAATATGAATATGTTTGGTTAGTTTTCTCTATGCGAGCTGTTTTTACTTAACATGGTGTCCATTTAAAACAAAAGAAAGAAATTTCGAGTGATACTGGCTACACCATGCCTCAGATTGTGACTGGGTTGACTTGTACAAATCACATATGACCCATGGATCGTTCTCCTACTATATCAACACAATCCTAATGTGTTTGGTCACTTTTCTATTTTCCAGTTGTTTTTTTCACATAAAATGATGTCCATTTCAAATAATGGTGAGACACTTTGAGTGGTATCGGCCCCACCGTGCCTCGTATTGAGGAAGAGATGACTAGTACATGTCACAAATGACCCATGGATACTTTTTATAAAGTATCAACACAATCAGAATATGTTTGGCCAGTTTTCGGTATTTCTGTTGTTTTTACATAAAATAGAGTCCATTGTAATCAAAAGAGAGACACTTTGAGTGATACCGGCAACAAAGTGCCTCAGATTGAGGTGAGGTTGACTCATACACGTAATAAATGACCCATGGATCGTTTTACTATTGTATCAATACATTCATGAAGTGTTTGGTTGGTTTTTAGTATGCAAGTTCTTGTATTTACTTAAAATCGTGCCCATTTCAAATAAAAGTGAGACAGTTTGAGTGGTATTGGCTAAACCATGCCTCAGATCAAGGCAGAGTTGATTCATACACATCCAAATGACCCTTGGATCCTTGTTCGATATTATCTACAGAATCTTAATGCATCTGGTTGGTTTTACATATGTCATTTGTTGTTTTCACTTAAAATGTTGTCCATTTCAAATAAAAGTGAGACACTTTAAGCGGTACCACCCACACCATGCCTCATATTGAGGAAGGGTTGACTCGTACACATCACAAATGACCCATAGATACTTGTTCTAATGTATCAACACAATAAAAAGCTCCCAAGAGCTCTTAAAAGAAGATCCCCTTCGATCCTTGGGAGCTTTAAGTTCCATCAAGTGCAGATTGAATATCTTGGTGTTTCTAATCCCCTCATTGGTTTCTCTTTTTGATTCGGTCTTGCAATCTTCTCACATCTTCTTTCGAAGCACTAAAACCCTATTTTCTGTTGGTATTTGGGGTGAATCTTGAAGAGAAAATAGATTTGGATTTGAGACGCCGAATTAAGAGTGTTATTGTCTCCAAAATCAAGGTAGGTTGTCCTTATCCTTTCCTAGATTGTCGTAAAGTTCTATATATTCTGAATCGCCACTCCCCCAATGTTGGGGGGGGGGGGGGGTCGGGTCGGGGGTTTGTCCGGGGTCTAGGGAGGGGGGGTTGTATAGGGGGTTGTCTGGGGTCCAGGAAGGATGGTGGGGGGGTCGTCCAGGGTCCAAGGAGGAGGGGGTGGCTATCCTGGGTCCAGGAAGCAGGGGGATATCCATTGAGTTCCCAAACACACAAAACTCTAAAAACATCCTAAAGATACTCCTGTATAAAAAATAGAAAAATAAAAATTATTCCATAAAAAAATACACAGAAAAACTGCCTAGCCTGTATAATAAACTACATACACCTGCATAAAAACACACATAAAATGTGCACAAAAAATTGACACACTTCATAACACACTGCATAACACACTACATACACCTAAATGCATACACCAACATAAAAAATAGAACAAAAAAATATAAAATCATAATTCGAACACCATAAAAACAACTTCAATAGCACAAAAAAACATATATGTCCAGATAGTGGGAAAGGGGGGATGTATGGGGTCGAGGGAGGAGGTTGGGGGGCTTTTGTGGTCCAGGGAGGAGGGTGGAGGCTATCTAGGGTCCATGAAGGAGGGGGGAAGTCCAGTGTCAAGGGAGGAGGGTGGGGGGTATTTGGGGGTTGTCTGGGGGGCTGTCTGGGTGGGGGGGGCTGTCCAGGGGGCTATCCCAGTTTCATGGGATGATATTTACATATTTTCTTAGTAGATAATTTCATGGTGAAAAAAATAATTTCATTATATCAACTTCTAATCAGACCCCCAATTTTCTAAATTCCACTACAAATTTACAATTTCATTAAAATATGTGGATTTATCAACATCCTTGCTTTTTAAAATATAAAAAATTCATAATATATGAAAAATAATTTAAATAATTTAGAATATCATTTCCCATAAATCATTAAATTTAATGTTTCATTTATGGAGAAAATATTTTTATGGAACCGCCGATGTTTTATCATTGTTCAAATCAACACCCACAACTGGACAACCAATGAACACAGTGGGTGGGGGGGCTATCCATGGGGTGGGTGGGAAATCCACGAGGGTGGCAGGGCTGTCCAGGGGGTACGGGTTGTCCAGGTGGTGGGGGTGTCTATGGGGTGGCAATCTAGGGGACAAGTGAATCAGTGACATCAAATCATCAAGCCATGTTTTATTATTTAAAGATTAAAAATAAAGATAATGTGACCTACCTAATCACACATATATTAAGGAACAACAAATCAATAAAACTCAAAGGTCAGTAATATTAGTAAAAAATGTAATGGATCAATGTGTTCCTCATCACCATCATTATCTTCACCATCATCATCACCCTCACCCTCGTCATCATCGTCATCCCCATCATCATCTCGGTCATCCTTCTCTCCCTTATACTCAACCGTGACCACCTCATCTCCCTCCTCCTCTACCTCGGCCTCCTCCTCAACCTCCTCTTCTACCTCAACCCCCTCCTCACCCTCCTCCTCCTTCGCCTCGGCCTCCTCCTCTCCATCATTTTGACTAACACTAGAACTTCCTCCTGGTGCTCCATATATAGAACACATCGATGAAATATATTCATCACAAGAAGTGATGGACTCTAATAGATGTGTAGGACGTAAAACATCCATAAGTTTCATAAGTGAAGTGTTTACCCTAGTAGACTGTTATGCCGTCTCTGTGGCCCTTTTTTAAGCTGGTTCTGCCTATGGCTTAACGTACTACAAATCGGTGGCACTAAAACTCGTACCTCAGGAGGGCCAATAGCACTTCGAAACTATACTCTTCCCAGGTTGGTATCATACTCTACAAGGGAACTCATCTCCAAACACATGATGTAAGTGACCATTTGGCCCAATATTGTTAGGTTCCTCGGAATCAAGGGCCTATAAAGAAGCCAATTAAAAATAAAAGTTGATTATTAATTTACAAAATAGAAATTAAAATTTTAATTCTATAAAATAAAACTTACAATTTTCTGCTGAGTCAGTTCATTAACCACACTTTCATCTTTCTACATTCTACATGAGCAAAATTGGTTTGTTCGAGGCCCATGACCTTCTATAATCAATTTATTCTACTACATTGACATTGAATGTAAGAAACCTTAATTAAAAATAGGACACCAAAAAAATATTATTTGCATATCTAAAATTATATAACAACTTTAGCAATCAAATAAATTATGGAGGAAGAAATAGAAAGTGCAAGTCGTAAAGAAATATTATAAACTGTAATACCTGTAGTCTCTCATGATCTGTCATCATTGTACATCCCAATCTGTGGACATATTTATTAGCATCAATGTTTTTTTATTTCATCCTTATGCATCCTAAATAAAATTCTATAATTAGTATTAACAAAAACATAAAAAATTTCATTTAAACACCAGTAATATAATTAATACCGTAAATTGGCTAGTCGTCCAATGAGTAATCATCTGTCTGTACCATTAAAATATACAATCATCCATTGAAGGGACCGCCTCTAACTCTGTAACATCTCTAGCATGCCAGGCAATGTACAACTCATGCTTATAATCTCTCCAAAGCTTGCCTAAGTCCTTTAGACATTCCGGTCATGCACCCTCACCATCGGGGAAATTAAAACACAGCTGAACCAAAATATTAATTCATATAAATACAAAAATTAATATATGACATTAAATAAAATTTATTTTTTACCTATATATCAACCCAGGCTTTGTCATTGAATTCATTTGGTAGTTGTCTTCATGAGAGCGAGATGATAGGAATGATGTCGGAGTATTTTTCAAGCGCTGCAAAAAAATCTCCGACACTGCAACCCTGATATTTCAATCATCTGAGTATTATCATTGTAGTCCACCATCAACTGTGTGTGGTGGTTCCACACTAAATGCATTCATGTTTTCCCCTGCCCCCTGATTCCTATCAGTAGATGTATCTGTTATGAGTGAAAAACAAATATTTTATCAATACATGTTATAATGAAAATAAATAATGGTGTAACAATTTGTTATGGTTGTATATGTATACCTACGGTAGTTTGATCAATGGGCACCGCTGGATCCATAAAAACTGAGGGAAAACACTTTACAGATGGATTGGGCCCTAATATATGCTCCGTAGGGACATACTTTGGCAGAGTAGGAGTCAAAGAAGATTGAATTTAAAAGACAAGTGAGAAGGAAGTATAAGTAAAATATGATGACATGGATGGTTGGATAAATGCTGGATGGGGAGTGGGAATCATCATCGGATATGGTAAAAATGGGTGAGGAGGTTCAGATGTAAAGGGTGGTGAAAACATGGGAGGCCTTAATATCCCATGTGTCCCAAACGGAACACCAAAATCAGAATGTGGGATGGATGGTATGTATGTGGTAGGGACATGGTCTAATCGGGTATGCTATACATATCGTCTAGCTCTCAGACACCCCTCCTCGTACGAACACCCCGAGTACTACGACAACTACTAGGATGCTCATCTAATAACTGTCACCTAATAGACGGATCCTACAAAAATGTTTATAAAAAATTATTCACATGACATTATATATTATTTAAATAAATATATTTGGAATAAAATATTCCCTGTAGGAACTAGTGGTGGAATGCCTATCTCAGTCATGAGGTGATTGTTGTCCATAATATATTTTCATCACCTCTCTTCAATTGGTTTCATTTCCGGTATTTGAAAAAAAATATGGATGTAAATAGAAAAGGATAACAAATGTGTAACCCAAAAAAACTAAATGATAGGGAATAAGGGGATTCATGGATAATTTAACTAACCATTATTTTAGGTGAGCATGAAAAAATATATAATGAAGTCAAAAAATCTTGTATTCCTCATACAAATAGGACATGTCAGTTTTCCCTTCATTCTCCATCTAGACATAATTTCATAAGAGAGAATATCATTTATCATCCACAAAAGCGCAACCTGAATTTGAAATATGTCTTTCAAATATGAATTGTATGTGTGCACACCCACATCCCAAAGAAGTTTCAGCTCATTTATTAAAGGTCGCATGTATTAGTCAATATTAATACCAGGATTAGAAGATACAGATATGAGTATACTAAAGAAAGTGAAAGGTTTTTTTATTCACAATTAGGGGTAGATTATAAATGTGTATTAAAACTGGCCATGTGTTGTGCGAATTAAGCATCTACCCAAACGGATTAAAACCATCGCACAAAATACCAGCCTCACATTATGCAAATCTGTTGAAAAATCAAGATATAGAGCATAAAATCTATACCATGAAAACCCATATGTAGGGTGAACCAACTCATAATTAGTCTTATTTCCCTCAATATGATGCCATCTCATTTTTATTGATAATTCATTAGACATAAAAATATTCTGGAATCTGGGGATTAATGGAATGTGTCCCAATACTTTCTATGGAACGCGGGATGGTATTCCATCAGATTTTCACTTCCAGCGGGATGTGGTAAAATTTCTAAAATCATTTTGTTCAGCGGTTTCCTCCCAGGATAAACTGAAATCTTTCAGGAAAGAAGGAATTTTATATCTTGAAAATAAATGTTCATCAACTAACTTCTATTCCATATAGTGGTTTGAGGGAATATTAGTATCATCTGGAACTAAATCCTTCAAGAAGGTATGAATGTAATCAATTGTTGTATTATAAAGAACATACATTATTTTCCCATGAAACAATTTGATTAAAAATAAATCTTTTTCATTTTATCTCATTGTCGATATACTAGAGTCGTGGCATCATCATTCAATTTTTTCACCCTAAAAATATCATCATTTTCATTAGATGCATCATCTATCCACATATAGAAATATTCTTGAGTCGAAATCATTTCTTTTTCATGATGTTAAATAATAGGAAACCGATCACCTATCAAATTCTCTAGTCCAGTCCTTTCCTTTCGAACATCAGTAATTTGAGATTTCATTTTCTCCCTATTGTGATACCACCCAATGTAGTTTTCTTGAAAACCATATTTGGTTATGTGGTATCTGAATTCTTGACGGCTTAACCAAGGTCTATCAATACAATTGGGACATGGTCAGTTTATGCGACCACTATCTGAAGCATTGTAAAATAAAAAATATAAAAATCTCTCCAAATTGTTTTTAATATCGCTTGACATCTGACCAGTTTCATACATCCAACTTCAATCAATTCTGTAAAAAGTATTTCTATAAGTCATTTCATCACAAGTAATTAAATAATATTGAAGTTTAATTAATAATATATTTATGTAAATGATAAATTAAAGAGTTTCTAGTTGATGTAGTGAACTATTTAAACAATGTTAAGATATAATAATTCAGTTAGGCGTGCCTAAATTTGAGGAGAGAAGTGTTTTGTAATTTATTCATTTATCACATAAAAGAAGACACTATAGACTGGATTGAACATTGTTCAAGATATTACAAAGTGAGGTATTTTCATGAAAGATTCAGAATTCATAAAGAGGATATTTTAAAGTAGTTATTTATGCTATGAAATGGAAATATTGTGAAATGGTAGTGAGTTTCATAACACCCAATCTAAAGTCCACAGAAAATACTATATCACCCCACTTGAAAAGGAAAACCATCTACCCCACTACCCTAATCATCCCCAATCCCTTCACATGGATAATCCATATATCCATTACCCACCTTGAAAAAATATGACTAAACAAACCATTTACCATCTTTCAGTACGGATACATTTCACCAGCACCTCCATTAGACGATATGATTCACTAACTATATTAAAGGAGTGGCTATGAAGACATCAAATTAAGTTGATTCATATAGTCATGAAACTTGAAATGTACAATAAAAATACAAAACAAATAAGACTACACATATTGGGTATGTCAGGCCACACACGTCACCACCTGGTTTAGGTCAAATCAAAGTAGAAACAAATAATAATAGATGAAAAACATTAAAACTATGTTAGTCCTTACAGATTTGGAGTGTAGAATTAGAACATTGATGGACTTTAGATGGATTTATAGGGAGGATGGAGTTCCCAGTCTATGTAAAGAGAGAGGTCTCTAGTTTAGAATGCAAGGGGGACTTCCCCGAGGATTCCTAAATCAGAATAACTATGAATCCAAGGTAGATTTCCCCAAGGTATTATGAAGAAAATTAACATGAATCCAAGTGGGTTTCTAAATGGAATTAAAATCTATGATTTTAACATGAATCCATGGTAGGATTATTCAATGGAATTTGAACACGTTAATCAAAGAACATGTACTCAAAATTAAATTATAATTTATTTATATACATTTTCAAAAGGTCTCATATTAGATACACATGTCGTAGGTCCCATTGTGAGTTATAGGAATCCCAAATCATTCACTCATGTTCAATAACTCATTCTTACCACCCCTATGGTCATACCTTTAATTTCCCAATTAGTTCCCCAAGTCAAGCGCACACCATTGGTGGATAATGTTTAGGCTTCTACACTAATATGTTGTTTATGGATCATAAAGATGTTTAATTTCATAAAGTAGAGAAAAAAAATATACATTTTAAAATTTGTGATTAATAATAAATTATGTCAATGATACTACACATCATAAAGAAAACAAAACAGTGAAAGTTTTAAGGGATAGTTTGTAAACCATATTCTATATAATCACATACATCTACCAATCATGTATTGGTCATTGATTCAATATCAAATAGTGTGAATCATAAAATGTTCCAAAATGCCTATAAACAGAGAATAATGATGATATCTTTCTAGATAGTGAAATAAGTGGAGAAAGGTTGAGAATAGAAGGATATCTTTATAACTATCTCATAGTAGGGATAAACATCTAGAAATAGATAAGATAGTTAAGAACAACATTTTAGCTCACAGATTTTGTGTAATGCCCTTACCCTAGATTCCCAGAGTCAGTGCATTATTTTAATACATTGGCATGATTACCTATAATCACATATCATAAGACCGATCAGTTTAGCAGTCTTGGAAAATAGATTATAGACATGAACATTACATTATACTTTCTCACATACAACACTAAAAAAATCCTTTGAGAAAGGCATTGTTCCCTTATCTTAACCTTGTATCTAAAGCCTAAAAAACTTATTGGGATACTGGGAAAATAAAACATAAGAAATGGGTGAGCTCAGATGCTTAGTAAGGGTAAATAGTTTACTGAAATCTATAATCTTTTAAGGCATGTTGTGTAATAAAAACAATAGCCTTTAAAACCTAAACAAGAACATAATATGGAAAAAATAAATCAATAATTACTATATAAACATGTACATGGATATTTTACTAGTCAAATAATCACATGTAATAACTAATTTCATAATGAGGGAATGTATTGTACCAGACATTAATTTATGGGTCAAGGCCTCCTCATGTCAGGACCTAGGGGAAAACGGTAACCAGACCCTAACCCGAATAGCCACTTTAACCAGACTCCCACCCGAAGATCCTCTGTAACTGGACTCCAACCCTGAGAGCCTCTATAATCGGACTCCAACCTAGAGGGTCTACTTTAAATGGACCCCAACCCAGAGGTCTTACTTTTACAAGATCCCAACCCGGAACATACTAGGCCAATACATTCACCTTAAGAAATGGTTGAAATATAACATAAACATTCGTATTAAAACTAGCATATGAAATGTCAATAATTTAACCATAAACCATGAATAACAAAAAAATAACTCATCCATAGTCAAACATATCACAAAACCATAAATAAAATATGGATGATTATTATCATAATAAAACAACTTAAAAAAGTGTAAAATTTATCAAAGGATTTTGACATAGATGAAATCAAAACTATTTGTGGGAAATATCTATTTCTATTTTGAAATCATTGAAGAGTAAGATAATTATAAAGAAACCATTTATTTTGAAAATATTCTTATAATATTGTAAGGGATTCTTCTACGATGTTATAACAGCCAAAAATAGCCACACCTACTGTATAAGTTAAAAAACATTCTTTCCTTAACTTTTTCGAAGAGGTCGTAAAGTACCTTGTTTGGAAAACGACTGAAAGATTAATTTTAAACCATTTTATAAAAACTAAAACAAGGGAATAAAATAAATTAATCCAGAGTAAAAAAATTTTGTATTACATTTTTATGAGACATGGATATGGATGATAAAGAATTCCCAGTCAATAATTACGTATAATCAACCTCAGATAATGAAGAGATTGTAGAATTTACCCTTACCTCTAACTATTCCTTGGTTGAGGGTACATTAAACTACTTTATAATAGTTAAATAATTTTTTTTAAATTATAAAATAACCACATACATAATTATGATATCATATATGAACTTCTAATAATACTTTGTTAATAATATTTTAATATTATCGTTGTTTTAGGTGTTAACTGATTCGTTTTCCTTTATATTATTTGTTATGCGAGAAATGATTGATATGAATGGGATGTTTCATATTCATATACATAATGATATCACATCTTCACAAATTATTTTTAATCATCAAATTATAATTTTTCTTTAATTATTATGATGGGGATTGAATGTCATCGCGTTCGTGGAGATGGTGATCCATAAGTACGCACGAGCGACAATATCATTTTTTATATATTAAAATCATATATAATTCAATGGTATATCATATATCAAAAATTATTATCATGTTATATTTATTATTTACATCAGTTATACTCATTATTATATCCATCACATAATAAAGTGTTTGAATAACAAACTCCACCACGACCTGGAGTCGGTAATCCGTACGTACACATGTATGGTGACTTTTTCATTCACATAATGGATAGAATAATGAATATGGTTGTAAATTTTTATAAAACATCACATTATATATGAGATACTTGATTTATTATTTTATAATGGAAACAACAAAGAATGAGGAAGTGGAATAAGAAAAGAACTTGAAATAAGTGATTAAATATTTACCACTTCTTCTGGTTCTTCCTTTTGATTTGATTTAAAAGGGCTCTTTAAGATGTATTTCTGACCAAAGTAAAACTTCCACGATGAAGGGAGGATATTTTTATGGATATTTGTATAGGTTTTGGCCAATCCAAATGGCTTTGGAGGTGTGTTTTTGAGAGAAGAGGAAGCTCTCTTTTATAAGAGGGGTGATGGTCACTTTAAGAAAAGATTAAAGTATTAATTTATTATATAATCATATTCTATTAATAATGGATCCAAATTAATTTATTTCTCGACTTAGGTGGTAATGGGTCTAAATCCTCCCATCCAAAAGGTTTTCGGCAAGTTTAGGTTACCATTTTAACCTTATCTTTTATATATAACTCTTAGTTAAATAATTTAACTTTTATCATGTCTTCTTGTATTCCTACACTATATGGTTAACAAACATACTATAAACATCCAAGAGAAAATCAAGTGGTTCATTAATTATATATATAATATTATTTATCCCCTTTGGATGAACTGCGTATTTTTAAGAATATTATATCAACCATTAATATAGTTTTTGTTTTAAAAAATAATTTATGTCAATTTGGAAACAATTTTGTATTTTGTTTTTGTGAAAGTCATAACAACCGAATGACTTCGAATTTTTTTACCTAATTAACCCTAGAATGTCATATTAACATATAAAATTAGTGTAATTCATCAAAAGTCTCAAATTACTTTTATTTGGATATTTATAATATCAATTATATTAATCATTCATTAATAAGGTAATTGCTGCATCATCATTATGTCATAAATAAATTAAATTATATAATGTCTAAAAATTAAAAATAAAATAATATTATGTAGGAAATATTTTTTTATTTATAAATAAAATTTATAGTCAAATTTATCATATGTATAACACTATATTAAAATGATTTAATTATGAAAACTTGAATTTAACACTTTTAACTCTTATTTAAATTAAATAATAATAATTATGCTAATCTAATCCACATGGACCTAAAGGGTCATATTTTATTCTTAAGGTTGTTTTCTGTCTAATTACACTTATCCAATAGAATTAGGAATGTGTTAAGGTAATTACAAAGTCATTTTTCCCTTAATTACCCTATTTAATTTTAATAGTGGTAAATAAAAGTCAATAGATACTATTCACAAAATATTATTTTCTATCTTATTGAACAACATTTTACATATTATGGTTAACTGTTTCTCTCAGATTTTTGAAATTAATCTCAACGAAGCGGGAAAATAATGTTTTATACAAATTTTCAAATGCTCCTAGAAGGTGGGTAAGAAGGTGGTAAAAAGTTCAGAAAAAATTTATACATCTAATTTTATTATAAAAAAGACTCCAATGAGTTAAATTGAACCAATATTGTTATTATGTATCTCATCTTACTTAAAATAAATTTAAATAAAATAATTAATTATTTAAATAAATAGTGGGTTTTAAACAATAATGCAGTGTTTTACACTATTCATCAAAAATTGAATGTTTTCTAGAAAATAACAAAAATTAACCTTGATCTAATTTTTATATTCTGAATTCAAAAATGAATTCTATTTTACCAATTTGAAAACATAGAAGTTACATTAATTACATTAAAATTAATTCTCTTTGTAAAAACCAAAAAGTGTATTTTTAAGAAATAATAACTATGAAAAGATTGCACTTGAGCCTCAGCCCGGTTGGAGAGGAATCTTAAGTGCATCCAGGTTACCGAGATGAAATCCAGGTGGAGGAATATTTTATGGTACTGTAGTAGGTACTGTGTAGTACTATAGTAGGATCTGTAGCATGCACTGTTTGGCACTGTAGTAGCCAGGAATTTTCCCCTGTTTGGGCCTTCAGGCCACCAATTTGGTCCCCCAGTCCTTTAAGGCCTTTGGGCCAGTATGGCCTCCAGGAAACCTCAAGGCCTTCGGGGCACCATAAGAGAAGATGAAAACCAGAAAACCAACAAAGAAGAATCCCTATATGAGGATGGGAAAGGATCTTTCACCATAGTAGAAGCTACACGGACTACAAGATTGAGAGGGTGTGGAACCTACTATCGGGACAAGCATGTGAATGCATTGGATAGCCTAGCCGAACAGTCATGCGAAGGTGGAGAGATGATTTCACAATAAAGATGCTATAGAGGAGTAGTTTCATGTAGTTAGTATGGGTTGTATCTAATGTATGAATCCTATATCAATGAATTCCTCTAAGGCCTATGGGCCATGTAATACTTACGCCTATAGGCCTTGTAAGGGTTCCACCTCAACCCTTAAAGGTGGATTATCAAAATCAAGTAAAAATGAAGGCTTTCGTGCCATTGGAAAGAATAACTATCAAATGATTGTAACTTTTTTCTTTCCAATTTCAATGTGAAATTACTAACAATGACCATCATAGGATTAAATGGTAAAAATATAATCTAATTATACTTCCAAACCATTAAAATTTATAATTAATCAATATAAATTATTTTGATTGAAAATTTATTTTCAGTTAAAATATAGTATTTCCATTATTCACCCAAATATGAATGTTATCAGAAAAACAGAGAAAAATTATTGAAACAAAATTATTATGTCCCGATTATAAAGAAGATTTTTTTTTCAAATTGAATATATAACAGTTTCAAAAATTGGATTTAAAAAGTGTTCTCCATTAAAAGGCGGTAAAAATATATTTTTTGAAAAATACTTCTTTTATCTGAAAAAATGAATTTGTTATTAGATAATGTCTAAGAAAATCATAATATGGATTCGGAAATTATAACGATTATATAAAGTACATAATTTAGTGAATATTATTCATAACCTCTTTTGAACAGCTGGTTTGGTAAGTTGTGGTGCTCTTGAACTTGGAGTTGCGTGTAGTGCAAGTTATTGAATTACTTTGAAGAGATAACATGCTATGAAATATTGGGGTGTTACATTCTTCCCTCCTTCAGTAAATTGAGTCCTCACAATTTGAAATTTTTCTTCAAAAATTAATGGTTGAAAATAGAAAATACCTTTGTGGGAAAACCCACATTAGAAAATGGGTTAATAAAATTGTTCTTAATAAGAGGAAAAGGGAAAGGAAAGGGTCACCACCAAATTATAATCTCAATTAAGAGAAAATTGGTGGAAATTAGAGATAAAATAATTGGAGGAAAAATATAAATATTTATATATAGTAATTGAGAGCCTCAATCAGAAATAAGTGTAAAATTGAGGGCCTAAAATCCATTAATCTAGGATGATTTAAAATACCATCGGTTCAACAAAACATAAGGTATTAGGATAACACATTTTTGGTTTTAAGATTCCTTCCCTTAATATTAGGAAATAAATTATCAATAGAATAAGAGGAAGAATATATATATATATATATATATATATATATATATTTGACTAGTAGAGTTTCATCCTTCAACTAATTCCTATAACAAACCCATATTTCACTACAAAACATTTCAAAAAAGCATTGTATTTATCCTAATCATAAAGTGTTCCAAAAATAATGAATTTATAATTCATTTGTTAGACTATTTAAAAAAACTACACTATAAAAACCAGGACATCACTTATGCACGTGGTAGGTGATACACCATTTTTCCCTTCGGTTGCGGGTTCAACTCTCAAGACATTTTCGGATGCGACTGGTTGTCACCCAACCTCTAGTCTGTCCTTTCCATGAAAATCCAAAAGTAACATTAAAAATAGTATCCAATTTCAAACCTAATCTATTCCAACCATTAGACTTATCCAAAATACATCTATCCAAACTCATAGTCTAAATTTTATGAGGAATTTAAACACAATGAAGATCCTTTTTCCACATAATAACATGTGAACACCTTCAACATGCATTATTTTAAAACATGGTAACTCCAAAAATTACCATAAAACCTTATTGATTACATTTATTTTCCATTATTATTTATAGAATACAAGTTATATTCCTTATATCCAAAAAGATTGAACATTTCAACAATGTGGAAGTAAACAAACTATTAATTAGTTTCATGGAATTCAAAAATATCCAATATAATTTATCCAAATCAACCATCTCTTATTCCATAATCACTATCTCATTATCAAGAACCATATTAAGGACTACCTTTCCTTCAACCATGTATTTTCCAAAAAAATTAGCATACTATTAAGTAACTTCTCTTTCAACCATATAATCTCAAATTCTTAATAAAACAGTACTACAGTACAATCATTAATTATCTCCATAATTCATATAACTTGTATATTGGTGATACAACACTTAAATGAAATAATGATATAATAACAAAATAAGAACACTAGTCATTCCTCTTCATATGAGGTAGTATCATTACATGATTATTATCCAATAACATCATTTTCGGTATACTTTGATGAATGAGACCTTGATTCGCGCAGTGTCCCAATGCCATACAGACAAAGTATTTTATATTTGAAACCTTTTTCTTACACTTTCCATCATGTACTTGGTGTCCATTTGTTCAACACTTATAACAAACTGCCACTCCCTTCAATCATTTACCAAGGTGATTCTTTCCACATTTATCACATATAGGAAAATCCTTCTTTCCCATCTTCCCATTATCCATCTTTCTCTATACCATCCTTTTATTCTCTTGCTCCCCTCAAAGCCATTAGACTCATATAATTCTTTAATCGTCTTTTTAACCCATGATATTATTTCTTCATATGTTGAGAATATATGGGAGACTATTTCCCTTATAAATGTTGGCATAATACCAAGAATGATAAGATCCATCTTACTCTTTAGATCATAATTATATCTAGAGTTCTCATTCTTTCTACTGGGCACCATTTCTATATAATGGCATACACTAGGTCAGTTTATGAATCATAATGAATAATTCTAACCATGTAAAATTCCTAATGTAAATTGAACAGTTTATGGATATAATCCATAATCATAAAAATATTTTATTTTAGGAGGTATATACTCTTAAATCCTTCATAATAATTGGTAATGAAAATGAGAATTATCTTATCCATATCCCCCGGGAGTGTTGTAACCAAGAGTGCAGCAGGGCATGTTGTCGTGCACCAATTCCTGTTCGAGTCTAGGTCACAGTGGTGTTTTGGGGTTTTACACATTTTAACATCTACGCTAGAACCGCCAATACATACTCATACCTAGATAGGGATGTATTTTCTTGGAAAACTCCCAAAATATCGACATTAGAAAAATTCTAGGAAGTTCTTATATACTAATCCTCAAAGTCTATCTTAGGGTAATGTGCTCTAATTAGAGTTTATCCAAATCATGTTTCAAAGGTTATTGCTAAACTCTATTTGATACCAATTGTAATGCCCTGACCCTAGATTCCCAAAGTTAGTGCATTATTTTAATACATAGGCATGATTAAAAGGAATCATGTCCTAAAAGACCGATAAATTTAGAAGTCTTAGAAAATAGATTACCTACATGAATGTTACATTAAACTTTCTAACATACAACACAGAAAAAATAATCCTTTAAAGAAGGTCATTGTTCCCATATCTTAAACCCACATATCAGACAGAAAACACTTCTTGGTTTCCTAGAAAAATAAAACCTAAGAAAGGGGTGAGTTTAGATATTAAGTAAGGGTAAATAATTTAGCGGATGCTATAAACATTTAAGGCATGATTTGTTATAAAAACAATGGCCTTTTAAACTTAAACATTAACATAATATAGAAAAAATAAATAAAAAATTACCATATAAAAATGCACATTGATATTCTACTAGTCGAATAATAACATGTAATAACTACATTCAAAATGAGGGAATGTATAGTACCAGACATTAATTTATGTGTCAATTCCCAATGCCAGGACCTAGGGGATAACTGTAACCCGACCGCAACCCGAAGAGCCTCTATAACTGGACTCCAACCCAAAGAGCCTCTGTAACCGGACTCCAACCCGGAGAGCCCCTATAATCGTACTCCTACCCAGAGGGTCTACTGTAACCGGACCCCAACCTGGAACATACTAGTCCATTACATTCATCTTAAGAAAATGTCGAAATATTACAAAAACATTCATATTAAAACTAGCATACAAAATGTCAATACTTTAACCATAAACCATGAATGGAATAAAAATAACTCATCTATAGTCAAACATATCTCAAAACCTTATATATAATATGGAAGATTTATATCATATTAAATCAACTTCAAAAAATTAAAAAATTTATCAATGGATGTTGACATATATGAAATCAAAACTGTTTGAGAGAAATGACTCTTTCTATTTTGAAATAAATTAGGAGTAACTTAATAATATAGAATTTTTTTTTAAAATATTCTTATAAGCTTGTATGGGAAGCTTCGATGAGGTTATAATGGTGGAATATAGTCACAGTTGACCTATAAGTTAAAAAAGCATTCTTTCCTTAACTTCGTTGAAACGTTCATAAAGTGCCTTGTTTGGAAAATGGAGAAAAGATTTATTTTAAAAAAATTTATAAAAAGTAAAATATGGTTATAAACGACTTTACCCATAGTAAGAAAAAATTTAATACATTTTTAAGAATCATGGATGTGGTTGATAAAGAGGTCACAGTATATAATTACATATAAACATCCTCAGATAATGAAGAGATTGAATAATTTTCCCATACCTTATACTTTTCCATGGTCAAGGGTATGTAAACCTCTTGTATAATAGTTAAATATTTTTTTATTAAATTATACAATAACCATATTAATAATTTTGATATTATATATGATATTCTAATGATGCTTTGTTAATAATATTTTAGTATTATCGTCGTTTCATGTGTTAAATGATTTATTTTCCATTATATTTTTTGTTACATGAGTCGTGTTTTTTATGGATGGGCTATTTCTTATTCATATACATAATGATATCATGAATTTAAACATTATTTTCAATAATCAAATGATAATTAGTCTTGAATAGTTATGACGGGGAATCAATCTAATCGTATTCGTTGAGACGATATTCCGTACGTACGCACGAGCGACAATGTCATTCTTTTGATATTAAAATAATATATAATTGTATTTTATATCATATTTAAAAAATAATTATCATTTTATATTTATTATTTACATTCGTTTTACACATTATTATACCCATCCAATAATGAAGTGTTTGAATAACAAACTCCACCACTACGTGGAGACGGTAAACCGTACGTACGGACCTATGGTGACTTTATTATTAATATGATGGATATAATAATGAATATGGTTGTACGATTTTTATAATAACATAATTGTATATTGTAGATACAGTAGTTTGTATTTTATAATGGAAACAACAAAGAATGAGGAAGTAGAAGAAGAAAATAACGTGAAAGAGGTGATGAAATATTTACCTCTTCTTCCGGTTCTTCCTTTTGATTTTATTCAAAATGTATCCATAGGTTGGCTTTCTGATGATAGGAGGGATTCTAGGATGAAACTTGGATATTTTAGAGCCTATTTAAGTAGGGTTTGGCTGAGCCAAATGTCTTTGGAGTTGTGATTTTGAGAGAGGGGAAGTACCCTTTTATAAGAGGGGTGAGGGTCACTTTAGGAAAGGATTAAAGTATTAATTTATTATAAAATCATATTTAGTTTATAATAGCTCAAAATGAATTTATTTAGAGAATTAAGTGGTTTTGGGTCTCAATACTCACATCCAATAGGTTTTAGACAATTTAGGTAACCATTTTAACCTTCTCTTTAGATTTAACTCTTTGTTAAATAATTTATCTTTTATCATGTCTTCTTGTATTCTTACACTATATGGCTAATAAAATTACTATAAACATCCACAGGAACCTCAAGTGGTTCATTAAGGACATATATAATATTATTTAATCCCTTTTAATGAAAATTACGTTTTTGGAAATATTATATTAACCAATAATATTGTATTTGTTTTAAAATTAATTTATGTCAATTTTGACACTATTTGGTATTTTTTTTGTGAAAGTCATAAAAACCATATCACATCGAAATAAATTTATTTATTCAACACTAACATGTCATATTAACCTAGGAAATAAGTGGAATCCATCAAAAGTCTCACATTACAATTATTGGATATTTATCATATCAATTATTTAATCTCTGATTAATAATGTAATTACTGCATCATCATTGTGCATAAATAAATTAAATTATTTAATCTCTAAAAATAGTAAATAAAATAAGATTATGTGGGAAATATTTTTATCATTCTAATGAATATTCTTAATCTAATTTATCTTTTGTATTCCCCAATATTAAAATTTTTTAGTAATGAAAACTTGAATTTAACACTTTAATCTTTTCTTTAATATAAATAATAATAAATGTGCTAATCTAATACATGTGGCCCTAAGGGGTCATATTTTATTCATAATGTTGTTTTTGGACGAATTACACTTATCCAATACAATTAGTACTTGTGTGAAGTTATTATAATATCATTTTACCCTTAATTACCCTATTTACTTGTAACTATGGTAAATAAATGTCAAAAGTTACAATTCACCAAAAATTATTTTCATCTTATTTAACCACTTTTTACATAATGAGGTTAACCATGTCTCTCAGATTTTTGAAATTAATCTCACAGAAGCAGTAAAATTAAGTTTTATACAAATTTTCAAAAGCTCCTAGAAAGTGGGTAAAAATATGGTAAAAATTTCAATAAAATTTTATACATCTATTTTTATTATAAGAAAAACTCCATTGAATTAATTTGAACTAATATTATTATTATGAATATATTTTGACTTACAATAAATTTAAAAAAAATAATTATTTATTTAAATAAAATGTTTGTTTTAAACAATAACCCAGTGTTTTTCACAATTCATCATTATTTGAATGTTTTCAGAAAAATATAAAAAATTCACCCAAAACTAATTTTGATATTACGATTTGAAAAATGATTTCTATTTTACCAATATAAAAACATAGAAGTTTCATTAATTAATTTAAAATTAATTCATGTTATCAAAACCAAAAAGTGTATTTTTAAGAATAATAACAATCAAAATATTGACACTTGTTTATGTCCATTTTCATAATGAAATTACATACAATGACCTACATAGTATTAAATGGTAAAAATATAATCCATTTATACCTCCAAACCATTAAAATTTGAAATTCAACACTATAAATTATTTTGATTAAAATATTTTTTTTTCAGTTAAAATATAGTATTTTTTTCACCATTCACCAAAATATGAAAGTTTTTAGAAAAACACAAAAAATTTATTGAAACTAAATTCCGATGTCCTGATTCAAAAGAAGAAGTTTATTTTGTCAAATTGAATATATTAAAGTTCATAATATGTTATTTAAAAATGGTTCTCTATTAAAAGGCGGTAAAATATCATTTTTTTAAAAATACTTCTTTTATCAGAAAAAATGAATTTGTTCTTACATTATGTCTTAAAAACACATATTATGGATTAAAAAATTATAAGCATTATATAAAGATCAAAATTCAGTTAATACTGTTAATAACCACTTTTGAACGGCTGGTTTGGTGAGTCATGGTGTGCTTGAACTCGGTGTTGCGTGCAGTGCAGGTTATTGAATAACATTGAAGAAATAATGTATTATGAAATCTTGGGGTGTTACAGTTTTGTAGAACACACATGAACCATGTAAATTACCTCAATGATGGCTTCTATGTCTGTATTTGTGAAGAGATTGAAGGTGTCTAACCTGGATGGGGTAGTTTCCACTGATCATATGGAAGACCTCGGCTTATCATTCACCTATGTTGTGGCTTCTCGGAATTAGGGGAAATGCATGGTTATCTGCTTCTGTGTAATCGGGGGTAGTTTTGCTGCATTTGTGGGACTTTTACAAAAAGGTTTTAAAAATATTTGGGAAAAGCATGGACTTTACCAATGGTTTGTACAAACCATTGGTAAATGGAGCAAAATATGTAGATATCTTAATTTTTTCTTTAAACCGCTGGGAAATCCTTCACTAACATAACCATTAAAAAAGGTTTATTCAAACTGTTACTAAACAACACATATACAAATAGTTCTATTGAACCGTTGGAATAAAAGGGTCGGGAAAACCCAACTTCCCCATAGTGCCTTTTCTTATTATGGATTGGGGATTCCAATCATTACAAAGTGGACTGGGTTTTCACCTCTTCCTATATTGTATTGTGTTTCCCCTTCATCCATATTCACGGTGACTACACATTTTGAGTGGGACACCCCACTATCCTAAGTCACAATACTTTCCCTTTTAAGGATCGAGTTTCCATATCTTCCCATAGTTGATTAATTAGATATACTTCCAAAGTGGTTTCATAATCATGTAACTCATGAAATAGAAATGGGTTTCATAAACCTCATGCCATTAAATCATAAACCATTCGTAAAAATAATATGGATGGAAACATTGGATCATTTCCTAGAAATTCATGTGTAACATCATTGGATGTCATAATATATGGAAAATAATTTGGAATAATCTTTTTAAAATAATATCTTTAGGAAAAAATCTTTTCTTCTTTAAAATATTATGAAAAAAATAAACATTTTTGGTAAATAATTGTATTGAAAATAAATTGAAAACAATAAAATAAGGGATAAAATAATTTTTAAAAAATTTAATTTTAAAACATATAAAAAAATCATAAAAATATTTTAATGAAATTTTATTTGATAATAAAATGAACACATAGAATGAATTCTTGATGTCATTTTGAAATCATTTTCCATTGAAAATTTTGAAAAAAGAATGCATCTTTTTCGAAATATTTTTCATTGAAAATAATTTTAAAAATATAGATTAATCTTCAAAATAATTGATATAATTTTCATTGAAAGAATCATTTCGAAAATATATAATGGAGCTATTGAAAATAATTCCAAAAAAATTAAAAATAATGTATTTTTCATTGAAAACCAAATTAATAATGAATTTAGACAATACTTGGGTAACATTTTTTTTAAATAAATAACATTTTATTATTGTAAATGAAGCCTTAAGTGAATTATATTCATGATAGTAGCTAAATCCTTATATTCCGAACATTCCATTACAACAAAAGTATAGAAAACTGATTTCACTTAAAAATGAAAATAAAATTACTTTTTAAAAACAAATTAAATTTAACAAGGTAAAGAATGGTTGAAAATATCATTTAAGTATAATAGGATAATATTATAATTTTTTTTAAACATTTTGTGACAACCTAAATTTTAAGGAACATAGGTTTCTAGATGAAGAGAGGGGGAAAGTCAAAAATTCTTAAAAACATTTTCTTGGTAATAATATGTACTCATGAGTAGAACAAAGGGTTCCAATAAATTTATATAACATTCATATCTATAGGTTATGAAATATCATGAGGTTTATTGAGAGATTTATCATAAAATTTCATCAATGGTACCATAATCATACACAATCTAGTTAAATGTTGAGATTGTAGATATAAACATTTAACAATTTGGAAACGTTGAATAATAAGGAAATTAAAATAATAACAATAAATGAGGGTTAAAAGATAAATAAATGAATTTTATTCATGATATATCAGGTTAATGACACTAAATACACCATATTGAAAAATATATTTTTATAACATGGAATGTGTCTGAAAGAATGAATATTGAGACAAAATAACTTTACATATTTGGTAAATTTTTACCATAAAACATCTAAATAGAAAATCATAAAATGTATATAAAAAATAAAATAAATTAAAAATTTACAATTTTATAATATATTCTTTGGAAGTATAGGCACCCTACAAATTAAATGAGTGGTTAATAAGTTTTAAATCTCCCAGAAACGAAATTCACACCAGAAATCCACTAACCTTATGTATTGACTATATTCATACTCATAAAAACCTCTTATATAATGTATATATACATATATGTTTATTATATATATTTTTCATATACATATTCTTTTATCTAATATGACATATAGTTTTATTATTACTTTATATTACAACCAATTAATGATTCAATGTTAATGATTCCTTTTGGGTAATATCGGCATTGTTTTTTCGCATGTGTCTTAATTTTATATATTTTTGCTCCTCATAAGTATATTATGATTACCATAATTTAGAAAAATATATAAAAATAATTTTTTTTCAATATATATTTATTTATAATAATCTATATAATATTAAAAGATGGAATGGAAGACATTGTTCATGGAGATGTTAGAAAAAACATACGAATGAATGATGTTACAGTTTTTCATTATATAATACAATAAAATAAATTAAATGAAATATATATATGAATTTATATATTAATTAAGATTTTATATGTCATTTATTTCATATAAGTTCATTAAAAGAATACATAATACATTTCATGTCGTATGTTAATGAACAACCTCCCTTTGAGGAGGTAGTATTCCACTCTTCACCAAACCAAATTATCGTATTTACACAAAAAATATAGAATCCATGTATGTGTTATATAATTAAAATATAAGAATAAATAAATAATATATATCATATATATCATATTTGAATAAATTTTCCTTCAAAACTCCAATCCATGATAGTTGGTAAATGAAAAATGAACAACATTGTTTTGTGAGGCGGTAGTTCGCTGTACACAAGAACATCAGGTTTTGTACCCAATTAGATAGATGTGTTTATAAGTGTAGGTTGATAACATAAAAAAAATTAACTATCTTTGATTAATATACAGATGATATCATTTATTCGTTGTATAAGAAGAAATGTGTTAGTGGATAAATAAAATAGTGGAAAGAAACTTAAAAAGGGATGTCACATCTTCTATTTGTAACTCATTTTGGATTGCACTAAAGGGAATCCTATGTTGTATTTCAACCAAAAAGGAGGATTAAAGGAGTAATAGAGGTATTATTAATGTGAAATTGGAAAATATATTTTGATATTTTTTGTTTTGATAGGTGTGAATAAGGGGTAGACGTGGAGGCCTTTTATAGGGAAGGGAGGGGACACCCTTGGCAGTTTTGATATAAACATTAAGAGTAACCACATTTTGATATTAGAAATACATCCCTAATAAAAAAAACCCAAAATTTTAATATTTATGTGTGATATATTTCCATACAATGGGTTTTGAACAAGTATATGGTCATTTGTGACCATAAAATTCAAGATCGGACCATTGTATAACTTAATTTAACCTTAATCTCTGTAATTAATTTTAATCACTTGCAGAAATTTTTTGGGTCAAATATTTAGTTGATATTATTAGAAAAAAATTATATACTTATTAAAATTGTTTGTGTAAATATTGTTTTAAAATTTAATTCATATAAGTGTAAAAATTACATTAAATGCTAATCTAGTATATTTGGTGGGGAAGCAGGTTTTTAATGTGATAATGTTCAACAATTCGTTATGATTATATATATATATTCAACATAAAAAATATTCGGATAACCTAAATTGGATTTAAATATGTATAACTGATCTATTTTGAATTTATATACACCTTAAAATATAATATGTCCAAAAATATAAATTGGAATAAAAAGATATTTTGAATTAAAATTTAGTATTTTTCACTATTCACAAAAAACCCCATTTTTTCTAAAAAATCCCAAAAATTCAACATAATTAATTTCGACCATTAGAATTAAAAAATTATTTTAATTTTATCAAATTCAATTTAATAAAGTATTTAAAATTAAATTTAATATTTTTCAAAAAATGAAATAAAATAGTTCTTTGGGGAAATAGTACTTCCGAACATACATAGGCATTACCAGAAAGTATATATTTGGTCATAATTATTATTTATTTATATAAAAACAACATAAATAGAATTCTAAAAATGATTATAAAAATTCATATTATTTTTAATGGATAATTTATAAATATATTTTTTAAAATATAGGTTTTATAGAACCTCATTGTTGCGTGTAACACAAGCCAAGTAGGTGTTGCGTATAACACAAGCCTGGTCAGTGTTGTGTGTAACACAAAATATTTTTGGGTTATCGTATACAAAATATTAACATTCTGTATCATATAATGAAAATAATAACTTATTTCTTTCATATAATAAAATATATATTTATTATTGGGTGAGATGTAAAATAAAAAAACATACAATTAATTTGGAATGAAATACTTTACTAAAACATAGGTTGTTACATTTTACCTCTCTTAAATAGAATTTCAGCCTAGAAATTCATCTATGTTACTATGGATTGGAAAAAAATTTGTGAATTTAAAACAATTCCACATCGTAAAAATGAACACTAAAACATTATTTAAAATGGGAATCATGGAATCATAATGGTTACCCAAAGTAACTCATAGTTGGGTTTACACATAAGAGAGCATAGGTGTAATGTGAAAACCTAAATATGGAAGAGAAATCTAACTATCAATTTCTAGTGGAGTGTGATAGAGGACATGGTTATGAGAAAGTGATCAATCACAAATCCAAAAGTATTCGATGATCAATCGGGCCATTTTATTTATCGTAAAAAATGAACAAGAATAACCCTTTTGATTTTACGATATTTTCCCTAGAGTTGAAGGTTTTTTATAGGAAGTTATGCATAGTTGATTTCAACCCCATTCATTTGTAAAATATCCCTCTTTGGTCATGTCTTAAACAATTTCCACTAGACCATTTTCTTCAAAAAGGAACGATAAATTTTCATAATTGGATTCCGTAAAAGATCATGAGTTCTATGATAAGTCATCACATTGCACTTTAGTTACCATAAACCCAAATTTAATAGAGATGAATTACTAATTTGAATTAATTATCTTGAAGTGTGATATTACATCATTTTCACAAGATTCATCTTACATTTTACTCAATAATTAGATATATGGTAAACCTTATAACCCATATAAAATTAGAAAATCCAAAAAAAAAAGAAATAAGGTCATGAAATCAACATAAAATTGATCTTCCATATATAAAAAATTATCTCTTTCTTTTCACATTCAAAACAAGGGAATACCCTCATGGTATATTCCTAAAACATGGTAATAACTTGAATTACAATAAATCTTTTTCAAAAACATGTATTCTACCTTATTAGAAATATTAATATATATATTCCATTAGTCCAAAAATATTGTAATCATAATAAATGATAACATAAACAACTTATCAAAAAGTCCATAATTAGTTCCAAGGTAATAATTGTTGTCCAATTTAATTATTCATATCCAAATATCATTAGTGAAAGAACATTGTCTTAACATATGGAACAAAATATGGGTTTTCTTCCCATAGTCAAAATATCTACTTTTTATTAAATCACTTTTCGACTCTATCTAAAATGTTCAACACAATCTTTTAAATTCGTATCTACAAACATAAATTGGATAGTAACTGTATATTTTACCATTAATATTACATAATTATTCAATATAAATACATAAAAAACCTAATTATTCAACTTAATAAATAATCCATTATAAATATACATCATTCTATTACATAATACCTCTTTCCATTCACATTTCATTTGTAGTCTCGTAATTACTAGAAATGTCACCATCACGCATACCACCTTTCTGATTTTCTTCATGGAGCATTCCACTAAGGATATCTATTTTCCCAATTACCATTCATTCCACACTAAAATAACATGACCTATAATGATGTTTTAGGGAGACCAATATTATCATCCATTTCATTAATTGAACCCTTCAACTTTTCTTTTTAGTTACTTGCTTTGAGTCCTTGTATTCTATAGTCAGAATGCACCATTGTTCTTCTAAGACACTCAAATGGGTGATTATTAACACTTTCTTTACCCAAAGGGTACCAAATCTTCATTCCTTCAGGGTATACAATACCCTAAATCAAAGAAATAAATTTCTCTCTCTTCCTTGTGGAGTCAAAATGTATGTTAAGGTACACATTGTTAATCATGTTCTGTGAAAACTGAATAGGCATGATCACAACATCCTTTAATGCGATTTACATCCTATTTTACTTATAATAATCAAATTATCCTTCACAATCATCGTTATAGTTCTTACACATGGTTCCCACCATTTAATAAAATTAGCAAACATTGAGTAAGAAACAATTATCATAATGAGGAACCAAAATATATTAGAAAATACATGATTTATAAATAATTATACCAACCTTATTCTGTGACCCCTTAGGTTTATCATTGGTTATTCGTATCCATATTATTTGTAAATCCACCAGGACTGTTGCTAAATGGTGGGCACAACAAATCGATAATGCATACAACAAAGAGAATGAACGTGAATAAATCTTCTATGAGAAATGATATCCAATTTTCACATTAGGTATAAGAAAACAATTGAAAAAGGAAATCATTCATGTAATGACTATTTCACACCTAGAATATTCTATTCCCATCTTTGAATATTTCTATTATAAATAAAATATTACCCCTTCTTTAGGGAGACTCTCTAGACAAAGAAGCGTCGCTCTGTAGCATGTAAGAGTAATCAACCTTTAAATCATAAGGGAATTGAACACCAAAGTCATAGAATCATTCATGACATGTTCCTTAGGGTTCCAGAATTGTCTAGAACGACAATTATGTAATCCTCGCCAAACCACGTTAAACCCATTTTTGATGAGTGGAAATCCTCATTCTGCGCACATAACTGGCCTTCCACACTCACCAAATCAGGTGATCACACATTCTTTTCAACCTAAATTGATTGAAATTGTTTTATAGAACAAATGATGATCCACCTTATCACACAAAACCAACACCTTGTGCACACCTATTACACGCACCCTTCCAATCATGAGTGCCACAATTTCATGGCCCCTCTTTTAATGGCCCCTATTCCTCTATTACATTTGTATCCAATGAATATGATTCTTAGAAAAGGAACCATAACCCCTATTTCATATCATCATAGGTACCATAATGTTAATCTCCCATGAAATGATTCATCCCTCTCATTAAAACACAAAATTTTCCAATCCATGCCCTACCCAGAGGCATGAGATTGTTGACCAAATATACACATGGTGTTAGGATTGAGTCCACCAATACTAAGCTACATTCTGTAAAACAACTCAGTCCCATAACCCTTAGCGCATAAATTTATTCTCTAGATTTACGTTGTATTCTGAAAATAGGATGCCTGATGTATGTTCATCATGGGATACCACCTTCGCCCCCATTATTGAGTGATTCTTTTACATCAGGTAGCCTCTAAGGGTATTCCCCATTTTCCATATGGTATAATAATAGTATTCTCTATGTATGAATCAAGTGGAATTAGATCCTCCTAGAATAGTATGAAATCCCCCTCACATGTAATTAGATCTTCATTGGAAATCATTTACGTGTAAGCCCCGCATAATCTCTCATTAATGCCTCTTTTGTGACATGAGCATAAAGTCCACTACTTCTAATCATTTCTCGCATATATCATGTATCATGAGGTGTTATAGGTTATTAGAGATCTTGAAATTCTCCTAATAACTCTGTGGGACTTCTCCATAGATGTAAGATCCATTCTTCATTCAAATAGTCCACTTTCATGTGTAACCTCCAACCACAGGTACTACATCCATGAACAACCTATAGACTATAATGCCCAAAATTCCTTCTCTATCAAGAATATTTTATGCAGAATACCCATCCAATTTCAAACTATGTGGGATTAGATTCCCATAATTAGGATATATAATAATCCTCCTTGATTTCCTTTCCCAATATCGGCATCCATCCAAATTTTTTCTAGCCACGTATCAGTGAAGATCTTTCCCTCACCTAGGAGACCACATCTCCATCAGGTTCCTCAGGATGGTTCCAAGTGTAATCCCCACACCGTCCCAGGTTGACAACCCTTCTATGATTCAGTGATCCTTACCATATGATTTCAAACTACATGGACCCATCCTATATCGTTACCTTAAACAACAACCTCAAAATATGGGGGTTTTGATCACTAACATCTAAACATGGAACATCAGATGCCTCCCTAAGGTAAAATATTTACCACTGGTAAACCTAGGTGCTCCCTCCAAGGGGTCGAACCTCCCAAATCTACCTCAAGGTGTCTATATAAAATCCATCACAGTGTAAATTCTTCCATTTATGAGACAAACCACCTTGATCCACCTCCGTCGGGTTTTCTGATCTAACTATCAGTAAACACACAAGTGTGAAATATTCCCTCTTAGGGACTAACCACCTTGATTCACCACTATCTACTGTCTTGACGAATCAAATGCATATCCAAAAAAATTAAAAAAAATTCCTGACCACAAATACCTAACCGATGTATAGTCATGGGATTTATTGGATAAATAAATTAATGATATGAACGTATAGAGTAAGCTAACACATAAAAAAAGGGACTACTATAGTTAATGTCTTATAATATATACACCTTCAGCATTAGATACCTTTGATCGACATGGGATTATATCGATATCATTCATAATAGGCCTCCATAACAAGCCCTATTACGAGGATGAATATAGGTGATCAATGATACCAACATCCAATCATATCAGTGATGTCCAAATAGACTAATCTCCTAACCATATGTTATTTCCCTATCTAGAGTAATTGTAATGTTTGGAAAGAAGTGGTGTAATTAACCAACATCCACAACAAGATGTAACCACGACTAAGTTCTACCAACTTGACATAAAATTATGTGGTAGTCCCATAGAAGGTGACAATTTTTAAGGGGGAATCCATGGATGTAGGAACCAATATCCCATCATATAATTTTGATCAAATATTAGACATCGCTATTGAATTCCGTAAAAGTCATGTGCCATTAAAAAGAGAGTATGGGGGTAAAAAAAACATGCCACAACCTAGGTGGTGGCCCAAGAAAAATATTCTAAAATATAAATTGTGAACCGGATGTGAAACATTTTTTCTTTAAAAGGGGGGACTAGTAATGTTGGTTATCAGATCAGGTATTAGAGTCAATCGATGTTTGTGTCAGGCTAGACATAAAAATGACGATCCTGTATGAAAAATAGTATTCTCTAGATAGAGACTAGTAGCACTCAAGGAATCATCAGATTAGAATGTCACAAGATTCCGACATACAAAACTGGATCCCACCATAAAAACAATGGAACCATCATGAAAATCACCAGAAATTGGGGTAGGGAAATGTTGTGCATTCTCCCATGTGTGACATTTTCAGCGTAGATCCCTCGCATTATTTGGATGATTGGATGATATTGGGGAATTGTTCATGGATTTCCATATGAATATGATAATGTATGAATCCACATGATTTGTAGTGCCCTATCAATTATAACCCATCCAACCAAAACCCATATGATTCAGGGAAGGAGAAGTGCTAATGCGACAATCCCACAGGACACCACATCTGTCATGACTTCTAAAATGACCTCAGATACAAGGTTACCAAACAAGACCTCACAGTTGAATATAATTCATAAGAAGGAGATGGTAACCATAAAACTTTGAACCAGTATGAGGGTGTCATTCCAACAGGGGACATGTCTAGTTATGACATTGAGGCTTCATCTCCTCACCGACATCACCTACCCCATGGTCCATGTAGTGAGTAACCCCTCCCCATTAAAATAGTGAATCATTTTACGATCTACTACCCAGAGTGACTGTATGAATCAGTCACATATACAGTGGACATGGTGGATTCTTGACTAACTATATTCATGAAAACTACATGAGACCCACTATGAAGGGCTCCAACCATGCCCTATCATTACTAGAAGCAACTGGTATTTTGAGTGAAGAAAATGTGTAGATTATCCATGCTCTATTAACCCTGATATAAAATTCCCAAAATAGAGTTAGGTGAAATAGTATTCCCCTAAAGGGGAAACACCATATAGAGATCCTATTTCTATTTCCATCACCACCACATTCTTCCAGATCCATGCAACTGGCGAGCTGAGATCCATCTTCATCCAAATAGGATTAAGATATTTGTATCCGTAAATGATGAATGGGTTGACACTATCAACAAAAATATCCAATTTCACTAGAGGACCTCCTCACTCTCACAATAAACATAGAGTGTATCCCCATGTTCCCATCAATCAATGCCTAGGTCCACCTCACTTCGACGATAATTATTATGGAGGTCATCCTTGTACATAGTATTCCCTATATATACCTGAAAATTAAATTTATATTTCAAAACACTTTTACGGAAAAAGTGAGAAAACCGCACAAAGTCCATAGCCAAGGGGTTATACGCAAAATGAGCCCACAAGGTTATCAAAAACAATAAAAAGGATGTTTGAGTCTACCACCCTATAAATCTTACAATTTAGAGTTGTTACCTGGGTATTTGGATCATTTTTGAGATGATCTTCTAAATAATCTTCCATCTTCTCCCAGGTATGGATAAATTCTTCCACGTTGATCTTCCTATCATTGAAGCCCCGCACTAGGATGAGGTCCTATTTGGTGATCAACTCACCTTTTTCTTCATTAGTCTCAATACTCAGCATCCGCTCAAATTTTTTTCGGACAACCTCCTGTGAGGCATTGATCTTGAGAGGTTCTTCAGGTTGGTCCCCCTCAGAATGTAAGACTACCTCCAGACTTCCCCCATTCCCCACTACCACCTCATCTTCCAATCTGCTTTTGGTACCATCCGGTGTTGGCTCCGTGTATGGAACCATGGTCCCACCATCGGAGTTCTTGACTTCCTTACATGGGATTGTCTTTCCCAACTCTTCAGACAATTGCGGACCATATATTCCCAATATGGAGGTCTACATAAAATCACATACATTAAATGTTAATTCCCTACTCACTCCATACCTAGATCAAGAAGTGGTCTACCCAAATCATGAATCAATCAAAGAGATGTCCTCCCAACTTCATTAACAACCTGTATGGATTTCCATTCTACTATATCACCATCATCCAAAAAGCAGGTACTCCTTGTAAAACTATAAATCAAAGTGGGGGTCTTCCTTGGTCCTTTAATAGTCATCATAGAGGCCTTCCCAAATTTCATCCAACCAATGTAGAGGTCCTCCCTATGATTTTAGATACTATTGAAGAGTTCATAACTTTATCACCACTCCTCAACACATAGTTCCCCCATGTTATCATTACAATAATTGAGGCAGACCTCATTTTGATTACACCCATTTTTATGGAGGTCCTCCTCATGATAGTGCGACCTATCAGAATAATAGTCCTACCAAATTAATCATTATCTAGAGTGCACATCCTCACTACTCCTTCACTGGTCAATGTAGAGGTACTCCCTACTATTATAATAACTGATACTAAGGCCCTCCCCATATCCCAACTAACATACACAGATTTCATCCCCATAATAAAACCCGCTAATATGGAGATGCTTAGTGCTGTAAAGAATAACCCTTCCCTAAAGTTTTGTCCTGGTATAAAAGGGGGAACCTATATAATTGATTGAAAAACACTGGCAGGGGACATGTCATCATCAAAGCCATCAATGTCATGGTTTCTTAGGGGGAATGTTACACGATGATAGAGGGGTCACCTTTTTTTAGGAAAAAATGTTGAGTAAAGGATTCTAATAGGTGAGGTTCACTCTCCCAAAAGGTGAATTCCATAGGATACTCAAATCCTTCCAAAGGTACATATATGTGGATGATGCTCTGGCCCCATTCCAGGGGATCATGGTGAAACTGTCTCTATTAGCAGTTGTCTCCCCCTCACCAGCTCCCATGATTAGGGATATTCATTCTAGTCTGGCCTAAATCCTTCAGATTGTGAGTAACCTAGAGATCCATCAAAAAATTTTATTTCACTTGGACATTACATAATCTTAAAATCATGGTATTATTAGGATGTGATGATGTGTTTATCATGAACACCAATAGATGTTACATAATGTAGATTAGAATTCACACATGCAATGACTACTAAAATGGACATCCTACCACAACTCTAATCTACATCAGTTCCCCACACATTTCTCTGAATGTGTGAAACAAAACCTAGTATCATCATGGATTGTGATTTTCCTGAGAGAAAAAATCCAATGGCAGACTCTCGAAGCTGATCATTTCATAGTGGTGTTTTAGCCAAATGATACTTCCAACATAGGCATTCCAAAATTAAACTTCATGGGTGAGGACATTTGCTTCTATTGAAACATATGGGTGATTCTTATTCACCTTACAGAAAATTATTTATTATATCAAGGAATCAAGGATCACATAAATGAAATTGGACATAAGTTTCGAATGGTTGAGTTGTCATCAATCCATGTAAATTAGTACCCGTCATCTATCAGGTACTTTCAACCCCTCCAACTATGATGCATCAAGATCCCTATTAAGTACCCTATAATCTTAAAATATGTGTCCTAGAATTTTCAGATTACGGGACTGGGACAATACACCTATCTCCATATGAGCCTTATCATATGATAGCAATACCAAACCACTTATATTACACATTTCACTCCAGGTACAATAATTATTATCATGGAAATCCTCAAAAAGTAGAAAAACATAAAATAAATAGGATCTGATGTAGATCATGGTTATGAAAACATGCATGCTAAGGAAACATAGTATCAAATAGGCCCTCATATAGGTGTTCTTACTCACCTACAACGGTAGACACTCAACCTTGGGGGTCCCTCTAAATTATTTCCAACTAGTTGGAACATCAATAAGGTAAAGGGAAAACTCGATCCCTCCAATCAATTTTATATTGTTTTAAAGACATAAGATGATTTTGATATTTTCACCTTGCTAAAGTATGTCCCACACATGAAAACAATCATCAATGACCGTCGTGCTGAGCGGTTACCATCCTATGGTGCTTCTAAATTAGATCATATGACCATTATGTGCCATGTTTTTGGAAATTATAATGTTTCATGTAATGAATCATGTCTATGATCATTAATAGGTTTGTAATGAACATCATAATTTTTTATCATGATCACATACCATTATGATCATATTATTATTTCATATGATAATATATTTAAAAACATATGTTTAAAATTACTGACCATCTTATATCAACCCTTATTATGTTTCTTTTCCCTTGGTTATGAATAAATGTTTTTTGTATGGTATTTTGATGAATAATACTAAATTGGATGATATTTTGTGGAAAATTCATGATAATTCACCAAATAATAAGAACATATTCCATGTTCATTATAAGCATAAGTGTTATTGCAATACAAAATGTCTCAATTTAAGGTAATAAAAATTTATATAATAATATATAATGTTCTTGTTGGAATATCACGGGACATTATAGACTGTATGAGATGAAGGTCTTAGTTAACCTTTATAAAATATGATGATTTTTAGTGAGATCTATTGGGATATTTCTAAGGATATTCCTAGAGATATCTAAAATGATAAGTGTTGGTATAAATGAGTGGATTAGAAAATATTCTTGAATTTTTTTAATGTATTGAATTAGTGGTTGTTCAAGAAATAACATCACTTCTTCGATAAAACAATTGGATATGTGTCCATAATTATGGTAATTTTGGGTAATATATTTGAAAAGGGTCATTGAGTTGGAATCGATGGTATGTTGGTTCTTGAAAATGGTCCATGCAGCAAAAAAAATTTGAATCTCTCAGTAGATATGCATTATATATTCACAAACTATTTACAAACCACCATAAGGGATATAAATAAGTTTGAATTTAATTGGCCTAGTGTAAACCTATTGTTTCATATATTGAAATGAAGGTTTCATGATTTATACATCCAATAAGTTATTTTTCATGATTATGTGGGTTTTCACTAGGATATTTATCATTCACCCTATATTATGGTTTTAGTAAATATATGGAACCTAAAGTATCTATGATAATTATGAATACAACAAAAAATGAAATTAATTTGTTATTTAGAATTCAAACAATGCAATATCAGTAATTCAATATCTAATTGATATGGTCAAACAATATTCTGAAGCTATGAGTCATGTTGTGTTGAGTTAGAAGCTTTAATTTTAAATTATATATAAATTTTGTGATTTTTTAAATCAAACACAAATCCTTGTAATGACATTACTAACTTTTTATTTGAAATGAGTTTTAGAATGTTTTTGAAAAAATTTAAAATTTTTCTATACATCGAATGACTTATGATGATTTCATGAATATAAACAAACATTGTTCATTAAAATTATTATAAATGATATAAATCAGATAAAAAACATATTCAACATTATCATATTAGATATAATACATCTAGTATTATATTTCATACTGACTATGTCTTTATAATGATACTGATACTCGAACCAATAAATATCAGAATAATACTTATGATGATCATTATAACGATGTTAGTAATAAATTATATTAGGTAGACATAGTTTTAATTGTGAATATAGAAACAAAATTTCGATTGTATGGAATATCTTTTAGACTATAAATATGTAATTCAACATTATGTCAGAAAATCTCTTTCAAAAGAGACATTGAAGTTCTATGTGTCAATTTAATTTTTATAAACTCAAGGAAATATTACCATTTGAGAAAATATGGCCATTACTATGATTTAATATAAATACCTGTTTAATTTAAGATTTTTAATTTCATTAAAGTTTCACTCTCAATATTTGTAATGTTTACAAATCATGAAAAGCTTGTTCTTAGTCTATTGTATTTCGTTAGAGAGGGTCATTACTAATGATACTCTGTTAGATTTTTTTTGTTATGAATTGGTTTGTACTTTATTTCTTTTCATAGTATGTGCTTATGAACGATATATTGTAGGGGTAGAATGATGGATAATCAAATCATCATGTTGATTGAGGTATTGTGGGGATAACATAACAGATATGATCCATTGGATCAACGGATATCATGGATTGGAAGACATATAAGTAAATATTTATATCAAGGGCTTTCAATATTATGGAATGATATACATTCTTTTAATTATAATACAAGGGACACATTAACATGGGGTTTGTGGCTACTCTTCATTAATGGTTAAATGTGTTATATTCTTTTCAAATAGCTTTGTCATTTTTATATTGTTTCTATTAGTAATATTGTTGATTGTATGTCTTTCAATTTTTATGTGCTTGTTTGTTTTTGTTTTATCATAACAAAATATAACATGATAAAATAATTTATTATTCTTTTTTGTTATACTGTGAAACCGAGATATACTATTTTCAACATATTTATCTTGAATACGATCAATTTACACTGATTTAATCATTTACAGAAATATTAAGAACCTACTACTCTTATATATCTAAATCTTTATTCATTATGATACTTTGATAATCAGAATGACCCAAGTATGAAATTGATAATTTTACTCAAATAGGATGTGTAATTTTATTTTGAATTCCATTAGACTATGGTTTTTTAAAATTTAAATTCACCCCTATTATATTTAATCAATCTAGAATATATTTTCTTGATACTAATATCAATATATTTGAAATTGAATAACCAAAATTGGTATTAGAGTAGGATTCCACTACTCAAGTACACTATAATATTTTCTTATCTTTTATATTTCATGTTCTTTTAATTTTTTTATAATGGTTTTGTTTATAGATATATTTTACACAAAATTTTGTTGTGGAAAATAATTTTTATTTATATCTATTTTGGAATGATGGATGGAGTTAAAGATGGATATATAGAAAATATCAATACCAATTAACCACCTATTTCAGTGGGTGATGACTATGAATATTAGAGATATTGAATGAATACTTTTGTAACCACAAAAAGTGTTTATAATCTTTTCATGCCGATCGGTGATTATAAGATTACAGATAAGGATGTCAATGCTTTTAAAAATAAATCTAAGAAAAAATTCAGTTTATTTATAGAGTTATATTTATATTGTTTTGATCAATAACTATATTAATCTTAAATAATATTTATTCATTTAAATCATAAATCAATGTTTTAAAAGTGTTAGAATTTACTCACATAGGAACATTTAATGTTTTTTAAACTAGGAGAGCTATTTTAAGAGCTGACTATCATGCAGTCGAAATTTTACCTGGATAATCTATTTCAGAAATGCATTAATAGTTTATGAAAATTATTAATAGTCTACAAGGTCTTTGATGGAATGATTTGGATGATTAAAATATTGTATAATAGATTATAAATATCATGTCTAATGAATGCGAATCTAGTAGAACTAATTTTGAAGATACAAAGAATATTAAAATTCCAAATCATGACAATTTGATTCGTACCCTTATGTATTATGAGAGTAGTATAATAATATATAATGAGAAAGATAAGAAAAATAATGGATATGTAGATTTAATTAGTATTAAAATTTCTTCTAATGTTTTGAAACCACAAAAAAGTATTTATGTCTTCAAGAATGAAAAAGGTTGTATTACAATTTAATTGAAGTGTTTCTGGACAATCCAAAAATAAACTAGCTAATATTGCCTGGGGGATGAAGAAGATAGTTGGTAAGAATGACATTAAATATCAATATTAGAAATGTAACAAGGAATGGAATTAAAATAATTATTATAATGTTACATTTCATATGTTTAAAAAAGATAGACATAACAGAACTGATTATCCAATGATAAATGTAAAATATTGAAAGGATAAGAAATCTGATCAGAACTATAAAATGTGAGACAACTCAATGGGAAATAATGTTGTTAAAGCAATTGATTCTTGGATTGAATGAGGAGAATATTAATTATATAATACTTTTGATAATTATTGTTCCAGGTAGAGGAACCTTACTCTTCCATATAGATTACCCAATGATAATATTTGGTTGATAGAAAACAAATATACTGTTGAGAAGAATAAAATTATATCATTAAGTAAAAATAATCCTCAATAAAATATTGATAATAACTCAAAATCTTCATAAGAAAAATCTTAATTAAATAATGGAGATTATTTTTTACCTTCTAATGAATAATATTTTCTATCATTAAAATTTCTTGAAAATTTAAATTTCAGTGTTTGTAAAAAACATGATATGGAAAAATCAAGGATAATTGTTTTAAAAAACAAGTATCATGTCTTTATAAAGATCTTGATATTAAATCCATTGAAAATGTATCTAATTTAAATAAGATTGAAAAATATATTTATGAAAAATAATATGTATAAATTACTTTTCATAAACAGAATTCCAAAACTATTAATATCTAGGTAAAGGAATTAGTGATAAATGTAAACCAGAAAAACATTCTCTAAAGAATCATTTATCTATATTTACCATTGTTAATGAAATTTTTTATAAAATGTTTTAAGAAAATAATGTTATAAATATTATACTAGAATTCATATTAATAATAATAATCAATTTTAAGTAAAAATTACATCATTTTGAAGAGTGAACCCTTTCTTACCAAATGCAAACGTAGTGGTAAATGGAATAAGAATTGTTCCTTAAATAAAATTAAATCTTGAGGATTTCATAAATTGTATTTTTTATCATTTTTTGTTACCTAATATGTTTTTTTCTAATATGAGACCCACAAAATTTTGGGGTCCACATGTGTAATTATTTTGTTTTTATGAAAACAAAGTTAGTATAAATAATAAAATTATTTTTTAAATGTATTGTGGGTCTTATAGACATATTATTGGACATAATAATATCTTTGAAAATATTATCAAGATGAAGGGTTGAAAAGTAACCTTATAAGATAATTTTTAGTGAGATATTTTTAGTATAGGTAATATTATTTTTCTTCGTAATAAATTAGTGTGGAATGTTATATTTGTTAATGGCCTTAATAACATCTTTATAATCATAATTAATTTATCAGATGGAAATTACCTTGTGAATTTTATAAGTGACAAATATATAGTACAAAATTTCAATGATGAATATATTCTTTCTTTCAATCTATATGAGAACGTTTACCCACATAACTTATGGGATAATAAGAGCCAAGAAATAACATGACATAGGGAAATGGAATATCACTGTTCGTTATGGAATAGATGGTCAGATCACTATAACCTTATAAACCTATTTCACTTGAATAAGAAATGAATTTTCAAAGATCTACCAGAGCATAGGTTTGATTCTTAAAATGATTGTAACCTATGTCAATACATTATGAAACCAAAGTATAGTTTTAAATCAATTAATGATGTATTAGCTTCCAATAATTTATATTTAGTGAACTTAGATTTATTTGTTCGTACCAAAACAAGATTCATTAGTGAAATTTATTATGTATTTTTCAGTAGATGATTACACTACATATACATGGTTCTATCTTCTAGAAAAAAAAATCCATTAATTATTTCAATACATTTTTATAATATTTTTGAAATGAGAAAAAAGTTCCTTGATACGTATTTATAGAGATCATGGAGAAGAAGTTTTAAATTTTGATATTTGATACATTTTTAAGAAATAAATTCATTACACATAATATTTTAGTTCCACAAACACCTTCGAAAAGGGGTGTCGAAAGAATAAATTGTATTTCTCATGAAATAATAAGAAATATGTTGATTGGATACTAAATTGGTGAACTTATTTAGGGTAAATTGGTCAGTTCTTCTTATTATACTATAAGTTGTGTTTTAGTGAGACCACTTATTAATTAAAGCCATTATAAATTGTGGTCATGTCGAAAACTAAATGATTCATTCTTCAATGTTTTTTAAATCAATTTATTAATCACGAATATGAAAGATAAATTACATAAATTATTACAAAAATATGATGAAGTATTATTACTAGGATATTCCAATACTTATACAGAATATATTCTTTTTAATAAAAAATCTGCTCTGTTGATAAAATAGTACATGTTAATATTTATGAAACTGACCCATTTTCTTTTAAACAAACCCACTTAACATCCTCTTTGTATGTGTTTAGAAAAACCGATGGTCATTATTTTTTAGAAAAATATCCCTTTAGGGAAAATAAAATGAAAAAATCACTGAAGTATTTACCTAATAATATTTTCTACCATATATTGACGAATATATTTTAAAAAACTCAATAAATCAATTAATTCAAATGAATAATTATATTTATAGTATCATTTGAGATTTCGATCATCCCGTTAGGACAAGAAGTTCTTTATAAATTGAAATATGTAATTTATCATTTTTTTTCTATTTGAAAATATGAATCTGGAAGAGGATGTAGGAGGTGGGGATTGGATTAAATGAATTTAAGATGAATATAATGAATTTTAATGAAACAATGTCTATTACATTATTGATTGACTTGAAGAACTTTATAAATTTAAGTGAAATTGGTATTTCAATATAATTGTGACAAAAATTGAGTAATAGTTAAAAAAAAGAAATACTTGATTCTAATGGTTATATTCAATGAGAGGGAACATGTAATGAATAAACCATTGCTCTAATATCTAGGCAAGAAAACTTTTTTGTTCAACTAGTGTGTTAAGTATTCTATAAATTAAAACATGTTCCAATGGATGTAAAGTGATCATTTCTTAATGCTTATTTTTAAGAGTATGTTTTTTATAAACAAACTCTGGGTTCCCAAGATAAAATACATTATTAATTTTTTTAATAAATGTACCAAACCCTTATAAAAAAATAAACAATACCATATAACTTGGTATTAATGATTAACATGTTTTTTTGGAAAATAATAATGTTAAAGGAAACACTGATCCAACTATTTTTTTTTAAAAAATTAACAAAAACATTATGGTTCTTAAAAATAATTGTAGATGAAATTAAATCAGGAACCAATAACCATAAATTAATATATTCCACTATGTATATTATCAAATCTGATTTTGATATGTGTATAATGGGTGAGTTAACATACATTTTTGGTTTTCAAATTTCTCAAACATAATAAGGAACTTTTATATATCAACATAGTATATGTAATATATTCCTAAAAAAATTGATATGATAAAAATAATATTATTTGTACTCCCATCGGTAACTCAAACACACATGTTCTTGATGTGGCAGGAGAATGAGTTGACAGAATTATTTTTATAGGTGTGATTAGAATATTACTATACATAACTTCTAATCAACCAGAAATAAATTTTTTGTTTTCTCACATGAAATATATCAAGAAAATACAAATGAGTCCCATATTGATGATGTAAAATTAATATTCTAAAATATTAAAGGAACTAGGTATTTAATACTATATTATACTTTTAGAAATGTTTTTGAACAAAGTATATTTTCAAATAATTATATTGGTAGTTGTCGAAATGATAGAAAATGTACCTCCGGAAAAATTCATTTCTAAGGAGATTCATTAGTTACATGGACTTCTATGAAATAACTCAGAATAGAACTCTCCAGTATTGACGAAAAATTTGTATCATATGGATGTTATTTCGCACACGTGTTGAGGATAAAATACATAGTCATTAATAATGGAATGAGTTTTACAAATACCAAAATACTATGTGATAATACTAGTGCTATTTATTTTAGTAAATATCATGTACATCACTCATGTTTAAAATATATATATAATGGGAATCACTTTCTTAGGTATCACACTAAAAATGGGATATAATTTTACAATTTATCAGAATACAAGAAAAACAATGTAGATATTTTTACAATACCATCAGGTTCTGATAGATTTGTATTCATTAAATTATGTTATGAATGTTTAATATAAAATGATCTTTCATATCTACATATTTTCATACATCTTCTTAAATTATAAAAATAATACTAATAGGGTGTGTACATATGTTCTTGGCCTCTCCAAAGATTTTTTTCTTGTTTTTTTTATTCTTAATAAAATTATCTTATTGATATTTTCAAAATCATGTTTTTCTAAAAATTCTCGATGTCGGTATTCATAAGAGGATAATTATAGTAAAAACGGTATACAGTTTTCTTGGCTAATATTTTCTTAATAATTATTAGACTCTGTATTCATAAAAGAATCATTATACTCATAAAGGTTTTTTACATTTTATCGACATATAATTTCTATTTTTTTTATGATTCATTAAAATTGAATAATGATATTTTTTTAAACATTATATTCTATTTTAATTACAAAAAATATTTTTTCTTTTATCTAATATTGTTCATTATAAAACTATATTTTTCATTATTTTCAAGAAGTTTTAATTTAATTATTTTACATTTTTGAATAATAAAACTTTATTGTTATGGATGAAATATTAAACTCCAAAAGTTATTATTATCATCTATTAATATTTTTACTATTTAATTATAATTATTCATTCTTATTTACCTTATTATTCTTCTTATTTTTCATAATAAAATCATTTTCTCTCATAAAAAAACTTCATATTCACTAGTAAGAATATTCAATTTCATAAAAATCCCTCAACAGTTATAAAAAATTTAAATATTCTTTTGGATGAATTTTAACCCTTAAATAAAAATATTTATCATCTTAACCATTGAAATTGTTTATCATGTCGAACCATAATATTGTTCTCCTATTTAAATCTGGGACTCCGTGAATGAAGATTGTTTCTCGAGGATTTTTTTTCAAAGTACTACTATCAGCTATAAGGGTGCCAAATCTAAACATTTTTTAATCTGATGGATCATATTCACTACTAATCTGATAGCTAGAAAATATGATTATGATATTTGGTTTGTCATCATATAATGGTTTTTTTAAGGTGATTTATTTTAAAAATATGATTCCATATTAAATTAGTTCATTACCATTCATAGTTTTGATTCTATTTTTTTAGAAAATAAGGCCATGAAATTTATAAATATTAGCCATAACTTATTCATGAGTATTATGCATCTTTTAATTTTATCAAATAAAAAGATAAGTTTCATTTTATAATGTATGAAAAAACAATCAAATTCTCAGCACAGAAATGATCAAAACTAGTTGTAGTGCCATCTAATGATTTTTCACACTATTTGTAACACCCCGAGATTTTATGAAAAATATTCTTTTTAATTTCATTAATGTCTTGTGTTGTAAACTAAACCAAAAGGAGCTTGCACAACATGTATCCTTGACTTTCCTTTCATTAAACGCAATCACGACCTTCCTTGATAGCGTGTGTAGTACACAATACCGAGTTTCACTAAACAACGATATGCTATTAAAATATTATTAAAACTAGCCGTTTTGAATAGTAATAACCACTTTTTGAAATTTTGTAAATTTTATTTTTCAAAATGGACTTCATTTTTGGATTCGGAATATCGAAATTATCTTAGGGTGAATTTTGGTAATTTTCGGATAACTTTCATATTTTGATGAATAGTGGAAATTACTAAATTTTAATTAAAAACAAATTTTTCAATCGAAATAATTAATAGTGATAAATTATTAATTTTAGTGGTTTTAAAGTATATTTAGAATATATTTTTACAATTTTATACAATGTTGGTCATTGGATATAATTTCACATTTAAACCAGTTTTAAACAAGTGTCAATCTTTTGATACTTATTATCTCTTAAAAAACGCCTATTGTTTTGACGACGGGAATTAATTTTTAAATTAATTAATGCAACTGATATGTTTTGAATTTGGTAAAATAGAAATCATTTTTGAGTTCATAATATCAAATATAGCTTAGGCCTAATTTTTGGTATTTTTCTAAAAACTTTCAATTTTTGATGAATAGTGAAACCACTAAGTGGTTGTTAAAAAAAACTGAATTTTTCATAAAACATAATTTTACCGCTTCAGTGAGTGGAATTTCAAAAATCCAAGAGACACGGTTGATGTCAGTAAGTAAAATGTGGTTCAATTAGATGAAAATAATTTTTGGTGAATAGTAACTTTTTACTTTTATTTACCACAGTTAAAAGTAAATAGGGTAATTAAGGGTAGAAATGATATTATTATTACCCTAAAACATGTCCTAATTATATTGGAAAAGTGTAATTCTACCAAAAACAAACTTAGGAATAAAATATGACCATTTAGGCCCACTTGGATTAGATTAGGACATTTATTATTAATTTATTTAAAGAAGGGTTAAAAGAGTTAAAATCAAATTTTATTTACTAAAACATTTTTAATATAGGGTTATACATAAGTTAAATTCAATTTTAAATATTCATTAGAAAGATAAAAATATTTCCGACATAATGGTAGTTTATTTGTAATTTTTAGGCATCAAATAATTTAATTTATTTATGACACAAAGATGGTGCAGTAATTATCTTATTAATGAAATATTGACATAATTGATGTTATATATACCAAAATAAATGTAATTTAAGACTTTTTATGATTTACATTAATTTTCTCGGTTAATATGACATGTTAGTATTGATTTAATTAACTTTGTTAGAACATATCATTCTGTTATGATTTTCAAAAAAATCAATTACTAAATAGTGTCAAAATTGTCATAAAATAGTTTTTAAAACAAATATTATATTATTAATTGTTATTTTATTCCTAAAAATCTAAGGTTCGGACAAATGACTTATATAAGGTTATATATATTAATAATAAACAACTTGGGGTTATTTTGGCTTGATATAGTAAGTTTATTAACCTTATAGTGTAAGAAGACAAGAAGACACAGTAAAAGTAAAATTATTTAACTTAATGTTAAATCTAAATGATAAGGTTAAAATAGGAACCTAAACTTGTCTAAATTCTATTTGACGAGAGGATTTCGACCCATCCCCACCTTAGCCTCGAAATAAATCTATTTTGAGATATTTAAAACCGAACTTGACATTATAATAAAATAATATTTTTAGTTATTCCAAAGGTACCCCTCTCCTCCCTTATAAAAGGGCACCTCCTCCCTCTCTTCCTCACACAACTTTGAGCCTTCAAGCTCGGCCAATTCCATCCAAATTCTCTTCTCCACTTCCCTAGAAACATCCTAGAGGTTCTGTTCATCCTCAAAGACCAATTTTAGTGTCCTAAGAGGAGGTCTCAAAGAGGTGCTTCAAAGAAGAGGTAATTTCCGTTACCAATTCTTTCACCTTTATTTCTTCTTCCACTTCTTCTTCTAAGGTTGTTTCATTATGAAGTAATAACATCTGTATCACTCATATACTGATATGTTATTATAATTATGAAACAACCCTATTTCACCATCTATCCATCCTACGGAAAATGAAATCACCATGCGTGCGTACGTACGGAATACCGTCTCCACACCGTGGTGTAATCTGCTTTTCCACCAACACCTAACATGGATGGGTATTATGGTGTAATGAATAACTATATATAGTTATTATAACATAATAATGATTCTGATATATTGTATCATCCACTCCAATTCAATTCAATAATTATGGAAATGATATCATCGCTCGTGCGTACGTACGGACTACCGTCTCCACGACGCGATGAGATTCATTCTCCATGTTAACCATTGAAGAATGATTATAAAGTATATATAATCAATAATAATGAAATATATGACATTATAAAGCTACTGCATTTATGTGTATATATATTTATGTCATCTACTTAATTCCATTCAACTCAATAAGGAAACGAAAACAGCGTTCATGCGTATGAACGGTCTACCGTCTCCATGAACTGTGTATTTCTTTCCATTTACTGATCTAATATATATATATATATATATTCTGAATATATATTATATATAAATCATGTTTTATATTCTGAAATTAAGAAATCATTATCTAAGTAATCATATAAATAATTACAAGTTAAAACACGAACGACAAATGAGATGATTTTACCCAAAACGCTACTTTAACATGAATTTACAAAAGAATGGGTAATATAAAGACATAAGTGAACCATATATGATACAATAACAATGAATATTATTCTGTAATAAGTCAATGACATTATTTAAATCATTATACATGAGGTTCGGACACTTACGAAGCAAATCGGACCTAAGGTAAAGGAAATGTCACAATCTCATTTTTATCCGAGATTGTTTATACTTTGGTATTTACTGGGGTGTATTTTATCATCCAAATCCATGTTTCCTCAATATGAAATATTATTTCCATCCACCTACAATTATTTAAATCCATTTTTACTCTTTGGTGAGTTTTTAGTAAAAGACATGAAAAGAATCTTTTGTCTTTTTTCGTACGAGGTACTTTTGACTTTTCCGAAAAAAGTACGAGAAGAATGTTTTTTTAACTTATAAGACATGAATGGATTTTTAAAACATTATTTCAAAGAAGCTTCCTTTACAAGTTTTCAATTATATTTTTAATCATCTTCTTTTAGTTTATAATTGTACGACATTTTAGGAAAGGAAAAGTGTTTTTGAAGTAGAAAGGATATTTTCATCAAGAATGAAGTTCAAGTGTTTTATCAAAATTATTTTCCATATAAGATAATAATGGGTTATGTTTTTATCCCTATTATTAAATTTATTTGATTATGTTGTGATGGAAATATTTTTATTAATTCCTTTATCGTATATGAATTGTTTTATGATGTCATGATTTTCGAGATTCCCATTTTTATTACATGGGTTATGCAATGACGTATGAGTTATGATTTTGTGGAACACATAAGAATGGTATCGTTATGAGATGGGTGGGACCTATATCTCCCTCCAATGCATTAGGTAAAGATTTTATATCTCATGAGATAGACATGGCTGGAATGCTAGGTTATACTGGTTCAGTGAAACAGGACTGAAACGAGGGTGACTCGGTTCTGAAAGGGACTTTGTCCACTAAGATAGTCTTGGAAATGAGTCTTGACTAACAAGAAATGATTCTCTATGATTATGTGTGCATGCCACAAAGTTTAATATTTTATGTTATGATTATTGTGATTACATTCCACTGCCATGAGTTATCCCAGGTCATGAAATTATGATCTCTTTAACAGGTTAAGATTTCCAAAAGTTATGTGCTTATGTATATGATGTGATTGATATTTCTTTTGTTTACCCTTACTGAGCATTTGAGCTCACCCTTTTCTGTTTACTTTTCCCCAGGATATAAAGAAAGGTTTTAGGTATAAAAAAAGGAAGATCTTTATGGGAGATGTTGAAGATCTTTCACCAAGATTAGAAGATTATATTCCGTGTTTCCAAAGACACTAAACTGTTAGGATCCTTGTGTGTGTGTTTTTGTTATATACTAATTATTCTGCAAATGTAATGTAATGTCAATGTATGTCAAGCTTCGGGTCTCTACAGTTGGTATCAGAGGAAAGGTTTAGTCAACCTTTGGAAACTAGGATGCGAAAACGTTAGTGAGATCCCTAGAGATATTTCTAATGTATGTCTAGGGATGTCCCTAAGGTTAAGTATACGTATAGGTTATAGTACTAGAATTATGCTAATGATCATAGAATTAAACCTAAGATGTTATATATTGAAGGTACTCCCCCATTATTATGTTGTTTTCCCTAGCATGATTTTGGCCTCTCACACTATTCTTTTTGGGTTTTAGAAAATGGCCAGAAACAAGGTGATTCACGATAATGGAGGATATGATGGACAATGGAATTATATTCTTCATGAGCAACCAAATGAAATGGGATTTGGAAGTCCAAACATCATTATTATGCCGAATCAGCAATCTCATAATATGATCAATAAAGTAAAATTTGGTAAGTTTCCTGACTCGGCTAATAAGAGAAAGATGGAGTTTCATGATGATTATAGAGGAAAGAAAGTTCAATGTCCCCTATGTAAATCATGTGGGAAGAGGAATCAAGGATAATGTTTCAAAGGAACTGGAAGATGCTTTGGGTGTGGAAAATAATGACACAAAGCCAGTAAGTGCAAAGGAAAAGGTTTAGTTAACACCAGGGATGAGGATAATGGTATTGCTACGACATCAACAATGGTAAAATGTTTTAAATTTGGAATGTACGGGCATTATGCAAACCAATGCCCTAAGGGAACGTCTCATGAAGAGAATCAGTATGGCCTTATGGGTAGTATTTATGTTGATGATGATGAAGAGACTACAAATGATATGTGAGATGAAAGAATTGTTGAAGCTCGGTAAATGCTTTAAGAAGGTAGTGGAATGATTACATGTTTATCAAGTGTAATGTTGTATAAAGAATCTCATGGTACAATGGAATAAAGAGACATCTAAGGATTGTTAAATTGTTGTCTTTCCTTGAGTTTTGAAAGTGTGTGATTAAGGCTACCAGTATCCATGAAAGGTTATTCAGATATTTTTGGAATGAAGATGATATGCGCATAATGAAGGGATAAGGAGAAAATGAAATGTTTGACAGTATTCATGAGCTCATGATTGATATAAGGACTAAGTAATATCATGGTTTGAGTATATTGAATTTTGAGGATTTTGGTATGTGGAAAGTGTTATCTTTTAACTGCATTCATGTTTTCACCAAGGTTCAATGGGTATTCATTTTTCAAGAGAATACATGATTAAGGCCTTAGAATGTTTGGAATGTGACCAACAAGAAATATCTTATGATATATGGGGATCAACAATGGTATTAAATCTCTGGTAATCGTTTTCACTATATTATGAGAGTGGACTGCAGTATTATGGACAAGCCTAAAGATTGGAATGGATTATGTTGGACATAAGTTAGTATTGTTTAAGGATATAAGTTTTTTGATATTATTGATGGGATGTTATAGTAATATAGTTTTCGAAAAAGGACAACCTGCAGGATGGGCGACAGCCCATCGCGTCAGACAAGGTTGTGGGAATCGAACCCACAACCGAAGTGCGACTGGCCTTTATCGCCTACCACTGGCCTACAGGAAGTCCATGTCTAGTAGAAACTTGTTTTATTATATTAAGCAGTATGATATATGAAGTATAAGACCATTTTAGGAACCATATATGATTAATCTCACTATAGAATGACTTATATTTAATAACTTTTGCTAACCTTTTGTTTGAGACCGATGGAATGACCTATCATTCTATCACATGATCTTCTAACACTTCACGAATAACAAATTCAACTTCATTTATTTAAGAGATGAAGTGGAAATTGTTCAAGGCACGAACAACAGTGAGATTGTACCAAAATAAAGTAAGTATTTATTCTAATTCAAATTCTTCAACTTTAGGGAAACGATCTTGAAAACCAAAAATGTTGTCCTAGTGCTCTTATATCTGATTAATCAGATGGTACCTTAGATCGTCACAAATTTATATATTTGTGATTGTTGGATTTTCCATAGCCATGTTCTCTACCACTCTCCATCAGAACATGATGGTTAGTTTTCTCTTCCATATCCATATTTTCACCTATGTGGAAACCCAGTGATTAGTTTATTTGGGTAACCGTTACGTTTCTTACATTTGTTTTTAAAGATTGGTTTCAGTATTCCTTTTTACGATGTGGGTTTCGATTAACGAAACTTTCGAATAGTAAACCATTTTTAACCCCGACGAATTTCGAGGGCGAAATTCATTTTAAGGGGGGTAGAATGTAACACCCCGAGATTTTATGAAAAATATTCTTTTTAATTTCATTAATGTCTTGTGTTGTATGCTACACCAAAAGGATCTTTCACAACACGTATCCTTGACTTTCCTTTCATTAAACGCAATCGCGACCTTCCTTGACAGCGTGTGTAGTACGCAATACCGAGTTTCACTAAACAACGATATGCTATTAAAATATTATTAAAACTAGCCGTTATGAATAGTTATAACCAATTTTTGAAATTTTGTAAATTTTATTTTTCAAAATGGACTTCATTTTTGGATTCGGAATATCGAAATTAGCTTGGGGTGAAATTTTGGTATTTTTCGGATAACTTTCATATTTTGATGAATAGTGGAAATTACTAAATTTTAATTAAAAACAATTTATTCAATCGAAATAATTAACAGTGATAAATTATTAATTTTAGTGGTTTTAAAGTATATTTAGAATATATTTTTACAATTTAATACAATGTTGGTCATTGGATATAATTTCACATTTAAACCAGTTATAAACAAGTGTCAATCTTTTGATAGTTATTATCTCTTAAAAAACGCCTTTTGATTTGACGACGGGAATTAATTTTAAAATTAATTAATGCAACTGATATGTTTTGAATTTAGTAAAATAGAAATCAATTTTGAGTTCATAATATCAAATATAGCTTAGGCCTAATTTTTGGTATTTTTCTGAAAAATTTCAATTTTTGATGAATAGTGAAACCACTAAGTGATAGTTAAAAAAAACTGAATTTTTCATAAAACTTAATTTTACAGCTTCTATGAGTGGAATTTCAAAAATCTGAGAGACACGGTTGATGTTAGTAAGTAAAATGTGGTTCAATGAGATGAAAATAATTTTTGGTGAATAGTAACTTTTTACTTTTATTTACCACGGTTAAAAGTAAATAGGGTAATTAAGGGTAAAATGATATTATTATTACCATAACACATGTCCTAATTCTATTGGACAAGTGTAATTCGACCAAAAACAAACTTAGGAATAAAATATGACCATTTAGGCCCACTTGGATTAGATTAGAACATTTATTATTAATTTATTTCAAGAAGGGTTAAAAGAGTTAAAATCAAAGTTTATTTACTAAAGAATTTTTAATACAGGGTTATACATAAGATAAATTCGATTTTAAATATTAATTAGAAAGTTCAAAGGATTTCCTATATAATGGTATTTTATTTATAATTTTTAGACATCAAATAATTTAATTTATTTATGACACAAAGATGATGCAGTAATTATCTTATTAATGAAATATTGACATAATTGATGTTATAAATACCAAAATAAATGTAATTTAAGACTTTTTATGATTTACTCTAATTTTCTAGGTTAATATGACATGTTATTATTGACTTAATTAACTTTTTTTGAACTTATGATTCTTTTGTAATTTTCACAAAAATCAATTACTAAATAGTGTCAAAATTTACATAAAATAGTTTTTAAAACAAATAATATATTATTAATTGTTATTTTATTCCTAAAAATCTATGGTTCGGCCAAATGACTTATATAAGGTTATATATATTAATAATAAACCACTTGGGGTTCGTTTGGCTTGATATAGTATGTTTATTAACCTTATAGTGTAAGAACACAAGAAGACACGATAAAAGTAAAATTATTTAACTTAATGATAAATCTAAATGATAAGGTTAAAATAGGAACCTAAACATGTATAAATTCTATTTTATGAGATTATTTCGACCCATACCCACCTTATCCTCGAAATAAATCAATTTGGAGCTATTTAAAACCGAACTTGACTTTATAATAAAATAATATTTTTAGTTCTTCCAAAGGTACCCCTCTCCTCCCTTATAAAAGGGCACCTCCTCCCTCTCTTCCTCACACAACTTTGAGCCTTAAAGCTCAGCCAAACCCTACCAAATTCTCTTCTCCACTTCCCTAGAAACATCCTAGAGGTTCTGGTCTTCCTCAATGACCAATTTTAGTGTCCTAAGAGGAGGTCTCAAAGAGGCGCTTCAAAGAAGAGGTAATTTCTGTTACCAATTCTTTCACCTTTATTTCTTCTTCCACTTCTTCTTCTAAGGTTGTTTAATTATGAAGTAATAACATAAGTATCAATAATATACTTATATGTTATTATAAGTATAAAACAACCCTATTTCACCATCTATCCATCATACGGAAAACCAAATCACCGCGCGTGCTTACGTACGGAATACCGTCTCCACGCCGTGGTGTAATCTGCTTTTCCACCAACACCTTACATGGATGGGTATTATGGTGTAAATAATAACTATATATAGTTATTATAACATAATCATTATTCTGATATATTGTATCATCCACTCCAATTCAATTCAATAATTATGGAAATGATATCATCGCTTGTGCGTACGTACGGACTACCGTCTCCACGACGTGATGAGATTCATTCTCCATGTTAACCATTTAAGAATGATTATAAAGTATATATAAGCAATAATAATGAACTATATGACATTATAAAGCTACTAGATTTATGTGTATATATATGTATGTCATCTACTTAATTCCATTCAACTCAATAAGGAAACGAAAACAGAGTTCATGCGTACGAACGGTCTACCGTCTCCATGAACGATGTATTTCTTTCCATTTACTGATCTATTATATATATATATATATATTCTGAATATATATTATATATAAATCATGTTTTATATTCTGTAATTAAGTAATCATTATCTAAGTAATCATATGAATAATTACAAGTTAAAACACAAACGAGAAATGAGATGATTTTACCCAAAACGCTACTTTAACATGAATTTACAAAAGAATGGGTAATATAAAGACATAAATGAACCATATATGATACAATAACAATGAATATTATTCTGTAATAAGTCAATGAAATTATTTAAATCATTATACAGGAGGTTCGGACACTTACGAAGCAAATCGGACCTAAGGTAAGGGAAATGTCACAATCTCATTTTTATCCGAGATTGTTTATACTTTGGTATTTACTGGGGTGTATTTTATCATCCAAATCCATGTTTCCTCAATATATAATATTATTTCCATCCACCTACAATTATTTAAATCCATTTTTACCCTTTGGTGAGTTTTTAGTAAAAGACATGAAAGGAATCTTTTGTCTTTTTTCGTACGAGGTACTTTTGACTTTTCCGACAAAAGTAAGAGAAGAATGTTTTTTTGAACTTATACGACATGAATGGATTTTTAAAACATTATTTCAAAGAAGATTACTTTACAAGTTTTCAAGTTTATTTTTAATCAACTTCTTTTAGTTTATAATTGTACGAAATTTTAAGAAAGGAAAAGTGTTTTTGAAGTAGAAAGGATATTTTCTTCAAGAATGAAGTTCAAGTGTTTTATCAAAATTATTTTCCATCTAAGATAATAATGGGTTCTGTTTTTATCCCTATTATTACATTGATTTGATTATGTTGTGATGGAAATATTTTTATTAATTACTTTATCGTAGATGAATTGTTTTATGATGTCATGATGTTCGAGATTCCCATTTTTATTACATGGGTTATGCAATGATGTTTGAGTTGTGATTTTGTGGCACACATAAGAATGGTATCATTATGAGATGGGTGGGACCTATATCTCCCTCCAATTCATTGGTTAATGATTTTATATCTCATGAGATAGACATGGTTGGAATGGTAGGTTATACCGGTTCAGTGAAACAGGACTGAAACGAGGGTGACTCGGTTCAGAAAGGGACTTTGTCCACTAAGATAGTCTTGGCAATGAGTCTTGACTAACAAGAAATTATTCTCTATGATTATGTGTGCATGCCACAAAGTTTAATTTTTTATGTTATGATTATTGTGATTACATTTCACTGCCATGAGTTTTCCAGGTCATGAAATTTTGATCTCTTTTATAGGTTAAGATTTCCAACAGTTATGTGCTTATGTATATGATGTGATTGATATTTCTTTTGTTTACCCTTACTGAGCATTTGAGCTCACCCTTTTATGTTTACTTTTCCCCAGGATATAAGGAAAGGTTTTAGGTATAAAAAAAGGAAGATCTTTATGGGAGATGTTGAAGATCTTTCACCAGGATTAGAAGATTATATTCCCAGTTTCCAAAGACACTAAACTATTACGATCCTTGTGTGTGTGTTTTTGTTATGTACCAAGTATTCCGCAAATGTAATGTAATGTCAATGTACGTCAAGCTTCGGGTCTCTACACTATCCATCACACAAACTTCTTAATTATATTGGACCTTTTGAAAAATGGTGAGACATGTATTATTTGGTTTCCTATGATTAGAATTATAGAACATTTTCCTATCTCTCTGAAAACAATATCTTATAGATTTCTCTAGGATTGTTTTTTTAATTCCATGGGAAATTGATTAAGATACTCTAAATGTAACAAACATTATCATATTGGAATATTTGGTCAGTATTAGAAAACATGAATTTCTATCGTTTGATCTTTTGATTATTCAAAAAATTAATAACAATTCTATCAAAAAAATTATAATTTTATCACCTTTCATAATTATGATATTTGTAGAATTTTTTATATTTATCATGTTTGATCACTAGTATTATGATTTTATGGAAAAAATTTCATTTATTAGTTATGATATAGTTAAGAAAATTATGTTGATGTTTACGGGAATGTCTATTATGTTTGCTAATAAATTTAGTAATGTTTCTATAGAACCAGAATCGTCAAAGAAGTCAGAAAAGAAGAAGAATATGAAAAGAATTGATGAAACCTCCATTATAAAGAATATAAGAAATAAAATAATAAAAATAAGGTAAATAATGATGTTTATAATTAATGGATGAGACAAAAAGATGATAAGAATCAAATACATACTAAAATTTTAGATGATCTTACTGAGGACATAGACATAAGAATTAATGGTGTCTAAAATGATGAAACATAACCAAAAAAATAAGAAGAAAAATAAAAGACTTCAATAAATATTTGGTGAAAAAATTGATTCAATATGTAGAAAAAAAATTAAAAAATATTGATTTTTCTACTGATAAAACAAAAAAAAGATGAAGGTTTCGTGGTTAAAGAAACATTTGTGTCTCATGATAATATTTAATCTGAAAAACATGAGGGAAGATAAAAATTAACTAGTTATTATTTAGTTACAAAAGTTATATATAAGCAAAAATTGACACCTACTTTGGTTGAAAAAGAATTCCCACATATTTAATGATGAAACAATTTTTCATAACAACTTTCTACCTTGGGAAAGATATCAATAAAGAAGCTAGTGATTTGGTAGAATTTCATTAGAAATAATTCTATGATAAGGATGTTGAGAATCATTTAGTAGAAAAATATTATACAACGAAAGATGAAAACTAAGGACAATAAATAAAATATGGTGAACATGAATACAAAGGATTGGAATATATCCTGAAAGTAGAAATTGAAGATGATATTAAAAAAGGAGAGGAACAAAAAAAACCAGAAAGTTATGTAAAATATACTCAATATAATAAATAATAAATGTCACCTCCATTAACATAATCCTTTACATAATTTCCCTCAAATGAATATGATAAAGATTCCAAAATGTCAGTAGAGGAATACTCAACTAAATATGAAGGTGAGCAGTCATCTTAAAGGTTTATAGATAACTAGTGTTTACGAACTAATGCTTCTAAAAATCCAAAAACCATTGATTAAGAAATTATAGAAATATAATATATCAACGATATTACCGAAAACGTTTACAATATTTAAAATCAATTGAAAACTCTTTATAAGTGAAAATGAAAATTTTAGATTATTGAAACAAGTCACCTAAAGATTCCTCACATTGATCCAATGTTATAAGTGCCAACATGAACAATTTCTCATTTAGCTATTGATTACATTATTCAATCATGGAAAACATCAGAAGGAATTATTACTTACATATGAATATTTAAAGTAATAATCCATTTGATTTGATACAGTTTTCCAAAATAATGGCTATCTAATAAAATTTTTACAGGATTTGAAAATCATTTTGAGTCTTATATAATAAAAATTTAAGAATTTTTCATTATAACTAAAAGGTATTTTAATTTAGTTAATAAGTTGTATCATTTAGTTCATTCTGACTATTGTTCTAACAATGATCATATTCAAGAGAGTAAGAAATTTATGGTATAATCAGCCAGGTAATGTATTCAATTCCCAAATGATATGGCTGAAGGGTTGCGACTTCATAAATTTTTGGAAGAATAGACTGATGAATGAATAGATGATATGGATGAAATCATGATTAATGTGTGAGTCATAATGAATGTGATAGAGATATTACAAGTTTTTTGGGATGATGATTCAATTCTCAAATATTAGAAAACGAATTCTTTATGATGATGTTTAGAATCTGATGGATGAAAATAAAATTCTAAAATATTCAATGAAGAATGATCCAATTAATTTTCTGAAGAAATTCCATTTTAAAAAAATATGATGAAATACGGATTTCTAAGAACACTTTTTTCAATATTTTTTTAATAGACTTTTTGAAAAATTTTACCTTATATGAATTACTTCTTTATCTAAATATAATTATTCAAAATTTTTTCTAACTCTACTGGTTAAAAATTCTTACACATTTTCTATAGATGACTACTTAATTCATCATATTATTTTCAAACCATTTTCTATTCTTTATCATTTTAGGAAATTCATAAGTAGTCCCCATATCTATATAAAAATCACCAAGGGGGGTATATTTTATAAGCGGTATTCCTTATAGTAAGGGGAGACATTCTACGAAGGGGGAATTTTTTCGTTGGTAGTGATAAAACTGTAAATTGATATTATTATATTCCTAATTTCCTCCATCAAATTTAGATTACTTATAAACTCATGGGGAGTAAACAATAAAGTTATATTTTTGAGTACAATGTTTTTAAAACTAGTGTAATATAATTTTTTATATATTTTTTTCAATTATGTTTTACTGTTTGTTCCTTCTAAAGAGGGGGAGATTCTAATGTCAGAATAATTTCTTATAAATTTTCCATTACATTTTTTTGGTGATTAAAAATATTTATTTATTATTGAATTACTGTATTTTTATTTCCAAATATTATTATCATTCATTTTTAGAAAACACAATACTTTTCATTAGATAGAATTAGTTTTGTGTTTTTTATGAATATAAAATAACATTCATTATTATGCTTATTGTAATGGGTATGGATATAATAAACAATATATACAATTTTATTAGATCAGATATATGATCTTTTAGTCATATATTTTTGATATATAATGTCTTTATAATTAGACTAATACTTGAACTGATAAAAATCAGGCACATACTTATAAAGATCTTCATAATGACATATGTATGAAATTTTGCTTGGCTGACTTATATTTAATTCTGAATACTGGAAACATATTAGTATAGTTATAAATTTAATTTACACTATAATGGTGTAAATCAATTTGAAATTGGAAAATCAGTTTCAAAATATTTGTTATAGTTCATGGTTTCTATGTTGCGATGAGAAAGTCATTGAAATATGACCTTTTTGAAAAATAAGAAGTTTTTTGGAATGTTTCCAATAATTACATGGTAATTTTATATATTTGATGTTTATTATTACATTTTTACTATAAATATTTATGTATTTAAGAATGTATGAATATTATTTTCTTAGTCATTTTTATTTCTTTGGAGAGAGTCATTCCTAAAGAAATGATTTCATGTTTCTCTTTAATAAGTGTTTTGCATTTATTTCTATATTTGATATGTGATTATGATCAAGGGATTGTTAGTATTCAATGATAAAGAATCCAATAATCATATTGATCAAGGGATTAAAGGGATAACATGATATAGATAACCAATCTGATCGAGGGATACTCGGGATAAGAAGATAGAGAAGCCGATAATCATATCAAGATATTTCCTTGTAGAGTTAGGATATATTTTCATGTAAGTATAAAACAATGGACACCATTCACCATGGTTTATTAATAACATTATCTTATGTATAAAAAGTTATATTATCTTGAAATAGAAAAGACATTATTATATTGTTACTATTGATTTACCTATTTATTATTATTAATTTATTTCTTTTTATCTAATATTTTTTAGTTTTATCAGAACAAAATGAAATATGATAAAAAATATCTGTTTTACTAATCAGTTGTAATATGAACCAATAAATACCATTTTAAACATTTTTATATTAAATATGATCTATTGACTCAGATTTAATCATATACATTATGAGTATGATTCTACTACTTTGATATATCAAATTCTATCATTATTAAAATACATTGATAATTAAAAAGATCCAAGTCTGAATATGACCATTTCACAAAAAGTGGTTTAGTGAATTTGTTTTATTTTAAATTTATTTAAACAATAGTTTTTTAAAAGTACAATTTACCTCAACCATATTTTTATTAATCAATATGGAATATATTCTTCTGATCCAAATATCATTATAATTCATATTTATATCCAACATGTTGAAAATAAAAATGATAAAAATTAAAAATTAAATTATTTTTAGTCCTTTAATAGGAAACATGAAACATATTTTTGTAGATATAATGACCTACTAGTTTTTGAAAAATGGATCAGTACCACTGAATTGATATATTCCATTACTCAATTTTTAGATTATGGGAATATCATTTTTGATTTTTATCATTTGGAATGTGAAGAATATCAGTGGTAGACTCTTATTAAAAATGAAATTGAACAAGAAGAAGTTGACCATATGGAATAGGAAGTGTTTAAGAGGATATATTTTATTATTTACAACCCAAGACTAATTTGATCAATCATATTGAAGGAATACCTTGATCTTAAGTAAAATAATGTTGATTATATTGGTACATAGTAAGATAATTTGATAATATTTTCCAGAAACTCTTATAGTTTAATCATCACCCCCAAAAAATTGATTGTTTCATTGGTTTCATGAAACCATGTCTTAGAAAATCCTTAGATATAAGAGAATTTTTGTAACTATGAATTATTTTTTTGATCTTTACTAATAGTTGAAATTAAAATGAAATATTCTGACAATTTTCTATGTTTATTATTTGAAAAGTAATATTGAGTCTCATGAAAACTAAAATGGTGAAAATAAAATTCAGTAATCTGTATTCAATAAATTTGGGAACTTTCATAAGGTGAATCTATTTAATTTTACTAAGGCATGAATAAAATGTGTAATGGAATGTAATATTTCTATGAATGTTGAAATTAAATTAATCGGATAAGTAATGCATCATAGAAGAAGAGGATTCCAATAAATTCCCACCCATTTTCTAGTGTCTCGGGTTCATGGTGTTTTTAGATTATGTGAATCAATTCCCAAATCCAATAGATAATCTAGATAATAAAACCTAAAAACCTCTAAATAAAAATGAAAAATAGAATGCTTCTGAAATTATAATGGATAAAGTTGATCATGATAATTAGGGCAGACAATTCCTTTCAACATTATATTGGAATTTAATGTTTTATTTTTCATTAATTAGCTTAATAATTTCGTTTGGTTAATTCTATATTTAAATTTGTGTGACTATCTCCTGGTACAAAAATTTTGTAATAAATAAACCACATTTGATATTCAATTTGTACAATGTTGATCCCGAGATTCCCATGTGTGTTTTTAATAAGATAGGATCTCTGATTAGAAAAAAGTGTCAATTATATTTAGGATGTGTATATTTCTCTTTGTAATATTGACATAAGATTTATGGATTACATCATTAGTTTATCATATGTTCAATGTTACTGACACCACTTTTGAGGATTCATGTTATAGGGGTTTATCATGATTAGGGATATTGGGAGAGAAATTTATGGAAATATAAATTTATTGTTTGGATTTTATTTTATTGTAAATGTTATTTAGGGAATAATGGTGAATATATTTTTTTGAAAAAGGATTAAAGTTACTATAATAATTAATGATTACATTATCTATGATGTCAAATAAATCATATTTTGTAGTGGATCACCTGAACAATTCCACACACATAATCACAATTAGAGAATATTTATCCTTATATTATCATTCTAGAATATATATTACGGAAGTAGGATGTTTATGTGGATTAACACAATCAATTTTATCTAATATGTATCTAATATGTACCTCAATGTATTGGAATTGAATTTAGAAATATCCGGAAATTAAGTAGAGTTTCAACACTATGAGAACAATTAAAACCCTATAGTATATGGTATGATTTTGTTATGTTGATTTAAATGGTGGATGGGATCACACCTTCACTTATTAGAGTTTCATTATTATAATATATTTCGCTTGAGAATTTAAATGGATCCTTATAAAGACCTTTATAATTTCTGGAATAAATTTATAGAAACAATTCAATTGGGACCTGAGAAAACTGATGAGATAGAGGTGATCATTAGAGACATTCCCCAATATTTACATACAAAAGAAATATTATTGAGATTTTATGATGATAATATTCAATTTTGTCTAAAATTTTAAGTTAGTGAGACAGCCATTCATGGAATTTCTCTTTTTAATAAATAATAGAATACTAATCCCCATATATATTGGTCCCAATAAAATATTTGATCATATTATGAAAATAGATTATTATATGGCACATAAACTAATCATCTATTAGGTTCATGATGTATTCCATTTATCACTTCTGATAATGTACCTATTTGATTTTTCAAACATACTAAATTCAGTTGTCATACTACAGGTTCACTATATTAATTAAGAGGAATGAATGGTACAGATTATTGATTGAATAGATAAAATTAAAAATTAAAATAAGACTCTCCTAGTCAAAGAATTTTGGTGAAACCAACAACTTATGAAATCTATGTGAGAACCTAAGTTCTTAATGAATTAGATGGTCACCCAGTTACTGGTACCACTGTGGTTAATTTAAATTTATAAATTCAATATAAAGATATAGAACTTGAAACCCTGTGATTTTGGAAAACAAATTTTTTCAAAAAAAATATTCATATTGATTTTTTATATATATTCAATATCAATTTTATGTTTCACTGTACACAACATTCTTCTTATATTCTGTTACATGCAACTATGAGTTTATAAAAAACACATCATTCTATTGAAATATTATTATTTAATATGATTGTTATAATCTAGAAATTAGAATGATTCATATGAATAACAATAAATAAATTATTAAAACATGGTATACACTTGTATAGATAATTAATTTTTTATGTCCAATTAATTATAAATGAAAATAAAACACTTTTGATAATAGAGTAAATATTATTCTAAAAATTATTTTTTAGATGAAAAAGTGTCTTTTATATAAATAAATTATACAAATTCACATTGGTGATTTATAATATTTAAATTCATGTTCAATATTTTGAATATAATTTTTAAAATTAATCATCTGTGTTTTCAATATAAGAGTTAAAAATAAAACAAATTTTAATCTCTAAAGATTTATTTTCCAAAAAAATAGTTTTATTTTTTTATAGAGAAATTATCATAAAAATAATTATTTAAACATATAAAGGATTTATTTTAAAATATAATCTTCATTAACGAAATTTGAATACCAATATTATCTTAGGGGGAATTTTTGGTATTTTCCTGTAATATACCAGTTTTTTGAATAGTGGAAGATGATTAATTCTAACTAATAAAATATTTGTTTAATTTATTTATAAAGATAAAATATATTTTAAAATATATTTTAATCCTAAATAATTTCAATATACATATATGTATCAAAAAAAATCATTGGAATCACTCTTACTTTTAAATTGGATATAAAAACATTATAACAATTCGATCATTTTACCTTGTAAAACTCACTTTGTCGCCACGACTGTTGGTCTAATTTTAAATTAATTGATGAGAATTTTTAGAAATGAATTAAAATAAATGGATTACATAATATTAATCATAATAATTTGTAATTTATAATAAATTATATATAATTTCTTACTTAAATAAACGGTAAAATTGTTAAAATAATTTACTACTTTTAATGTAAAAATCATATTTTCCTAGGTCTTAAACTATAAGGAAAAGGGTCAATAATTACCAAAATACTTGTCTAAACACAAATTATTTGCCATATTATGACCATTTATCTTATTTTAATAATTATTAAACCTTTTTTAATTTTTTATTATTGTCGACCTCACCTGTTTTGATAATCCCAATTTTGTGTTCATATATTATGCTATTCTCAATTACTGATGATTTACATTTTAATTCTTTAAAATTAGTGATCAAGTTTATAATAATGTTTAAATAATCTCGGATTTATGTTAATCTCGATTATCCTTCTTTATACAAGCTTTGAAATAATTCTAAGTCAATTAGATGTGGTTTGCACGATAGCCAGAGCTACCGATAGCCAGAGCTACCGATAGCCAGAGCTACCGATAGCTAGAGCTACCGCTGCACAAAGAGCTGCCGATGCACAAAGAGCTACCGATGCACAAAGAGCTCCCGATGCACAAAGAGCTGCCGATTCACAGAGAGCTACCGATAAGAGCTACCGATAAGAGCCACCGATAAGAGTTTGAAGATCTACCGATGGAAGATCCCTACACAAAGTCAACCGTACATGTCTACAAACAAACGGCTACCTATAATGAACTGCGGAGTCAAATCCCATATCCTCGACCCTATTTGTTTATTATACTAATGGTTACATTTGTTACTTTTGATGCATTTAATGTTATTAAATGATTTGTGTTGCCATTTCAGGAAACCGTACCAAGTATGATCAAAAAGCATAATCATTCCTCCTCAGAAAAACAAAAAAAGGAGTGGCATAAAAAGGACATCGGGTATGTATCAAAGAGAGAGAGAGAAACTAGACCAAGAGGAGATCAAGCACACAGAACATACTGACGATCAAGCTCAAAACGTGCCAAAAACAACTGGAGAACTCACACTCACGAGACTACTACTACCAGCCTCCAGAACAAAGAGCATACATCGAGAAATCTATGCTAAAGAAGAACCACACAAAACTCATCATTCTTTGAGCCGATAAGCAAGCTGAACCTAGAAGTCAAGGAAGCAGATGGTACTCTGTTTTCCAGAAAAAAACCAGAAGAAGACTCAGAACGAATTCTAATCAACAAAAGGAGTCAAGAGTTTCACGAAGATTACTAGAGCTATTTCTAATCTCTAATTCTTTATCTCTGTGATTTACTTTTCACATTACGAGCAGTGTGTGTTATCTGTTGTATTTTACACACACACTATCTCCTGAACCTTAACTAGAGGATTTGAAGATCCTCACTCACTATCTTTTCATTCTTTTTCCCACTGTGAATAGTGGTAGAGGTTGTGTGTGGCCTGGACAGCTGGTTGTTGTTGTTTTGTTTCCCATGGATAACAGTGGTAGAGGTCTTGGACCTGGACAGTTGCAAACTGTTGAACCCCGATCCAGGGTTTGGATCATCCTTATATAAACTTTTGAGAGGACTAAGTCTCGACTTGAGACTGAACCTCTTGGTTAAATCCTCTGTGTTTTTAGTTAAAGTTTATATCCATACAATACATATTTATTTCATATTCCGCTGCTATTACTTTGAAATATAATTTATTTTCAAGGCTACTTTGATAGTTAAACTCGCAAGTGTTTATATTTCTTGTAAACCAGTAAGTTAGTTTCAAAAGTTAAATTAATCATAAGATTAAGTTAACTGAGAACTAATCAATATTTGAGAAACTAATTGAACATTTATAATCTGTATAAATTCACTACAGTTTAATCTGTTTTTGAAATTGGGGGATTTTAATAGAACTTGTTTTTAGCAGAAATTTTAATTAGAACTCAATTCACCCCCCTCTTGAGTGTCCACTCCGAACAACATTTGGTATCAGAGGGTTTATTAATACCTTCTAAATTACTCTATTTTCAACTGTGATTTTAGTTGTATTTTAATGTTCTTAAAATTTTTTTTATTTCTAAATTTTTATCTCTTTAAATTTTGTTTATAATGGATAATAGACTTGAGGGTGCTGCTACTAACCGGCCACCTTTCTTTAATGGAAATAACTATGCTCAGTGGAAACTTAAAATGAAAATTCATCTAGAAAGCATGAGTTTTGATATTTGGACTGCTATTGAATCTGAATATAATGTTCCCACTACTGATAGATCTACTTGGGATGAACCTACAAAGACTGCTTACAATAATAATTGTAAAGCTATGAATGCTCTGTACTGTGCTCTAGGAGATGAAGAATTTAATAAAATTTATGTATGTAAAACTGCTTTTGAAATTTGGGATACCTTGGCTGTTTCTCACGAAGGAACAACTAATGTTAAAGAAATGAGATTAAACACTTATACTATTAAATATGATAATTTAAAAATGAAGCCTGATGAACCTATTTCTGACATCTATCTCAGGTTCAGTGAGATATTAAACACAATGAGCTCACTCGAAAAGATTGTTCCTGCAAAAGAACAAATTATGAGAATACTGATATGTTTGCCAGATAGATGGAGAGGTACATCCGTTTCAATTAGAGAATCCTGTGACATTGGAACACTGCCTGTCAAGGAGTTAATTGGTAAGCTGATGATGTATTAAGAAGAGCTTAAATTAAATAAAGAAGAAGATGAGGAACCCAAAAGAAAATCTATAGAGTTTAAAACTACTGCCTTTAAGAGTAAAGACAAGGATAAACTACAAATGGAGACTGAGAGTTCAATGAGTGAAAATTCAGAATCTGACAGTGATGCCGAGATGGCTCAAATATCCAGGAGATTCAAGAAGTTTTATAGGAAAAAGAAGTTCTTTAGGAAAACGAATTACAAAGGAAAGTATGATCAACAAGGAAAATGGAAAATGGATTGGAAGAAGGCTGACAGGACTGATGAAGTTGTCTGCTATGAATGCAACCGAAAAGGACATATCAAAGAAGACTGTCCAAAGTTAAAATTCAAAAAGAAATATGATTACAAAGACAAGAAGTACAAGAAAGCCATGAAGGCTACCTGGAGTGCTTCAGAAGACAACGCTAGTGAAGCAGAATCTTTAGACTCTGAAAGGAATCGAGCCAACATGTGTTTCATGACAAATACTTCTGAGGTAACATCTGACACTCCTGTTTTAAATTCATATTATTCTGGAGATGATTCTGATTCAGAAAACATGTCAAAATCTAAACTATTTGAGTATTGTGATATGTTGGAAGAAACCTGTAATGAGCTTAAAGACAAATACAAAGGTTTAAAGAAACAGTATGATTTAAGTGTTAAGCATAAATCTGATCATGATATAGAAAAGGAAAAAAAAGGCTCAAATACTAAAGGAAAATACAGAACTGAAACTGTCAAATGAGAAACTTAGAAAGGACTTAGAAAAATTAACAAATGTAAAGATACTTTAACTCAAATTCTAGGAAAGCAAGTTGCACCTAGATATGCTACTGGTCTGGGATACCAACCTGGACAAAGACAGTTCACTAGAACCAGATTTATTCCTAAGTCTGAAAAAATTTCTGCTAGTTCCAGTTTTAAAAATTCATATGCTTGAACAGGTTGTTCACATGGTTATAGACCAAATAAAGTTTATCTTTCAAATTCTGTTGTTTCTATTAATTGTATGGGACCCATAAAACAAATTTGGGTACCTAAGTCCCTGATTGCTAACCTATCTGGACCCAAGAAAATCTGGGTACCAAAGTCATTTCCTGTTTAAATCTGTTTTATAGGAGACCTGCTTGAAGAGCTGTCACAAGAAGATATGGAATTTAGACAGTGGGTGCTCAAGACACATGACTGGAGATTATTCTTGTTTCAAGAGCTTAATAAAGGTTGATGGAGGTCATGTCACCTTTGGTGACAACTCTAAAGGAAGAATCATCGGCCTAGGCCAGATTGGTAACACTGACTCAGTATTAATTTCTAATGTTCTATTCGTTGATGGACTTAAATATAACTTGCTTATTATATCTCAATTATGTGACGATGGTTTCAATGTAAAGTTTGAAAATGACTCGTGTGATGTTTTTAACTCCAAAAACTCTTTAGTATTTTCTTCTCTAAGGAATGAAAATGTTTATGCTGTTGATTGAAATTCTTTATCCAAACAAAATATTTCTTGTTTGAATGATTTTCATAAAGAATCTTGGATATGGCACAGAAGATTAGGACACTACAACATTCACTCACTTAGAAAACTGGCTAGGAAAAACTTAGTTTGAGACTTACCTAAATTCGAATTCCCAAATGACAAAGTGTGTAATCCCTGTCAAAAGGGAAAACAACACAAAGTTTCTTTTAAGTTAAAGGAAGAAGTCTCAACTTCTCAACCACTTGAGTTGGTTCACATGGATTTTTTTGGACCATCAAGAGTTTCTAGTTTAAATGGGAAGCATTATGTCTATATCCTTGTAGATGACTTTTCTTGATATACTTGGGTATACTTTCTAGCTCACAAAAGTGAAGCTTGTCCTTACTTTATTAAATATTCCAAGTCTGTAGAGAACCTTAGTGGACTTAAGATTAAAACCCTAAGAATTGATCATGGTCGTGAGGTTGAAAATCATGAGTTTGAATCTTATTTCTCTCACAATGGCTATAGTCACAATTTTTCTGCCCCTAGGACACCCCAACAAAATGGTGTAGTAGAAAGGAGAAACCGAACCCTTCAAGAAATAGCTAGAACCATGCTCAATGAATATGAACTGCCTATTTACTTTTGGGCTGAATCCGTTAATACAGCTTGTTATGTTATCAATAGAGTCTTGATCAGACCTATTCTTAAGAAAACCCCTTATGAGTTCTGGAACAATAGAAATCCTAAGGTTAATTACTTCAGAGTTTTTGGTTGCAAAGTCTTTATACTTAATACTAAAGATAATCTGGATAAGTTTGCTCCCAAAAGCGATGAAGGAATTTTTCTAGGTTACTCTATTTCAAGTAAAGCTTATAGAGTTTTCAATAAGAGAAACAAATGTGTGGAAGAATCTGTTCACATCAAATTCGATGAAACAGATCTACATGAGCCTAAAACCTATCTTGAGAATCATGAAGAAGATTTGTCTATTTTGGACCTTAATGATAAATCTAAAGAACCTGTTATAAAAACATCCAGTTCTGGACTTTCTCCAGAATCTGATTCTGTTGAACCCGAACCTACAGATGAACCTGAAGTTTCTAGTACAACCTTTACCAAATCGACTAAGATTCTAAAGAATCATCCTTTAGATGTTGTTGTTGGTAATCTTGATAGAGTAACACAAACTATAGCTTCTCTAAGGAACCAGGTTGAACATCAAGCTTTTATGTCACAGCTAGAACCCAAAAATATCAATGATGCTATCAATGATGAATTCTGGGTAATAGCCATGCAAGAAGAGTTGAATAAATTTGAAAGAAACAAAGTCTACGAATTAGTTGACAGACCCAAGGACACCATGACTATAGGCACAAAATGGGTTTTTAGAAATAAAGTTGATGAATCAGGAAACATAGTTAGAAACAATGCTAGACTAGTTGCTCAGGGATATAGTCAAGAAGAGGGTATAGACTATGGAGAAACTTTTTCACATGTAGCTCGACTGGAAGCTGTTAGGATCTTACTTGCATATGCATCACATCTGAATTTCAAGTTATATCAAATGGATGTCAAAAGTGCATTTCTAAATGGTTTTATAATTGAAGATGTTTTTGTGGAACAACCACCTGGATTTACAAACCCTCATTTTCCAAATCAAGTTTTTAAACTCTCTAAAGCTTTATATGGTTTAAAACAAGCTCCAAGAGCTTGGTATGATAGACTCAGCAATTTTCTTATTTCAAAAGGTTGTACTAAAGGGATTGCTGATCCAACTCTTTTTATTAAAAGAATTTCTAAAGATTTTTTAGTTGTACAAATCTATGTTGATGATATTATATTTGGATCTTCTAAACACTCTTTATGTACTGATTTTTCAAAAAGTATGCAAAATGAATTTGAAATGAGCTTAATGGGAGATCTTATGTATTTTCTTTTTTTTCAAATTTTTCAAACTAGAGATGGAATTATTTTAAATCAATGTAAATATACAAAAGATCTTTTAAAACGTTTTGGATTGGATAGCATTAAGGAAAATGATACACCTATGAGCACTACCTGTAAGTTGGATATATATGAAGCTGGGAAACCAGTGGATCAAACCAATTATAGAGGTATGATTGGGATCTTGCTTTATCTTACTGATAGTCGACCAGACATTATGTTCAGTGTATGTATGTGCGCTAGATTTCAAGCTAATCCTAAAGAATCTCACTTACTGGATGTTAAAAGGATTTTTAAATATCTTAAGCATACTGTACATTTAGGTTTCTTTTATCCAAAAGGACAATCATTTGACCTAACTAGCTATTCAGATGCTGACTTTTCTGGATGTAAGTTAGAAAGGAAGATCACATCTGGAACATGTCATTTACTTGGGAAATCCCTAGTGTCATGGTGTTGTAAGAAACAGAACTCAGTTGCATTGTCTACTGCCGAAGCAGAGTATATAGCTGCTGGTAGTTGCTATGCACAAATTCTGTGGATGAAACACACTTTATTGGACTGTGGATTTGAGTTTAAACATGTTTCAATTAACTGTGACAACACTAGTGCAATAAACATATCTAAGAACCCTGTATCTCACTCTAGAACCAAACACATAGATGTAAGACATCATTTTCTAAGAGATCATTATCAAAAAGGTGACATTACTCTTGAATTTATTGGCACTGAACATCAATTGGCCGATATTTTCACTAAACCTTTAAGTTCAGATAGGTTAAGATACATTAGGCACGAGCTGGGGATGATCAATTCTCACCAATGTTGAAATTCTCACCGATGATAAATTCTCACCGATGATCAATTCTCACCGATGTTGAAATTCTCACCGATGATCAGTTCTCACCGATGTTGAAATTCTCATGGATGATCAATTCTCACCGATGTTGAAATTCTCACCGATGATCAGTTCTCACCGATGTTGAAATTCTCATGGATGATCAATTCTCACCGATGTTGAAATTCTCACCGATGATCAATTCTCACCGATGTTGAAATTCTCACCGATGATCAATTCTCACCGATGTTGAAATTCTCACCGATGATCAATTCTCACCGATGTTGAAATTCTCACTGATGATCAATTCTCACCGATGTTGAAATTCTCACCGATGATCAATTCTCACCGATGTTTAAATTCTCACCGATGATCAATTCTCACCGATGTTGAAATTCTCACCGATGATCAATTCTCACTGATGCAATGTTTTAAAACTTCTGTCTGCCACCAAGAATCTGAATCATTTTATTTTGTTATATTACTTTATTCATTTATTTATGATTCCTACATGATAAAACTAAGCCTAAACTGCTTCTCACTCCACCGGACCCAAAACCCTTCACCTTTGAATCCTAGCTCCATAATCGAATGAGAACCCTAAATCCGCGATGGCAAAAACCAAGATTCCTGCCAGAAGAGATGACAGTGTAGAGCCTAAAACAAAGAAGCAGAAAGTGCAGCAAGAAGCTCGTGGAGGTAATGTCAGAACTAGGTCGGGAAAGCGACCAGAAAACCCTCATTTGCAGAATAGAAATATTGTGATTAAAAAGGAGCTATGCGTAGATTGGCTGCTACCAAGCAAGTCGTTGGTGCTTTCAATTCTGGAAGATCAGAGATGGGTAGATTGTTTTTGAAATAACAATAGTCCCTACTACCCGAAGTTAGTGAAACAGTTCTACGAATTCGTAAGCTTCGAGAAGTCTGAAAATGAGGATCGGGTATGTTCTTTTTTAAATGGAAAAGAAATGTCTTTTTCTTCAGTAGAGTGGGCAGAATGTTTAAAAGTCCCACATGAAGGTGTATACGGGTATGTCTCAAGAGCAATTCCACCTACCAGTAACATCTTTGACTATGAGACCGCTTTAAAAGAGCAAACGGTTAATGGAAGTCAAAGGCAAGTGGTTGCTACTGAATTGGATGGAGAGAACAGACTGGTTTTCAAATTTGTTCAACATGTTTTGATACCGAGGAGAGGAGATTTTTCTAATCTGAGATATCAAGATATTTATCTTCTACATCTGTTAAGACATGGTGTGAAAGTTAATCTGTGCAGACTGCTGTTGAGTCAAATGAAAGACATGATTAGGCCAAAATCAAAGACTAATGCTTTATTCTTTTCCAAAATGATCTCTGTGATGATAAAAGTGAAAGGGATAGCTGAGTCTCAGGATGAGACAGTTGTAGTTAAAAATAACTTCTGTATCACTACTACTGTTTGTAAGTACATGAAAATCAATTGGAACCCGTGGAAAGGAGAATGGGTCAGTGATGACCAGAAGGTGTATGATAAATTTAATCCTGTGGATTATCCTTCAAGGCCAAAGGATAAAAGAGATCCAGGTTTAGGATCTGATGAAGAGGAACCCGAGTACAGTGATGAGTCAGAAGAAGAAGAAGAAGAAGAAGAAGAAGAGGAAGAAACTCCTATGGATATTGGAGGAGATCCAGAATTGCCCCCAAGTCCTGTTACTGAGTGTGTATACTCAAGAAAAGGAAAAGTAGAGGAAGTGTTATCTATTCATGAGGAAGACCAGCCAGTTCCTCAGCAAGAAGGAGAAAAAGAGAATGTATCTGAATCATCTGATTCTGCTAGGTTGACTCTGAGTCCATTGATTAAAAACTCAGTTGTGCCTACTGATGAAGTAGAAAAATATAGAGATGAAGTTGTACCTGTTTCATAAAATCTCTTTACTGCTGCTGAGATGGAAGTTGTTGTGGAAGATTCTGATGAAGAAAGACCAGCAGAGAATGTAGTTGTTGTACATAAGAATGCACCCATTGAGGGGGAGCATCATTCAAATCTTGGAAATGTTACAGTGGCTGTTGAGATTGAAGACTGGGTAGAAGACCCAGGTTTTATAGTCTGTGGATTGGATTATCCTGATTCGGATAATGAAGTATCCTTGAATTGACCAAAGATCAGCTATGACATCAATTCTGAGTTATTACCTGATGATGTGGTCCGAGTACATGATCTAGACGTGCTGAAAGAAAATCTCAAAGTCAGTTTTGTAGAAGAAGTAAAGACAATGGAATATTTTTTAGTTTCCTCCATTCAATCAGTCATGAATGATTCAGTAGTCAGCTTAGCTTCTACAAGGGTATCTACTACAGTTGCTCCTACTGATTTTGTTACAAAGTCTGATCTTGAATCCCTGAAGCATGAGCTGAAAGAATCCTTTAGTGCCTCAGTTACTGAGATGAAGCACTGTTTTCGTGAAGAAATGAATTTGTTAGAACAGTCTCTTGAGCTTTCTCTTGGTTTCAATCTGTCAAATTTTATGGGTGAGCTAATGGAAGCAGTGAAAGAGTGCCAGACCCAATCTTCTAGAATAGAAGCAGATCTTGAAGCCTTAAAGAAGTCTGTTACTGCTTTAGATTCTTACATGAGCTCAAAGTCTCAAGCTGCTAAGGATTTAGCCTATGTGAAAAGTGTTTTAAGCCAAATGGTCTCAGTATTTGAAGATTTCAAATCTTCTATAAAGGATCATGTTAAAAATCAGGACTCTCAACTGCAAACTCTGATTAGTGGTTTGACCAAAAGTTTCAAAGAAACTGTATCATTCTCAGTTGGTCCTCTAGCTTCAAAACCTGCATTTGATTTGAATCAATTACGAGCTATGATGAAGGAGGAGCTTGGTTTTATTTCAACCAGTGGCTCTATGGACTCATCAGATCTAAGCCGAGTAGTGCTCTCTACAAGAGATTCAGTCAGGTAAATAGTGACAATCGTCCACAACCATATGAAAGAGGCCTCTGCCTCTCAGGAGGAAATCAAGAACAAGGTGGATTATTATTTCCAAAGGATTTTTACCAAGCAACAACTCACCCATCATTTCAAGCTGGTGTTGGAAAACATGAAGTTACCCCCTGTAAATCAAGCCTTCTGAGAACAAGTGAGCAAGCTAAGATAGCTAACTCCTGCCTTAGAAAAATTTATGGAGAACAAAGATGATTTTATATCTGCAATGGAAAGAGGGGGAGGAATCATTATGGATTTCAGAAATCTGTTGCTGCCGTTTTTGCATGTTAATGCCAGACCAGTTATTGTCCCTCCTGCCTTGCCTGCATCTGCCTCTACTAAGTCTCCAGTCCAGATGACTCCTGCTCAGGCCATCCGAAGCCTCACACCTATGATCACTCAACAAAATTCCCAATACAGGCCAGACACTGTATCAGTGTCTCAGCCTCCTGTGATCATTTCTGGGATTCCAAAGCCCTCACTCACATCCTCACCACCTTCCTCCTCTTCTGATCCAAAAGGCAAATCTCTTGTTGAAGATCCGGATTGCTGAAGTGGCCAGGCTGTTTGATAGGAATTTTTTCTTTCTTTCTTCTTTTCTATTCTATTTATGTATGTTTTGTCTGGTCTAATACACAAGCTTTTCTTTACACTATCTCTGTTTCTCAGTTTTCTCTGTATGCTTTCCCACTTTTTGATTATCACAAAGGGGGAGAAAATTATAAACGGGGCGAAAATATAAAGAGAGGGGGGGGGGGAAATATCAAAGGGGATAAATTTTGAGCCTTTGCTACTATTCTTACATTTCCTTCTTTGGTACCAATTCTTTCACAGCTTATCTCTGATACTATTGTATTTAATACTTCCTATGATAATTTTTGATCTATTTCATTCTATTACTATTTCCTCTATTTCCTCTGATTGCTTTCTTTGAGAAATTAGAATATAATCGTTATATTCTCTTATACTATATTCTCACTATTTTTTTGGTCATATCATAAGTTGTGATTATCAAAAAGAGGGAAATTGTTGACCTCACCTGTTTTGATAATCCCAATTATGTGTTCATATATTATGCTATTCTCAATTATTGATGATTTACATTTTAATTCTTTCAAATCAGTGATCAAGTTAATAATAATGTTTAAATAAACTCTGATTTATGTTAATCTCGATTATCCTTGTTTATACAAGCTTTGAAACAATTCTATGTCAATTAGATGTGGTTTGCACGATAGCCAAAGCTACCGATAGCCAGAGCTACCGATAGCCAGAGCTACCGATGCACAAAGAGCTACCGATGCATAGAGAGCTACCGATAAGAGCTACCGATAAGAGCCACCGATAAGAGTTTGAAGAGCTACCGATGGAAGATCCCTACACCAAGTCAACCGTACACGTCTACAAACAAACGGCTACCTATAATGAACTGCGGAGTAAAATCCTATATCCTCGACCCTATTTGTTTATTATACTAACGGTAACATTTGTTACTTTTGATGCATTTAATGTTATTAAATGATTTTTTGTTGCCATTTCAGGAAACTGTACCAAGTACGATCAAAAATCATAATCATTCCTCCTCAGAAAAACAAAAAAGGAGTGGCATAAAAAGGACATTGGGTATGTATCAAAAAGAGAGAGAGACACTAGACCAAGAGGAGATCAAGCACACAGAACATACTGACGATCATGCTCAAAACGTGCCAAAAACAACTGGAGAACTCGCACTCACGAGACTACTACTACCAGCCTCCAGAACATAGAGCATAAATCAAGCAATCTATGCTAAAGAAGAACCACACAAAACTCATCATTCTTTGAGCCGATAAGCAAGCTGAACCTAGAAGTCAAGGAAGCAGATGGTATTCTGTTTTCCAGAAAAAAACCAGAAGAAGACTCAGAAAGAATTCTAATCAACAAAAGGAGTCAAGAGCTACATGAAGATCACTAGAGCCATTTCTAATCTCTAAATCTTTATCTCTGTGATTTACTTTTCACATTACGTGTATTGTGTGTTATCTGTTGTATTTTACACACACATTGTCTCCTGAACCTTAACTAGAGGATTTGAAAATCCTCACTCACTATCTTTTCATTCTTTTTCCCACTGTGAATAGTGGTAGAGGTTGTGTGTGACCTGGACAGCTGGTTGCTATTGTTTTGTTTCCCACGGATAATAGTGGTAGAGGTCTTGGACCTGGACAGTTGCAAACTGTTGAACCCCGATCCAGGGTGTGGATCATCCTTATATAAACTTTTGAGAGGACTAAGTCTCGACTTGAGACTGAACCTCTTGGTTAACTCCTCTGTGTTTTTAGTTAAAGTTTATATCCATACAATACATATTTATTTCATATTCCACTGCTATTACTTTGAAATATAATTTATTTTCAAGGCTACTTTGATAGTTAAACTCGCAAGTGTTTATATTTATTGTAAACCAGTAAGTTAGTTTAAAAAGTTAAATTAATCATAAGATTAACTTAACTGAGAACTAATCAATCTTTGAGAAACTAATTGAACCTTTATAATCTGTATAAATTCACTACAGTTTAATCTGTTTTTGAAATTGGGGGATTTTAATAGAACTTGTTTTTAGCAGAAATTTTAATTGGAACTCAATTAACCCCCCTCTTGAGTGTCCACTCCGACCAACAATTATATAAACACGGTTATGATTAAACGTTTTCAAAAAAAATTAAGTGTGTAAATCACACCACTTTTCAATGGCCTCCCCATATCCAATCTAATTAAAACCATAAAACCCTTTTGTATTGTATAATACTTACCCAAATCACTTAAAAATCATTCTTCGCATCTTATAATCACTATTTTTGCATGAAATGAAGCATGATAAGGCCTTTGGTTCAATCTGATGGAGGATACCTGAAAAAGAGGCAGTGTTCATCAATGAGCCATTTTATTTTATTTACTCATCCACCTCGTTTAATTTTTTTCATAATTATTTTCTTTAATTTCCATAGTAACATCAAAAAAAATTATTTTTTTATTTTATGTTAACATCCTTCAACCATATGTGCTTCCATAAAATTGGCCATGAAGTCATCAATCGTTTGTACGACAGACTACCGCCTTGATAATCAATGTAATTAGATTATCCTATAACACCTATCATGTATTGGCATAAACTTTAATTTTATTTCATATTATATATATGTGTGACACCTAGGGTTATATTTATATTCTACAAATAATATGTTACGCATAACATAATTCTCTACATTTTTTGGTCTTCCAATAATGGAGCTCGGGTATACAGTGGACCGCCGGCTCAAGAAGCGATGTGACTCATTCACCCATTATATAGAATATATTAATTGTGGGTTAAATGATAATATTTAATTAATAGGACATATAAATTTTCTTTCATGATAATTTAAATCAAATATGTTTTAACATTCAATCCAATAAGAAAAGGTGAACAACCTTCATGCAAATATACGAAAAACCATCCCTATGAATGGTGTATTTCTTTTTCTATCTCTAAATAATAGGTATTATAAAAAATTAATATATATAGAATAAATAAATATATATAATAGATATATTTATTTTTTTACTTTTTCAATACTATTAAACCATGTTCAATAAGTGGGTCGACAAATTTCATGTGAAAATAATCAAAAAAACAATGTTATTATCCTGAAACATGACATTATCCCAGAATGTTTAACAAATGGGGAAATACTGGTAAAACTAAATCAATATATGTTTTTAAAAATATAAATATTGTTATTTATTGATTTATAATAAACATATATTTTCTTTATATGAGGTTTTAATATCTATAAATGATGATGAGACTTTTGATAATGGATTTTTGCATCACTTATTTACTATTATGTGAAAAATACCATATTCCCCACCATATTTATTATATATGGTGAATATAATTAGAATGATTGTATTATATTATTAATATCATTAAAATTTATGGGAAATTAAATATCTATTGGAAAATCCCTCGTTAATGGGTTTTACGGTTCAAAAGTAGCTAAAGTGAAAAAGAATGTTTTTCACAATTTTTCATCTTTGAGGCTAATGTCATGTTTTACATAAATTTTATTTCATAAGGTGTGTGTAAATAAAATTTTTCATGAATTATAGTAAATGTATTCCTCGTATTGATATTTTATGTTTAAATTTATTTTATTCCTTCACCCTCTTATGATTCAATTTTATCAAATTGATAAATATTTCATGTTACATTCTCATCTTTTATTGGTGTTGTTTATTTTTATGTATCCAATATTGAAATCTACCAATTTTCTAATAGTAATACTCTTGAATTTATTCACATACTTTTATTCATTATATCTTTAAGTATTTTCTATATTTTATAGTATTTTTTATTAAAAAATTATGAAATCATTGTCATCAATAAGGAGATATTTCCTTCATTGAGAAAAACATTATTTTATAAAAAACTATATTTTTGAAAAATATTTCAATTTTTTTACGCACATATGATATTTAATAACAAATTTTTACCTATTATTTTATTTTAAAAAAATGTTTTGAAACGAATGTTATAGTAATTTTCCAGGAAATCTCCATTTATATTTTACTAAAAATGTGAGACTGTTCTTCATATAAACATGTACAATCAAAAGGATGTATTTTTACATAATTGAAAATTATTTAATCAATGATTTATTTATATAAATTTAGATTAATTGTCACAAAAAATATTTCCAAAATGTTTTATGTTTTATAAAGTGTTTTTAAGCATAAATAATTTTTTCCTCATGATATATTTTAAATTTTTCATAATGATTACAATAAATGATTCCATGGTTTATTTAAATGAAATTGATTTTAAAATTTTTTATGTTTTAAAAATATGTTTTGGATGAAAATATATTTTCTTTAATAAATTTATAAGTTAATACATCAAAATTATCTTCCATATAAGATTCAATCCTTAATGTTACATGTTAATTACTGATGATATAATCTATAGATAAATTCTTACTCCTTATTTGAAGGGATTATAATGATTATTTTATGAGACCCATATCTCCTCTATGGGTAATTACATGATAAAAATATTATGAATCAATCTTTCCTTTCATGTGTAGTGCTATAATGAAATGACTAAATGGTTATGAAACCTATCAATATTCATCAACTATGATATGATGAAATATATATATAACACATTTCATTTAATGGGTTATGATATTTTTAAGGAGTTATGATATAATGACACACATGTTTTTTATTTTAAATATGTGATTTGTGTGACCTATATATCCCATTAATTTATTGGGTAAATAATTATATTTCATTATAAAAAATGGGAACCATGTCGATGGTATTGATCCACATTAATAATTAGGTGTATTCTGATGCTCATTGGGAAGCATGTGTATCTTGATCATCTTTATAAAATATGTGTGCCCTCATACAGTATGGGATACAAGTGTATCCAAGTCCACAATGGGAAAAAATTGTTAACTAATGATCAACTATTTTCTTGTCTTGTTAGTTAACCATAATGTAAGAAGTTTTTTTCTATATAAATTATAGTGGAAAAATTTAATGACATGAGGATATGAATTATGAGATGTTTATGATTTATTATCACATATATGGTCTATGTTTTTAGAAATAATATTATTTTATACCTTGTATGATCTTTATTATTTATGACTGGTTGGGTATGAATTTCATTTGTTATGATCATGATAAAAAAACTATGCCTAGATTAGCACTTTATATAAGCATACACAGATATGTATAATAAAAAAGTATATTAAATATATATAATCACCCATTATATAGTTTTTTTGAAAGGTTGTAATGAAATTCTTTTACGGGTTGTCTTCAATTTGGACTAAATTGGATGATCATTGTAGGATATTTATTAAAGATCTTTCCCTAGATTAGATGATTGTGTTATAACTTCCAAATGATTTAATGTTTTATTTCCCTTAGAAAACATTTTTTTAATAGAATTAATATTCATCTAAAATTGTAATATCTTTTTTGAAACATCATGGATATTTATTTAATGAAAAATATCTTCAAGTCCATAAAATGGGTATGTATACATTACTTTCACCCTGGTAAGCATACCATTGTCTATTCAAATTCTGATGCTACCATATACCTTCATTATAAATAGTAATATGGAATCTCATAGCTATATACTTGGTCAGATTAAACCCTTTTTCTCATAGTCCTCTAAATTAAACATTATCTCCCTCATCATGGCCAGATCCATAGGATAAGTCTATGCCAAAAAGATATCTTATTAGAAATATAATGGATGGTAAACATGGCATCTCAAAGGGAAACCAATCCAGATAAATCCTTTAGAAACATATCGAGTTTTCTTTTCACAACCCCTATTAGTTCACCTAATGAACCCTACTCAAGAATGTCAAGGAACAAAATGGACAACTAGAATGATATCAAACACATCCCTAAGGAAACTGGTATCAACCTCTTTTATTGTAGATCCCACTTGTAATACAAAAATATTTTTAAAAAAAATTTGTTTTTCTAAATTAATTTAATCATTTTAATATTTTTTTCATTTCACACATCGCTGAATTTAGTCAATATTATAAGAAATAATTAACTATGGATTGTGTTTTATGAAATTACAAGTCAATAATGAACTATTATAAACCCATAGAAAATATTTTGATTCAAAAAACACTATTTTGAATTCTATTTCACACAATAATGATTCCCTTTTGTTTCTGGTGTTACTTTCATGGTCGAGTTTTAACTAACTATAATATACTATTAATATAATTATTAATAAATATTTTTAGCTACCACAAAAAAGTATGATTGGAAGTTAAGAATAAGATTATATATACTGTGAAAATATGATCTCAAAATTTGTTTAAAATGAATCCATTATTTGTAAATTAGTTAACAGCTTAACAAAAAAAATTTTGAGAATGAAGAAACTCATTTTCAAAGAAAACTATTTTTTTGTAAACACACAATTTTATCTCAATAAATTAAAAAGCCTCTTTTTATTAATTTTTAAAATAATATATATAAGTATATATAATTCAATCAATATTTTTGAAACTCATCTAATAGATATTATATTTATATGCTAATAATAAATCCTATTTTATGTAAAAAATTATTTACTTTCCTAAGTGGTGATTTTAATGACTTTCAATGGGGACCCATTTTAAATATTAGTTTTGACACTTTGATAATTTTTATTTCAAAAAATAAATATAATTTTTTTAATCCAAATATCAATATATATTTTGGGTGATTTATTAATATTTTTATGAGATGTTTATTTTTTAGAATAATAGTGAAAAATGAAGAATTTTAGTTGAAAACTATTGTTTTGTGTAATTTACTTATAAAGATAAATTATATTTAATTTTGGTTATATATATTAATTTTATTAATTTTAAATAAATATATCCTATTTTGGTCAATGGAAAAAATTTAACATTGAAATTTCATATAAAAAAATTTGTAGGTATTTAACATTCTTTTTCAAAAAACACACCATCGTGAATCATCTACGGAATTATATTTAAATTAATTCATTTGACTTATGTGACTATAATTTAGAAAGATAGATTCTATAATATGAATCAGAATAATTTATCAATTCTAATAAGTTCATATTATTTTTTAACTAACAATATTTAGGAAACAAATTAATATTAATTAAAGTGATTGAGGGAAACATTCACTCAAGAAATGAATAATCCTTAAAAATAATGCCCAAATTGACCTTGAATCTTTCCCAAATTCTAATTTATGTTCATATATATACACTAAAATCCCTTTTATAGTTTTTACACCCTTATTGAATCCACCTGACATAGGATATTTGTTTGTGGAATTACCTTTTAAGAAATTAGCAGGATTGTGAATCCTCCTCCCCATGAAATTAACTCAAACCTCAATCATATTTACACCACTCATGCCCATTTTTTCAGGAAAAAATATATAAATAACCACCCAACATCCATAGCATAATACTATAAGATTTTCTTTGGGGATATATTTTTCCAAGGAATCCTTTTGGTGAAAACCAAAAGGGGTTACCCAAAGAAGAGGGAATATCCGTCCTCTAGCTGTTTTATTTTATTTAAAACTCCACCAACTAAAATATTCATATTACATGACTATATAATAACATATTTAACCCAAATATATGGATTTATATTTTTATTCTAAATTTTATACTTATACTTACCCACACACCCATCTAATGGGTAATGAACTTATTGTTATTTTGTAAGTGGAACTTCCGCCACAAAAAACAATGTTATTCGTTTTTTCCATTACCACCTCTCATGCTTGATAATTTTGACAGGAAGTTTATTTTAATATTTTATTTATTAAATTTATGATATATTTATTGTCTTCTAATTCTAATCAATCATATACATTCATGCTTTCCATTATTTGTAAACACAATAATTTGGTTTGTGGAATTGTGGACTACCACCTTCTCAAACCAAAGTGATTTATTCACACCCTATATTGAATGTTTTAGAGATTTATTTAGTGAAATTTTATGATATATATGAAATAATAATTCTAATTTTATGATATATATATATAATTTAATTTCATTATTTCTTCCAATATGAAAATAAATCATAAACATCATTCATGTGTATGCACGGTCTACCATCACCATGAATGGTGTATTAAATTTCATATTTCAATATTCCATATATTATTATAAATAAATATATATTTAATATATATCATATTTTTATCATTATTAAAATTTTATTAATATTTAAATCATGATCTAATAATTGGATCAAGAATAACAAGCCAAAACTCATATGGTAAACAAAACAAATAATACCTGAGATCTAACATTAACATGACGTTGTTAATATACGGTTAATATAAATTAATAAACTAATAATTAAGGGTATTAGATATAAAAATATTGTTATTAGTTAGATTTATAATAAACATATATTTAATATACTAGTTATTATAATGTCTCTCAATTATGTCATGATTTACAATAATGGAATTACATCTCACCTTTTCTTTCTGTGAGATACATACCAAATTCACAACTCAATTATTTGGTGTTCTATATATACCATCCTAGGACATGATATATCACTAATTGTTTTATTTAATGATATTAAAATCTTAAATTAATCTTATTATTTCATTCATATCATGATTCTAATGTTATTAAAATTGTAAGGGATTTCTCATCTAACTTTAATTTCATTGATATTTATGACTTAATCACAACTAATTTATTATTATAGTGAATATAATTCAAATTAATGAGTTATATGATGATTATCATTAAATATATGTGTATCTAAATTTATTCATTTGATAATATTTAATTTATGTGGTTTTTGGTTCAAAAGATACCAAATCAAAAAATAATTGTGTATTACTGTTCATTCATTCAGACGCATGCAATCTTATGAACCTATATTTATTATGGTCGATATAATACCCTTTGATATGTTGTATCATTAATATACTTATTATAATGATATTTTATTCTTTATTTAATGCTATTATTTCTATATTATTATGATTCAATGTTACTAATGTGGTGGAAATTTATTTTACAATCTCATTGTTTAACAAGATTCTTTACGGTTATGCTTCCATTGATGAAATCATATCTTCTATATCTCAAGAACTCTAATTATAGTTTTTATAGTATGTTTATCCAATATTTAACCATGTATTAGTACCATTATTCCACTATTTGGTTCATAAGATAATAATAATGTTTTTTTGTAGAAACACTCATTGTATTTCTCTCTTCGGTCTGAAAAATGTTTTTAATTCCAAAACCTGTATTTTATAAAAAAATGTTTTCAAAATGATTATTAATGATTTTTAATATATTTATCTGGAAAAAAATGACTTTAATGATGTTTTTAATGTTTTATTCATCATGATTTTTTTAAAATCATCATTTAATTGTTTTCCATGCTATTACCTAGGAAAAATATTTTAAAAAAATCCAGCTTCCATTAAATGTTTACATTCATATTGAATGAAAAATGATTTCAATATATATTCATGATTTGTTTATATTTTTTACAAATAATTTCCATTTTACAAGGTATTATAAGTGTTTCCAATATACCATAATAAGTTTCAATGATATTTTAGAATAAAAATGTTCTTATAATTATTCGTGTTTTAAAGAGTGTTTTTAAAAGTGGAAAAGATAGTTTACTCAATTAATTTTTTAAATGATATTTAAATGAATAATTTGTAAGAAAATTATTTTTAAATGGTTTTGTAAAATGGATTTTCAATGAATGTATTATTTTTAAAAGATATGCTCCATTTGATCCTTCAAACCCATTCTCCATCTAAGATGGCATACATTGATGTTGTTTATAATTTTTTGTGGATATGACACAACAATAACATTCTTATTATTCTTTAATGGATTCTGTTTTTAGGGAATTATTTTTATGGAACCATTTTATCTTCCATAAGTTATATTCTTTAAAAAACCCACTACCATTCATGGGATATGATATGATGAAATGATTATGAGTCCTATTTTTGTCCAAAGACAATTGTTGGATGAAATAGTACCCAAAAAATTTAATGTGTTATGAAGTGAGATATATTAAAACCAAATCTTTTTATCGGTCAGAATATGATGAATGGTTTATTATCTTTTGTGAAATATATGTATGCTTTTATGATTTGATCGGTGGTACATATATCTACCACCAAAGAAATGTGTAAGGATATGTATATCCTGAGTTAATGATGGGATTCATGTTAATGGGATTGATCCACTTTGAAACATGTGGAAACTTAACCCACTATGAGAGGATGGGGACACATGATCCACAATGTGAAGATCGGGAAACTTGAACCAATATAGATGAGGGGTAAACCCAATTCACTGTTAGTAAATGGGGAAACCCATTCTGCAGTGGGAATATTGGGAAACCCAATCCCTTGTAGTAAGATAGAGTAAAAATATCCCTTATAATGAAAAGACTATGAATAGGGATATTTGTGGGTCTTGACCTATAGAAGTCAACCGCAGGATGTTCCCTAATATTTTTTTGAAATGATCCATGTCTTATGGGGAATGATTTTACATTTTTATGTTTTTACAAAAAATACAATATCTAATGACTGTGATATGCTCACATTATTCATGTTATTGAGTATCTAATGATTGATTTGTCATTTACTACCAATATTTATGCCTTGTATCATGCATTTTTCTCTTTCATATGTTTGGTGTGTTATTCAATTGTTATTATCATGTTGTTGTACTATTGTGTATATGATTTGCGTACGTATTTAATTTATTTAACCTTACTAAGAATTTGGTATCACACCTATCTTATGATTATTTTCCCCATGTTATTAAGAATGGTTTTAAGTAGGATTACAATTTGGGGAGATCATTAAGGTAAAGGATGAATATTTTCCGGAAAAATAGAATAATGTGTTCTAAATATCCAAACACAAAAAAATATTATGGTCTAAAAGCATGTTTTATAATGTCCCAACCCTAGTAAACCATAGCTCGAATATTATTTAATTACATTTTCATAGATACCAGAATAAAATACACTAGGACCAAATAGGATAGTGGTTTCTGAAAATGAAATTATAAACATGATACCCATTTTACATTGGGAAAAGAAAATAAATCATAAAACATAATAATTTTAAATAAATAGCATCATTTAAACTCACTCAAAGGGATCATCTTTAAAATATCGGGAAAAGAAACAAAATAAGGGTGATCTGAAATTCTCATCAAGTTTATGTAAATATTAATACATTACTAATAAATGAAAATAAATAATCATAAGAAGGTAAATGACTAATAACAAATTTCATTAAAATAACTTGATAAGGCATAATTGTAACACCCAAGGAAAATAAAGAATATGATATTTTTATATTTATCCCTATTTGTGAATAAATGTTATTATTAATTTAAAGGGAACACTATGCTTGATGGCTTACCCAATACGCAACAACGGGTTCCTTTGAAATCTTACGTTGCACTATAATAATAAAATAATATTATTTTAAATGGTAGTTAACGCCTAGCCGTTGTAATGGAGGGAATTAACAGAACTAACTACAAAATTATTATATATGTTTGTCAAATATTTTTACTTTTTACAACAAATGTTAGAGGATAAAAAATGTGAATGAATACAATTTTAAGCGTAAACATTCTAATATTCTTTAGAAGGTCGATTAACCGCCTTTTGATGGTGAACTTCTTTTAAATCCACTTTTTGAAAATTTTAGGTGTTATATTTGACAAAATAAAATTTTTCTTTAAAATCGAGACATCAAAATTTACTTTCTGTAAATTTTTGGTATCTTTCCGATAAAGTTCATTTTTTAATGAATAGTGAAAAATGTTGTATTTTAATTCAAAACATCTTTTTAATCTAATTTATTTATATTATTAGACTATATTTTGAATTGTTTTTAAAGTAAAATTATGATATATTTTTACCATTTAATCCAATAGTGGTCATTGGAATTAATTTCACGTTGAAATTGGACTTAAACTAGTGTCAATATTTTGATACTTATTATTTCATAAAAACACGCTATTTGCTCTGACAGCGGGAATTAATTATTAAATTAATTAATGAAACTTATATTTTTTGAATTTTTTAAAATATACATGTTTTTTGAATTCAGAATATCAAATATAGTTTAGGGTGAATTTTTGGTATTTTTCTGAGAAACATTAATTTTTGATGAATAGTGAAACCACTAAGTGGTACTTATAAAAACTGATTTTTCGTTTAAATGAAATTTTACCACTTCTGTGTTTTAAATTTGAAAAATCCGACATACATGGTTTTAATTAAGAAGTAAAATGCAGTTCAATGGGATTAAAATAATTTTTTGGTGAATAGTAACTTTTAAGTTTTTAAACGCGATTAGAGGTAATTAATGTAGTTTAAGGTAAAAATAATGTTTTAATAATATGAAATGAACTTGAAACATCTCCTACCCTTTTTTGATGTGTCATGGCCGACCAAGAAAATCCATGGGTCAACTTGGGGACCCCATGGAGCCACTTTAGTTGGAAAATGTCATTAATATCTTTTTATTTATTGTTAAAATAAAAATGTCACAAACATGAGTTGTTTTGATAAAACAATTTTTACATGGGGTTATACTAGTCAGATGTTTGACTATAAATATTCCTTGGAAATATAAAAATATTTCCTACATCATGATATATTTTTTACTAATTTTTAGACATTAAATAAATTAAATTATTTATTACACCATGATGATGCAGTGATTACCTCATTATTTAACGATTTAAATAAAATAGAAAGATAGTGTAAAATATAAGACCTAAACATGTACAAAACCTATTGTATTGGTGTATTTATAACCCTTATCACCTTATCCTCGAAACACATCAATGTGGGACCATTAAATCCGAAACTCATTCTATAATAAAGTAACATTTCCTTACAATCCATGAGTGCCCCTCCCCTCCCCTTATAAAAGGCCCCCACCTCTACCACCTTACCCACACTTCCAAAGCCTTTGGCTCGGCAAAACCCTGCCCATTATGTCTCTCCACATACCTCTCTTACTCCTTGAATCCTCACTTTGGGGAGAAGTCTTCCCAAGGAAGCCTTTGATCTCAAATCTAAGAGAGTTACCCGATTTTAAGGTAATGTGTTCACTTGTGTTCTTTTGTTTTATTTTGCTTCTCCAACCCCATAAACTCTTTTTATTCATTTCTTTTGTAACAAATCCAGTATATTGAATATACTGGGATGTTTTTATAATAAGAATTCTAGCTACACTTACACACATATACATCTAATGGTTAAAGAACATACTGTTTCTTTGGTTGGCGAATTTCTGCCTCACGAAACGATGATTGTTGAATCTTATTTTAAACACCTTTAATGGTGGCCATTAAGATGTCACTATATTTATATATATGATATATATTATGTTTATGTTTTCCTTATTCTTCTGTATTTTTTATTTGTGGTATACCATTATGGTTTCTATTGTGGGTAAACATGATAATTTTATTTTAGGAAGTGCAGACTATCGCCCCCTCAAATTGATTTGATTCGTTAATGCCATATGTGAGACCTATAAAGGATGGATTTAAAGTTATTATATATGATGCTATACTGAAATTATAATATACCTCTATATAATTATTTGTTTCTTTCCATTAAATTATGATATAGAAATGAAAGTAGTGTTCATTCGTACGTACGGCTTACCGTCTCCATGGACGGTGCATTTCATTTCTTATCACCAAATGTAATGTACTATTATAAGTACATATATATAATGGATATATATGATGTATGTTACATCTAAATCATTAAGATAATTATGGAATTAAAATATACATATCTCTCATTTAGTTTTAATTCCATTAATATGACAGAGAAATGAAAGGAGCGTTCATGTGTATGTACGGCTTACCGTCTCCATGAACGGTGCATTTCATTTCATACCTCAAAATGATTGTGTAATATTATACATAAATGTATATTCTGGCTATATATGATATATATGATATCCAAATCATGAATATCATTCTGGATATAATGAACCTTTGACCACACGAACAACATGTAATTGTAAGAAGTCCACTTTCGACTTAAGAACCAAATATCGACAAAACAAACATTATTAACTTAAATGATTACATAATGTTTATAACATGGAAATATGTGATATAAAATGAATAATTAACGTGAAAAACTTTCTTAAGTAAGTATAAATTAACTCAAGTTTATTATTCAGGACGTTAAAGAACGATCGAGTCAAGTCGGGCCCGAGATAAGGGATCCAACCTCTTTCTTTCTTTTTAAGTACTCCCTTTTATGTCATTTCATTTAAGCTCATCTTTCTTAGGTTTTAGGATGTTATTTTATATTCCCCATACTTTAATTTTATGTTCATATTATGAGAGACCCTATTTGATATCATAAATCTATTTTTGGAAGTTTTAAGTGGCGTCGTTAGGCTACCGAGTTTTCGTAAGGGATTTTTCATCTCACTTTTAATCACGTGACATTTATGCTACATTTGACACTATTTACTTTGAGTGGTGTATGTAATTCCCATTATTATACTCCTTGTGTAATATAATTTCATTTATGGGTATTTACATATCCATTGTATGACCCTTCTTCAATGGGGTGTACGTTTCGAAAGTTACCCAAGTCGGTAAGGGAACTTTCACCCTCCTCTTTTTAAAAGATTTCTTTTGTTATGTCTTTTAATTCACATCTTATTATGTTGGGATATGTTCTTATATATCCTTATTGATGTAAATTTTATGTCCAAGTGATGAGATACCATTCACTCACTCATCGACTAATTTCCTGATTTTTGAAGTAATGTCGTTGTGCTGTCGAATTTTTACAAGGGAACATCTTAACCCAATTTTTAATTTTTGGGTTCAACTTGTACTTCTTGAAAATGTTAACCTATGAATATGTGTGAATAACCTATGATTGTTTCACACCTAATATCCACTTATATTTGGTGTATTTATATTTCTCACACATAATTATGTGATAGATTTGTCCTTAATTTAAGGATACCATCTTTGTAATGGATTTCATCTCAATTTAAATTTCCATTGAGACTCCATTGTTGTTATGCACCAATTCACTCTTATATGGTGTGTGTATTGTCCTTTGACATATTATATCATGAATCCCTTTATTCTCATGATATTATAAAGCTCGTATTACATGTTATTCCGCAATTATTTGTATTCAAGAGTCTCTCATTTTGTTAAAAACTCTTTAACAAAAATATCATTTTAAATGTTTTAAAGATTCATTATTCAAAATCATTATCTTTAATGTCCATTTTTTCAAAATGGTTTTCAGTATTTATTTATATGGACATTAATGTTTTAAAATTATAATTCCATTAAAATCTTCAAAGTGGTATGTGACACTTTGATTCAAAAATCTCTTTTAAATGGTTTTTGAAAATGGATTGCTTAATTCAATATCTTGGAATTACGTATTGTGATTGCAAATGAAATGTTGTTATTGAAATGTATATATTTTCAATATTTTATGTGTAATGATGGTACTTGGACATTTTACGGGTGGTTACGTGATAAACCATATGACGGGTGGTGCCGTGAATACCAGTACGGGTGGTTACGTTATAACCTCCAATGCATTGGGTATGGAAGTCGGCCATATGGATATTCCATTAAGTATGCGTGGAAGTCGACCGTATGGTTATTTCATTTAAGTATGTTTATGTCCCAAGTTACCTTTATATTTTATGTGTTCTTTATATGGGTTTTATGGTAATATTTTGGCTACAAAAGGGTAAGTAATGATATTTTATTCAGGGAAGAGTCTTTACTACTTCCTAAAGGTGAAAGGTATTACTTTGATAAAGTATACATGGTTTACTTGTTGTTTTGAAAAACTAACAGTTTTCATTCTTTATGTATCCCTTGCTGAGCTTTTTATGGTCACCCCAAGTTTTTTTGAAATGTTTTTCACAGGACTTAATGTGGAATAGGGTCAAGGATGGGATCCAGGGAAAGTCATGCTATCTAATACATGGAACTAGACATGTTTCTTTTTAAGAGTTTTTATTTTATGGAAATTTAGTAGAAGTGACTACTTTGTGATCTTTTGAGATGTAATATTTATGTCCTAATTCTCTAAAACTCTAAACCTGAAAATATCCACAATGTGAATTATTCATTTAATTCAATATTAAGTAAGGTTTAAGGATGGGGCCTTATAGTTGGTATCAGAGGTCAGTTAAATAACTTTAGAGGTTAGGGTATTCTCTAAGAATAAGTGACATTAACATAATGGTTATGATTTCAGAAAGTGTCCTAGTTTTAGATAAAGTGAATGAGTAAGTATATCTTAGTTTGTATCTTCCTCTTTAGTACGTGATGGTTTTGTTGATATGCTCACACTGACCTTGTCGGTTTTAGTAAATGGCTGGATCTAGCAGGCACAAAAGTAATAGTGGATGTGAAGGAAACTGTGATAGTTTTCTGAGCGAGCAACTGAATGATATCGGAGCTGCAATGAGAACTCTTGTGTTTATCCTCAACCAACTATCTGGAGTCATGATTGACCACCTAAACCTTGGTGATTTCTATAAGGAATCATATATGCGAGAAACAAATCCCTACGGAACTGTAGGTAATAATCATAAAGGTAAGTGTGTTCAAAAACCTATGTGTCAAAGATGTGGAAAGAAACACCTAGGAAAATGTTTCAAAGGGACAGAAATATGCTATAGATGTGGACATGAAGGTCATAAAGCAAGAACCTGCCATGGAAAAAGGAAGCATCCAGTTGACTCGAGGAAAGGGAAAGAAGTTCTTTCTGAGGGATCAATTGAATGTTTTAAATGTGGTGTGCATGGTCATTATGAAAACACATGTCCTATGAAGAAGTTTCGTGAATGGGATCACCAAGATCGTACAAATATTTGTTTACCAGTACCTAATGCCATTCCAATTGAGGATGAATAAACTGAAAATGACCAATCAAAGGTATGGATTATTTCATAACATTTGTTTTCCTATTTTTGAATCTTAAGATATGATTCATAATTTTGTTTTTAGGAAAGAAGTATTTTAGAATAAGTTGGAAAGGAATGGTTAATGGATCATGAAGCATGTTGAATGAGTAAGAAGCAAACATATAAGTGCTTCAAGAGTTATGGTGAAATTATTAAGAGTATTATGTCTCTTTTGATGATGGGGTCACATTAGAAGACTTTTTATAGTATGTGTAACCCTGATGATTGATATATGAAAATTTTATTCAAGGAATAGTTATCTATTCTTTGGTGGACATAGTTATAAAGAACCATTTGGGTTTATATGATCCTTACATTTGAGGTAATTATGGGTTTCTTTATGTTATGATAGAAAGTGAAAGGCAAGATATAAAATTGAGGTTAAATTATGTTATGGTTGTTTTTTAAGATTTTATCTCATTGTTGGATAATGTTTTAATAATTATATAGTTTTTGAAAAAGGACAACACGCAGACTGTGTGACAACCTGTCGCGTCGGACAAAGCTGCGTGAATTGAACCCACAACCGAAGTGAAACTGGTATTTATCGCATACCACTGGACTACGTGAAGCCCCTGGTTAGTTTGACTACTTATTTTTAGTAGTATGATTTTATGAATTAATAGTAAGTTGATTTTGGGTTATCTATGGAAATTATTATCCTATCATGGAGGATATGTGCTTAGGTTTATTACTTTTCAATACGAGACTTTAAGAGCAACTGATGTTATCTGGAGATAAATTATACGATTTAACTTGGAAGACTAAGTGATTAAATCCTTCAAATATTTGGGTTTCAATCTTAGTTTGGTTTACTTATGGTCTTCTTTGAACTTTGGATTTTGTTGGAAAAATTTTGGAGATTAAGAATATATTTTCTTTTTATAAAGTGTTATCCTTTTCTGGATTATTTGATTTTGTACTAACCTTTTTGGTTTTGGTTTTGGTTAAAGTCTTAAGGCATGGGAAGTATACAGTTCTCTTTTGTGGATTAGGTTATTATCAAGAAGTTGATTATAGTACTCTTAATGAGAACAAGTCCTCCTAAATACTCGTCTTTTTGAGAAAATATGAGTTTGATTAAGGAATCTTGTAAAAGTTGAATGTCTACGTGACAAGTAAGTATGTTTCATTATGATTTAGTTAAGCTCAAAAAATAAATTCCTCAATGAAGAGTAACTTAAAACCAAAAATGTTGTCTGTTAACTTTTCCTATTGGGGAATCAAATACCGTTCAACCCATCACATGTTTGTGATTTTCTTATGGTTAATTTTCTCCTAAACATATTTTCTATCACTCTCCATCAGAACATGACCCTATGTTTTCTCCTCCATGTCCTTGTTTTCCTACATGGAATCCTAGTATGGGTTAACTCAGGTGACCTCTATACTTCTCTTTATTTATTTTAAAGTGATTGTTTTACCGACTCTTGTTCCAATGTGGGACTTTCAAGGATGTTTCCGAGCCCAATTTTAAAATTGTGAGGACGCAATTCCTAAAAGGGGGAAGGATGTAACACCCCAGGTAAATAAATAATATGACATTTTTATATTTATCCCTATTTGTGAATAAAATTTTAATATTGTTGGAACCACTTTGTGTATAGGTTTTTATTTGTTGTCAATAGTTGTCAATGGAATATCCAAATGAAAGAGATCAAGAAGTACTCCAATAAAATGGAGGAATAAAAGCTCACAATGAAGGACATCATGAAGTACTCTGATGAAGTAGAGGAGTAGTGATTCAGACGATTGTTGTGCTGATCATAAGTTCAAATAACATGTGTCAAAGGTGATACATTGTTTACAACAATGAAGAATGTGAGGAGTAATCCATCCAAGGATGATTAAATCAGGATGGTGTTTTTGGATGAAGACCATGGAATTCCTCATTATTTCATGAGAACAATGGGTTTTGATGAAGACCATGCAATTACTCATGATTGCGTGAGAATGATGCTTGAGACTTCTTGACAGATTGATTCACATGGTTTGCATGAAGTTGATCATGACGGTTGATAAAGAAGACAATGTGCCAATGATTGGAATTCTGAGATAGTCATACACATCACATTGTCATAGAAGATGATGATGGTAAATATATGCCTCCAAAGAATACATATCACAATGGAGGAGTTTGTGATAAAAGCAGAAGAGTTGTTGAAGGATACATATCACCAAAAAGAAGTGTTGTTGAGGTGATTGTGCTTGTTGACAAAGCAAACAGACGACATACAAATTAGTTGAAAAAGGAGATTCCATGATGGCATGTCGGGTTCGAAGATTGTGGATAATGATCCATGTTTTATTCATGGAAAATAGACAATGGAATGGATGATCTGGAGGGGGACTAAAAGTGCAGATACAAGGTGGCACCGTTTTCCAGTGTTTGCCAAATTTGTGGGGTCCAAAATTTGGAGGTTGGTGAGCATCGCGAAAAGTGAATTTCCAGGAAGATCATAATTTAATATGGAAAAGGCATGAGTTTTGCGATGATGGGATGCATGGTTTGGAAATTGCGAAGAACAGAAGAATGGAGGTGGTGATGCTTCGCGATTACGTCAAGCTTCGCGAACGGTAGAGGCAGAAGCGCATCGCGGTGGTGAAGGGATTTGCGAGGGAGCTTGGAGACGAAGGCGCAAAGGAATGTTGGGCTTCGCGGGGGAGCTTCGCGGCGAAGTCACGATGGTATGTTGACGGTGATTCTTCGCGACTATGTCAAGCTTCGCGAATGGAAAAGTGTCATGGTTCTTCACGATTTGGACAGAATTCCAGAAGAATCTTTGGAGCTTCGTGATTTGAGCTGATGTGGCGCTGACTTTCTGTGGAAGGGTCGAGGGTTGGTGGAAGCGCCTATAAATGGAGTCCGACCCCCTCAAGAGAAGTAGAGAGAATTTCAGAGAAAATCCTTTGCTCTCGGTTTGCAATGGTCTCTCGCGATGGCTATTCTAGCTCCGCGAAAGTCTTGCGCCCCGCGTTGGCTCAGTGAGCTTCGTGAAGAGGTAGGAGCTCCGCGATAGCCCAACATTGCGAAGGCTGGAGCATCATGAGAGTGCTTCGCGATTGAGCTTCACGAAAAGGCAGGGGTTCTGCGAAGACTTGTTTGAGCTTTCCAAAATTTCATAGAAGTAGAGAGAATTTCAGAGAAAATCAGCGGCTATTCTAGCTCCGCGAAAGTCTTGCGCCCCGCGTTGGCTCAGTGAGCTTCACGAAGAGGTAGGAGCTCCGCGATAGCCCAGCATTGCGAAGGCTGGAGCATCATGAGAGTGCTTCGCGATTGAGCTTCACGAAAAGGCAGGGGTTCTGCGAAGACTTGTTTGAGCTTTCCAAAATTTGGAGCCTTGCGAAGTAGGGTACTTTGCGAAGGCCCCTTCCAAAGGTTGTTCGCCCAGTGGATAGGGGAAAAAGGGGTATTCATTAGTGGATGAAATTTGGACTTCAATAGAGAATCATTTATTGAGCAATCACACAAGTGATTGTAATTCAGGCAAACGAAGACAAGGTGATCTAGTGCATTCAGTCATTTCACTAAAGTAAACGGTTGAATACAAAAGAACATCAACTCAGGACTCTGAGGCAAGCAAAGTCACATGCGGAACAGGAGACAAAGATTTCAATTCAAATCTATTGAAGAGAACTTCACGTCTATAAACTGAGTGAGACTTCACCAACGGCAGTGAGCCAGGGGGAGTCAACGGGAGTGACCCAAGGGAAGAAGTAAGATATCCCTAAACCTTTGTAAAGGCAGTGAGCCTGGGATAGAGTGACTGTACCCGAACCATTGTAATCTACAGCTAGTGAAGCATAGTGGATTCAGGTACGACCGACAACCTGTTGGCATATTCTCCTTGGACGTAGCCCTTAGTGGTGAACCAAGTAAAAATTGTTGTGTCATCTCTCTTCATGTGAATGTATCATTGCTGATCATATCCTTCATACAGGTTTAAGTAGTTCCTACCAACGTGGGAACAAGATCCACAACTTTAATAAGAAATAGTTGACACCCTGATTCACCCCTATCCTCTCAGGGTGTCCCGGGGTCCTACAAGTGGTATCCGAGGGAGGTTAACATATGTTGGATATTCTCCAGTAATTCTATTGAGAATATGATTTGAGTTTCTTTCCTAGAGTCAACAATGAAGAGCAGTCTTGATAACGATGCAGTCATTTCTGAGCATAAATCTATATCCATCTAGACTTTGACAAATAGGAAAAAGAAAGAGAAGATGATGAAGAAGTCCCCCACATCCAATGAAGATGCAATGTCTTTTTCTCCATGCCATTCCAATAATGAAGAAATATTAGGCTTGGAAAGTATCAAGCAGGTGGCTGAGAACTCATCCCGAGGAAAGGATGATACCCCTAATTCAAGATTTCAGGAAAAACTCAGAACATAACTGCATGATATTCCAGAAGAAAGGGTTGTTATTATTTGTAGCCTATTCCAATATATACAGGTTGAGATCAATCGGATAGAAAGGGAAGCTAACAATATGGAAAATGGGTTTGAAAGAAAAGTTATGGAAATTATGAAACTCATCAAACGGATGAAATTATTTGAAGAAGAAGAGGAAGTCAATAAGACTTTAAAAGAAAGGATCCATGCACTTGAAGCTGATCTGAAGAAGAGCAATGAAGTCAAGAGTTTTTGTTTGGAAGAAACTTCCATTAAATTCAGGGAACTTGACTCTTTGTTAAAAAACAAAGTTGAGATGCATGAAGATGAGGTTGAAAGATTGAAGTATACTTGGGAAGAGAAGATGATCGCGATTGAAGATTAGAAGATCATCCTCAATACTGTGGGTAAAAAATTGGAAGCTCAGTTGACCAAGATTGAGAACACACATATTGAGACTTCACAAAAGAATGAAATGAGTGATTCTTGCACTCAATGATCGTTGGAGGAGTCTAAAGTTGAAATGCCTCCAACATGTGATAAGAAGATTATGACAACTCTTGATTATCCACATCAAGAATTAGTTGCTGCTAGTACTCAATGCTCAATGGAGGATTCTATTGTCAAAATACCTCCAACATGTGATAAGAAGATCATGACTTCACTCTTTGATCTATCACAAGAAACTAAGAAAGTGAAGGCACCATTAAAACCATCTTGTACTCATATTTCTAAATACACTCCTACAACCAGTGCAGGTGGGAAGAAAAGTTCTAAACAAGTATGGATGAGGAAAGGTGAGAGGAAGAAACCTACCACCATGGCTAGGGTGGATGGGAAGAAAAAGGCGGAAGTGGGTTCCTCAAATAGAGCACAAAAGATTAAGCAGATGGCCCGACAACTTAATACAGAAGACACAAAGAAGAAATGATTTGTGGGTCAATGTTGGTGCTGCAACAGATTTGGGAATTGTGCACTGGATTGTCTTTATAATCCCTTACATGGAAAAGCACAGAGAATGCCTATATCAAAGAGACAGAAGCCGGAGAAAAAGGAGCAACATCAGCAGGTCCAGAAGCATCTGTTTGCTGCAAATAGATTTGGAATTCTTGATAACATCTATGATGTATGCAACGGTAGTGGTCACAATACAGGCACATGTCCACATCAACATGCTTTCACTGTTGAAAAGACAAGAAGACCTCTGATGCCGTCAAAGAATGAAGCAGCAACCTTAGGGAGAAATCTGATGAATGTTGTGAACACACATTTCCCCAAGAAGATCTCAAGTAGGGAAGCTGAGAAGACCCAGGTTTTTAGATCCATGAAATTGAAGGGTCATTCATCCAAAAGAAACACTAAGTGGGATGAATCTCAGATGAACCCATGTGGAAGACCTAAACCAGCCGCAAAAGTTACAAATGACATATTGGTCATCTGGCCAGAAGATTTGAAAAGAATAAGGAAACTTGAAGATGAGAAGGCCAAGGCTGGTGACAAAGGAAAAGGAAAACATTCACATGATGAAGACACAGTGTAGGAGAGATTGCAAACAAAGAGAAACACAAGTGTCAAAGAAGTTTTGTGTGAGAGATGCAAGAAGTCTGGTCACATTGCAAAAGGTTGCCTAACCGTAATACCAGAGCAAGAAGAAGTCCTCAAGAGGAGTAAGAATGTATCATTCATGATGGCTGCTAAACAGAACAATTCTCCACACAAAGCAGAATAGAATGTGAACAGATCCATGCCACACCGACAGATGTCAGAACATATGTTCAAATGTGCAGGCATGAAGACTGGAGTGAACAGAGGAACTTGGTTGAGAAAATAACCTCAACCAAGCAAGTCTTCTTGATGAAGCAAGAAGGAACCACCTTTTCCTGTAATCTTTTGTGTATTGTATTTGTGCTAATAATGCAGGGAAATGAAGGTGAAGCAAACTCTCAGGGGGAGAACCTGAGAAGTAGTGAATGTTGTCAACCCTTGATAGCCAAGTTGAAGAAGTTTCCATCCTTAGTAGATTCTTTAATTGTTATTCAAAGATTATGATGATGAAGGGTCGCTCTTGATGAAGATGATGAGGAGTGTTTCCCTTGTGGGGGAGAAGAATGAAGAAGCTTCCATAGTCACTGTTTCAATCAATATCAACTCCAGATGGACTCAAAAGCAGTTACTCTGTGAATTTCTTGAAGAACACGCCAATGGAGAAGGTATGTCATTTATCAATCACTATCCCTTGGTTACTCAGATCAAAGATTATTTTACAAAGGGGGAGTAACTGAATTGATCAGTGACATAAAAAGAATGGAAGTTCCCCAAGGTCACTTATCCTGCTGATTGCACTTGAATGTTTTTGATCTATTTGCTGATGTGAGTGCAGGAGTTTCAGGTTGATTATTCTCTATCATTGTTGATCTTCTTCTACCTGGAATTAAAGTGGTAAACCCTTGAAGACAAGATACATGAGTTATCATCTCATGTTGGTATCATGATCTGTGGATAATGGATAGCCTTGTTGACTTAATCAAATCCTCTTGTTTTCTACATCGAGCATTGCTCAAGTAGACTTAGAGTGAAATGATTAATGAAACATTGCTTAAGTGTGGATTGATACCCTCCCTACCATGTGCTTTGTATTTCTTGTCAATAAGGGGGAGAGAAAGTGAAATGAACATTTGAAAATAAAATTTGATTGAATAAAAGATTCTCATTTTGACATTGACAAATTCATTTTAGAAGACTTATAAGGTATTGAAAACAAAATACAAAGGGGGAGATTGTTGGAACCACATTGTGTATAGGTTTGTATTTGTTGTCAATAGTTGTCAATGGAATATCAAAATGAAAGAGATCAAGAAGTACTCCAATAAAATGGAGGAATGAAAGCTCATAACGAAGGAGATCATGAAGTACTCCAATGAAGTTGAGGAGTAGTGATTCAGACGATTTTTGTGCTGATCGTAAGTTCAAAGAACAAGTGTCAAAGGTGATACACTGTTTACAACAATGAAGAATGTGAGGAGTAATCCATCCAAGGATGATTAAATCAGGATGGTTTTTTTGGATGAAGACCATGCAATTCCTCATTATTGCATGAGAACAGTGGGTTTTGATGAAGACCATGCAATTACTCATGATTGTGTGAGAACGATGCTTGAGACTTCTTGACGGATTGATTCACATGGTTTGCATGAAGTTGATCATGACGGTTGATGAAGATGACAATGTGCCAATGATTGGAATTTTGAGATAGCCATACACATCACATTGTCATAGAAGATGATGATGGTAAATATATGCCTTCAAGGAATACATATCACAATGGAGGATTTTGTGATAAAAGTAGAAGAGTTGTTGAAGGATACATATCACCAAGAAGAAGTGTTGTTGAGGTGATCGTGCTTGTTGACAAAGAAAACAGACGACATACAAATTTGTTGAAAAAGGAGATTCCATGGCAGCATGTCGGGTTCGAAGATTGTGGATAATGATCCATGTTTTATTAATGGAACATCGACAATGGAATGGATGATCTGGAGGGGGAATAAAAGAGCAGATACAAGGTGGCGCCATTTTCCAGTGTTTGCCAAATTTGTGGGGTCCAAAATTTGGAGGTTGGTGAGCATCGCAAAAAGTGGATTTCCAGGAAGATCATAATTTAATATGGAAAAGGCATGAGTTTCGCGATGATGGGATGCATGGTTTGGAAATTGCGAAGACCAGAAGAATGGAGGCGGTGATGCTTCGCGATTACGTGAAGCTTCGCGAACGGTAGAGGCTGAAGCGCATTATGGCGGTGAAGGGCTTTGCGAGGGAGCTTTGTGGAGTAGGCGCGAAGGAATGTTTGGCTTCGCAAGGGAGCTTCATGGCGAAGTCGTGAAGGTATGTCGATGGTGATTCTTCGCGACTACGTCAAGCTTCGCGAATGGAAAAGTGTCGTGGTGCTTCGCGATTTGGATAGAATTCCGGCAGAATCTTTGGAGCTTCGCGATTTGAGCTGATGTGGCGCAGACTTCACGCGGAAGGGTCAATGGTCGGTGGAATCGCCTATAAATAGAGGCCGACCCCCTCAAGAGAATTAGAGAGAATTTCAGAGAAAATACTTTGCTCTCGGTTCGCAAAGGTCTCTCGCGAAGGCAGTCTGCTTCGCAAAAGAGGACCTTCGCAGCGGCTATTCTAGCTCTGCGAAAGTCTTGCGCCCCGCGTTGGCTCAGTGAGCTTCGCGAAGAGGCAGGAGCTCCGCGATAGCCCATCATTGCGAAGGCTGGAGCATCATGAGAGTGCTTCGCGATTGAGCTTCGCGATTGAGCTTCGCGAAAAGGCAGGGGTTCTACGAAGACTTGTTTGAGCTTTCCAAAATTGGGAGCCTTGCGAAGTAGGGTACTTTGAGAAGGCCCTTTCCAAAGGTTGTTCGCCCAGTGGACAGGGGAAAAAGGGGTATTCATCAGTGGATGAAATTTGGACTTCAACAGAGAATCATTTATTGAGAAATCAAACAAGTGACTGTAATTCAGGCAAACGAAGACACGGTGATCTAGTGTATTCAGTCATTGCACTAAAGTAAAAGGTTGAATACAAAAGAACATCAACTCAGGACTCTGATGCAAGAAAAGTCTCATGCTGAACAGGAGACAAAGACTTCATTTCAAATCTATTAAAGAGTCCTTCACGTCTATAAACTGAGTGAGACTTCACCAATGGTAGTGAGCCAGGGGGAGTAAACGGGAGTGACCCGATGGAAGCAGTAAGCTATCCCTAAACCTTTGTAAAGGCAGTGAGCCTGGGACAGAGTGACTGTACCCGAACCTTTGTAATCTATAGCTAGTGAAGCATAGTGGATTCATGTACGACTGACAACCTGTTGGCGTATTCTCCTTGGACGTAGCCCTTAGTGGTGAACCAAGTAAAAATTGATGTGTCATCTCTCTGCATGTGAATGAATCATTGCTGATCATATCCTTCATACAGGTTTAAGTAGTTTCTACCAACGTGGGAAAAAGATCCACAACCTTAATAAGAAATAGTTGACACCCTGATTCACCCCTCCCCTCTCAGGGTGTCCCGGGGTCCTACAAATATTAATTTAAATGGAACGCTATGCTTGATGGCTTATCCAATACCCAACAATGGGTTCCTTTGAAATCTTACGTTGCACTATAATAATAAAATAATATTATTTTAAATGATAGTTAACGCCAATACGTTGTAATGGAAGGAATGAATAGAACTAACTACAAAATGATTATATATGTTTGTCAATTATTTTAACTTTTTACAATAAATGGTAGAGGATTAAAAATGTGAATGAATTCAACTTTAAGCGTAAACATTCTAATATTCTTTAGAAGGTCGATTAACCGCCTTTTGATGGCGAACCTCTTTTAAATCCACTTTTTGACAATTTTAGGTGTTATATTTGACAAAATAAAATTATTCTTTAGAATCGGGACATCAAAATTTACTTTGTGTAAATTTTTTGGTATCTTTCTGATAATGTTCATTTTTTAAATGAATAGTGAAAAATGTTGTATTTTAATTAAAAACCTCTTTTTAATATAATTTATTTATATGATTAGATTACCTTTTGAATTGTTTTAAAAGTAAAATTAGAAAATATTTTTCCATTTAATCCAATAGTAGTCATTGGAATTAATTTCACTTTGAAATTGGACTTAAACTAGTGTCAATCTTTTGATACTTATTATTTCATGAAAACACGCTATTTGCTCTGACAACGGGAATTAATTATTAAATTAATTAATGCAACTTATATGTTTTGAATTTTTTAAAATAGACATCATTTTTGAATTCGGAATATCAAATATATCTTAGGGTGAATTTTTACTATTTTTCTGAAAAACTTCAATTTTTGATGAATAGTGAAACCAATAAGTGGTACTTATAAAAACTGATTTTTCGTTTAAATGAAATTTTACCACTTCTGCATTTTGAATTTCAAAAATCCGACATACATGGTTGTCATTAAGAAGTAAAATGTGGTTCAGTGGGATTAAAATAATTTTTTGGTGAATAGTAACTTTTAAGTTTTTAATCGCGATTAGAGGTAATTAGTGTAGTTTAAGGTAAAAATAATGTTATAATAATATGAAATGAACTTGACACATCTCCTACCCTTATTTGATGTGTCATGGCCAACAAAGAAAATCCATGGGTCAACTTGGGGACCCCATGGAGCCACTTTAGTTGGAAAATGACATTAATATCTTTTTATTTAATGTTAAAATAAAAATGTCACAAACATGAGTTGTTTTACTAAAACAATTTTTACATGGGGTTATACTAGTCAGATTTTTTACTATAAATATTAATTGGAAAGCTAAAAAGGTTTCTTAAATCATGATTGTTTTTTAATAATTTTTAGGCATTAAAAAATTAAATTATTTGTGACAGCATGATGATGCAGTGATTACCTCATTATTTAACGATTTAAATAAAATGGAAAGATAATGTAAAATCTAGGACCTACACAAGTCCAAAACCTATTAGATGGGTGGATTTAGTACCCTTATCACCTTATCCTCGAAACACATCAATTTGCGACCATTAAATCTGAAACTCATTCTATAATAAAGTAACATTTCCTTACTTTCCAAGAGTGCCCCTCCTCTCCTCTTATAAAAGGCCCCCACCTCTACCACATTACCCACACATCCAAAGCCTTTGGTTCGGCCAACCACTGACCATTTTCTCTCTCCACATCCCTCTATTACTCCTTGAAACCTCACTTTGGGCAGAAGTCTTCCCATGGAAGCCTTTGAGCTCAAATCTAAGAGAGTTACCCGAATTTAAGGTAATGTGTTCACTTGTGTTCTTTTGTTTGATTTTGCTTCTCCAACCCCCTAAACTCTTTTTATTCATTTATTTTGTAACAAATACAGTATCTTCAATATACTAGGATGTTGTTATAATAATCATTCTATCTACACTTACACACATATATATCTAATGGTTAAAGAACATATTGTTTCTGTGGTTGGCGAATTTCCGCCTCACGAAACGATGATTGTTCAATCTTCTTTTAAACACCTTTAATGGTGGCCATTAAGATGTCACTCTATTTATATATTATATATATTAGGTTTGTGTTTTCTTTATGCTTCTGTATTTTTCATTTGTGGTATACCTTTATGGTTTCCATTGTGGGTAAACACGATAATTTCATTTTAGGAAGTGCGGACTACCGCCCCCTCAAAGTGATTTGATTCGTTAATGTCATATGTGGGACCTATAAAGGATGGATTTAAAGATTTTATATATGATGTTATACTGAAATTATAATATATCCCTATATCATTATTTTTTTCTTTCCATTAAAGTATGAGATAGAAATGAAAGTAGCGTTCATGCGTACGTACGGCTTACCGTCTACATGGACGGTGCATTTCATTTTCTTATCACCAAATGTAATGTAATATTATAAGTACATATATATAATGGATATATATAATGTATGATACATCTAAATTATTAATATAATTCTGGAATTAAAATATACATATCTCTCATTTAGTTTAAATTCCATTAATATGACATAGAAATGAAAGTAGCGTTCATGCGTACGTACGGATTACCGTCTCCATGAACGGTGCATTTCATTTATTACCACTAAATGATTTTGTAATATTAAAAATACATGTATATTCTGGATATATATGATATATATGATATCCAAATCATGAATATAATTCTGGATATAATGAAATTTTGACCACACGAACAACATGTAATTGTAAGAAGTCCACTTTCGACTTAAGAACCATATATCGACAAAACAAACATTATTAACTTAAATGATTACATAATGTTTATAAAATGGAAATAAGTGATATAATAGGAATAATGAACTTGAAAAAGGTTCTTAATAAAGTATAAATTAACTGAAGTTTATTATTCAGGACGTTAAAGAACGATCGAGTCAAGTCGGACCCGAGGTAAGGGATCCAACCTCTTTCTTTCTTTTTAAGTACTCTCTTATATGTCATTTCTTTTAAGCTCATCTTTCTTATGTTTGAGGATGTTATTTTATATTCCCCATAATGTAATTTTATGTTCATATTATGAGAGACCCTTTTTGATATCATAAATCTATTTTTGGATGTTTTAAGTGGCGCAGTTAGGCTGCCGAGTTTTCGTAAGTGATTTTTCATCTCTATTTTATTCCCGTGACATTTATGCTACGTTTTCCACTATTTAATTTGAGTGGTGTATGTAATTCAAATTATTATACTCCTTGTGTAATATAATTTCATTTATGGGTATTTACATATTCATTGTATGACCCTTCTTCAATGGGGTGTACGTTTCGAAAGTTACCCAAGTCTGTAAGTGAACCTCTCACCCTCCTCTTTTTAAAAGACTTCTTTTGTTATGTCTTTTAATTTACATCTTATTATGTTGGGATATGTTCTTATATATCCTTATTGATGTAAAGTTTATTTCCAAGTGATGATATACCATTCACTCGCTCATCGAATAATTTCCTGAATTTTGAAGTAATGCCGTTAGGCTTTCGAATTTTTACAAGGGAACGTCTTAACCCAATTTCGATTTCTTTGGGTTCAACTTGTACATCATGAAAATGTCAACCTATGAATATGTGTGAATGACCTAATATTGTTTCACACCTAATATCCACTTATATTTGGTGTATTTATATTTCTCACACATAATTATGTGATATATTTATCCTTAATTTAAGGATACCATCTTTGTAATGGATTTCATCTCAATTTACATTTCCATTGAGACTCCATTGTTGTTATGCACCAATTCACTCTTATATGGTGTGTATATTTCCATTTGAAATATTATATGATGAATCCCTTTATTCTCATGATATTATAAAGCTCGGATTACATGTTATTCTGCAATTATTTTTATTCAAGAGTCTCTCATTTTGTTAAAAACTCTTTAACAAAAATATCGTTTTAAATGTTTTAAAGATTCATTAATCTAAATCTTTATCTTTAATGTCTATGTTTTCATAATGGTTTTCAGTATTTATTTATATGAACATTAATGTTTTAAAATTATAATTCCATTAAAAGCTTCAAATTGGTATGGGACACTTTGATTCAAAAATCTATTTTAAATGGTTTTTAAAAATGGATTACTAAATTCAATATCTTGGAATACTTATTGTGATTGAAAATGAAATGTTGTTATTGAAATGTATATATTTTAAATATTTTATGTGTAATGATGGTACTTGGACATTTTACGAGTGGTTACGTGATAAACCATATGACGGGTGGTGCTGTGAATATGAGGACGGGTTGTTACGTTATAACCTCCAATGCATTGGGTATGGAAGTCGACCGTATGGCTATTCCATTAAGTATGTGTGGAAGTCGACCGTATGGTTATTCCATTTAAGTATGTTTAAGTCCCAAGTTAACTTTATATTTTATGTGTACTTTATATGGGTTTTATGGTAATCTTTTGGTTACAAAAGGGTAAGTAATGATATTTTATTCAGTGAAGAGTTTTTACTACTTCCTAAAGGTGAAAGGTATTACTTTGATAAAGTATACATGGTTTACTTGTTGTTTTGAAAAACTTACAATTTTCATTATTTATGTATCACTTGCTGAGCTTTTTATGCTCACCCCAAGTTTTTTTGAAATGTTTTTCACAGGACATAATGTGGAATAGGTTCAAGGATGGGATCAAGGGAAATTCATGCTATCTAATACATGGAAATAGACATGTTTCTTTTTAAGAGTTTTTATTTTATGGAAATTTAGTAGAAGTGACTACTTTGTAATCTTTTGAGATGTAATAGTTATTTCCTAATTCTCTAAAACTCTAAACCTGAAAAGATCCTCAATGTGAATTACTCATTTAATTCAATATTAAGTATGGTTTAAGGCCGAGGCCTTATAATAATAAACATGGAAAGGTAATAAACTGAACACATTCAATTTAATAAATAATATAATAACAGAATGTTTCCATAAATAACATGATACATAATATCTTGTATAAGTTATAACTGAATAAAAATTAAATAAATTACTAATTTAGGTATATCATGTATAAGGCACATGAAAATCTATACCATCATGAAATTTCATATGATGGATTATAACTATATATAGTAATAGATTTAATTTGGATAACTTATTTTTCTAATTAGAACATGTCGATTAATCGATGGGGTATATAAATTCTGAGCCCCACCAATCCTTGATAGTCTGTATAATTAATCATAAATAATAATTTATATAAATAATATTCCTTATCAAATAACCATATTGAATAATGATTAATGTTTTACCAATATTTCCCCAGTTAATCAAATTACAATAAAAGTGAACATAATATGTAAAATCGATATACAGTTTAGGAAATAATAATAACAATTGAATGAGAATAAATATATTCATGAAGATTTCAAATGAATATTTATTACAAAAGAGTTATTTTCTCCTGATAAAGTATAAAATCACATAAGAATGTGAGATTGAAAAGATAACCATTAAGAATATTGTCAAATAAAAAAAATCATTAAATATTCTAAAGAGTCCCATTCCACTTTAAATCATTTGATTCATAATTTCAATGATTATACGACATTAAGTGAAACATAAAATATCATGAGAGTAATTAGATTCATGATATAACATGTCAAAAGATAGTATATACACAATGTAAAAGTGAATTGGTTCATAACAACTAATAAGTATCAATGGAATGTAAATTTAGACAAAATACCTTATTATGTGTTTCTATTTGGGTGATAATCCAATAACCTCATTATAATCATGGTAATAGTGTTAATAACTTATTATAAAACCATTTTAATATTTATGATATTATATATGATCGTTCTATAATATCTTATAACCTGTTTGTTAACATTCTTTCAATGTTTTCAGTATGACCTGTGTTAGTTGTCTAGTTTCCCGAGTATGACTTCACATTTAATTATTTTTTTTTAATATTACATAGATCATGATTTCATTATCTAGATAATTTAAGCATTGATATAAATATCATATATATAAATTATAAATTTATTTTGAACAATACATAATATTTGGATATATGAATTGAAATCCACCATTCATGGAGACAATAGAACCTATGTACGCGTGGACACAACATTCATTTCATTATCATATTAAAAAATGATAATAAAATGATATATATAAATATATATATATATATGATATTACACTATTACACTATTAATATCATGTAATTCACAAATTTTTATTCAAATAATACAGAATATTTCCCATGTATTACATTCAATAGATATTGTTATCATATTTATATAAAAATGGAAATTATAAAGGAATGTGTTATAAAAGAATTAAAAATGAAAACAAAGATATAAAATATCATATATTTAATATTTAAACATATTTTACATCATAATTTCCAACCATGAATGGTGGTAATTTGGAAAAGGAACATTCATATTTTCGAGAGGCGGAATTTCAGCGTACAAAAATGTTATTTTCATTACCCATTATATGGATGTGTGTTTATGTTCTGTTCAAAACATTAAAATAAATAAATATTAGTATGTTTTGGATTATTATTTAAATATATAATCGTGGAATAACAATATTTTATGTGGTGTAGAATGAAAATAAAACTAATGTTCTTCAGAAAGCTTGTTACAACTTTTTTGGGTAACTTGTTTTTGTTTCCATTAATGGGAATCTATTGATGGATTTCTTCTCAATGAGTTGTTTCTTGGTTTGGGGATTTATTTTTACTATCTATTTCCACTGCTATTATTCTAAAAATTGAGTCTTGAGATGTGTGTGGGAGTGGGAGGTGTGAGTTCCTTTTTATAGTGGATGAGGATTGACATTCTTGTATATATATTAAAATGGAATTACATGAAAGTTTTTTCTTTATAATAAAGTAATAAAATTGACCAAATTCCATAAAATGGATGATAATTTGTAAACATTTCCATTAAATGGTATTGGAATAGTGTATAAGTCATTTGGGATATATTTTTAATGTTTAGTATCTTATAAATCCAATTTTCCATTTAATCACAATAATTACTTTCAATTACATTCAAAAAGTTATTTGGAATTTTTTTTACATTATTATGAATTGTAAATTATTATTATTGGAAATATGAAACTCATTTTTACAAATTCCAATAACTTAAGTGGTAAAAAACAATTTCAATTTAATCCCATAAAGGGGAGCCAATGCTGGTATTAATGTAAAAACAATCAAACATTTGAAAATATTTTTTATATAGTTTCAAAGTGAAATTTATTTGAATTACACAAATTTGATTTATTTAAAACAAATTCTTCTATTTAAACATTAAAAACATTTAAATTTATAATTTATCATTATAAATAAATTATATGTAAAAAAAATACATGGATTAAAATTCATTATTTTTTACATTAAATTAAAAAATGAAATGTTATATAATAATACCAAATATCAAAACTAATGTAATTTTTATGTTCCAATTTCAGTGATTAAGTTTATCTTGACATATAATATTTATAAGTGATCTTGAAATTTTATTTTAAATAGGTTCTCCTTTAAAAGTATGTAAAACTGCCTTTTAAAATTATAGGTTTATATGTGTAATATTGGGTTTTTTATTATCTTATATCAATCGAATCTATTAGATAAATGCCCAAAGAAATTAACTGAATATACAAAATATAAATATAATTAATATCATTAAAAAATAGAAATTAATTCATCTTCTTAAGATAAATATCCTTTTGTGTATAAAAATAGTATTTTATAGAATCATTTTATAGGATTAATTTGGATTCATATATTAATTTCTGATATATAGTTAAAAAAATAATTCAATAATGTGTTTTCATAAGTTAGTTAATCCTATTACAAAGAGTTAATTTAAAAGCTAAGATATATCTTATTGTATTAAATAATAATATTTATAGTAAAAAATTATTCTTTATTAAAATTTTGTCATACATGTTACAAAACCAACCAAGAAAAGTTAGCCTTGTGTATAATACAATCTAATCTTACTGATCAGTATAGAAAAAGATAAAAAATATATTATCCATTTAACACAACATAAACTTGGTGTTCTATATAAATCAATCCCGGAATGAAAATAAAAATTATTATAAAAGAGAAATATTTTAAATTCATTAGGTGATAATTTATCTTCACCATAAAATGATTTTATCTACATATTTTAAACATGATATAGGTAATTAATAGCTTCAGATATGAAAATAAACTATTAATAAGAAGCCCACGTCCTGAATACAGTAAATAACACACATTCATAAGAAGATAAAAATACAATTACAATGGTCACATAATAAGGATCTCTATTAGGATAACAAATATGGGAAATGGAAACATGGGTATAGAAGAAGAATGTAATAATTATGTTATGGTAGATAGTTCTATAGCACATGTTCAGCTGAATGTTGGTGAACACAAATCCTTAAACCATTTTTTTGAAAAGCTCATTGATATCATAAAAAATGTTTTTAATAGCACATAATTTTGGTTTGATGACCATTTTTTTAATAGTTGAATAATTAATATACTCTATAAGAATAGAAGTAAATATACATTATATTTAATAGAGAAAATCATATCTATTTATTTCACCTTCAACTATTTGTACATAATGTTATAGCACATGATACATCATATAGTGAAGTAATAAATTACGCTCTAGAAATTCATCCAATGATCAACTTAAACAATTTCCTAAATAGATAAATTTTCTAAAATGTTATGATCCAACTCTTTTTATAGAAGGTCACCAAATTTTCAAAACGAACTTATCAAATAAAATATAGTGGATTTTAATCATCCCATATAAAAAATGATAATTTTAAAAACATGAATTACTATAAAACCTTATTGAAAAAATTAATGATTCTTATTCAAAAAATATAACATCTATTATTTGATATATTTCGTAAATCCAAAAATTATTTAAACTCCATCAATTAATGCATAAGGCGATTTGTGATTTAGTTATTACTTAGTTCAAAGTTAGTCATCACATATCCAATTTATTTTATAATAACCAATCATTTATTTATCCAAACAACATTTTATTAAAATTTTTAACCTATTAATGGTTATATTTCCCTCAACAAATTGTTTTTAAAAAAATTTCTTCCTTGAAAATAACATTCCATTCTACCATTAAAAACATGACTTCAAATACATAAAAAATATTAAAATACAATCCTTATAAATTTTAAAATTAATATAATGAGAGAATCATAAATAAAATATGTCTATAACATATTTCGTAGATATTGATACCTAAGAACATTGATTATTCCACATTGGTTTTTTCAGTTACATTTTCTTGACCATGACCCCTATGCATATTATGAGGTATATTCTCTTGATTTATGGGGCATTGGGTTTTTTAGTCTTCCATCTCCTTCCATGTGTAACTCAAAATAGTAGATTTTCTATTCTTCCCTTAACATTATTTTCCTAGGGACCCTATTATCCACACATATAAAAAACTCCCAATCCTTTCATGTATTTACCATAAAAATTCTATCTATAGTATTACATCTAGGATAGTCCTTAATTTTCTTTTAACATATATATATATATATATATATATATTTTTAACCTTTCCCTTATTCACTTTCTTCCCTTTGAATAGATAAGACATGGAGAAAGATTTCTCCAGCATGACATTGTTGAGCAATGTATTGTTTTCAAACAAATCAAAATAATGTTTTTTAAAGGGGGAGATTATTTTAAAAAATACTCTGTCTCTTTATGATGATTTTGATGCTCACAAATACCCTTAATTATTTACTAATTATTTCGTTGAGTATTTTGCAGGAATTTATTTTATATAACGAGATTTTATACTTCATTTATTCCGAGATCAATTTTAGCGTATTCTGGAATCACTGTAGCGCGAGATCAATTTTAGCGCGTTCTGGAATCACTGTAGCGCGAGATCAATTTTAGCGCGTACTGGAATCACTGTTCATACCCTACGTTGATGAACGTAACGTATGGATGAAAAGTTTACTTTTTATGTTATTTTGAAACGTATGGTTAATGAACCTTACGTTGTTGAAAAGTATGGAAGAAGAACATTACGTTTGGAAGGAACCTTACGTTTTCGTTGTTGAAAAGTATGGAAGAGAAACCGTACGTTAGTTTTCAGTGTTGAGTTTGTTTCTCAAAAGTATGGATCATCAACCTTACTTTTATAATCAACCGTACGTTCTTTGGAGAGTTGAAGCAAGACAAAGTATGGATGATCAACCCTACGTTTGAATGCTGAAGAGAAAGTATGTATGTTCAACCTTACGTTCTGAACCTTACGTTCTGAACCTTACGTTTGTGAACCCTACGTTTGGAGCCACGTCATCAACCCTACGTTTGGCGTCGGGATATTCTTGACAGACGATATTTCCTTTTGAATTAGTCAATCAAGCGGATTATTAGGCGGATTTCGAGCTGATTCTTAAATACGACTTTGACTGAATCAAAGACGATTTACAACGGATTAATGTTTGATTTAAACGGAGCTTTTTATGCCGATTCTTCAGGGGAGTTACAACGGCTTTGTTATTTCATTTAATATCGCGAATCTAAAGGAGATTTTCATGGATCTATTTATGCGGAAGATTTTCTCATATTTGAATATATGTTCTATCTTGGAAACTTCGGATATATATATGCACAGGAAAGTGTGTGATACAGATTGATTTTTTTGACGAGCAAGAAAACAGAGACTGTGAAAAAACGTTCTTTTCTGGTGATCGAGAAGAAGCGTAAGATCTTTATTACTGAAAGAAGATCTTGATAGCAGATTCACGTGTTCTACATCGACTATCTGTTGTGAATCTACTGCTGCTGAAGTTGTGAAGTTTCTGGTAATATCTATTGCAACTGGATCGACTCAGAACTGTTTTGATTACGGATCTTTATTTTCTGAAGACGACGATCTATCTACTGTCAATTGCATTCTGTTGCAATTGTGAAGAACAACTGGAGAAGTGTTTCTTTATCGAAACCCTTTTATTTTTGAGTGATCAGCTTCTCGTTCTAAGCTGTGTGGGTTCGTGTTTGAACCAGGAAGGCTGTGTTTGCCTGAACCTTGTAAAGGTGTCAACTGCCTGTACTCAGTTGTGGACGGGTCTGTGGAAACGAGGACCAGATAGTGAAAATCGCCAAGCTCGTGGATTTGAGCGTTGGTGGAGTGGACTAGGTGCCTTCTGTTCCCCGAACCACTATACATCCGTGTGTTCATGCTTTTACTTTTTCCGCTGCATATTTAATCGTGCAAAAGCATAGTGAACAGAATTTGTCTAAATTGAAGAGATTGTAATAATTTGAAAAAGACACAATTCACCCCCCTCTTGTGTATAATCCGTAGATTCAGATCCAACAATTGGTATCAGAGGAGGAGCTTCTTATTTCTAAAGTCCTATCAAGCTAGAAGTATTTAAAGATTATACATAGTGTATCATGGCTGATATGAGAGAGGGAATGTCAATGGTCAGAGCACCTTACTTTAATGGAGATAATTATGGCTGCTGGAAATCACGTATGATTATTTATCTGAAAAATCTTGGTTACAGAGTCTATTCAAAGATTCTGACTCCCTATGAAATTCCTGAAAATCCCGATACATGGAGTGCTGCTACAGAAGCTGAGTATGACATAAATTCAAAAGCTATGAATGCAATCATCTGTGGTCTAGGACCAGACGAATTTAACAGAGTATCTCAATGCCCGACTGCATATGAAATGTGGCAAACAATAGCTGTTGCTTATGAAGGAACAGATAATGTAAGACAGATGAGATATGCAACTGCTAAGTTAAAATTCGATACTTTCAGAATGATTGAAGGAGAGAGCATCACTCAGATGAATGGAAGATTGACAGAAATTGTCAATAATATAACAGCTCTAGGAGAACCAATCAAGCAGGCTGATCAAGCGTTGAAGGTACTGAGAGTACTTCCTACTCGATGGAATGGAATCTCTGCAGCAATCAGACAATCAACTTCTGTTAAAGATCTAACTATGAGAGAACTGATTGGTACACTGATGATGTACGAAGCTGAAATGCAAGATGAGGTAAATGAGCATAAAGTCTACATAAAAAGGGAAAATACTGCTTTGAAAGTGACTTCTCAACAAAAGGATAGAAAGATGAAGAACAAAGAAGTGAGTGCTAAATCAGAAAGCTCTGATTCTTCAAATTCGGATGAAGAACTGGCACAGCTAGCCAGAAAATTCAGAAAGTTTTATAGTAAGAAGAAAGACTTCAAGAAATCCTTTAAAAAGGATAGCAAGGAAGTGAGATGTTATGAATGCAAAAAGATGGGACATATCAGACCAGATTGCCCAAAATTGAAAGATGCAAAGAAGAAGAAATTCTTCAAAAGAGATGATTATGAGCAGAAAGACAAGAAAGCTATGAAAGCTACTTGGAGTGTTTCTGAAGACTCAAGTAATTCTTCTGAATCATGCTCAGAGAAGGAGGAAGCCAATTTAAAAGCAAATATGTGTTTCATGGCTGAAACTGATGAGGTACACTCATACTATTCCTCTGACTCAAATAATGAATCAAACTCTGAAACAAGCCTCTCAAATAAAAAACTTGCAGCTTACTGCAATATGCTTGAAGAAAGGTATGACTCATTATTTAATAAATATAAATCTATAAAGAACTTGTACAAAGCTATTTCAGATGAGAGAAATACTTTGTTAAAACAACATAAGGAATTAATTGACAAATACAATTCTGCTGAATCAAATAAAATTAATTTTGAATCAAAAATAAAAACTCTACAGGATGAAGTAGAATCTTATAAAACGGCTGCATTAATTTTTACAAAAGGAGAAAACACCTTAAATGAGATACTTGGAAAAACTGTAATTAAAAAGGAAAGGTTTGGAATTGGAAGTAAAGGAGAAAAACCTAAGTTATACAAAAATTATTTTGTTCCTAGCACTAAACAGGTTATTTGTAACTACTGTGGAACAAGAGGTCATATAGCTAAAAACTGTTTTCTAAGACAACCTCAGATATGTGGAATTAAGAAAGCTTATATTTCCAACGATCTATATGATTCAATCAATTTTAAGAAAACAAAGCAAATCTGGATACCCAGATCACTGCTTGCTAACACTCCTGGACCCAACAAAATATGGGTACCAAAGCAATTTGTTTGAATGTCTTTGCAGGTAGCAGGTCACCAAAGAAAGAAAGAAATATGGTATATGGACAGTGGCTGCTCAAGACACATGAGTGGAACTTCAGCTAATTTCTCTTCTCTTACTCGAAAGGAAGGAGGACTTGTCACCTTTGGTGACAATGCCAAAGGAAAGATAATTGGTATTGGAACAGTTAGAGATCCAGAGACAGTATCAATCAACAAAGTACTTTATGTACAAGGGTTAAAACACAATCTGATAAGTATCTCTCAACTCTGTGATGATGGATACACTGTTTATTTTACTAACAATAGTTGTACTGTTTCTAAAGATAAACTGTTTAAGTTTAGAGCACCCAGAACTGATAATGTTTATACTTTGGATTTGTATTCCTTGTGTAAACAACAAGTAAACTGCTTAACTGCTAATATAAGTGAATCCTGGATCTGGCATAGAAGACTTGGTCATTGCAATATATATGCTTTACATAAATTATCTAAGAAACATTTAGTTTCTGATTTGCCTAGTCTCAAATTTGAAAATGACAGATTCTGTGATGCATGTCATCTTGGCAAGCAACACAAATCATCATTCAAATCTGTTAATAAAGTTGCTACAACTAAACCTCTAGAACTTATCCATATGGATTTGTTTGGACCCTCAAGAGTAGCAAGTTTAGCTGGTAAATTATATGTTTATGTATTAGTTGATGATTATTCTAGATTTACTTGGATTTTCTTTTTGAAATTTAAAAGTGAAGCTTTTAGTTTATTTGAAGGTTTTTGTAAATCTATTCAAAATGAAAAAGGTTTTAATATAATCTCATTGAGAAGTGATCATGGTGGAGAATTTGAGAACCAGGAATTTAGTTCCTTTTGCTCAAACATGGGTATTAAACACACCTTCTCTGCTCCAAGAACACCTCAACAAAATGGGATTGTAGAAAGAAGAAATAGAACTATTCAAGAAATGGCTAGAACTATGTTAAATGAATATAGCCTACCTATATATTTCTGGGCAGAAGCTGTTAATACAGCTTGTTATATAATGAATAGAATTTTAATAAGACCTATTTTGAAAAAGACACCCTATGAACTATGGAATAACAGAAAACCTAAAGTAAATTACTTTAAAGTTTTTGGATGCAAGGTTTACATCTTGAATACCAAAGATAATCTTGGTAAATTTGATCCAAAATCTGATAAAGGTATTTTCTTAGGATATTCTGCAACCTCCAAAGCTTATAGAGTCTATAATAAAAAGTCAAGGATTGTTGAAGAATCAGTTCATGTGAAATTTTATGAATCTGATCCTTTTGAGAAAAGGATAGAACAAATAGATGAACCTGATTCTAATGAAAACATGAGACCTGAGAATTTAAAGAATGATTTTGAAAATGATATAAAAGAAATTCAGTCCAGTTCAGAAGAACATGATACTGAAGAGCCTTTGAATGTAATGCCTAGACAGTCTAGAACCTCAAAGAATCACCCTTTAGAATCTGTGATAGGTGACTTAGAGACTGGTATTCAAACTAGAAGAAACTTTGGAAACATAGTTGAATTCTCTGCTTTCCTATCCCAACAAGAACCTAAGACCATAGAAGAAGCCTTAGATGATGAGAGCTGGGTAATAGCAATGCAAGATGAATTGAACCAGTTCAAGAGAAATAAGGTTTGGGAATTAGTTGAAAGACCACATGATTATCCAGTAATAGGAACTAAATGGGTCTTTAGGAATAAACAGGATGATCAAGGGATAATAACTAGAAATAAAGCAAGATTAGTAGCTAAAGGATATAATCAAGAAGAAGGAATAGATTATGATGAGACCTTTGCACCTGTAGCCAGGTTAGAAGCCATTAGAATCCTTTTAGCCTATGCATCTTATATGAATTTTAAATTATTTCAGATGGATGTTAAATCTGCCTTTTTAAATGGTTATTTAATGGAGGAAGTTTATGTTGAGCAACCTCCTGGTTTTGAAAATTCTCAAAAACCAGATTCTGTTTTCAAACTTACTAAAGCTCTTTATGGCCTTAAACAAGCACCAAGAGCTTGGTATGAAAGACTAAGTTCTTTTCTTTTGAAAAATGATTTTACTGTTGGACTAGCAGATCCAACACTCTTTAAGAAAACTGTGAAAAATAATGTTTTGTTGGTTCAAATTTATGTTGATGATGTAATTTTTGGATCGACCAATAAAATTCTTTGTCATGAATTTTCAGAATTAATGCAAAAAGAATTTGAAATGAGTATGATGGGAGAATTAAATTTCTTTTTGGGTCTTCAAATATTTCAAAAAGATTTTGGAAATGTTTTAAATCAATGCAAATACATTACTGATTTACTTAAGAAATTTGGGCTTGAAAACAGAAAGACATTTACAACTCCTATGTGTACTAATATAAAACTTGATTTGGATGAAACTGGAAAATCAGTGGACAACAAGTTATATAGAGGTATGATTGGTAGTTTGTTATATCTTACTGCTAGTAGACCAGATATAATGTATTCAGTATGTCTTTGTGCTCGATTTCAATCAAATCCCAAAGAATCTCATTTAACTGCTGTTAAACGAATTTTTAGATATTTAAAAGGTACTATTTATCAATCTCTGCTTTATCCAAAAACCTCTGATTTTAATTTAATTTCATATTCAGATGCAGACTTTGGAAGCTGTAGATTAGATAGGAAGAGTACTTCAGGAACATGTCACTTTTTAGGAAAGTCTTTAATATCATGGTCTAGTAAGAAACAACACTCAGTTGCCCTGTCAACAGCCGAGGCAGAATATGTGTCTGCAGGTAGTTGCTGTGCACAGGTGTTGTGGATGAAAAACACTCTTATGGACTTTGGATTAAATTTCAATAATACGCCTATTTTATGTGATAATACTAGTGCAATTAATATTTCAAAAAATCCTATTAGTCATTCTAGAACTAAGCACATTGATATAAGACATCACTTTTTAAGAGATCATGTGTTAAAAAAGGATATATTTTTAGAATTTGTAAATACAGAAAATCAATTAGCAGATATTTTTACTAAACCACTTCCCACGGCAAGGTTTGAATTTATTAAGGGGGAGTTAGGTTTATTTAATTTTAAATAGTTTCTTTTTAATCTTATTCTGTTTTCGAATTCTGTTTAATTTTTTGTTTCCCGCTATAAGTTATTTTATTTTGTTTTAAATAAAAGTAATGATTAGTGATTACACGGGAATCAAGGCTGTCAGAACCGTTTCACCTTCTAACCTGTTTTCACCTTTTTCGGAAACCCTTTCGAAAACCTAAAACCGCACATCTGCTCCAAAACCCTTTTCTGAATCTTCAAACCCTAAACTTACGAACCTTCAGAAATCGTTGTTGAAATGGCAAAGACTAAGCGTCCAGATGAAGCCGAGAGCAGTGCTGCAAAGAAATCTAAAGTAGTTGGTCGGAAGATACTGCAAGGTAAAGTCATCGATTTAGAATGGCTGTTTGAAACTAATTTGCTGTTGAAGCAAGCGTTGTCGTTTTAAGGCCTTGAGCAAGCTTTTAATAGTGAAAATTCTGAGTTTCTTTATGAGGCAGAAATTAGACATTTCTTTAGAACTGTTCAGTTTAGCCTTGGAGATACGGAGGACAGTTTGTTGGCTCAAATAGAGGATAAGGACTTTTCCATATCATCTGTAGAGATAAGTCAAATTCTTAACTGCCCTCATGAAGGAGTTTTTCATTTCGATTTACGGAATATTGGAGATTCTGTACATAAGTCTGAAGACATTATGTCTTTTCTGTTTGGAACCAAAGTGATAAAGAAAGATGATTTGTCTGAGATGAAAATTTACATGGAGAATAAATTTGAATCTGTTGCAAATAGTGCTGTGAGTGGATCAGGTTCTTCACCTGATTTGATTCGAAGATTTCAAGCAATTACTGGAGCACTAAGCAATATGAGTGACAGATTACACGATCTTCAGTGTAATAGTGCCCCTTTGTCAGTTTTGCTGGATAATCAGAAATTTTTGGTAGATCAGTTGACATCTGGAGAGCAACCGATTAGGATTCTTTTGAATCAGTTATCAGAAAAGCTGGCTCTTTTTGTTGAAAAAGAAGAAAGAATGCATGAGTTTTTCAGAGTTAATTTGATTGAAGATATTCATATGACTCAGGAGAACAGGGATCTTATCATCAAGTTAGGAGATGGGATGATGAAGAGGCTCAGAGAACAGTTTACAGAGATCAAGATCGCAATTCAAAGGAGATAGACACCTTTTTCCCTGTCTTATCCCTACACCTTGATTTCTCTGTATATCACTGTCGTAGCTTGTGAATAAAAATTCTTTTCTTATCTTTTTTTGTTTTGTTATTTATTGATTTATGATTAAGTTAGCCAGTATACAAAATTCACTTATTCATACCCAGTTAATTATAGCATTTACTTATAGTTCAGTACAATATTGAATGTGTTCAAATCCGCAATTTTTCATTCTTTTTGATATCACAAAAAGGGGGAGAATTTGGATAAACACAACATTTAAATTCATTCGTTTCCTATGAAGAAATTTGGATATTAAATTCATTCGTTTCCTATGAAGAAATTTGGATATATAGGAGCATTTGGATATATACGACATTTATCTTTTATCTATTTGAAAATTTATTTTTATGGGAGAGTTATGGGGGAGAAATTTTATAGTTAAATATTGTTTTAATCCTTTCAAAATTCTAAAATTTTATAAAACTTTTTTTTTCAATCAAGATTGCAATTAAATTAGTTTTATTATTTTATGGGTTTTGTGATCATCAAAAAGGGGGAGATTGTTGAGCAATGTATTGTTTTCAAACAAATCAAAATAATGTTTTTTAAAGGGGAAGATTATTTTAAAAAATACTCTGTCTCTTTATGATGATTTTGATGCTCACAAATACCCTTAATTATTTACTAATTATTTCGTTGAGTATTTTGCAGGAATTTATTTTATATAACGAGATTTTATACTTCATTTATTCCGAGATCAATTTTAGCGTATTCTGGAATCACTGTAGCGCGAGATCAATTTTAGCGCGTTCTGGAATCACTGTAGCGCGAGATCAATTTTAGCGCGTACTGGAATCACTGTTCATACCCTACGTTGATGAACGTAACGTATGGATGAAAAGTTTACTTTTTATGTTATTTTGAAACGTATGGTTAATGAACCTTACGTTGTTGAAAAGTATGGAAGAAGAACATTACGTTTGGAAGGAACCTTACGTTTTCGTTGTTGAAAAGTATGGAAGAGAAACCGTACGTTAGTTTTCAGTGTTGAGTTTGTTTCTCAAAAGTATGGATCATCAACCTTACTTTTATAATCAACCGTACGTTCTTTGGAGAGTTGAAGCAAGACAAAGTATGGATGATCAACCCTACGTTTTAATGCTGAAGAGAAAGTATGTATGTTCAACCTTACGTTCTGAACCTTACGTTCTGAACCTTACGTTTGTGAACCCTACGTTTGGAGCCACGTCATCAACCCTACGTTTGGCGTCGGGATATTCTTGACAGACGATATTTCCTTTTGAATTAGTCAATCAAGCGGATTATTAGGCGGATTTCGAGCTGATTCTTAAATACGACTTTGACTGAATCAAAGACGATTTACAACGGATTAATGTTTGATTTAAACGGAGCTTTTTATGCCGATTCTTCAGGGGAGTTACAACGGCTTTGTTATTTCATTTAATATCGCGAATCTAAAGGAGATTTTCATGGATCTATTTATGCGGAAGATTTTCTCATATTTGAATATATGTTCTATCTTGGAAACTTCGGATATATATATGCACAGGAAAGTGTGTGATACAGATTGATTTTTTTGACGAGCAAGAAAACAGAGACTGTGAAAAAACGTTCTTTTCTGGTGATCGAGAAGAAGCGTAAGATCTTTATTACTGAAAGAAGATCTTGATAGCAGATTCACGTGTTCTACATCGACTATCTGTTGTGAATCTACTGCTGCTGAAGTTGTGAAGTTTCTGGTAATATCTATTGCAACTGGATCGACTCAGAACTGTTTTGATTACGGATCTTTATTTTCTGAAGACGACGATCTATCTACTGTCAATTGCATTCTGTTGCAATTGTGAAGAACAACTGGAGAAGTGTTTCTTTATCGAAACCCTTTTATTTTTGAGTGATCAGCTTCTCGTTCTAAGCTGTGTGGGTTCGTGTTTGAACCAGGAAGGCTGTGTTTGCCTGAATCTTGTAAAGGTGTCAACTGCCTGTACTCAGTTGTGGACGGGTCTGTGGAAACGAGGACCAGATAGTGAAAATCGCCAAGCTCGTGGATTTGAGCGTTGGTGGAGTGGACTAGGGGCCTTCTGTTCCCCGAACCACTATACATCCGTGTGTTCATGCTTTTACTTTTTCCGCTGCATATTTAATCGTGCAAAAGCATAGTGAACAGAATTTGTCTAAATTGAAGAGATTGTAATAATTTGAAAAAGACACAATTCACCCCCCTCTTGTGTATAATCCGTAGATTCAGATCCAACAGACATAACATAAAACTATTTCATCATATGAAGAAAAGGTGTCAGACGCAAGAACCATACAAATATTTGGCCTAATTCCTTCAATGAAATAATAAATATTACATTAAATATTATATATGATGTCTTCAGTATACCTTGGTATCCTGGTAAAGATATATATATTCTTTACATCACCTTTTTTATACCTTTTCTTTAATATAAGGAACATTATCTTCATCTCAGTTTGTTGATCTTATGGGAAGTATTTATCAAATAATGTCTACATAAATTTTTCCTATTTGATGAGTTATATTTCTTATCACTCTATTGTATTCAGGATCAACGACCACCATTGATCCAAATTTCCATTAAAAATATATACATCAAGGGTAACATTTTTCATTAACACCACATTCCAATACTATAAATATATTCTCAAAATAATTATTCCACTTATCATCTACCATAGGTTTAGTAGTAATAATAAATAATGGGGTCCGCTACACTACTGGAAAATGGACCTATCCCCACGGTTTTCCTCAAAACTGTGGGGATAGGTACCCCCTATACCCACGGTTTTGGAAAACCGTGGGTATAGGTCAATTTTCAAGACCTATCCCCACGGTTTTGGAAAACCAGGGGGATAGACCCCCCTATGCCCACGGTTTTCCAAAACCGTGGGGATAGGTCTTGAAAATTGACCTATACCCACGGTTTTCCAAAACTGTGGGTATAGGGGTACCTATCCCCACGGTTTTGAGGAGAACCGTGGGGATAGGTATAGGTTTCCCATGTGTGCGCGGGAAAAAAAATTTTCCGCGGGAAAGATTTTTTTTTTGGCAGGAGTCCTATACCTACGGTTCTTCCCTCTATACCCACGGTTTATATAACTATATTTAACTAAATATATATATATATATACACATAATTGATAGTAGGGTAGTGGTAGACGCGGTACTTTGCAGCGAGGAGGTCGTGGGATCGAAACCCGCCTGCGGCTTTATTTTAGGATCTATACCCACGGTTTTGAAACCGTGGGTAAAAGCCATTGACACCGTGGCAATTGGGAATGTTTTGTTGACACGGTGGCAGAACACATATAACCACGGTTTTGGAAAACCGTGGGTATAGGCTGGGGACCTATACCAACGGCGTTCCAGCCCACGGTTCCCAAAACCGTGGGTATAGCCTATACCCACGGTTTTGGGGGCTATACCCACGGTTTTGAACCGTGGGTATATGCCTTTTTTCCAGTAGTGCTATTTCATAAGGTGATTGAAAATATTATAGTCTCACTATGTAATAGGTAGCTACTTCCAAGAAATATTATCTTTCATAACATGATCAAGCTGCCTCAGAAGTTCCATAACATTATTTGTCCTATACCAACTATATTTCTTTCCAAATCTAGGAAATCTCTATATTTTCCATGTGTATTGATACCATTGTCCCTTCCAGGTGAAATCCCTAAATAATGGGATATATAGTATTAGACTAAAAAAATAAGGTATCACAATGAATAATTTCAAAAATAGTGAATCACTAATCATAAATTGAAAAATTATTCCATAAATAATCCAATAATATTAAATATAGTTTCCTTGGGGATATATCTAAATTAAAATCCATCATTATGGTCTGTAAAAAAATTTAATTATCCAAAGTATATCCCCTAGGAGTATCAAAATCAGTGTAATGTTGGGCATATTTTACTTTACTCATTTACACTGAGTCAGACTAGACACACCATGTCAGTGCTGTTACTCTAAGGTACATCTGTTCCAGAATCTTGCCCACTTAAATTATCCAGAGAGGGATGTATTTCTAAAAATTCCCACATAATCTATACCTTAAAAAAATTCTAGGAAGTTATTCCATGAATATCCTCATATATTATCATATGGTTGTTTCCATATTTTTTTTCATGTTTTTAAGGTTGCTATGAAACATAATCTGATACCAACTATAATTCCTCGACCCTAGAATCTTGGAGTTAGTGCATTATTTTATTACAATTGAATATATAATAGATTTTAATCTCAATAGACAATGTATTTACAAGTTTTTGAAAACCATGTTACACTAATTATACAAATTTTACATTCTGAAAATAAAATAAAAATGATACATAATAATGTTAAATAAGGAGGAACCTGGAATCTCAATCAACTGGATCATGTTGATTACATGGGGAAATGAAACATGATAAGGGTGAGTTCAGATGCTCATTAAGGGTATTTAAATTGAAAAAAATAAGGAATCAATGAGAATAAGTAATAACAGGATGGTAACTAACTAATAACACATTCCATTCAAATAAATATATAATGAGTAATCCATATGGAAATGCACGAATCTAAAACTCATTATAATATAATCAACAAACTGAGAATAGAATTCATCCAAAAATATATTGGCAAAAAATACCATGTATAAGTCATAATTAAATAAAAATGAAGTAGATCATTAATTATTTAGAATTGTTTCTATGTCACATGGAAATATATTCCTACATGGCCATTCACAAGATGATTTAAAACTACAGATATAAACCCATTTAATTTGGGAAACTTTTTCGTCTCATGAAAAAATCGATTCATTAATGAGATATAAAAATTTCAGGCACCACCCATCATTCTCACATCATATAATTCCCCAAATAGAATAATTGAAATAAATTTTATTCCTTATCAAATATCCTTCTTAAATAATGTGTATGGTTTTATCAACATTTATCCAGTTAATCAAATAACTATCAAAGTGAAAAATATATGTAAAAATTATTTATAGGTTAGACAATAATAAAATAAATTGTTTGAGTATATGGATATTAAAGATAATTTCCAATGAAAAATTGTTACAATTTTTACCAATATAAAGTTAACAATGAAAATAGGAACTGATATTGAAATGATAATCATTATTAACATTCTTGATGAAAATATTCTAAAAACATTCCATAGTGTCCTATGATACTTTGACAAAATATGAATCACAATTCGCATGAACATATGACCATAATATGAAACTCATAATTTCACAATATTAATGATATTAGTTATATAAAAATTAAAAGTGAAGTATATTTTCCATATAAAAGTAAATTCCAGCATAAGAAATAATATGTCATAAAGGAATGTGAATTGAAATTAAACCCCTAACCATTCATTTCATTTTTTAAGATAATCTATTACCCTAAAATGTAGTGGTTTAATGAGTGTTAATAACTTATTATAGATCAATATTATTATTTATGATATCATATATGATCATTTTATAATATCTTATTAACTTTTTTTGACATTCATTTATTATTCTCATTATTTTTTGTGTTAATTATCTAGTTGTTCTTTTAAGATATGAAATTTTATTTTTTGTTCCAATTAATTTAGTTATTAATTTTTCATATCCATAATTCATACCATTATTGAATTATAATATATATTAAACAAATATTTTTTTATAATAATATATTATATTTGGAGGAAAGAAATGAAATGCACCGTTTATGGAGATGAAAAGTTGTACATATGCCTGTAGGTAGGTTTATTTATTTTTTCATATAAAAATAGTGATATTGAAATGATACATATATATATAATAAATAAATTTTAATTTTAATTTATTATATTTAAACAGGTTCAATAAAATCATCTTTAATTCATTCCACATATTTCTTAAACGAATCCCAATTCCTTGAGGAGGCGGTAATAAACACTTCCCCAAATAATGTAATCAAGATTACAATAAATGGAATATATAAAGGAGTGAATAATAAAATTAGTAAATAAGAATAAATAAATGATATATATATAATATATCACATTTAAACATCATGACCATTATAATTTTGAACCATTAATGGCGGTGATTGAAAAATGACCAATAATTGTTTCGTGAGGTGCTAGTTTGTGGTACATGAATTGTAAGATTGTTATCCAGTACATGTTAGTGTGTTTTAGTTAAGGAAAAAAAACATAAAATAATCCCATTATATTGAGTAAAAATATTTTATAATGTGTGTATGTAATAATAAGACTTCATGAGGTAGAAGATGAAAATAAAACTAGGGATATTGAGGAATGATGCTAGCGATTCTTTGAGAATCTTCTTTTGGTTTCCACCAATTGCTTCCTAGGCTCGATTTATTCCCATGTTGAGGCTAATATGATGAGGGGAGGGATTTTTAGGTTCTATTTGGGAATATATTTTTTGATATAATGAGGGTTGATATGTGTGAGTAAGTGTGATATGTGAGTGCCTTTTGTAGTAGTGGAGGGGAATTTTTATATGTTTTTTGAAAGGGAATTCCATACATGTTTTTTATGGAAAAATGGCATTAATAATAGTAAAAGGTCTATAAAAAGGATTCTAGGTTCCAAATATTTCCATATAATGGCTTTTGGACAAGTGTATTGGTTATTTGGGGCTTATGTTTAAGGTTTATTTGATTGTCAAGCTAATTTTCTTCTTTGCCTTTTTAATTGATTTTAATTGCATTCAAAAATAATGTTTGTCCAAAATTATGTAGACCATTTTATACATTACAAATAATTATTCTTCCAAATATGGAATCCATATTTTCAAATTCCAACTTCATAATGGGAAAAATTTAATTTTAATATAATCCTGCAGAGAGGTTGCCAATGCAGGTTTTAAAGTAAAAATGTTAAATGGTTTTTTATGATTTTTTATTCAATTTGAATGTGAAATTGATTCAAATTAAATTTATTTGAAAAATTAATAAAAAATAGTAATATAATTAATCATTAAAACCATTTTTATATGTAATTTATCATTATAAATAAATCAAACAAAAAACTATATTTGAATTGAAATCCATTATTTTCCATTATTCCTTAAAAAATGAAACTTCACAAAAAATTTCGAAAATTCAACCTAAACTAATTTTAGTATTACTATTTAATATATTATTTTTATATTGAAATATATTTTTTATAAAAGTGCTAAATATTTTATTTAAACTTGGTTATTTATTAAAAGGTGGTAATATATCATTTATAAAAATATAGGCTTTTGTGTATAATATTGGGTTTGTTTTAATCTTATGGATCTCGGATCTATTATATAAATTTGGGAAATATTTTATTGGATTCAAAAAATATAAATTTTACTAAAAATATTCAATAATAGTAATTTATTTAAAATATTATGATAAATAACCTTTTCATCATAAAAAATGAATTTTATAGAATCATTTATTTATATTATATTGGTTTCTAGTATTCATTTGTAATTAATAGGTCTCTGATGAATTAGACAACATATTTCAATAATTTAGTTAATCATATTAATTATCTTGAATTTAATGTCCATGTTATTTATTATTAAATTGTTAATAACATTTTTAATAATATATCAATGTTTAATTGAACTCGGTCTTGTTTTTTGTCGAAGCCTCCGAGGAAAGATAGTATTTCATGTAATGCAAGCTAACCATGGTGTTCTATATATATAATGGTAAACATTATGTTGCATGTAACATAATATTAAAATTATATTTCATATAAACTTATCTTGGACAAAAAATTATATTAATTCAAAAAGGAAAATATTTGTAATTTCATGGGGTGTTGCATGCTTTTTTGGAATGTGATGAATATTCATCTAAAATGATGTAATTTCCATGAATATTAACCATAGTTACATATATTTGTAATCAATGGAATTTTTAATCAACCATGGGAGATGAGTTTTTGGTAAAGTTATTGAGATACAAATGGGTATTTCTAATGATATGTATATGGATGTCTCTAAGGATAGGTGTAACAATGAGTTACTTTATTGGAAAAAGCCTTGGAATATTGGTAATGGATAGAGTTATTGGTTTCCTAGAAATAAATAACTATCTAGATACATCAATTTTAAGAAATAATAGAAATTTTTTTTATAGTGTTAGAAACCTCAAAATATCATATTAATATATACTTGATTGATAACTAGAACACAATAACTGGCCTTGATAAACACCTAGTTAGAAACTCTTGAGGGATATTATTTTGGAATTAAAATAATATTTACAAAACATTATGAAGTATTTAAATGGATTATGAATATTAAAAACCATGGATAAACCAATGACTTCATAGATTAAACTAGTAGGTGTCATTATTTATAAATTACATATATATATATATTCATGATTATGTTGTTTTCTATTATGACAAGTGTTTATCAGCTTATGGTTTCCGGTTTTAGTCAATAGTGGGAAAATGAAGTAATTGGGTTAATAATGAATTTTTCATTTGTGTAATGTTTTAAATGATTAAAGTTGGTTTCCTAAGTAGGAATATCAGGCAAACAATTACGAAGGTCCTTGAGTATTTATGATACAATAGAATATAAAGAGACCACAAATGACATGTAAATGTTTTGCAATTTTCTTCCAGTAAAATTCCAATTAAACATAAGAAGCCTGATTTTATTGTATTTAAGGAATATTAAAACATGATTGATGTTTCATATTATAGGAAATGGGTATTAAGAAATAAAATGATTAAGAATGAGTATTTGTTTATGAATATTTTTGTATGATTGCATCACCAATGTTTAGTAATTCAAGAATTATGAGTCATGAAATAATTGATTCCATTAAAAAATTTAAATAAATTATTGAATGGTGCTGATGAACAAGAAAATGAATATAATGGAAATATTTTATTTGGATTTTGGGAAGTAAACCGTTAATATTTCTTGGATGTTGAGAGAGTTGTGTTTTGTATGATTGAAGAGATGATGATTATTGGTAAAGTAAATTGGATTGTAAAAATTTCCTTCTAATTGATAATTCATTTATTGAAAAAGGGTAATATTTAATCATTTTTTATGTTTACTACTTATTGGATTTAATGAATACATCCAGTAATCATTAGAATCAGAAATAATGTAATTTTTCAAAAATGATTTATGGTTATTCAATTTATATCCATATTCTAATATAATATATGATGATGGTATTCCCATATATAGAATGTAAAAAAAGGAGATACTTTAGGATATATGGATGATCAATGATAATATTATTTCATGACCTTCTATCTAATGTTTTGGATTTTTAAATGTTGGAAGGATTGTAAGGATAATCATTTACATAAATTTTAATGAAATTATTTGATGAAACTTTTGATATTAATGTATTATCTAAGCACATGTGGACTAATACATTTTGGATAAACTATTCTGAAAACATTTTGTTGATGTTAACAAAATATAATTGGGATAACTTAACATAGATCTCAGGATCTATTAGTTTTTCTAGAATGAAAACTTTATCGTTCATTTTGGAGATAGTGGGGAATTGGGAAATGGTCAAGACACAACATAAGGATGTGATTTTACATATGAAAGGGAGAAAAATAATGAAATTATATCTTATTTAAAAAACAATAAAATTTAGGAAATGAGTCTTGAAATAATTTTTCCCCTATTATCATAATTTTTCATGATATCAATGACCACTTTTAGGATTCTTCACATTATGGTTTTGTGATTTAAAACATTATCTGGATCACACATTTCCTCTTTATTAAACAAATTTATCAATCTATATGATTATACACATTTTTATTCTATCTTTATGTTGTATAATCCAACCTATGTTATCCTATGTGGATACATTGTTGTTTTTTATATTGGGTAACTTTTAGGTTTCGAACATTCCCTTTTTAAATTGGTTTTAGTATTTATTTGTAAGATGTGGGTTTCAATGAATGAACATTCATATATTAATACTTTTGATATAAAAAATTAATTTAAAGTGAGAAATTAATTTTTAGGGGGGTAATTTGTAAAACACTATTTTTTTGAAAAAAAAAATTGCAAATTAATTGAATATTTTTGTTATTTTAGAATTTACACAACATAGAATATGAATTTTAATATATGAAAGCACAATGTATGACTTCTGTTGCACACAACACTAGATAAATCTTGTGTTAAATTAAACACTTCGAGTATATTTTGGAACATGAAACACTATGTTTTGATTTTATTTCATATAATATTGAATCACTTCAATAGCTTGTCTTACACGCAATGCCAAAAATTACTGGTCTAAAATTTACTAAAAAGATAATTAAAAAAATATTATTATAGTTACAACCTAGTAATTATAATTAATTTTATGAATAATGTCTACATAATTGTGAATATTTGATCTATACGTGTACAAAAAAATTATCCCTTGTATTTTCATTTAGATCGAGATGAAAGTAATAACAATTATAGAATAAAGAAATTTGTTCTCTAAAAAAACAAATTTCCTATTTGAAAACCTAATATTTTCTAATTAAATTTAAAAAATAAATTATGATTATTTTTTTTGAAAATATAAATATTTTATACTCAATACATATTTTTCTACTCATACAATATATTTTATAGGTATAACATGATAATAATTCATATTTTACATATAAAAAGTTGTGTTTTTTAAATGGTGATTTTACAACCTTTTAACAGAGACCATATTTAAAATATTAATTATGAATCATTAAGAATTTAAATTTTACTAAGTTAAATTCAGTTTCATAATTCTAATAACTAAATTTACATTGAGATAATTTTTAGTATTTTTTTAAGAAGTTTCTAACATTGTTGAATAGTTAAAAATTATAAATTTTAATTAAAGAACATTTTTTCATCAAATTAATTAATATAATTAAATTATATTAATTTTTTTAAAAAATTTATGTATTTTAAATATACATTAATTATATACAGTTTTTTCATTGGAACTATATTCACAATGAAATTTGATATAATAACATCCAATACTTTGAAACATTTTTTCATAAAAAAACCCACTACCGCGACTAGTATGGAGGATTAAATTTAAATTAATTATTGCCACATGAATGGCTATTATTTGGAAACATATATACTATAATATTAATTATACTAATTTATAATTCATATTATGTACAACTATTTTTTTTACCAAAAATATTATTAGATGTGATTAAAATAAATTAAAATGATTAAGAGAAAAATTATCTTAACAATGGACTAATCCTTAATCATAAGACCCAAATTGATCAACGAACAGATCCAAAAATACATTCGATATTTATATTTCGACCATATATCCAATTTATTGGATTTTACTTGTCATTGGAACTACATTTCATCAAAAAAAATAGGTATAATTACTTTTTCATTATTTTAATAGAATGAAATTCCTACTCATTATAAAAATGATCTCACCCCTCCAACTTATTCACACCAATAAATCCATTTTCCATATTAAATATATTCATACGTATTATCCCAACATATTCAAATTCATACTAGAATCATACCTTTGGGGAGGGAGCCTCAAATGAATCCCTTTAGAGGAAACCAAAATAAGTTACCCAAAGAGGAGATAACATCCTTCCTCAAGATATTTTGATTTATTTTCAGCTTAGACTCCATAAAATATTCATATTAATTAATTATATAATAATATAATAATCGTCAATATACTTATATGTTGTTTCTCTGTGTTTTCTACTGAAAGTAAGAGGCACATCCACCTATTTTATAACAAACATATCGTTCTATTTCATACAGAGCTACAACCCCCCCAAGAAACAATGTTGTTCGTTTTTCCTCTATAACATATAAGGGTTATAAATTATAATGATTAATTATTTTAATATTATAAATATGAATGATTTTTTTTTTATTAATTATTATTTAAAACATACTATCATACAGTCTAATTGGTTTAAATACTATAATTCCATCTTGGGAAGAGTGGACTACTACCTTCTCAAAGTGATATGATCCATTCAAACACTATATGGAATGTATTTAGGATGGATTCAGAGAATTTATATGATATATATGATAGATTAATTATACATGAATGATTTTTTTATATTTCACTTATATACTTACTTTATTTCAATATTGTAATAAAACATAAACAACATTAATGCGTATGTATGTCCTACCATCTCTATAAAAGACGTATTCAATTTCATATTTCAATAATCTATATAATATTATAAATAAATATATTCTAAGTATATTTAATAGTTATATGATTCATTAAATACTTTAAATAAGTAAATTTTGATCTATATTAAAGGATCAAGAATAAAAATCACACATATACGAAAAATAAAAATAAATTACCTAGAATGTAACATTGACATGGAGTTCATAATAAATGCATAATATAAAGTAATAAGAAAATAATATATGAAATTAAATATAATAATATGGTTCTTTAATAGATTTATAATAAACTTATTTTTATTATACATGTGGCTATATTGTGTATTGTTTAATTCAAGACAATATATAAGGAAATTTGTGCTTACTATTTATATCCATGAGATACATGCAATATTCACCACATGATTATTTTATGTGGAGTATATAATTCCCTGGAACATGTTATATCATTAATTTAGTTTTTTTAGTTATATTTATATTTGTAATTTATTTTATTATATCATGTTGATCATGATTATAATATTAGTCAAGTAGTGAGGGATTTATCATCAAACTTTTATTTTGGTGAGATTTATTCCTTAGTCACTATTCGTTTATTTTATGTGGCATGTATACTGAAAATGAATGTATTATAGGATTTTTATACTTAATTTTTTTTTCAATATCCCTTTTATGATCCTTCTTTCATCGGTTTTACGGTTCAAAAGTTACAAAATTTTTAGAACAATTTTTTCTCATTTTTCCATCACTGATACACGTGCCATGTTATGAACTTATATTTTTCTATGAGGATTATATAATTTCCTTTTAAATTTTAAATGATTAATATAATTATATTCAATATGTTTAAAGATTTATGCAATGTTATTATTTTTATAGTTTTATGGTTTCATGTTTTCAATGTGGTAGTAGTTTATTAATACAATCTCATCATATATCGAGATTGTTTAGGATTATAATTTAATTGAATAAATATTATGATATAGATATCATGAAATATAATCACATATCTTATATTATATTTATCCTTGAAATCTATATATAGTTGTATTAATTTTTCACTCTTTGGTAATTAATATAATTTTGAATGTTCTTTTAAAAATATCTAACATTATTTATCTCTTCGGTTGAAATTTTTTTATTCAAAAAACAATGTTTTCATTAAAAAGTTTAAAAATGATATCAAATGATATATCGAAATATTTTTTTAAAAAAGTTATTTGAAATATCTTTTTAGGTTTTAGTGTGTTTAATTTTTTTTCAATATATCCTTAACTTGGTTTCGAATATATCTTCTTGGGAATGCTTTTTAAATGGATTTCAAGATATATTCAAATATTTTAAAATTATTTTCAATGAAAATAGGATTCATAATGATTTAAATATTTCATTATATGTTTTCAATGAAATTTTAAATTCAATAGTATTATAATTTTTTTCAGGATAACGTTTTATATATCAAATCATTTTAGAAAAAATTATTTTCCAAATTATTTAAGTTTTAAAGATATCTTTTCAATATAGAAACATTATTTTCCAAAATAAATTATATTACAGTATTACACTATTCATATCATATTATTCACAAATTTTTATTCAAATAATAGAGAATATTTCCCATGTATTACATTCAATAGATAATGTTATCATATTTATATAAAAATGGAAATTATAAAGGAATGTGTTATAAAAGAATTAAAAATGAAAACAATGATATAAAATATCATATATTTAATATTTAAACATATTGTACATCATAATTTTCAACCATGAATGGTGGTAATTTGGAAAAGGAACATTCATATTTTCGAGAGGCAGAATTTCAGCATACACAAACGATATTTTCATTAACCATTATATAGATGTCTATTTATGTTCTGTTCAAACCTTTAACATAAATAAATATTAGTATATTTTGGATTCTTATTTAAATATATAATCGTGGAATAACAATATTTTATGTGGTGTAGAATGAAAATAAAACTAATGTTTTTCAGAAAGCATCTTACAACTTTTTTGGGTAACCTGTTTTTGTTTCCATTAATGGGAATCTGTGGATGGATTTCTTCTCAATGAGTTGTTTCTTGGTTTAGGGATGTATTTTTACTATATATTTTTACTGTTATTATTCTAAAAATAGAGTCTTGAGATGTGTGTGGGAGTGGGAGGTGTGAGTTTCATTTTTATAGTGGACGAGGATCAGAATTCTTGTATATATATTAAAATGGAATTACATGAAAGTTTTCCCTTTAGAATGAAGCAAGAAAATTGACCAAATTCCATCCAATGGATGATAATTTGTAAACATTTCCATTCAATGGTTTTGGAATAGTGTATAAGTCATTTGGGACATATTTTTAATTTTTAGTATCTTATAAATCCAATTTTCCATTTAATCACAATAATTACTTTCAATTACATTAAAAAATATTTGTTGGATTTTTTTTACATTATTATGCATTGTAAATTATTATTATTGGAAATATGAAACTCATTTTCCAAATTCCAATAACATAAGTGGTAAAAAAAAATTTAATTTAATCCCATAAAGGGGAGCCAATGCTGGTATTAATGTAAAAACAAACAAACATTTGAAAATATTTTTTATTTAGTTTCAAAGTGAAATTGATTTGAATTACACAAATTTGATTTATTTAAAACAAATTCTTCTATTTCAACATTAAAAACATTTAAAATTATAATTTATCATTATAAATAAATTATATGTAAAAAAATACATGGATTAAAATTCATTATTTTTTACATTAAATTAAAAAAATGAAATGTTACATAATATTACCAGATATCAAAACTAATGTAATTTTTATGTTCCAATTTCAATGATTAAGTTTATTTTGACAAATAATATTTATAAGCGATCTTGAAATTTGATTTTAAATAGGTTCTCCTTTAAAAGTATGTAAAAGTGCCTTTTAAAATTATAGGTTTTTATGTGTAATATTGGGTTTTTATTATCTTATATCAATCGAATCTATTAGATAAAGGCCAAAAAATTAACTAAATATATAAAATAAAAATATAATTAATATCATTAAAAAATAGAAATTAATTCATCTTCTTAAGACAAATATCCTTTGGTGTATAAAAATAGTATTTTATAGAATCATTCTATAGGATTAATTTGGATTCATATATTAATTTCTAATATATAGTTAAAAAATAATTCAATAATGTGTTTTCATAAGTTCGTTAATCCTATTAAAAAGAGTTAATTTAAAATCTAAGATATATCTTATTGTATTAAATAATAATATTTATAGTAATAAATTATTATTTATTAAAATATTGTCCTACATGTTACAAAACCCACCAGGAAAAGTTAGTCTTGTGTATAATACAATCTAATCTTACTGATCAGTATAGAGAAAGATAAAAAATATATTATCCATTTAACACAACATAAACTTAGTGTTCTATATAAATAAATCTGGGAATGAAAAAAAAAATTATTATAAAAGAGAAATATTTTAAATTCATTGGGTGATAAATTATCTTCACCATAAATAAATTTTATCTACATATTTTAAACTTGATCTAGGTAATCAATAGGTTCAGATATGAAAATAAACTATTGATAAGAAGCCCACATCCTGAATACGGTAAATAACACACATTCATAAGAAGAGAAAAATAAAATTACAATGGTCACATAATACGTATCTATATTAGGATAACAAATGTGGGAAATGGAAACTTGGGTATAGAAGAAGAATGTAATAATTATGTTATTGTAGATAGTTCTAAAGCACATGTTCAGCTGAATGTTGGTGAACACAAATCCATAAACCATTTTTTTGAAAAGCTCAATGATATCATAAAAAATGTTTTTAATAGCACATAATTTTGGTTTGATGACCATTTATTCAATAGTTGAAAATTTACTATACTCTATAAAAATATAAGTAAATATACATTTATATTTAATAGAAAAAATCATATCAATTTATTACACAATCAACTAATTGTAAATAATTTCATAGCACATAATACATCATATATTGAAGTAATAAATTACGCTCTAAAAATGCATCCAATGATCAACTTAAACCATTTCATAAATCGATAAATTTTCTAAAATATTATGATCCAACCCTTATTATAGAAGGTCACCAAATTTTCAAAACAAACTTATCAAATAAAATATAGTGGATTTTAATCATCCCATATAAAAAATGATAATTTTAAAAACATGAATTACTATAAACCCTTATTGAAAAAATTAATGATTCTTATTAATAAAATATAACATCTATTATTTGATATATTCCGTAAATCCAAAAATTATTCAAACTCCATCAATTAAAGCATAAGGCGATTTGTGATTTAATTATTACTTAGTTCAAAGGTAGTCATAACATATCCAATTTATTATATAATAACCAATCATTTATTTATCCAAACATCGTTTTATTAAAATTATTAACCTATTAATGGTTATATTTCCCTCAACAATTTGTTTTTAAAAACATTTCTTCCTACAAAATAACATTCCATTCTACCATTAAACACATGACTTAAAATACATAAAAAATACTAAAATACAGTCCTTATAAATTTCAAAATTAATATAATGAGAGAATCATAAATAAAATATGTCTATAACATAATTCGTAGATCTTGATACCTAAAAACATTGATTATTCTGCATTGGTTTTTTCATTTACATTTTCTTGACCATGACCTCTAAGCATATTATGAGGTATATTCTCTTGATTTATGGGGCATTGGGTGTTTTAGTTTTCCGTCTTCTTCCATGTGTAACTCAAAATAGTATATTTTCTATTCTTCCCTTAACATTTTTTACCTAGGGACCCGATTATCCACACATATAAAAAACTCTGAATCCTTTCATGTATTTACCATGGAAATTCTATCTATAGTATTACATCTTGGATAGTCCATAATTTCCTTTTAACATTTATATATATATATTTTTAACCTTTCTCTTATTCACTTTCTTCCCATTGAATACATAAGACTTGGGGAAATATTTTTCCACCATGACATAACATAAAACTATTTCATCATATGAAGAAAAGGTGTCAGACGCAAGAACCATACAAATATTTGGCTTAATTCCTTCAATGAAATAATAAATATTACATTAAATATTATATATGATGTCTTCAGTATACCTTGGAATCCTGGTAATGATATATATATTCATTGCAACACCTTTTTTATACTTTTTCTTTAATATAAAGAACATTATCTTCGTCTCAGTTTGTTGGTCTTATGTGAAGTATTTATCAAATAATGTCTACATAAATGTTTCTTATTTGAGGAGTTATATTTCATATCACTAAATTTTATTCAGGATCAACGACGACCATTGATCCAAATCACCATTAAAAATATATACTTCAAGGGTAACATTTTTCATTATCACCACATTCCAATACCATAAATATCTTCTCAAAATAATTATTCCACTTCTCATCTACCATAGGTTTAGTAGTAATAATAAATATTGGGGCCTCTATTTCATAAGGTGATTGAACATCATATAGTCTCACTATGTAATAGGTATCTACATCCATGAAATATTATCTTTCATAACATGATCAAACTGCCTTAAAATTTCCGTAACATTATTAGTCTTATACAAACTATATTTCTTTCAAAATCTAGGAAATATCTATATTTTCCATGTGTATTGATACCATTATCCCTTCTAGGTGAAATCCCTAAATAATGGGATATATATGAGAAGACTAAAAAAATAATGTATCACAACGAATAATTTAAAAAAGAGTGAATCACTAATCATAAATTGAAAATTATTCCATAAATAATCCAATAATATTAAATATAGTTTCCTTGGGGATATATTTAAATTAAAATCCATCATAATGGTCTGTAAAAAAAAATTAATTATCCAATTCATATCCCCTAGGAGTATAAAAATCAGTGCAATGTTGGGCATATTTTACTTTACTCAGTTACACTAGGTCAGACTAGACACACCATGTCAGTACTATTACTCTAAGGTACATCTGTTCCAGAATCATGCCCACTTAAATTATCCAGAGAGGGATGTGTTTCTAAAAATTCCCACATAATCTATACCTTAAAAAAATTCTAGGATGTTCTTACATGAATATCCTCATATACTACAATAGGGTTGTGTTCTATATTATTTTTTTATTCATGTTTCGAAGGATTCTACGAAACATAATCTGATACCAACTATAATGCCTCGACCCTAGAATCTTGGTGTTGGTGCATTGTTTTATTACAATTGAATATATTATAGATTTTAGTCCCAATAGACCAAGCATTTACAAGTTTTTGAAAACCATGTTACACTAATTGTACGCATTTTACATTCTAAAAATAAAATAAACATGATACATAATAATGTTAAACAATGAGGAACCTGAAATCTTAATCAACTAGATCATGTTGATTACATGGGGAAATGAAACTTGATAAGGGTGAGTTCAGATTCTCATTAAGGGTATTTAAATTGAAAAAAATAAGGAATTAATGAGAATAAGTAATAATAGGATGGTAAATAACTAATAACACATTCCATTCAAATAAATATATAATGAGTAATCCATATGGAAATTCACGAATCTGAAACTCATTAAATATAATCAACAAACTGAGAATAGAATTCATCCCAAAATATATTGGAAAAAATACCATGTATAAGTAATAATTATATAAAAATGAAGTAGATCATTAATTATTTAGAATTTTTCCGATGTCACATGGAAATATATTCCTACATGGCCATTCACAAGACGATTTAAAAATACAGATATAAACCCATTTAATTTGGGCAACTTTTGCGTCTCATGAAAAAATGAATTCATTATTGAGATATAAAAATTTTAAGCACCACCAATCATTCTCAGTGCATATAATTCCCCAAATAGAATAATTGAGATAAATTTTATTCCTTATTAAATATCTGTCTTAAATAATGTGTATGGTTTTATCAACATTTACCTAGTTAATCAAATAACTATCAAAGTGAAAACTATATGTAAAAATTATTTATAGGATAGACAATAATAAAATCCATTGTTTGAGAATATGGATATTAAAGATAATTTCCAATGAAAAATTGTTACAATTTTTTTCAATATAATTTTAACAATGAAAATAGGAACTGATATTGAAATGATAATCATTATTAACATTCTTGATGAAAATATTCTAAAAACATTCCATAGTGTCCTATGACACTTTGACAAAATTTGAAACACAATTCGCATGAACATATGACCATAAATGAAACTCATAATTTCACAAGATTAATGATATTAATTATATAAATATTAAAAGGAAAGTATATATTCCATATAAAAGTGAATTCCTGCATAAGAAATAATATGTCATAAAGGAATGTGAATTGAAATTAAATCCCTAACCATTCATTTCATTTTTTAAGTTAATCCATTACCCTACAATGTAGTGGTTTCATGAGTGTGAATAACCTATTATAGATCAATATTAATATTTATGATATCATATATGATCATTTTATAATATCTTATTTACTTTTTTTGACATTCATTTATTATTCTCATTATTTTTTGTGTAAATTATCTAGTTGTTCTTTTAAGATATGAAATTTTATTTTTTGTTCCAATTAATTTAGTTATTAATTTTTCATATCCATAATTCAAACCATTATTGAATTATAATATATATTCAACAAATATTTTTTTATAATAATATATTATATTTGGAGGAAAGAAATGAAATACATCGTTTATGGAGATGATAAGTTGTACATACGCCTGTAGGCAGGTTTATTTATGTTTTCATATAAAAATAGTGATATTGAATTGATACTTATATATATAATTAATAAATTTTAATTTTAATTTATTATATTTAAACAGGTTCAATAAAATTATCTTTTTTTCATTCCACATATTTCTTGAACAAATCTCAAATACTGTAATCAAGTTTACAATAAATAGAATATATAAAGGAATGAATTATAATATTAGTAAATAAGAATAAATAAATGATATATATAATATATATCACATTTAATCGTCATGACCATTATAATTTCGAACCATTAATGGCGGTGACTGAAAAATTACCAATAATTGTTTCGTGAGGTGCTAGGTTGTGGTACATTAATTGTAAGATTGTTATCCATTACATGTTTGTGTGTTTTAGTTAAGGAAAAAAAACATAAAATAAACCCATTATATTTAGTAAAAATATTTTATAATGTGTGAATGTAATAATATGACTTCACGAGGTAGATGATGAAAATAAAACTAATGATATTGAGGAATGATGCTACCTCTTCTTTTAGAATCTTCTTTTGGTTTCCTCCAATTGGCTTCCTTGTATGGATTTATTCCCATGTTGAGGCTAATATGATGAGGGGAGGGATTTTTATGTTCTATTTGGGAATATATTTTTTGAGATAATGAGGGTTGATATGTGTGAGGAAGTGTGATATGTGAGTGCCGTTTGTAGTAGAGGAGTGCCATTTTTATATGTTTTTTGAAAGGGAATTCCATACATGTTTTTTTAAGAACTTCTGGATATAATAATAGAAAAAGGTCTATAAAATGGATTCTAGGTTCCAAATATTGCTATATAATCGCTTTTGGACAAGTGTATTGGTTATTTGGGGCTTATGTTTAAGGTTTATTCGATTGTTAAGCTATTTTTATTCTTAGTCTTTTTAATTAATTTTAATTGCATTCAAAAATAATTTTTGTCAAAAATTATGTAGACCATTTTATACATTAAAAATAATTATTATTCCAAATATGGAATCCATATTTTCAAAATCCAAGTTCATAACGGGAAAAATTTAATTTTAATATAATCTTGCAGAAAGGTTTCCAATGCAGGTTTTAAAGTAAAAACCTTAAATGGTTTGATATGATTTTTTATTCAATTTGAAAGTAAAATTGATTCAATTTAAATTTATTTGAAAAATTAATAAAAAAAATAGTAATATAATTAATCATTAAAACTATTTATAAATGTAATTTAACATTATAAATAAATTAAACAAAAAACTATATATGAATTCAAATCCATTATTTTTCATTATTCCTTAAAAAATGAAACTTCAAAAAAAATATCAAAAATTCAACCTAAACTAATTTTACTATTACTATTTAATATATTATATTTATATTGAAATATCATTTTTATGAAAGTGCTAAATATTTTATTTAATCTAGGTTATTTATTAAAAGGTGGCAATATATCATTTATAAAAATATAGGCTTTTATGTGTAATATTGGGTTTGTTTTTATCTTATGGGTCTCGGATCTATTATATAAATTTAGAAAATATTTTATTGGATTCAAAAAATTTAAATTTTACTAATAATATTCAATAATAGTAATTTATTTAAAATATTAGGATAAATAACCTTTTCATCATAAAAAATGAATTTTATAGAATCATTTATTTATATTATATTGGTTTCTAATATTCATTTGTAATTAATAGGTCTCCGATGAGTTAGACAACATATTTCAATAATTTAGTTAATCATATTAATTATCTTCAATTTAATGGCCATGTTATTTATTATTAAATTGTTAATAACATTTTTAATAATATATCAATGTTTAATTGAACTCGGTCTTGTGTTTTGTAGAAGACTTCGTGGAAAGATAGTTTTGCATGTAATGCAAGATAACCATGGTGTTATATATATATAATGGAAAACATTATGTTGCATGTAACATAATATTGAAACGATATTTCATATAAATTAATCTTGGACAAAAAAATTATATTTATTCAAAAAGGTAAATATTTGTAATTTCATGGGGTGTTGCATGTTTTTTTGGAATGTGATGAATATTCATCTAAAATGATGTAATTTCCATGAATATTAACCATAGTTCCCTATATTTTTAATCAATGGAATTTTTTAATCAACCATGGGAGTTGAGTTTTTGGAAAAGTTAATGAGATACATATGGGTATTTCTAATGATATGTATATGGATGTGTCTAAGGATAGGTGTAACAATGAGTTACTTTATTGGAAACAGTCTTGGAATCTTGGTAAAGGATAGAGTTATTGGTTTCTTAGAAATAAATAACTATCTAGATACAATAATTTTAAGAAATAATAGAACAAATTTTTATATTGTTAGAAACCACAAAACATCATATTAATATATACTTGATCGAAAACTAGAACACAATAACTGTCATTGATAAACACCTAGTTAGAAACTCTTAAGGGATATTAATTTGGAATTCAAATAATATTTACAAAACAACATAAAGTATTTAAACAGATTGTGAATATAAAAAACCACGGATAAACCTATGATTTTATAGATTAAACTGGTAGGTGTCATTATTTATAAATTATATATATATATATATATATATTCATGATTATGTTTTTTTCTGTTATGACAAGTGTTTATCAGCTTATGGTTTTCGGTTTTAGTCAATAGTGGGAAAATGAAATAATTGGGTTAATAATGAATTTTTCATTTGTGTAATGTTTTTAAATGATTAAAGTTGGTTTCCTAATTAGAAATATCAGGCCGACAATTACGAAGGTCCTTGAGTATTTATGATACAATAGAATATAATGAGACCACAAATGACATGTAAATTGTTTGCAATTTTCTTCCAGTAAAATTCCAATTAAACATAAGAAGCCTGATTTTATTGTATTTAAGGAACATTAAAACATGATTAATATTTCATATTATAGGAAATGGGTATTAAGAAATAAAATGATTTAGAATGAGTATTTTTTTATGAATATTGTTGGATGATTGAATCACCAATGTTTAGTAATTCAAAAATTATGATTCATGAAATAATTGATTCCATTACAAAATGTAAATAAATTATTGAATAGTGCTGACGAACAAGAAAATGAATATAATGGTAATATTTTATTTGGATTTTGGGATGTAAACCCTTAATATTTCATGGATGTTGAGACAGATGTGTTTTGTATGATTGAGGAGATTATGATTATTGGTAAAGTAAATTGGATTGTAAAAATTACCTTTTAATTGATAATTCATTTATTGAAAAAGGGTTATATTTAATCATTTTTGATGTTTACTACTTATTGGATTTAATGAATACATCCAGTAATCATTAGAATAAAAAATAATGTACTTTTTCCAAAATGATTTATGGTTATTCAATTTATATCTATATTCTAAGATAATATACGATGATGGTATTCCCATATATGGAATGTAAAAAAGGAGATACTTTAGGATATATTGATGATCAATGATAATATTATTTCATGACCTTCTATCTAATGTTTTGGATTTTTAAATATTTGAAGGATTGTAAGGATAACAATTTACATAAATTTTAATGTAATTATTTGATGAAATTTTTGATATTAAAGTATTATCTAACCACATGTGGACTAATACATATTGGATAATCTATTCTGACAACATTTTGTTGATGTTAAAAAATATTTGGGATAACTTAACATAGATCTCAGGATCTATTAGTTTTTCTAGAATGAAAACTTTATCGTTCATTTTGGAGATAGAGGGGAATTGGTAAATGGTCAAGACACAACATAAGGATGAGATTTTACATATGAAAGGGAGAAAAATAATGCAAGTATATCTTATTGAAAAAACAATCAAATTTAAGAATCGAATCTTGAAATATTTTTTTTCCTATTATCATAATTTTTCATGATATCAATGACCACTTTTAGGATTCTTCACATTACGGTTTTGTGATTTAAAACATTATATGGATCACCCATTTCTTCTATATTAAACAAATTTATCAATCTACATGATTATATATATTTTTATTCTATCTCAATGTTTTATAATCCCACCTATGTTATCCTATGTGGATACATGGTTGTTTTTTATATTGGGTAACTTTTAGGTTTCCAATATTCCCTTTTTAAATTGGTTTTAGTATTTATTTGTAAGATGTGGGTTTCAATGAATGAACATTCATATATTAATACTTTTGATATAAAAAATTAATTTAAAGTGAGAAATTAATTTTAATGGGGGTAAGTTGTAACACACTATTTTTTTTAAAAACAAATTGAAAATTCATTGAATATTTTTTATATTTTAGAATTTACACAACATAGAATTTGAATTTTAATATATGAAAGCACAAAGTGTGGCTTCTGTTGCACACAACACTAAGTAAATCTTTTGTTAAATTAAACACTTTGAATATATTTTGGTACATGAAACACTAAGTTTGGATTTTATTTCATATAATATTGAATCACTTCAATAGCTTGTCTTACACACAATGCCAAAAATTACTGAACTAAAATTTACTAAATATATAATTAATAAAATATTATTATAGTTACAACCTAGTAATTATAATGAATTTTATGAATAATATTTACATAATTGTGAATATATGATCTATACATGTACAAAAAAAATTATCCCTTTTATTTTCAATTAGTTAGAGATGAAAGTAATAATAATTATATAATAAAGAAATTTGTTCTCTAAAAAAACAAATTTCCTATTTCAAAATCTAATATTTTCTAATTAAATTTAAAAAATATATTATTATTATTTTTTTGAAAATATATATATTTTATACTCAATACATATTTTTCTACTCATACAATATATTTTATAGGTATAACATGATAATAATTCATATTTTACATATAAAAAGTTGTGTTTTTTTAAATGGTGATTTTAAATCCTTTTAATAGAGACCATATTTAAAATATTAATTTTGAAACATTTAGAATTTAAATTTTACTAAGTTAAATTCAGTTTCTTAATTCTAATAACTAAATTTACATTGAGATAATTTTTAGTATTTTTTTATAAAGTTTCAAACATTGTTGAAAAGTTAAAAATTATAAATTTTAATTAAAAAATAAATTTACATCAAATTAATTAATATAATTAAATTATATTATTTTTTTAAAATTTAGGTATTTTAAATATACATTAATTATATGCAGTTTTTTCGTTGGAACTATTTTCACATTGAAATTTGATATAATAACATCCAATACTTTGAAACATTTTTTCTTCAAAAAACCCTCTGCCACGACTAGTACGGAGGATTAAATTTAAATTAATTATTGCCACATGAATGATTATTATTTGGAAACATATATACTATAATATTAATTATACTAATTTATAATTCATATTATGTACAACTATGTTTTTTACTAAAAATGTTATTACATGTGATTACAATTAATTAAAATGATTAAGAGAAACATTATCTTAATAATGGACTAATCCTTAAACCTAAGACCCAAATTTATCAATGAACTGATCCAAAATTAATTTAGATATTTATATTTCGACCATATATCCAATTTATTGGATTTTTCTTGTCATCGGAACTAAATTTCATCAAAAAATAGGTATAATTACTTTTTCATTATTTTAATAGAATGAAATTCCTACTCATTATAAAAATGATCTCACCCCTCCAACTTATTCACACCAATAAATCCATTTTCCATTTTAAAAATATTCATACGTATTATCCCAACATATTCAAATTCATACTATAATCATACCTTTGTGGAGAGATCCTCAAAGGAATCCCTTTAGAGCAAGCCAAAAAAAGTTACCCAAAGACAAGATAACCTCCTTCCTCAAGATATTTTGATTTATTTTCATCCTAGACTCCATAAAATCTTCATATTAATTAATTATATACTAATATAATAATCCTAAATATAATTATATGTTGTTTCTCTGTGTTTTCTACTGAAAGTAAGAGGCACATCCACCTATTCTGTAACAAACACATCGTTCTATTTCATGCAGAGCTACAGCCCCCCCAGAAACAATGTTGTTCATTTTTCCCCTATAACCTATAAGGGTTATAAATTGTGATTCTTAATATATTTTAATATTATAAATATGAATGATTTATTTTTTATTAATTATTATTTAACACATACTATCATACAGTCTAATTTTTTTAGATACTATAATTCCATTTTGGGAAGAGTGGACTACTACCTCCTCAAATTGATATGATCCATTCAAACACTAGATGGAAAGTATTTAGGATGTATTTAGAGAATTTATATGATAGATTAATTATACTTGAATTATTTTTTATATATGTCACTTACATACTTACTATACTTCAATATTATAATAAAACATAAACAACATTAATGCGTATGTATGTCCTACCATCTCTATAAAAGATGTATTCAATTTCATATTTCAATACTCTATATAATATTATAAATAAATATATTCTGAGTATATTTAATAGTTATATGATTCATTAAATTCATTAAATAAGTAAATTATGATCTATATAAAAGGATCAATAATAAAAATCCAATACATATACGAAAAATAAAAATAAATTACCTGGAATGTAACACTGACATGGAGTTCTTAATAAATGCATAATATAAAGTAATAAGAAAATAATATATGATATTAAATATAATAATATGATTCTTTAATAGATTTATAAAAATCTTATTTTTATTATACATGTGGCTATATTGTGTATTGTTTAATTCAAGACAAAATATAAGAAAATTTGCGCTTACTATTCATATCCATGAGATACATGCAATATTCACCACATGATTATTTTATGTGGAGTATAAAATTCCCTGGAACATGTTATATCATTAATTAGGTTTCTGTAGTTATATTTATATTTGTAATTTATTTTATTATTTCATGTTGATCATGATTATAATATTAGTCAAGTAGTGAGGGATTTCTCATCAAACTTTTATTTCGGTGAGATTTATTCCTTAGTCACCACTCATTTATTTTATGTGTCAAGTATACTGACAACGAATGTATTATAGGATTTTTATACTTAAATTTATGTTTATTTCAATATCCCTTTTATGATCCTTCTTTCATCGGTTTTAAGCTTCAAAAGTTACCAAATTTATAGAACAATTTTTTCTCATTTTTCCATCACTGATACACGTGCCATGTTATGAACCTATATTTTTCTAGAAGGTTTATATAATTTCCTTTTAAATTTTAAATGATTAATATAATTATATTCAATATATTTAATTCTTTATTCAATGTTATTATTTTTATAGTTTTATGGTTTGATGTTTTCAATGTGGTAGTAGTTTATTAATACAATCTCATCATATATCGAGATTGTTTAGTATTATAATTTATTTGAATAAATATTATGATACAGATATCATGAAATATAATCGCATATCTTATATTATATTTATCCTTGAAATCTATATATAGTGGTATTAATTTTTCACTCTTTGGTACTTAATATAATTTTGAATGTTCTTTTAAAAATATCTGACATTATCAATCTCTTTGGGTGAAATTTTATTATTCAAAAAACCATCTTTTCATTAAAATGTTTAAAAATGAAATCAGATGAAATATTGATAAGTTATTTGAAATATCTTTTTATGTTTTAGAGTGTTTAAAATTTTTTTCAATATATCCTTAACTTGGTTTCTAATATATCTTCTTGGGAATGTTTTTTAAATGGATTTCAAGATATATTCAAATATTTTAAAATTATGTTCAATGAAAATGGGATTCATAATGATTTAAATATTTCATTATATGTTTTCAATGAAATTTTAAATTCAATAGTATTATAATTGATTTCAGGATAACGTTTTATATATCAAATCATTTTAAAAAAAAATTCCAAATTATTTATGTTTTAAAGATATATTTCAATGTAGAAACATTATTTTCCAAAATAAATGTTTTATGTGAATTTATAAGGCATTATTTTTAATGAAATTATTTTGTAAAAGGTTTTATATAGTCTATTTTTAATGATGGGTTATTTTTTTAATAAATCTTTCCTATTATCAACAAAAATTATTTCAACTTCTATAGTGAAATACATTGTTATAGTTTATGATTTAATGATGATATGACCAAAGAATACATGCCATATTATTTATTTAACGTTTTATATATTTTTAATGATGTTTAAGACACTTTTTTCTCATTCATTTGAAATATTATTTTAAAAATCCACTTCCTTTCATGGCTTATTCTTTTATGAAATAATTGTGAGACCTATAACATTTCCATTGGTAATTATATGATGAAATTATTATAGTTCCATTTTCATTTCAGGGGTTATGATATGATGTGTATGATATGCATATCATTTTATGGGTAATGATGTGATGAATGATTTTTATCCTATGAAACAAGTATATATGATTTTTATGTGATGGGTGGGACCTATATCTCCCTCCAATGTATTGGGTAAAAATTTATATATCATGAGATAATGTTTGGAATCATGTTTAGGGGTTTAATCTGCTATTGAAGATGGTTAAACATGATCCACTATAAGAATAGGGGGAAACCCGATCCACTATGGGTAGATGGGAAAACCTAATACAGTTGGAAATGTCAAATCCTGATCCACTATGGTATTTTTTAGAAACCTGATCTAATATGGGAATATGAGGAAGCTTGATCTGCTACGAGATAATGGGGAAATTGTTATTTTTTATGGGAAGGACTGCAACTAGGGATGGTGGTATGTCCTACCCCAATGTTGTAGTCCTTGGGAAGTGACCTGATAAGTTTTTTACTACATTCCTTGACTTATAGGGAATTATATTACTTGTTTTTTCCACATCAAATTATATGTCTTATTAGTATGATATGAATTCATGATTCTTGTTATAGATTATCCTATGATTCATGTCTGAATAAATACCAATACTTATTCCATTTCTCATGTTTGAAATATTTTATATGAAGGGTCTGATCTTCAAATGTTATGCCCATATTCTTGAACACATGTGTTCATGATATGCTTACGTATTTATTTTATTTACCCATAATAAGAAATCACTCTCAACCATTCTTATGTTTTTGTTCCCAATGTTATGGAGAATGGTTTTAAGCAAGTATGCTAATGGAGGATATCATTAAGAGAGATGTTGATGATGTATCACCATTTTCGAATAATCTATTCCATGTTTCCAAATACACTAAACTATTACGGTTTTCAGGTATGATTTTTTAATGTTCCCAAAATTTTTATAAATGGATATCATGTGCTTCTATGTTAATCTAGGGATGTTATACCATTAACCATGAATGACATCGGTTCACTGACCATGAGTATAGAATGAGACCCTTATTTGGTAACAGTCAACTAATACATGATTATAATCAACCCATATAAGCTAATAAATTGTTCAAATGTTTATAGGTCTAAAATGAGGTAGTCACAGAATAATTCCACAAAAAATACAACATCTTTAAACATAAGGAACCTAAAATATTTATACCTCTTTCTACCGAAGAGTGTTAGTAGATCAAAAACAACTGGAATAAAATATACCCACATAACCATTAAATCATTCAGTATATGTTAAATTAATAAATAGTATGTTCCATGTAATATTAAATTAAATTCCATTAAGGATGAAATAAAACATTTTCATGAATGGTGGAAGGATCAGAATCATAGTCCTATCACATAACGTAAGTTTCATAGGGATTCTCTAGCTCAGAACATCCCATGAGATTCCATCCATGGTGATAATCACTCTTAAAATGTGGGAGATATCTCCCACAATATAATGAATCTAAAAAACATGAAGGCCTCTAAAAATTGAAGATCCCACAATCCGCCCTCTTGTGTCCAAATTAAAAAAGTATTTGATATTCCATAACTGAACACACCTATGGAGTGTCCATTGAGTTCCTTAGATATTACGCTCAATGTTTTGTATTTTCCCACACTAATAGAAAAAAATGAATACACCATGATGAATCCACATGATATGAACTCTATGAATGATGAATATTCTTTGCACTTCCCCTTCGGTACACATCATACTTTCACTTTTATCCCACTGAAGATTGTAATGCCCCGGTTCTGGGTGCCACTCAACGAGTGCCCCGAACCCAGTTCGCCACGTAAACTCAACCACATTCCCCCAAATGTCATAGCCTGCCAACTAGCTGCAAGGGCCCAGGTGTGATAGTGGGGAAACTATGCCCTCATTTTATCAAAGTGTAGCACAGCAGAATACGAAATAAAACATACAATAGTGGAAGAAAATAACCATACATAACTAGAATAAACAACTACAGCAGATATAACCAACCAGTATATAAATGACGATGCAACATGCCACAAGTTCTAAGAACACAGCCAGAAAATGTTACACAACAGTGCAATACAATTCAATAGATAGTACAGAAAATCAAAACAAAATAGATCACAGCATCGTGAGCCTAGGCTCGTTCCCATGCCCTCATACTCCTCAACAACAGTCAAGTACCTGTATAGGGACTCTTTCCCCTATCCACACCTGCAGAAACGTAATCTGTTTGGGCCGAAAAGCATGACCCAAACAGGGTGTGAGAAATATATCTCAGTAGGAACCCACCAAAGGCCCATGCCCAACTATGTGTAATCATGTAACAACAGTGTGCAATAGAAAAATACAATAATGTATGCAGTAATGAAAAGTAACTAACTTAACCAGTTATATTTCCATTTTAATATTCTTTTTAATAACATAATTTGAAATATCACCACAGTGAATATTCTATGTAAAAAACTAATTTCCTCAGACGTGTAAACCCCTACCCTCAGGTAAAGATTATCCCACAGAAGAATCTAACCTTAGGAATAACAGATTTTTCCCTCATGTGTAGGTAGTGTTTCCATCTGGCACAAAATCAACTACCCAAATGCACGGAAGAAGTTTCCTCAGGCTAGAATAACAATGGCCCTGGGCCTAAGTAAAACAAAACCCATAGGCTATGTAAAACACTTCCCTCAGGCTCAGGAAACTGGTCCATTCCCAACATATAAATAAATATTCACAAGAAATTCATCTCTGGTCAATTCTACAATTATTACTTTTAAGGCTTACCCTCAGGTATCCTGGCCAAATGGGTAAATAGTGGAATTCACCCCTAGGGTCGTACTGGATCCAAGAAATGATCCCAACCAACATTTCTAATATCACATATAATCACATATACATTTCTAGGTATTTAAAATAGCTATGGCCTCATCCACACGACAATCCAACATGGGTTTGTGGTACTAAAAACGCACAAAAACGCACGACAGTTGGAAATCAACACCAAGCCACCTACCTTATATACCAACGAACGAAATACTCGAACGTCGAATCCAGAAATGCCCAATTATAAAGTAGATATGAGGTAAAAGATAAATCAATCAAATGTAAATAACTTTCCCTCGGGAAGGATTTGGTAAGAATGGCTTAAGGAGAGCAGAGGTCTTACCTTTTTGGTTCCAACGAGATCATCCGAGGTGGAAACAGATTCACGGCTTGCGATAAAAGGATCCTCGAAGATTCGGCCATCCCCTCCCGCTCCTTCCTCCAGTTCTAAGCCTTCCCTGTGAACAGGGGGGGCTACTGCACATTTTAAGCGGAAAAAACAAAGTACACAACATGTACATCCAAGTACACGGCCTGTAATTCCCATTTTTAAAATGTTCCTCTGGCAGCTTCCCACCAGTGTGGCACTGTTCACCTGCCGACATTACTACACGGTGTGTATGGATGTGTACACGGTGTGGGCTTACCCACAGCTAGCCACCACCTTACTATTCAAATGCCTACTGACTACACGGCGTGTAAAGGACCACTACATGGCATGTAGTCGGTTCCTACACCCTTCATCGTCGACATGGCAACACGCCCCATGTACTAATCCCACATGGCCAGAAGTACACGGCGTGTGGAAAAGTACACTGCGTGTACTTCCAAATTTTAGGATTTTTATCAATTTTCCTTATTTCCTCAAAAATAGTCATGGAAAAGAGAAATAAAGAAACCCATACCTCAATGATAAGAACCGAGTTCCTACAAACTTCCCCCCTAAAAGCAATTCGGCCCCGAATTGACCTTCCAAGGGTGGTGAAGATATAGACGTGAACAGCTTTGGTCACTGAGCACGTATGTCGGTCTCCTGATACATGGTTTCGTCCTGCACTCGGTCATGTTGCCATAGCACCTGTACGAGAGGAACTGACTGGCCTCATAGAACCTTTGTGCTCCTGTCAACGATACGAATCAAATGCTCTTCAAAGGATGCATCCATCTGAATCTGAACCTCCTCGGGCTGAAAGATGTGAGATGGGTCTGAATGATAGTGACACAACTGAGGCACATAGAAGATGTCGTGGATGGCTTGGTACCGTTGTGGTAACCACAACCGATAGGCAACCAGCCTGACTCTCTCCAGAATCCCAAATGGACCCACATACAGCGGTGAAAGCTTACCCTGTCTCATGATCCTCCTGTGTCCCAGCCATGGCGAAACACTCAAGAACACCTGATCCCTAACAACGAACTCCAAAGGTGGTCTGCGGCGATCAGCATATGACTTCTGACGAGACTGTGCGGTAGCCATCCTCTTCTGAATCAACTGGACCTGCTCCTAAATCTCCTGCACAAGATGGTGTCTCAGTAAAGTTGACTCACCTACCTCTAACTAGCACAAAGGTGATCTCAATGGCCTACCATATAAAGCCTCATATGGGGCCATCTCGATAGTTTACTGAAAACTATTGTCATAGGTAACTCGACTAGGTCTATATGATTTTCCCAAAATCCCCCAAAGTACAGGACGCATGCACACAACATGTCCTCTAGCACCTGTATCGTATGCTCTGACTGGCCATCTTCCTAAGGGTCGTAAGATGTGCTCAGAAGCACCTGTGTACCCAAATCCCTCTAAAAACTCTACCAGAAACGAGATGTGAAGTGGGCATCCCTATCTGAAATGATAGAACGAGGGACCCCATGAATTCGGATGATCTCTCTGATATACAGCCTTCCGAGCTCGTCAACCCCGATGGTCTCCTTGATCGGAAAAAAGTGGGATACCTTCATGAGTTTTTCCAAAACAACACACATGGCATTATTTCCCCTAGGTGACCTCGGCTACCCGGTCACGAAGTCCATCGCGTCATCATCCCATTGACACTCTAGAATGGGTAACTGCTGTAACAGTCTAGCTGGCATCTGGTGCTCCGCCTTTACCTGCAGAAAGGTGGAACACCTCATAACAAAACCATCTACATCTCTCTTCATTCCCGGCCACCAGTACTAACGTCTCAAGTCACGATACATCTGGTTAACCCTGTGATGAACTGCCCAAGCTGAAGCATGAAAATCCCGCATCAGCTCCTCACGTACATCCCCTAGAAACCACACTCATCCATGGAAACGTAGAACCTCATCCTCGCCTATCATCCAACCAGAAGGAGGGTCCTCAATTTCCACCAACTCTCGTAGAACTATTCATTCTGAATCTGATAGTTGTCTCATCCTCACTCTTTCCAGGATGGTAGAAATCTCAGCAAGAGATGAAAGATAAGACTTCCCCTGACTATCGTGCACCACCAGATGCATCTCAGAGAACAATGCCATGAGCTTCCACTCACCACTGGACTTCTACACTTCCTGTATCTGAGTCTTCCTGCTCAGCGCATTCGCTACTTCCTTACCTTTACCAGGTGTATAAGAAAGCTAAAATTGAGGGACTGTAGGAATTCAACCCACCTCATTTTCCTTAGATTCAGGTCACGCTGAGTAAAGATATACTTGAGGCTTTTTTGCTTGGTGAAAACCACAAAATGCTCTCCCAATAGATAATGCCTCTAATAACGCAACGCGTAAACAACAACAGCCAACTCGATGTCATGTGTCGGATAATTTCTCTTATGTGGCCTCAACTTCCGACACCTGTATAAAACAACTCGATCGCCCTGCATCAACACTGCTCCTTGCCCAACACCTGATGCGTCACAGTAAACTATATAGCTCTTCCCTTGCTCTGGGAGTATCAGGATCAGTTTTGATGTCGACCTTCCCTTCAGGTCCTGAAATGTTGTCTCGCATGCTTCTGACCAAATGAACTTCACACCCTTCTTAGTCAGACCCATAAACGGTGATGATAAGTAGGATAAGTCATGCATGATGCATATGTAGTAACCATCCATTCCTAAGAAACTTCATATCGTAATCAAATTCTTAGCCATCTCCCAGGAAACTACTACTCTCTCCTTCTCTGGGTCTACCGCAACTCCTGCCTCCATGATGATATGACCCAGGAAGTGAATCTGGTCAATCCAAAAATGGCACATTGTGATATTAGCATATAGTTGATGCTCCCTTAGTGTACTCAATACGATCTCAAGATGGGTGGCCTGGTCGTGTCAACTGCGAGAGTACACCCCCATGAATACTACCAAAAAAGAATCACGATACGGATGGAACACACGGTTCATTAGAGCCATGAAAACTGCCGGCGTGTACGTGAGTCCAATCGGCATAACCAAATACTCGTCAAGACCATATCTACTCAAAAAAGCTGAAAGCGGTATATCTGATGGTCTCACGCGCAACTGATGATATCTGGACCTCAAGTCAATCTTCGAGAACACTCGTGCTCCACGAAGCTGATGAAACAGATTATCAATCCTCGGTAAGGGATTTTGGTTCATAACCATCAACTGGTTCAACATTCGATAATCCACACAAAGTCTGAGGGTACCATCTGCCTTCTTCGCAAAAAGGACCAGAGAACCCTAAGGAGAAGTACTAGTTCAGATGAAACCCTTCACATGTAACTCCTCTAACTACCTCTTGAGATCCTGCAGCTCAGGTGTAGCCATCTTACAAGGAGGAATGGACACAAGTGTTTCTCCTGGAACAAGCTCAATAGAGAAATCCACCACCCACACTGGAGGTAGACCTGAAAAATCATCCTGGAAGACATCCCTAAAACGATCAACCACTGGAGGTAAATCTGTCTGACAAGTCCTCTGATCATCCAGATATAATCTCGCAATCTGGGCCGTGATTCAACCTCGCCCATGATGCTCTAGTCTATCTCGACTCGCTTGAACATCCCATTCACCCCTGTATAGAAACTCTCTACCCTCTAGTGATGTGAAACTCACCCTACGACGATAGCAGTCCACAAAGGCTCGAAAGGGAACTAACCAGTCTATCACGAGAATGACGTCATAGCTCATCATCTCTATGAAATAGAGGTCCCATAGAAAAAGACACCCACCAACCTCAAGGGGGAACTCCTTCCACCGACGCACACCAACCATTCTAGTCCCCAACGGAGTGTCTATCGTCATGATATTGGAAGAAGTAGAAACACAGATCCCAAGGCTCTCCACAACGGGCATAGATATGAAACTATGCGTAGCACCCGTATCAAAAAGTACTGAAGATAAGACAAAAGCTACTTGAATAGTACCTCTGATGGTAGAAGTTTTGCGCTCCTACTCCAGCTGGGTCTGTTGAACTACATATACCTGCCCAATGTCGTGGCCCTGTGACACATCCTGGCTACCCTAAGCTATCCTGCCCTGCTTCATATGAGATCCTGGTATCTAGCTACCATGGCCATGACCACAATCTCTGCCTGCACGCCCTGACGTATTCCAGTTCCCCGACTGGTAAGAAGCCACTGGTCCTTCTCCCACACGCGGAGTCTGCACAGAACCCCACTCACTAGACACTGGTGGAAAAGCCCTACAAAATCACTGCAGGTGACCCATCTTGTGTAACATCCCAAGTAAGTAATGAATAATAGATATTTTTATCTATGTCTATTGATGATTAAGATAGTGTTTTAGAGGCTTAAAATGAAAATAAATCCAATCTTAAGCATGGAATACACTAATATTTTTAAAAGATTTTTTTACTGCCTTTTGATGGAAAACCATTTTTAAATCTATCTTATTGACAATTTTATAAGCTATGATTGTCAAAATAAACTTATTCTTTATTATTGGGATATCAAAATTTACTTTGTGTGAATTTTTGGTATTTTTCGGACAATGTTCATTTTTTAATGAATAGTGAAAAATACTGCATTTTAATTCAAAACTGCTTTTTAATATAATTTATTTATATAATTAGATTATGTTTTGAATTGTTTTTGAAGTGAAATTAGAATATATTTTTACCATTTAATCCAATAGTGGTCATTGTAATCAATTTCCCTTTGAAACTGGACTTAAACTGGTGTCAATATTTTGATACTTATTGTTTCAAAAAAATACGCTATTTGCTCTAACAGCGGGAATTAATTATTAAATTAATTAATGTGACTTATATGTTTTGAATTTTGTAAAATAGACTTCATTTTTGAATTCAGAATATCAAATATATCTTAGGGTGAATTTTTGGTAATTTTCTGAAAAACTCCAATTTTTGATGAATAGTGAAACTACTAAGTGGTAATCAAGCAAACTGGTTTTTCAGTTAAATGAAAGTTTACCACTAATGTGTATTGAATTTTGAAAATCCAACATACATGGTTGTCATTAAGAAGTAAAATGTGGTTCAATGAGATTAAAATAAATTTTTGGTGAATAGTAACTTATTAAGTTTTTAATCGTGATTAGTGGTAATTAATGTAGATTAAGGTAAAAAATAATGCTTTAATAAACTAAGATGAGCTTGACACATGTCCTACCCTCATTTGTTGTGTCATGGACGACCAAGACAAGCCATGGGTCAACTTGGGGACCCCATGGATCCACTTTGGTTGGTAAATGACATAAATAACTTTTTATTTAATGTAAAAGTAAAAATGACACAAACATAATATGTTTTGCGAAAACAATTTTTACATGGGGTTATAAATATCAGATTTTTTATTATAAATATCCATTGGAAATCTAAAACTATTTCCTACATCATAGTATTTTTTTTATAATTTTTAGACTTTAAATAAATTAAATTATGTATGACATCATGATGATGCAGCGATGACCTCATTATTTAACGATTTAAATAAAATAGAAAGATAATGAAAAATATAAAACCTACACATGGAAAAAACCAATTGGATGAGTGGATTTCGAACCCTTATCACCTTATCCACGAATGATATCAATTTGGGACATTTTAAAACCGAAACACATTTTCCAATAAAGTAATATTTCTTTACTTTCCAAAAGTGACCCTCCTCTCCTCTAATAAAAGGCCCCCACCTCTACCTCATTTCACACACTCCTCAAGCCTTTGGCTCGGCCAACCACTGCCCATTTACTCTATTCACATCCCTCTCCTCATCCTAGAGGATTCCCTTTGGGCATAATACTTTCAAAGGAATCCTTTAGGCTCAAATAAAAAAGAGTTACACTTTTAAAGGTAATTCATTCTCTCATCTTCATTTGTTTTATTTTGCTTCTCCAACCCCCTAAAATATTTTTATTTACTTCTTTTGTAACAACACCAGTATCTTCAACATACTAGGATGTTGTTATAAGATTTATTTGAGCTACACTCTCACACAACTACATCAAATGGTTAAAGAACATACGGTTTCCGTGGATGGCGAAATTCTGCCTCCCGAAACGATGATTCTTCAATACTCATTTAACACCTTAAAAGGTGGCCATTATGATGTCACTATTTTTATATATGATATATGATATGTTTATGTTTTCCTTAAGCTTCTGTTTTTTTCATTTTGGGCATACCTTTATGGTTTCCATTGTGGGTAAACACGATATCTTCATTTTAGGAAGTGCAGACTACCGCCCCCTGAAAGTGATTTGATTCGTTAATACCATATGTGGGATGTGTAAAGGATAAAGTTAATGATATTATATATTTTATTATACTGGAACTATAATATACTCTTATATCATTATGATTCCATTCCAGAAAATACGAAATAGAAATGGAAGTAGCGTTCATGTGTACGTACGGCTTACCGTCTCCATGAACGGTGCATTCCATTTCTTACCTCTAAATGTGATGTAATATTATAAATACATGTATATGATGAATATATATGATATATATGTTATCCTAATCATTAATATAATTCTGGATATAACGAACCTTTGACCAAATTAACAACATGTAAGTGTAAGAAGTCTATTTTTGACTTAAGAACCAAATACCGACAAAATGAACATTATTAACTTAAATGATTACATGATGTTAATAACATGGTATAAAAGGAATAATGAACTTGAAAAAGGTTTTTAAGCAAGTAGAGATTAACTCAAGTTTATTATTCAGGAGATTAAAGAACGGTCGGGTCAAGTCGGATACGAGGTATGAGACTTCATCTCAATCTCCTTTCATTGAGGAATATTTTGTTTTATAAACAACCTTCTTTTATACGGTGTATAAACCCCTTTGACTTTTATGTTTATTCAAAAGGAATCTTTTTTATACGTAGTGTTTACTAAACGGTAAAAGGGAATGTTTTTGTCATACGTATGCGGCGACAACGACTTCTCTGCCGTCATGACTGTTATTTGAGTTTCAGCTTCCTCTACAATCCATACCTTCTTTTTAAAAGAAAAATAAATACCATGTTTTACTTTTCTTTTATTTTGGTATCGAAAATGGTTTTCATAATGTTTTTATATCAATGTGTTGTATTGATATCTTGTGATTGAAAGGTGGAAATGTTATGTTTCCTTTATGCATGTTTTATGTGATACGATTATGTTGAGGTTCTTGGGCATTATTATGAAGACGGGTGGTTCCGTGATAGACTAAGGGTGGGTGAGCCCGATATAGCTCTCCAATGCATTGGGTAACGTGAAGGAGTGAAACGTTAAGGTTTCTCTGAAGTGATCTAAGGAATATACTGTGATGGGTATTCCAAACGTAACCAAGAGGGTTACTCCCTACGTAAGAATGTTATGAATGCCTCAAGTTACCTTTATGTCTTATGATTTCAATGATTTACTCATGATTTGATGAGGTATGTTAATGTGCTTATGTTTTATTGGTAAAGTATGATTTCACACTTCTGTATATATGTACCCATGTTTCCTTTCCATGTTTTTATAACCCATACTGAGCTTTTTATACTCATCCCATGTTTTTTTGAAATTTTTTTCACAGGTCAAGGGAAAGGTACATGATATGATGATAGTGTCAAGGAAGTGTCAAGAAATAATCCATGTTTTATTTTAAATGTGTCTCCATTGATGGGAATGAAGAATACTATCTTTATGTAACCACTTTGTTTATATGTGGAATGTAATGCAAGTTTTATGATCTAATTCTTTAAAACTCTAAACCCAAAAAGATCCTCAATGTGTAATCTTGTAATAACTGAAGATTAAGTAAGGTTTAAGGCTGGGGCCTTAAAGTTGGTATCAGAGGTCGGTTTAGATAACTTTAGAAGTTAGAATTCTATTAAATGATTATCCAAAAATATTTTTTTATGGTCAAATTGAAGTGATATAGCATTTGAAGATTACCATGTTGCTTCATCTAAGACATGTTTGTTCAGAATGGTTTTTCGCAGAGGAAACATGGAAGCAGTGCTATGAAGGAATACAGAAGGACATAACTTTCCGAATTAGCATCCTGAGATGGTCGGAATTGGAACTGAACAGTTTGTTGCAGTAATGGCGCAGTTGACTCAAGTGATAAATGGCGGTGGTATCCATGCACGAGATCAGCCAGATCAACCACAGAGGAACATGTCAGTGGTGGAACATTTCATGAGGCAACATCCACAATCATTCAGAGGATCATCTGACCCTGTGCTAGCTGAAGGGTGGATTAAAGCACTAGAGAAGATTTTTGATGTCATAGGGTGTTCAGACAATCAAAAGGTTAGTCTTGATATTTACCGTTTGGAGGGTGAAGCAGATCAGTGGTGGTCTATGGTTAAAAATATCAGGGACGTTGATGAGATTGATGCTCTCGACTGGGATGAATTCAAAGGTATGTTTCTTGAGAAGTATTTTCCTAAGGCTGTTCGACTTAGGATGGAAAAACAATTCTTGGAATTGAGGCAAGAGGAAGACTCAGTGGCAGCCTATGAAGAAAGGTTCACTCGATTGGCAAGGTAGGCTCCAAATTTTATCCGAGACCTTGATAGTAAAATCAGTCGTTTTTACTCAGGATTAAAGCCAAAATATCGAAGGGCATTAGCTTGTCGTGAGTTTAAAAGTTATGAAAATCTTGTTCGATGTGCTGAGAAGGTGGAAATGGAGTTTTCCGATGACCAATTGTTCTATAACAACCAGCTGAAGAAGAGACCGAGGTGACAGGACAAAGGTAGGAATTCTTCAAAAAAGTCTGATGGTAAGAAAACTAAGTTTCCAGTTTGTGATAAATGTGGCAAAAGGCATGCTGGGGAATGTCTTCTGAATTCTGGAAAGTGCTACCGATGTGGTAAGATGGGACATAAGGCTCGTGATTGCACTGAAAAGGATCAAGGTGAAGGTAAGAACAAATTTGATTTACAGTTAGTGAAATGTTATAAGTGCAATGAGATGGGTCATTATGCAAACGAGTGTCCGACAAAGAGCTTGAGTGATGGGAAGCAGTTAGACTACAAGCAGAAAGGGGTGGTGAAATCCTTTTCAACTACTTCAGCAGATGTCGGGCCATCAAATGAAGTTGTCTCAGGTACTTTGTTTGTTTTTTCAGATTAGGCCAATGTGTTGTTTGATTCGGGGCCTACACATTCTTTCATCTCTGAAACCTTTTCTAGTAAAATGGGAATACCATCTCAAGAAATGACTCTTGGACTTTTGGTAAAAACACCTGGGGGAAATGTTGAGGCAAAAAGAATTTATAAGAATCTTCCTATCCTTATCTGTGGAAAGAACCTACTTGCAAACCTTATTGTTCTTCCTCTAGTAGAGTTTGATGTTATCCTGGATATGGATTGGCTCTCTATTTACCATGCTAAGATTGACTTTAGAGCTAAAGAAGTTTATTTTTAGAAATACTTTCAGTTTTTTTACAAGAATGAACCCTTACTTTTGATAACATATCAAGAGGCCGAGAAACTTGTAAAAGATGGAAATGAATGTTACCTTGCACACATCGTTGAAAATAAAGGAACTGTTCAGATTAATGATGTGCCAGTGGTAAATGAGTATCCTGATGTTTTTCCTGATGAGTTGCCTGGAATAATACCAGATCGGGAAGTTGAGTTTACTGTTGACTTAGTTCCTGATGCTAAGCTAATTTCAAAACCCCCTTATCGAATGGCACAAATTGAACTTTTATAGTTGAAGGAGCAATTGCAAGATTTATTAGAGAAAGGTTTCATTCGACCTAGGACATCACCATGGGGTGCTCCTGTTTTATTTGTTAAAAAGAATGATGGTTCTATGAGACTTTTCATTGATTATAGAGGCTTGAATAATATCACTGTTAAGAACAAATATCTTTTTCCTCATATCGATGATTTGTTTGATCAGCTCCAGGGAGCTCAGTTTTTTTCAAAGATTGACTTGAGATCGGGGTACCATCAGCTGAAGGTAAAGGAGGCAGATATTCCGAAGACCGCATTCCGTATGAGATATGGCCATTATGAATTTGTAGTAATGCCTTTTGGGCTAACCAATGCACCTTCTGTATTCATGGACTTAATGAATAGAATTTTCCATGAGTTCTTGGATAAGTTTGTGGTGGTTTTCATTGATGAAATTTTGGTGTTTTCTAAAAGTAAAGAGTAGAATGAAATACATTTAAGGGTTATCTTTCAAACCTTAAAAGAAAAGAAATTGTATGGGAAATTCATCAAGTGTGAGTTTTGGTTGCAACAAATTTCATTCCTTGGTCACATTGTTTCTAAATATGGAATAACTGTTGATCCTGCAAAAACAAAAGTTGTGGAAGAATGGTCAAGACCCACAAACGTAACCGAGATTCGTAGCTTCCTTGGATTGGAGGTCTATTACCGAAGGTTTGTTAGAAATTTTTCACGGTTATCTAGTCCAATGACTAAGCTAACTCGGAATGGTGTTAAGTTTATCTGGACAAAAGAATGTGATGATTGTTTTCAAGAATTGAAAAGAAGATTGGTGAATGCTCCAGTTTTGGCACTACCTACCATGAATGGTGAGTTTGTTATATACAGTGATGCTTCATTGAAAGGACTTGGTTGCGTCCTAATGCAGAATGATCTGATAATTGCTTATGCTTCATGACAGTTGAAAACTCATGAGGTAAATTACCCTACACATGATTTGGAATTAGCTGCTGTTTTTTTTGCTTTAAAAATTTGGAGGCATCATTTGTATGGAGTAAAGTGTGAAATATATACCGATCAAAAAAGTTTAAAGTATATATTCACTCAGAAAGAATTGAACATGAGACAAAGGAGATGTCTAGAATTAATCGAGGATTATGATTGTACAATTCATTACCATCCGGGAAAAGAAAATAAAGTGACTGATGCTTTGAGTCGAAAAAGTAATGCTTCATTAACAATGTTGTGTTTGGAACATGATCCTTTGGTTAAGGATTTGATGAACTTTGTCATAGAAGTTGTTGGTGCAGAGAGTCCTTCTGTTTTGTTTCAGGTATCAGTGAGATCATCTCTATCAGATAGAATCAAGCAACCACAGAAGCAAGACAGTGAGTTGCAGAAAAAGGTAGAGCTGGTTCAGAAAGGTAAGTTGCCTGAATTCAACATTGATAATGAATGTGTTTTGAGATCTGGGAAGAGATTGTGTGTGCCTTGTGATTCACAGTTGACGAGAGAGTTGTTATGTGAAGCTCATAGTTCTCTGTTTTCAGTTCATCCGGGTAGTACTAAGATGTATAGAGATCTGCGGGAGTATTACTGGTGGGATGGAATGAAAAGAGATATTGCTGATTTTACTGTGAAGTGTTTGACTTGTCAGCAGGTTAAAGCAAAGCGGCAGTTACCGAAAGGGATGCTTCAGCCTTTACCAGTGCCAGAGTGGAAATGGGAGAATATATCCATGGACTTTGTTGTTGGATTACCGAAGAAATCTCAAGGTAACAATGCAATCTGGGTTATTGTTGATCGCTTGACCAAATCTGCTCATTTCCTTGCTATAGATACTTTCTCTCTTGATCAACTTTCCCTTTTGTATCTTAAAGATATAGTCAGGTTACATGGAGTTACTCTCTCCATTTTATCGGATCGTGATCCCAGGTTTACTTCTAACTTTTGGAAAGGCCTTCAGAAGTCGTTGGGTACTGAATTAAATTTTAGTACAACTTTTCATCCTCAATCAGATGGGCAGTCAGAACGAACAATTCAGACCTTGGAGTATATGATACGATCTTGTTCTATGGATTATCAGGGAAGTTGGGACCAACATCTTTCTTTGGTTGAGTTTTCATATAATAACAGTTTTCATTCCAGTATACAGATGGCACCATTTCAGGCATTATATGGGAAGCGGTGTCGAACTCCAGCTTTCCGGGATGAAGTGGGTGAAAGGAAGTTGATGGGACCAGAATTGGTAGAAGAGATGGCAGAAAAAGTTCATCTGATTCAGAAACATATGAGAACAGCTCAGAGCAGGCATAAGAGTTATGCGGATAACCGGAGGAAGGATCTATCTTTCGAGGTAGGTGATCATGTTTTTCTCAAGGTTTCTCCTTGGAAAAGTGTGATGAGATTTGGTAAGAAAGGAAAGGTGAGTCCAAGGTTCATTGGACCATATGAAATTCTAGAGAGAGTTGGATCAGTTGCTTATCGAGTGGCTTTACCTCCGAGTTTATCTCAGGTACACAATGTTTTTCATGTTTTGATGTTGAGAAAGTATATGCCAGATCCATCTCATGTTTTGAGTCCAGAGGTAGTTCAGCTGGAAGAGAACCTATCTTATGAGGAACAACCGGTCCAGATTCTCGACCACAGGGAGCAAGTGTTACGGAATAAGGTGACCCACCAGGTAATGGTTTTGTGGAAAAACCACATGATTGAAGAGGCAACGTGGGAATCTGAAAATGCAATGAGGGATAAGTACCCCCATTTATTCGATAAGTAAATAAATTGCGGGGACACAATTTTCTAAAGGGGGGAAGGATGTAACATCCCAAGTAAGTAATGAATAATAGATATTTTTATCTATGTCTATTAATGATTAAGATAGTGTTTTAGAGGCTTAAATTGAAAATAAATCCAATCTTAAGCATGGAATACACTAATATTTTTAAAAGATAGTTTTACTGCTTTTTGATGGCAAACCATTTTTAAATCTATCTTATTGACAATTTTATAATCTATGTTTTTCAAAATAAACTTATTCTTTATGATTGGGACATCAAAATTTACTTTGTGTGAATTTTTGGTATTTTTCGGACATTGTTCATTTTTTTATGAATAGTGAAAAATACTGCATTTTAATTCAAAACTGCTTTTTAATCTAATTTATTTATATAATTATATTATGTTTTGAATTGGTTTTGAAGTTAAATTAGAATATATGTTTACCATTTAATCCAATATTTGTTATTGGAATCAATTTCACTTTGAAATTGGACTTAAACTGGTGTCAATCGTTTGATACTTATTATTTCATAAAAATACGCTATTTGCTCTGACAGTGGGAATTAATTATTAAATTAATTAATGTGACTTATATGTTTTGAATTTTGTAAAATAGACTTTATTTTTGAATTCAGAATATCAAATATATCTTAGGGTGAATTTTTGGTAATTTTCTGAAAAACTCCAATTTTTGATGAATAGTGAAACCACTAAGTGGTAATCAAGCAAACTGATTTTTCAGTTAAATGAAAGTTTACCACTAATGTGTATTGAATTTTGAAAATCCGACATACATGGTTGTCATTAATAAGTAAAATTTGGTTCAATGAGATTAAAATAAATTTTTGGTGAATAGTAACTTATTAAGTTTTTAATCGCGATTAGTGGTAATTAGTGTAGTTTAAGGTAAAAAATAATGCTTTAATAAAATAAGATGAGCTTGACACATGTCCTACCCTCATTGGTTGTGTCATGGCCGACCAAGACAAGCCATGGGTCAACATGGGGACCCCATGGATCCACTTTGGTTGGGAAATGACATAAATAACTTTTTATTTAATGTAAAAGTAAAAATGACACAAACATAATATGTTTTGCGAAAACAATTTTTACATGGGGTTATAAATATCAGATTTTTGATTATAAATAGCCATTGGAAAGATAAAAATAGTTCCTACATCATAGTATTTTTTTTATAATTTTTAGACTATAAATAAATTAAATTATTTATGACATCATGATGATGCAACGATGACCTCATTATTTAACGATTTAAATAAAATGGAAAGATAATGAAAAATCTAAAACCTAAACATGGCCAAAACCAATTGGATGAGTGGATTTATAAACCTTATCACCGTATCCAAGAATTATATCAATGTGGGACCTTTTAAAACCGGAACACATTTTCAAATAAAGTAATATTTCTTTACTTTCCAAAAGTGCCCCTCCTCTCCTCTTATAAAAGGCCCCCACCTCTACCTCATTTCACACACTCCTCAAGCCTTTGGCTCGGCCAAACCCTGACCATTTACTCTCTTCACATCCCTCTACTCATCCTAGAGGATTCCCTTTGGGAATATTCCTTTCAAAGGAAGCCTTTAGGCTCAAATCAAAAGGGGTTACACTTTTAATGGTAATTCATTCTCTCATGTTCATTTGTTTTATTTTGCTTCTCCAACCCCCTAAAATATTTTTATTTACTTATTTTGTAAAACAACCAGTATCTTCAATATACTAGGATGTTTTTATAAGATTTATTTGAGCTACACTTTCACACAACTACATCAAATGGTTAAATAACATACGGTTTCCGTGGATGGCGAAATTCTGCCTCCCGAAACGATGATTGTTCAATACTCATTTAACACCTTCGAAGGTGGGAATTATGATGTCACTATTTTTATATATGATATATGATATGTTTATATTTTCTTTAAGCTTCTGTTTTTTTTCATTTTGGGCATACCTTTATGTTTTTGTGGGTAAACACGATATCTTCATTTTAGGAAGTGCGGACTACCGCCCCCTGAAAGTGATTTGATTCGTTAATACCATATGTGGGATGTTTAAAGGATAAAGTTAATGATATTATATATGTTATTATACTGGAATTATAATATACTCTTATATCATTATGATTCCATTCCAGAAAATACGAAATAGAAATGGAAGTAGCGTTCATGCGTACATACGGCTTACCGTCTCCATGAACGGTGCATTTCATTTCTTACCTCTAAATGTGATGTAATATTATAAATACATGTATATGATGAATATATATGATATATATGTCATCCAAATCATTAATATCATTCTGGATATAACGAACCTTTGACCAAATTAACAACATGTAAGTGTAAGAAGTCTATTTTTGACTTAAGAACCAAATACCGACAAAATGAACATTATTAACTTAAAAGATTACATGATGTTCATAACATGGTATAAAAGTAATAATGAACTTGAAAAAGGTTTTTAAGCAAGTAGAGATTATCTCAAGTTTATTATTCAGGAGATTAAATAACGGTCGGGTCAAGTCGGATATGAGGTATGGGACTTCGTCTCAATCTCCTTTCATTGAAGCATATTTTGTTTTATACACAACCTTCTTTTATACGGTGTATAAACCCCTTTGACTTTTACGATTATTCAAAAGGAATATTTTTTATACGAAGTGTTTACTAAACGACAAAAGGGAATGTTTTTGTCGTACGTATGTGGCGACAATGACTTCTCTGCCGTCATGACCGTTATATGAGTTTCAGCTTCCTCTACAAGCCATACCTCCTTTTTAAAAGAAAAATAAATACCATGTTTTACTTTTCTTTTATTTTGGTATCGAAAATGGTTTTCATTAGGTTTTTATATCAATGTGTTGTATTGATATCTTGTGATTGAAAGGTGGAAATGTTATGTTTCCTTTATGCATGTTTTATGTGATACGATTATGTTGAGGTTCTTGGGCATTATTATGAAGACGGGTGGTTTCGTGATAGACTAAGGGCGGGTGACCCTGATATAGCTCTCCAATGCATTGGGTAACGTGAAGGAGTGAAACGTTAAGGTTTCTCCGAAGAGATTTAGGGAATATACTGTGATGGGTATTCCAAACATAACCAAGAGGGTTACTCCCTACGTAAGAATGTTATGAATGCCTCAAGTTACCTTTATGTCTTATGATTTCAATGATTTACTCATGATTTGATGAGGTATGTTAATGTGCTTATGTTTTATGGGTAAAGTATGATTTCACTCTTATGTATATATGTACCCATGTTTCCTTTCCATGTTTTTATAACCCATACTGAGCTTTTTATGCTCATCCCATGTTTTTTTGAAATGTTTTTCACAGGTCAAGGGAAAGGTACATGATATGATGATAGTGTCAAGGAAGTGTCAAGAAATAATCCATGTTTTATTTTAAATGTGTCTTCATTGATGGGAATGAAGAATACTATCTTTATGTAACCACTTTGTTTATATGTGGAATGTAATGCACGTTTTATGATCTAATTCTCTAAAACTCTAAACCCGAAAAGATCCTCAATGTGTAATCTTGTAATAACTCAAGATTATGTAAGGTTTAAGGCTGGGGCCTTATATCTTTCCGCAAGCTCTGTACTCCACTAGGTCTCATGAACACTTTGGCCTCTTGTGCCCCTCTTTACCACACTGTTAGCACACAACCTGGCCACCTGATGCATTCTTTTGACTGGTACTACCACCCTGAGGGAATTCTATCTATATCTTCCTCTTTCTAGTAGAAAAAGTACCAGTAACTGGTGCTGAACCGCCCTTGCCGACACCACTAGATTCCCACAGGTTACTCTCTGTAATCAGCGCCTGTTTCACAATTTCTTGTACTGAAGGAAACCTAAAAACATTCACCAGTGCTCGGATGTCATAACAAATACCATCCTCAAAACGTCTAGCTCTCGAAGTCTCATCACCCACCAGCATGGGTGCAAAACACTGAAGCTTGGTGAAACGAGCAGAATAGTCCATCACTGACATAGCTCCCTACTGCATATTCATGAACTCTCGAGCTCTATGTTCCCTCAGCATATCTGGGAAGAAGAAATCATAAAATAATTTCTGGAAATCTTCCCACGACACATCTTTATGATGCTCTGACTGAGTGGTAACATCGCACCACCTCATGGAGGAATCACGCAGCATATACGTCGCGAGCTTGACTCGCCACCCTGGAGGCATCTCGAAATGCTCCAAAAAAGTCTGCATCGACCCCCGCCAAGAATCTGTAGCCTACGGTCCGCCATCCCCTGAAAACCTAGGCGGATAATGCTACCGGAAGATATGTGTCAGCTCGGCCATAGAATTTGCAGCCTGTGGTTCTCTCTAAAAGGTCTGTATGAACCGCATAAAGCCTTCATGGAACTGCACCTCCATGCCTGTGTCCCGTATAATAGTGGGTGATGCATCTGGCTCTGCTGGAGGATATACGGGTAGCCCATGGCCCACCATCTCTGGAGTATACTCGTTTCCACTCTCCTGGCAAAAAACGCATGGTCGTCTAGGCGTCATGACACTACAAGGTCAAAAAAACACCTTAGATTCAATCTTATCAAGACTGAAAGCGAAGGTACCACAAAGGGAACAAGAGTAAGATGGCATTTCAAGATTTGAAAAACAAAACTACACTGCGTGTATACTGACTACACGGCGTGTACTTGACTTGTCTTCCCCTGCCCGGGTCCTTCGACATTGCTAAGCAACACGGCTCCCGTTGACCAAAAACTACATGGTGTGTATAATATCTACACAACATTTATGGTGTTATTTTCCAACTGATCGTGTCGTTTGTGACATGGCTGACTACTCAGCTTGATACTACACGGCGTGGTACACCCGCACACGGCATGTAGACCACCCTGTTTCCCTGCCACATGGCTAATTCCACACGGTCTGTCCATGGACAAGACTACAGGGTATGTCCCATAGGTACATGGCGTGTTCAATGAGTGGTGACACCAACCTGTGTTGTTAGTTACACGGTCGAGTCCCCAGGTCACACCACACAACATGTCCAGCATCGACACGGAGTGTTCTATAAAGGAGATCACCGACCCGTGTTGTTAGTTACATGGCCGGACTCCGGGTCAACACTACACGGTGTGTACATTAGGTACACAGCGTGTTTCCCCAAGCCACTCCATACCCCGTGTTGCTGCCCAAATGGATTGTGACATGGGAAGAGACTACACGACATGTACTCATTGTACACGGCGTGTACATAAAAAGTTCAATTTTCTTCCCGAACAGAACGCCATACACGGTAGGTTTAAAGATACTGCATGGCTTGTATACTGGGTTTTCGGATAGTACGCCTCAGAAACAACCCTGAAACCCAGATAATAATGAAAACCAACACCTAAGTGTCAAATTCCGACCTCTGAGGGCACATACTCCCCAAGAATCAATGTTTAACATCTTATTTGTGTTATAACAAATTAACCATATAATGATCCACCAAATTCCAGTCAGTGAGGGCCCATACTCCCCAAAAACCGAAGTTTGGCATTCATTCTATACACATGCTCAATAAAATTACCCTATCGCACAGTAGGTATTTTATCAAAGCAGTTATCACCACAGCATGCTTCACAATCACAACAACTATCACAACAACATGCAATTTCTAATGCACCTTCGTGGCATGGAACTATGCATGGAATGTGATTTATAGCATGTTCCTATATGATGAACAAGACGGCATACCCTCATCTCATCGGGTTGCAACTAAATAGAACCCACAGATAAAATATAAATAGCATAATCCAATTGCGTCACCCAACGGTGAAACCAAATCAACTGTGAAATTGAAAAATCAGCATAATTGCAACATATGAGATAGAATGGATTTTCCCTATACACGGGTTAGATATGCCCGAGAACAGCTTATTACCAACTACCATTCATCCTATCCCTGACTACGGCTCCAAATAGTAATTCAAAGAAATGAACCCCTTTGATACCACTTTGTCACACCCCAGTTCTGGGTGCCACTCAACTGGTGCCCTGAACCCGGTTCGCCACGTGACCTCAAACGCATTTCCCTAAACACCAGAGGCTGCCGACTAGCAGTGGGGGACCAAGTCTGCTAGTGTGGAAACTATGCCCTCATTTGCCAAAGTGTAGCATAACGGAATATGAAATAAAACATACAACATGGGAAGAAAATAACCATACATAATGGGAATAAAAAACTGCTATAGATTTAACCAACTAGTATATAAATGACGATGCAACATGCCACATGTTCTAAGAAAACATCCAGAACATGTTACACAGTAGTGAAATACAATACAATACAGAGTACAACAAAACAAAACAAAATACCTAGCAGCATCACGAGCCTAGGCTCGGTCCCATGCCCTCCTACTCCTCATCAACAATCAAGTACTTGTATAAAGACTCTTTCCCCTATCCACACCTGCAGAAACATAATCTATTTCGGCCGAAAAGCATGACCCAAATAGGGTGTGAGAAATATACCTCAGTAGGAACCCACCAAAGGCCCGTGCCCAATTGCGTGTAAGCATGAAACAACAGTGTGCAATAGAAAAATTAAATAAAGTAAGAATTACTGAAAAGTAACTCACTTAACCAGTTATATTTCCATTTTAATATTCCTTTTAATAAATTAATTTAAAATATCACCACAGTGTATATTCTAAGTAAACAGGTAATGTCCTCAGACACATAAACCCCTACCCTCAAGTAAAGAGTATCCAACACTTGAATCTTCCCCCAGGAATAATAGAGTTTTCCCTCAGGCATAGGTAGTGTCACCCTCAGGAACAGAATCAACTGCCCACAGGCATGGAAGAAGTTTCCCTCAGGCTAGAATAACAAATGCCCTCAGGCTAAGAAAAACAACGCCCATAGGCTAAGTAAAACAATGGGCTCATGATCAGGTAACCGGGCTATGCCCAATATGTAAAAAATCATTCAAAACCAATTCCTCTCAAGAAAATTTTACAATTATTACTTTTAAGGCATACCCTCGGGTATCCTCGCCAAACATCTAAACAGTTGAATGCACCCCTAAGGTGGTCCTGGATCCACGAAATGATCCCAACCAGCATTTTTATATCATTTATAATTACCTATATAGTTCTAGGTATTTAAAATATCTATGGCCTCAGCCACACGACACTCAAACAGGGGTTTGTGGCACTAAAAATGCACAAAAATGCACGACATTTGGAAATCAAGACCAAGCCACCTACTTTATATACCAACGAACGATATACACGAACATCGATTCCAGAAATTCCCAATTATGACGTAGAACTAAGGTAAAAGATAAATATTTCAAACATTAATAACTTTCCCTCATGAAGGAATTGGTAAGAATGGATTAAGGAGAGCGTAGGGCTTACCCGTGTGGTTCCAACGAGAACATCTGAGGCGGAAACAGATTCCCGGCTTGCGATCGACGGATCCTCGAAGATTCGGCCATCTCATCCCGCTCCTTCCTCTACTTCTAAGCCTTCCCTTTGAAAAGGCAAGGCTACTGGCCATTTTATGCGGAAAAAACAAAGTACACTGTGTGTAGATCCAAGTACAGGGCGTGTACTTCCCATTTTTAAACTGTTCCTCTAGCGGCTTCCCGCCAACATGGCATTGTTCACCTACCAACATGACTACACGACATGCATGAATGAGTACATGGTGTGGGATTCCCCACAGCTCAACACCGCCTTTCTATTCGAGAGCCGATGTAAAGGACCACTACACAGCGTGTAGTTGGTTCCTACATGCTTGATCGCTGACATGGCCACACTCCCCATGTACTCATCCCACATTGCCAGAAGTCCATGACCTATGGAAAAGTAAAAGGCGTGTACTTCCAAATTTAAGGATTTGTCCCCATTTTCCTTATTTTCTCAAAAACTTTTATGGAAAAGTAAAAAGAAAAAACCATACCTCAAAGATAAGAACAGGGTTCTTACAAAGTTCATTTGGAACCACCTTCAATAAGAATACAACTAAGACCTATATTAGCTATCAAATATGCCACAACTATATCTTCCTTATCAAATCCTATGAATTGGTTGGTAGATATAGACGGATTATCATTATATTGTCTTTATACTCAAGACCATATCAATAAGATAGTCCTTGAGGTAACCATCCATGAGGAGATCCATAGAGACATGAAACATGTTTGAAAATTTGAAAGGCATGTTACATCACCAAAAACCCACCCTCATCCATCTTCATGAACTATTTGGCCTTCATATCTCTCAAGGCCTCCATGTAGAACATCAAATTAAAGTTCACATTTAAATATGTCCATTGTAGAATATTATGCTTCCTGAAAATCACTATGGATTCCGATAATGTACAAATCAGTTATTCTATTATTTACAAGTAAAATACCACTTTAATTTCCTATGGGGTATTTATGAACTCATTGATTTGATGGACATTATAAAAACACACATCTGGATCATTAGGTTCCTTGTCACCAGAAAACATTGGTTAATTACTGCATGAAAAATCTTGAGCATGTTCCACGGTTTGTGTCTACTCCCAACCATTCACATGAAGAGGATATGGTTATGAACTCTCCACAATCATAGGCCCCCTATGGAATCTCATCAATCATCATGAAGAGGATATGGTTATGAACTCTCCACTCCCTACCTATCGAGTCCTAATGGAACCTGGTCTCATCTCCAAATAAATCAGAAATAGCATGCCCTAACACCATTTTGTGATGTATCAAACCCATTATGGGCCAACTTGTCACCTGATCTAGCCGGCCACATGGCCTGAAGCACATTCTTAACCACCATTGGGTGGCGATGAGAATCAAGCACATACAACAAAATCATATGAATGTTTTTACTCTACTAAACCAGAATCATCCTAACATATGTATTCTGAAAACAAAAAACATTAGGTTCAACCATATCATATTAATAGAAAAAATAAACAATGACAGACATCATAAAAACATTCCATAACAGGAAATATGATATCCCAAAAATTAAACCTCAAACTCATATAAAATGTGCATAGTTGTAAAAAGGCCTAAATGAAAACCGATGGGGAAAATAATCCATTGGAGTTGATCCCTAATATTCAATATCTCCTAAAAAATATCTGTTTTCTTATCATGGATAATCACCATAGATGATGGTTCCCTTTACCATAACATTATCCTAAAAAACTATATCCACAAACACCCAATGGCCCATGGATGGTTTGAGGAATGAATCCCATCATGAATATATCATGAAAATGTTTACAGCTTTTATCCATAAAAATTATTATAATATTTCATAATCATTTTCAAAGAAAAATTACTTACAAAACACATCCTTTTCCAATAAACAATTTAATTAACATTCTTTTTCAATTAAAAAAGGACGGTCGTCCAAAAAATTGTTCAAAATGGGGATTTATATAAATAATTGTTAACAACATTTTAAATAAAAAATAAATAATAAAATTAAGTTTAACAACAACATATAATAACCATATAATTGAAAATTTGCATAATCATATCCATCACTATAAATTGGTAGAAACCAATTAAAAATTATACAAACCATTTTGGTGTGAGTAAAGTCCCCATGGGACTCTATCGTTAGACTTATAATGAGTTAGTAAAAAATAATGATAACAAGGGAAGAAAATGGAAGGACTTATTTTTTCCCATTCCCAATTTATTAGATATAATTTTCTACTTGTATAAATGTTCTCATGGTCCCATATAAACCAATTTGTAATCCCATATGTCCCTTACTTTAATAGATTACTAGATCACTCAGAAAAACTAATAAAAAATATCACTTGGTTTTCCATCAAAATGACCATGTTCCATTAAAAAACCACATTAATCACACTGCTAGTAACCCATTTAAAACACAATGTCAACACATCCACTAATAAGGTTCCATATCAATAATGATATAGTGTAAAGAAGTTCAAAAAAACATGAACTATTTAATCCAAAAAACCATCATGAAGGAATTTTTTCTAATATTATTTTTCAATGCCATTTCAAATTGAAACCCTATTTAAGAAATTTTATCAAACACATAGTGGGAATAAAATCCATGCCAATCTTTCGATCCCCCTTTAAAATTTTAATTTCTTAGTTAATCAACGATATTGATCCAATAAAAAATAGACTCCAAGAATAATTATTTATGTTTCAATTAATGAAATAATTGGATATTATAAATTTAATTGTACATCAACAAATACACCATAAAATGGATACAAATACACATTATTCGGTAAAAAAATTCTCCCTTAATCTTCATTTGCTGGAATATTTAGAACAATTCCTCAGAAAACAAATTCAAAGAAAATCCTACAAATTCCACAGTTTAATCCCCTAAATTGTACCAACACCATTTAAAAAGTTATAAATATCAATGAAAATGGAATAGAAAGGATTTATTTGTGGGGAAATAGTAATAAATATCCATACTTCAAGCCAAAATAATGTGATATATAAGTAAAATCGACAAAAAAATAGAGGGAAGAAAAACTAAGACAAGGGAGAGGGATACGTACAAGGGAAGAGTAGAAATATGGGCCAATACCCATAAAATAGATTGATAAAAAGGGTTAATAATTTTTTTCAATGATTTAGTAATGTATTCACAATTTGGAATCATGGTTAGGAATCATTTTCACCAACTATGAGGCTACCACAACCACCACAAAATTAGCTAAATAGTTTCTCATGGGGTATTGCACGGCTTGAAAACCCATTGTCAAACTGTTAAAAATAACACTATTAAAAACTATATTCCCTTATAATGGTTAGGAAAATGGTTTAATAAAACAAGAACTGATCATTATTCTATAATGTTTCCCATATAAATATTTGTTTATACTCTTGGAAAATAGGCACTCTAAGATGAATCAAAATTTGAATAAAATAAAAAATTACATGTATCATCCACCCTACTGGGGTCACTTATTTAATGAATTACAAATATGATTATATTAATGTTTATTTATGATATTTTGGAGTAAATTTTGAAAATTTTATTATAATATCTTCTCTACTATCTTACCTTCCATTCCATTGGAAAATGATATTGGTGCTTGTGCCTGTATATGGACTACTGCCTCCATGAAATTGTGTGATTCGTTTTTAAGTAGTTATTTACATAGATTTTAATAGTATATATTTAATGTAAATATAACATATATATTATATAATAATAACGATTTGATGGTTTATTATTCGTTATCATTCTTTCATTCCATCCCCTGATTAGAGAAAACCATTTTCATGTGTACATGAAGCCTACCATCTACAAGAATATTGTAATTCATTTCTCTTCCACTAACAATTATGGATGACTATAAATATACATATAAAGAATATATAATATATTGTAATAAATATAAACACTTTAAATATGATGAAACCATGATTAATGTACAAGGACCATTACTAATTAAATTAAAATATGAAGAAAAAGGATACAATCAACACCAAGGAATAATGAATTTAATATGGAATTATTAATATATGGTTGGTGAAATGTTATATGTGGATTCCATATGGATTCATATTAATTTTTATGAGTCTTATTATGAATTATAATAAATTTAAAATTATTGAAATATTGGTTACGCCACTTTTTAATTAAGTTGAAATTGAGGTATAGTATTTTCATATCACTATAATTTATGTGATACACATTCCATATTCACCATCGATTTCTTTAATGTGATTTATATAATTCCAATTATTTTAATTTTATTATTAATATCATGAAAATTTTGTGGATATATATTTCCCTATTTGTGATTTATATTGATGGGGTTTTGATTTAAGATTTACATATATGAAAAGGGATTTATGGAACAATAACATTGTTTATTATGATTTTCTATGATTGTATTTAAGAGGGAAATATATTATAACTTATCTTTCAAAAATATTATGAATTTTCTACCCCTTTATTTATTTCATTAAATTTATTTTTCTTCATTCAATTTAATTTCATTAATAACATTAGAGACCAAAATATTATTTTTATGTCGAATTGATGGTATTTCACTCTTTAGTTGATTTTTTATACATTATCAATATTTTATATAAATTAATTCGTGTTTATTATCAATTTCTACTATGATTATTTAATTTCAGTTGACCCAAGATTTATTTTTAATAAAATTTGTAAAAAGGAATCATCCTTTCATTTTTATAATGATATACTTTTGACCATTTGACTAAAATGTGAATATAATACTTGTTTTGATGTACGTATAAAAAATAGGACATCCCACCATCATCAACACTCAATTCATTGATGATTTGTAAAAATGGTTTGAAGTATATTTTGAATGGTGATTTTCCTTAGGAATTTATATTTTTTTATATTTAAAATTAGTGATTCCAAAATGAAAATTGTATCTTTCACAATAAATATTTCAAGTATAATTATAAGAGAATTATCCTTTATTATAAAATCAATTGATGTATCTAATATTTTACCTGGGATCTGACCCAAAGATAGAATCTACATTATTTCTATAGATTTTTTATTGTAATTATTATGATATCTTTATGAAACCCATATCATTTCCACAGTTTATTCAATATGATATTTGTTTTTTAATGGTTGGGTGAACATATGAATGGATATTGATAATGTTATGGGTGTCACTATTTTTATATAAACCACTAACGCATTTGGTAATTATTTAAATCTTATTAAAATAAAAGGATTGAAATTGGGAGTGAACCATGTTTAGTGAGGGAATCTATCCACTATGATAGTCATGGGATATAATCTAGATAAAAGATAAGATGGAATTTTGAAAAAATCCAATTTGCTGTGATACACATAGAAGAAATCCATGAAAAAAATGATTTTTTGTTCCCATTTATATGCAAAAAACTAATTTGTTCTACTTTTATACAATAATGGATCAGATTCATTGATTCCTTTATGATTCATACTTAATGAAACAAAAATAACTATTCCTTGAGTCAATATTAGGATCGTTGAATAGCATGTATTATGTTTCAAATGTTACGGTCATGTTATTATACCGTTATAATCATGTTATATTTATGTGATTATTAATATCTTCCTCTATTACCCTTAACAGGAATCTAAACTCACATTTTTTATATTCTCTATCTCATGATTATAAACAATATTTTTAAGTATATTTTTATATTATTTTTTCTATTTATAATGAACATTATGTTAGTAAATATAGATCTATTTTAAAAAAATATTTTTGTATCCATGATTCCAAACACGCTATATGAATAATATTCTAGTGTGGATTATATTGTTATGTGTTTCATAATCATTTGAAAACCTATGATACATATATATGAAATGAATGTTTCATTATATTTACACACACCCCTATAATTTCTTCGACCCCAAAAATTATGTGTTTGTGTAAGAGGCACATATGAGAGTGGTAATACTTAAGGATTTTGAGCTTGTATGCTAGTGGAGAAAGAAGATAGTAAAGTTAATTATATTCATGGTAGGTAGTTCCCAGGATAAAGATGGTGGGATGTGGTTATCCCTTTTCCCTTATATATTGATGATGGTTAATTTGATAATATTTGATCGTTTAATTTATCCTTTTTATAGTAGAATTTATTTTTCCTGTGTATCATTATTTACTATATGAAAAAATGCATATATTATATTTCTAATAGTTATTTCTTATGAGTTAATAGTTATCCTTGTATGAAGATGATGTATGTTTTCATAGGTTTCACATAATAAAACTTACCATATATAATATATATGGGTTGTTGCTTCTTGTCACCATCCCCATAACCTAATCTATTTGATGGGATCATAGGGTGGAAAACCAATTATGCCAGTTACCTAATAGTGGCATCACTGGGTTTGGTATTTTCGAAGTTACACCAATATAGTTTTTTTCCAAGAGATACTATTTGGGGAGATGATTTTTGAGTGTTTGATTTTGGAAATTTGAGGGAAAATTCATAAACGATTTTAACGTTTGTTGAGATACAAGAATACTTAGCTATGAGTTTTTTTTTGGTGAATTATCAGGAGTGGAATGTGATAATTTATATAATTATATATATTCATAAATTATTGATTACTAGTTAATGATGAGGTGTTAATGAATCATATAGTAGTTACTATATTTCATATTCTTGGTGTAAGGTTTTAGAATCATATGTTGTCATTATTTAATTGGGATGTAAATTTTCAAAGTGGATGAGAGTTCACTAGAGGAGTAGAGTGAACCTTCTCGGGATGATAGGAGTGAAACGACTACTCAATGAATTGTGTCCTTATTATGTGAAATTATATTTATATTCAAGTGGTTTACTATATATATAATATATATTTATATATCCTACTAAATTATTCTAGAATGATGAAAATATTTTCCTATTCTTTTAAGAAGATTAAGTATATTAAAAAAGTTTACATGGTTCACGGAAGCCTATACCTACAAATATAGTATTCCCTCTATCAAATAGATCATTATGGGAATGGGGTTTCTAATACATCATATATGGTGTATTATATTGATGCGTTGTCCCCACATTTGGAATCAGGGAATTTTGTATCCCCTCATTAATATAGGGGTTAATATTACCCCATGTGATCTGGAAGTCCTGCATTTGGGCATGAGGTTTAGTACTCCCTTGATTATGATGAGGTGAAGGTCCACATTACTACATTGGGTCAATACTCCGCTGTTGTATAGAGCATGAGGAAAAATATATATTAAAATTCCATTCTTTGTGATTCATAATTTATTTCATATATCCATATGAGAGGGTAATCCCCCTAGGTATGGTGTTGTGGACGGATGTTAATAGGCACATGGATTCATTTCATGGGAATGAAGTTGTAACTCCATCATACCTAATGAGGTTTGGATTCCCTATACTATATATGAGATAGAATCTCACTAATATGGGTTATGGTCTTCTATCTGTAGAGGTGGTGGTGGTTTAGATACACAATCAGTGATGTCGTCTAACCTCACTTTGGTGGGTTTTTTGAGAGACGGTCAGTTGTGAGTCACACAATATAGTTCAATAATATGTTTTATTTTGAGAGATGTGTGGAATCTAATATGATCTCATGTTTGTGAGTGTAACTCAAGGATTACATTTTTCATTGGTTGATATATCGTATAGTGATCCTTCATAGTAAGGTTGGTGAGTATGATCAACCCGATTATAAGCATTGGATCCTCAGTTTTCTAGGATAATCCTTGTAATGTATATGAGTCATCCTTTTCATGAATTTTTGGTTTATTATTGAGTATTCTAATGATGAATGATGATTTTGATAATGATTGACTCCTATCATGAAATATGATAGGACTTTACTTGTTAGTTCCTTATACTGTCCTAGGATAAAAATGTGTCATTTCTCCAAGGTTCAAAAGTTTTTAACACCAAATCATTTAAATCTATTGACATCCCATGGTTATTTTGGGATCTAGGGATCCTAGTGGAGTCAAAAGACTAGTGAATTAGGACTGTAAAATTATTAGAGGAAAATACATTCCTTTATTTATTTTTTCAATGTTAGTTGAAAATGGAAGAGTTAAAGTTCAAAGGATTCCACAAAAAAAAGACCTTGTGGAGATACCCATTATTATGGTGATCACCCATAGCATGGGTTATGTTTTATATTGATATTTTTATGTGTTATGTGATTGGTCAATTAAGAAACCTTCCAAATTAATAAGAATTGGGTCCCATGCAATGAGAATAGTCAACCCTCATGGATTTGAAACCGGTTCATTCATTGGTTTGATTTTTTTATTTCATACGTTGTTCATTAGAATATATTATAGAGATTCATTGTATGTTTTTATATGAATTAATCTGAATTTTATATGGACCAAAATTAGAGGTTGTGCAATGATCTTATTTTTTGTTCTCATGATATTTTGTCCATGTGTTTAGTATTTCATATATTTGGTACATTTGAGAATAGAAATTTTATGAGACGGATATGGGATATAAAAATTATGTTTAGGTGTTTTGAGTATCTGATATGCCAGATGTTATAAATATAGAAAATATTACCACATATGTGGTGTGTGGAATGTTTTGGTGGGATATGGATCAAAGAATTATATGATATGTGATAAGGTATATACTATATCCAAATAATGGTTATTGGTGCATGATTTGTTTTCATGTGCCAACCTACTATTATAGAGGTACATACCATGTCATATGTTGTACATGATAACATAGAAGAGGTCCTTAGTGAATGTTTTTTACCTTTTATGTTATTTAAAATGAAAGTAGGAAATTATTGATGTTAACCTCTTTCCAATGGTTTCAGAAAGTCAGTGTGAATGGTTTTTGGATGTATATATATATATAACATATAATTACCCCATGAGTTGTGGTATAGTGTTTTTATGGAATCTTTATATTGTGGAATTTTATTTGGATTTATTTTTGGGATTTAAAAAGATGATGTGTCATCCATTTTTATGGATGGGAGAAGAATATCCCAATGAGGAATTACATGATTTATAATACGTATAAGGGGGATACTAATGGACCATAGAACCAATTTATTAAGGTATTGATTGACATATCACAATTTAAAGAAATTGCTTTATTATAAATCCAAAGAAACATTTATGGGAGGCATTTCCATGATGATTTCAGGATTATTCCCAATGCTGGGTTGAGGGTATTGCACATATGTGGTGGAATGAAAGTCTTTGATTTGGTGTCCATATACATAGTAATACATAAGATATGTGTTCTATATTGAGTGTTTAAATCTATGTACATAGGGATATTGGGGCTTTTAGAGGTTATATGATCTCATTCATGAGAATATAATCTCTTAAATCCATTTGGTTTCCATAGTTCTGTATTAGCTATTAAGCTAATTACCATTATAGGGAACAACCCGTTAAAGGTGATGAGGATGTAAAAAATCCTCATTTTCTCACATAAAAAATAATTCTTTGGTTGAAATGTTGGATCAATGCTCCTATATAAATGGTAAAATTGTAAATTTATCCACAAAATGATATCTAATAAATATATTCTGGTTATATTGAATATATATTGTGATTTTTACCATTGAGCTAATATGATATAGAATAATGGTCATGGTAGGTCCCATAAATAACATTTAAATTTAAAAAATGAAATTTAGAGCATGTCTTCAAAGATTGTAGAAATTATTTCATTTCTTCCAAGATGATTCCCTAGACAGGGAATTACAGAGTTCTATTTCATCATGGATGTCGATATTACCCTTTAAACACTATTAGATAAGCCCACATTGGGTTTTTTGGGTTGTACTATCTTGAGTGGAATTTTCTGGCATTAATTTTTTTTATTTCATTTTTATTCTACAAAAAACTCTCTTTTATAACTATATTATACCTGATGGGGGAGGGGAGGGGATCTGCCCTTATTAATTCCCTTATGGGATAAGGTAAAATATCTCATCTACGAAGGTGATAAAAACTATACCTACAACTCAAAAATTCATCCGTCAATTTTTTTCACATCTTTAACTTAAAATTTTCAGCCTATTATTATTGAGTTTTAATATCATTACGTGTTCTAGGGGTGATTTAGGCACCATGATTAGAGGGTGGTGTGATGATAGTCGTGGAATCTTAGAGAGACAATGTCAAGGGGATTTTCTGTGTGATGTGGCCAAGGGTGCATGCAGTATCCATGAAAAAATGGATCGTTTAAAGGTGTATTCGACCTTGTGGTTCATGTGAGGCTTCATAATACTGTTTAAATTATGGGTTGACTACTCAATGGTTGTAGATCAGCACTACAATGTGTGATTCTAAATATAACTCAATGGTATAATTCAGATGGTTCATGTCAAATTATTATTGCATCCTTAGAAGAGTAACAAAAACACAACCCATTATGGTATAAAGAGGATGGTGGTCTCCTCCTCCCCATCATGAAATATTGAAATAAAAAGAATAGGGATGTGAAGGGAAAATTATTAATTTAATAAAAATATTTAACCCATGATTGTTTGAACATGAAATCCTAATTTAATAAAAAATTATATTTCTTCTAGGTTAAATCCCATGCCCCATATGAAACCATGGTCTCATAATTCCAAAATAAAATAAAATTTATTTTTAAAAGTATAATGTACTAAAATCCATATGTTCGAAATCAAAATGTATATTTTATTGTAGATAATTTTTAAACCAACTTCTGTGACTTTATTTCTACATTAGCATAGGCTAGATGTAAAAAAATCCACTAAATTTCAATTTAACCATCAGATATTTTTCAGGAGATTATTTTTCATAGATAAATTTGTTATTTTAAACATTTTAAAATATCAAGGATATAAAATTTCGGATTGATAAAAGATTTTTTTAAAGAATAATTATGGTCACTACAATTTTTTAAATGTCATAATTAGTATAAAGGGGGATTTGGGTAGAGTGTTGGTTTGGTAAATTACATGTGGGGAGAAATTTATGTAGAAAGATATATTTTTTCAATTATAGAATATTTTTTTTAGAATAATTTGTTGATTATTAAATTTTAATGCTCAAATACTAAGAATTTTATTGATTTATTTGATTTCCATAATGTTTTTCATATATAATTGATGTTCCTTTGACATTTTTTACACCCAATACTGAAAAAATATTTTTGAAAAAATTAAAAATTGCAAATAATCTAATATTAATTTTCAATCAAATAAAGTAAAACAAATATTTTGAATATTTATTAATAGTTTTAAAAAATATATCGTTTGCAAACAAATAAATTATATAAAAACGTCAATATTTAATAATTCCAGAAAATGTATTCAAATTTTTCATCAGTATTTATAACACAATAATGAAAACAATAATATATTTTTTATAGAAAATACCTTTTCATTTTCCGAAAAAAATAATTTCATTCCAAAATATATTTTTTTATAGTAATATAATAAAGATGTTTTGAATCAAAAAACAAATATTCGTTTATAAAATTAAATTTTAAAATATTTTAAATTTCACTATTAAATTATATCATATACTATTGGTAAAACAATTATTTATAATTAATCTATGTATATTACTATGCTTTAATATATTTATATTTTTTTATTATTTTATAATAATTATATGTTTTTTTATTAAAAATTTTCACACATAAAACAAATTAATTTCACAAATCTCATATTCATATTTAGTAGATTTTTTGAAATATATATTTTGGGAAATAATTCTTTTCAACAAAAATTACCCAATATGATCACAAAGACACATCAATAACCAGTTTAGTTTTCTAAGAACAAAATTATCCATCATTAATAACAATTCATGTATTTTAGGACCCCAATCATATGAGGAATTAAATTTTCAAATAATAATATGAAATACATCATAATGTTATTTTATTTTAAATTATATAATATTAAGTTATAATATTAATTAAATAGAGAAATATTGAAATTTCATTGAATATTTTAAAATTCCAATGGAAATTAAATGAACGATTATGTTTATAAAGAACATAGAATCAAATATTATTTTCTGAAAATATGATATATATAACTTTTTAGTTTGTCACATTTTCCAAATAAAATATCATATAAAATAAAATTAAATGATTATGTTGTGACTATGAAAATGTGTTTCAATTATTGTTAATAATTTTATTATAATGTCTAAATTTCCCTTTAAATGAATATATGAAAATAACATTATTAATTAATGAAATTTAGTTATGAGATACAACTATACGAATCAAATATCATTAATAAAGAAAAATATTTTCTAAATCCATTTTCATAATTAATTTTAGTTAATAAAACATTTTTATTGTTGAGCTAATATTTTGATGAAAAACACGTGAAGGGAACTAATTAGGTGAAAATTTTTAAAAAATCATTTCTTAATATAATTAAAAAATTAACTTAATGTATTGAGAATAAAAATATTCAATAAAATAATTAAAATTAATAAAAATAATTATTGGAAATATGTTTATATTAAGAACACCATTAATTACTTGAATTCTCAAATGACAATATATACATGTCCTCAATTAAAATGTAACATTTTAAATACATCTATGTAACTCATTTTAATTCTTTAATCTTTAGTTCCTCCATCTACAATTGGGACTATTATGGTTGAAGAGACAACTAAATATTTAATTCTAATTTAGAAATAACTAGTGACTTCTATAATTTACATATAGTCATAAGTCTTCTGTAGTTAAAACCGATTGAAATTGAATATTAGTGAACATGTTTTTTATCATATTTATCAGAAATTATGTCATTAATGGAAGGATAGAAAATTTAATTGGTCTATAATTAATATTGGACCATTTTAAATATAGATAATGGTTTGAGAAACAATTAATCAAATTGACCTCCTCTAAAATTTAGTTCTATTTGAGAATATTCCATGTAACCCAACAATGGAATTAAGTACTTAATTATATCCAGATAATACAAAAAAATCTTTCATTTTGAGGTAGATTTATTATAAATAAAGCATATAATATCTCAAATTGATTAGAGTGAAATGGTTTTTTGAGGAAATATGTTATCTCTTCTCTTTATTAGAGAAAAATGGGAAGCTCTAAGATCAATCATGTTAGATACAAGATAAAATGAAAATGTAGTTTCCAAACTTTTGGAATCTTATTGAACCTTATTGATATTCAAAATCCAGGTGGTGGGGTGCATTTAATGATTCTATCCTCTATATGGTATGTATTCCACTAAATAATTCATATTTTAAATAGTTTTTATGTATTTTTATTGGTGAAAGGGAATAATAAAATTTAGAAGGAAAGTATGGAAGGGTAATTGATGGACCTTGTGTGTTGGTGTGGAAATAGTTACCCAGTGAACTAGTACTTGTTGTGAATATGAATGTTGTTCTAACAATTCCATTAATTTATCTTTTATTTTGATTCTCACAGATACGTTTATTTTTTAGTAATGACGATTCTCTAATAATATTTCAATAATATATTTATTTGAACAATTATTTAAGTTCAAACATAATTATGGAAGAAATTAATAGACTATTTTATTTCATTTTTTGGTACATTTTAATGATATTTAGGAAAACTATTCAATACACTATGTTTAACTTCAACACTGGATCTGGGGACCTATCTTTTGATAAGTAATTCTAAATTTGGATCTTTAGTTATAAAATTAATGCCAGGATCAGGATCCTAAATTTTTTGATGAATCTTTTGTTTTAGTATTTAACAAATGTTTGGTCATCCTAATGTTTGGAATAGAATGAATTTTGGGTACCATAATTTTGAATTTATCCATCTATAAATAAATAAAAATGTTGAATAAGTCTTATATAGAATTAGAATTATGACAATACACATAGATTTATAAAATGGATCTACTAAATGAAATTTCATATTAAAATATATTCAAAAACCTTTTCAAAGGAACTTAAATATTTTAGAAAATCAAACATATTGCTAATCATGGTTATGGTTTTCTAGGGTCTATTAAATTAAAATTTCAAGAACACTGTGAGTTATTAAATATATATTTTTCTGGTGATATTTCTAGGTCAACATGACTAGAAATGAAATATAGTACTTATTTTTCTGTAATGATTTTATCTACTCGAGACATCTGACCATAGAGTTGAATATTTTTGAACAATAACATCTTTTTGTAATGTTACAAAAGACTAATATATTTCAAATTTTAATAAAGGTTTATTATAATAATATTTATACCATGGATGTACCTATTTTTTCAAAAACATCTTTAACTCATCTATTTTCATTCTAAGGACTACAAGTTAGAAAAATACATGCAATATTCTATTTTTGTGTATTCAACATGATGTTTATATTTATATTTTCTTCCTACTATTCTGTCTGATAATTATCTAAAAAGGAATATATATTATTTAAGATGTCTATATTTTTAATTCCTTCTTATGTTCCTCTAATTATGTATTCATCTATCTATTATGGGGAAAATTGTGATTTGAACATATAATCAATTGATTTAAAAATATTTCCTATTGGAGTGTAAAAGTGTCATACTAATCAATGATTTTGGGGATCCATTTACATGATAATGAAATATATATAATAAATTTTTTAAGCTTTCAATAGTCTTAACTCTTGTTTTCATGTCCTCAATAATAGTAATTTCTTAATAAAAATCACACAACTCACTGAAAAAAAAAATTGAGTAGAATAATGGATATTTATTCCTAGAACAACCAAACAAATTTTTTTATTCATTTTTTTAATTATTCTAGAATATAATTGACATGAATACAATAGTCCACTATCACATTAAAAAATGGGGCAAGTATTAATTTATTTAGTATGTTTTAATAGGGAACAATTATCCCACTATTATTTCTTCATGTTTATTCAAACCAAAAATTGGTATCAAAGGCGTTATCTCTTTAAATAACCATTTTAGGGTCTAGTAAGATTGATTCAAATTTAACTAGTCAAAATAATCTATTTGGAATAAATTTAAAAAACTCAATAATGATAGCTCCAAATTTCTATAGAGATTTTTCTAGTTTCTAAAAATATCATATAGTCATTGATTTAACAAATATTAAAATAAATGCTCATGTGAATGTTGATAAACCATACGGAATTTTGAAAGAGGAAAAAAGTGGTATGGACCCAAAGATTTTGACTATGATATAAATTTAATATCCATGAATATAATTTTATTTGTACATAGAATTGATGAATTTATCATGCACCTTAGTAAAGTACCTACACGAGATATGAAAAACAGTTTATTTTTCCTATCAAGAGATTAATAGCATCATATAGTAGACTTGTATAATAATTAAATTAAACTTTTATACTTATAGGATATATACATTGGAAATTTTTATTCAAATAAATAGAATATTGGTAGGAATATTCAATGGTGTCACTAACATGGGATCACCAATTCTATAAATATATTTAGATACAATTGTTTTAGAGTATTAACCAATAAATGGAAAAAAATACTAATTTAAGAAAATGCAGTTCTATTAAAAATATTACAATAATGGAACTGTTTGGTACACTAATGATATGGGAGACTAAAATGAATTTTTTGGATGAGAATCATATAATAATTAAAATAGATAATAGAAATCTAAAAAATAGTGTTCTAATTTGATAAAATACTATTGAAGAGGATGTTATATCCTCCAATGAGTCTTATTGTATTAAAATTTGAGAGTAACTATCTCACCCTGGAATAAGATTCAATAGGTTTGATAAAATGAATAATGGATTCAATAAGTATTTAAATTATTCCACGAAAAATGGTTAGATACTAAAATGGGTTGCAATAAATAATCTTAAGAGAAGAGGAATATTAGACATGATTGACTACATCTGATGGAGGATAAAGAAAAAATGGAAAATAGTTAAAAGAAAATCTAAAAGAATGTCAAGTATGAATATAATTGGAATAATGATATTATGGATATTTTCTATCTTTATGGGGAATTCAGAATATCATAATATTATAATTCATAAAAATTGAATTCACATCAACAAAAATAAATTTTCTTTATGGCTAATGAAGCTTATGTGAAATATTGGTATTATTATGATTATAATTATAAAATCTTCTAAAATGGTAAATTAAATAAATATTAATCCAATCGGAAAGAAAAATAAATTTTTTGATAAATATGAAAAATTACATATAGAATATATAAAATGTTTTCTTAACTGAAAAAATGTCATGTTTTTTCAAAAACATATAATAAAAGAATAGTTTTTCAAATCTATTTCATGTTTTACAATGTATAAAAATAGAATTAAATAGGTGAATAATGATGTAGAATCCTTAGAAATTTCTTCCATTTTATTTACTAAGGGATAATAATAATTGAACATGGTTCATGGGGGGAATTTTTATGGAAAATAGTTTTATTATGTTGGATACAATGCTAAGAATAATAGATATATATAAACTATTAGGTTCTTAGTTCAAAAAATCACATCGTGTTTAAGGGTACTTATTTTTATAATGTTATTAGAGGTCATTACTCTAATAATTATATATTGAGAAATCCTCACATCATTAGTTTTAAATATAATAATGTTTCAATACATTTATCTAATTTTGATTCCCATGATGTAAAAAAAATGTGTTTTCTTAGATCTTAACTCACAAACACTTTTGGAACCAATAAAATTTGGGTGAAATTTTTTTTTTATTTGATACTTTTTGGTGAAACTGTTTAGGGATGGAAGTAAATTATTGTTTTATAGATATGGTCTTATCAAGGAATAAGTGAATAAATTTTATGTTTCAATGCACTTTATAAAAAATATGGATGATAATTCACTATTGGAGAATATTATAAATGAATTATCACTAAGGTAAGATCAGTGGGAGATCCAAAATTAATTTTGTCATAAAATATCTCTACATTCCATCACAAATTAAATTTCATATATGCATTTTTTAACTCAATGATGATGAATTTTTGATTGATTTTTCTAATTATGATTTACCTATTATTATAAAGAACATCATATGTTAGGATCAGAAAGAATTAAAAACATTTAAATTTTATACATTTTTTCATTGTATGAAAATAAAATTTAATTATATAACTGATAGAATACATGAATTCATGAAATGGAATTGAACAGATTGGATTTGAAATTTTCTTCCACATCCAAATTATCTAAGAATAATTATTACATATATATAATATTATGTTTTATTAGAATAGATAATGTGATCCATGTAATGATCGAAATAAACAAAATTAATATTTTGAATATGCTGGAATAGTTTCTATGAATGTTCCACTAGAAGTTGTCTATACGGGATTTTTTAGACCCTATAGAGTACCATGTTTAGTTGTATGTTTAATTTTATTATTTATGTTTATTCCAATTTACCTATATGTATTTCAAGTTGTTTAAAAGTAAATGTCTTTCATCTTCTAAGATTGTTTGTACAATTATTTTAAAATAAAAATATTTTAAAATAACATCTTTGAGAAGTGATCATTTTGTGGGTATATGAGAGTAAATAATTTAATTCTTTTATATACAAAAATGGTATTAAACATACATATTCTGGTCCAATGACACCTTAATTGAATATAATTATTGAAATATTAAATAACACTACTCGATAATTGAAAATAACTATACATAATGTATATAGTAGTACTTCCTATTTTCAGGTAGAAGCTGTTAAATCAAATTCAAATATCTTGAACATATCATTAATTTGTACTTTTAATAAAAAGTAAAACCTTATATATTATTGAATTAAACAAAAAATACAATTTAATTTATGAAATGTTTAGATTCTTTTTGTATATATTGAAAAATACCGAAAACCAGGTGTGTTTTATCTATGGACAATGAAGGAATCTCTCTTGAATATTCTAGTCATTCTAAATCATATAGAGTATTAAATAAAATGTAAAGGTTATTTTATGAAACAATTCATGTGATTTTTATGATATTAATCCTTTTTTATCATATCATAATTCAAATATATTAAGATATCATTTATTTGAATAATTATACTCTTGATTATTATGAATATATTTTTTAAATTAAATTATAATATGATTAAAATAAATGTTGTTCTAAAAAACCTGAATATTTAGAACCAAAAAGCATCATATCTAGATATCCTAGTACCTTAATGGTTAAAAATTTGAGAATGTTATAGGAGACCTTCATAAAGGGTTTGTGAATAGCTAGTGTGTATAAAACAATGTTGAATATTCTAAAATATTATCCCAATTTTATCCTAATATTGTAGAAGATATAATTTAATTTTAGATATAGATTTTATATATTAAAGAAGAACTAAACTAGTTTTTGGGAAATGATTTTTGGTAATTAGTTGATATTCCTCAAAAAATTCATTGATTGAAACCAAATAGTTCTTTATCAATATACAAATGATTAATGTATAATTACTAGGAAATTAGATAAGATGGTTTCTATGGGATATAATATAGTGGAAGGAATCAATTCTGATGAAACATTTGACTTTCTTTCGATCCATGAATACATTTGAATAGTTTTTTCATATACCTCTCATGTTAATTTTAAATTATACTATAAGGACATCTAACCTCCATTTAAAGAATGATATTTAGGGTAAGAATTTTATATTGAACCACGTATTTTTTTAAAACACCCATCTACTCAATTATATTTTCAAAATTCCTAAATAATTTTATGGCATACAAAAAGAATCTGTATCACTGGATGAATGATTGCGATCCATTATTTTGAAATAAAATTAGATAGATTAACAGAACTGACAGATTTAATATAAAAATTGCAGAATACTTTATTAGATCAAAAAATATAAATGATGTTATTTTCTGCTGAACTAATAAACATATTTGTAATAATTTTGTTATAACATCTGATAATGGAAATTGAAATGAGTAAGAGAGGATATTTTAATTTCGTTCTCATGTATCAAATTTAAAAATAAAAATTAAGAATGTTTTTATATAAAAGCATTTTTCATTTGTTTAAATATTTCTATTTATATCATTTATTGTTGTTCATCTTTTATGTGTATAAATGTAAAACATTATTTGTATGAATCTATAAAACTATTGTAATGGAGTTATTTAGATGTATTATTGGTATGTTACTATATTTTAATTCTAGTATAGTTGACATTATTTTTCTTTTTGTAATATTTTTTTCAATCCTAAAAGAATATTATAATACATCTGTTTAAAAAAAATTAGATATTTAAATTATATTTTTTCTATATGTTGTTAATCAAAAATAGTTATGTTTTGAGTTAATTTAATATTCAGATGTTTATTTTAATGGTTTATATTAGATACAAAAATCAACCTATTAACTTATTTGTTTTTTCGGAAATTTCGTATATTCATGGTCTATTAAAAAATAAACATTTTATTGTATTTGTAATTATTGAGAAGGAATACATATATTTTTAGAATATATGTAAACATGTGTTGTAAATTAAACCTATTATTTTATAGTATTGGAATAGATTTAATAATATTCATATTTTCTATCATAATACAAGTCATATTAATATTTGGAAAATTCATGTGATTTACTCTAGAAGAATGATTATTCATCTTGTACATCATTTTGAAAGAGATGATTTTTATAAATTGATAATTATTTATAATTGGTTATTATAGATTATACACATACTAATATTTTAAATAATATTTTTCCCACTAAATGTTTTAAGTTAATTAAGTTACATTTAGTATTATTTAATTTAATGTAAATAATTTATTATTCATATGTTTTCCCTATTTTTTATGTTTTAATAATATATTATATAATTATTTTTATTAATCATTTTTTATATTTGTTATTATTTTTTTCGTTTTTTAGGAATTTTTCCTCACATTTGTATAAACCTAAAATGAATACACATAAATTTTTTTCTCAACGTAAAAACATAACTCAAAATTTTCATAGTAAGGTCTTTCCCGATTTTACCAACAACCTTGTTCAATTTTGATCTCTTATGTTGCAAATCTCTCTCAAACCCTAGTTTTTAAACATTAAATATTCAGCCTTTTTTGATATTAGATATGAAGAGAACCCAAATATATTCAATTACTTGAATAAAAATACATATGCACTCTATGTTAGAAGAATGTGCCTACATTGAATGGCTCTTGTTTATGATTTTTTTCTGATGAATCAATTACTATAGAATATGTTGAGTTCCTATGATTAGGAATACATGATTAATAGAGGAAATACATTGTTTATATTTAAAGGAGTTAAAATAATTTAATGATAAATTATAATTACTTTTTCAAGGAAATATATATTTTGTCTCATTGAATATGAAAAACATAGAATTTTCTCAATCATCGAGGGATATGGCTCATATTCTCAATTTCACTAATTATGTATTTATTTATAAATATTGATGTTATATTTGAGATTTGTCTAAAAATAATTAATGTATCATGTACTTTAATTTTGGAACATCTCATAACAAGAAGATGGAAATAATGGAATTGGACGCTGACCTGAATGTTATGCTCAAAATTATTCAAATTATTATTGTGCTAAGAACAGTTGAGTTAGAGAAAATCTACTTCCCATACAGGAACATGATATTTTTTCTGTTGAGAAATATCTAGATGAATTCTACCAGGTTCATTCATAGGGATATAAATAATTAATTCAATAAGTATAAAAGAACATCATTTCTACACCTTTATAATATTTAATTCACTTATTGTATAATAGAGAGAGGTGATTAGAAGCATTAGAACTAGTTTGAGATGTCATCACGAAAACATATTATCTGCTAAAATGGTAAATATATTATTCTATATTTTTATAATTATCATGTTTATTATGTTACTCATTGGTACTAAGGATGAATATAACTTAGGAGAAGGCGTTTATAGGGAGTATAGAGTCACTAAGTGTATTGATTCCGCTTGGCTATATAGTAAATAGGATAGAGAATCTCATGATAAATGGAGAGTTGAATTACCTAAATTAGATGGGTTCTTGGAAGACACATCTACTGGTTCTACCTATATTCAAATAAATATCAAGAGAATGGATTTTTATGGTAATATTATATCCAATATTGGAGGAGTTCATTAGTTTCTAAAAATATTTCAATGGACTTTTATTGAGACAAACATTGGAGCTATACTTTTTTAACATCCACTGGGAAGACAAGATTCTATTTAGAAGGATGAATTTCTTTCATGTTCGAATTGGTTCTTCCAATTTCTAGTTAATAATTTTTTGTGTTGGAATATTTTATATATTTTTTTAGGAATAATATATTAATGTTTTTCAATAAATGGAATATAATATAGAGGATGATAATTTTAGTGAAAAATATTTTTCATTAATATGAATAATAACAGAACATACCAACAATCAATATGTCTTTTAATAGACTATAGAATGTGTAGATGATGATACTAGTGAAACATTAGAATATATTGGGGAGTTATATTCTCACTATAGTGGAGTGTTTTTCATTATGTTTGTTTAGGTAGTGGAATTTGAATTGTATTCTATAGGTCATGAGAAAACATAGTTTGATTTAGATAAGGTATCAAATTTTAATGATTTTCATCATTCCAATAAATATTATAGTGTTTCTAAATTCTGTCTCTTATTAGATGATAATGTAATGGTGAAAGTTGTGACTTAAAACACTCATAAATTTTTTATTAGTTGTAAATATTTTGTGAATCCATAATAAAATTTAAATATATCTAAATTTAGTATTGATGTCTAAATGAATATATAATATCTAAGATATATGTTAATTATTTTAATATAGATATCAAAAATAATTTAAAATATATAAAAAGTTAAATTGCATTTAAAAAGTATTTATTTACTTGAATTTTTTTTACTTAATATGTTTGAGTCTGTCAGAACTATTCTCTATTATTGTAGAGTTTCTACTTCTTATGTAGTAGGTTCAACATATTTTCTAAGATGGATAGATTTTATATCATATAATCATATAACCAAACAAGAATATTTAATCCATTCAAAATGAAAATGTTTCCATTGAACTCTTTTATGAGAAATTTGAATGACCTATTTCAAAAGATATATTTTTTTATCCAAAAGATTAATATTTGGTCAACCAGTATACATATATGATGATAAATTATGTTCAATCATAAGAGAATGTATTGAAATTTTTGAAATTATTCCTTGTTAATGTCATGAATATATTCTAAAAGTTATGTTTTTTATCAAGGAATTGGTTTTTACAATGAATGATAATTTCAAGTTGTTGTTGGAGGAAATATATGTTGTAAATTAGGTAGTCTGAGATTTCCTAAACATGGAATCTTCATATGTTGATCTTAAGCCTAAACCATTTTCTCAATATACAACATAGAATGTAAAACCATTTCTATTTTTTTTTTGTAATTTTAGAATCAATATATAAGATATTATTTTATTAATATTTTATTATATATATTTATAATATACTATAGGTAGTCTGAGATTTCCGAACATATTTTTTTCTTTCTCAAAGAAATAATGGAAATTTGGATAAATATAACATTCTATCGTTTATTTAATAAATCACTTTTAGAGTCTCTTTTATTTTGAACATATATTTCTATGGTATTACATTCATTGGTTTTATGATCAACAAAATGGGGGAGATTATTTAAAATTTGAATGTTAATCCAAATATTTCATTAATTTATCATTAATAATAATTCTCACAAATACCCCTACTTTTTTGCACTGATAAAGTAACTTTATGTGGAATTTATGATTATATTAATTGGAATATTTATTTTATTTCTCTAGGAATTATATAAAATTGTTTTTGATGTTTTATTTCCTATGTATTCTATATATTTTCATTTAGTCAAGAGTCATTTTTCAAAACCATAGGTCGATGTTGAATATCAGAATAGTGAACTAACCTTTTGATAAGGAATAAAACTTTAACAACCTTATTTCTAGAGTGAACATTATGACCAGTAATCTATATTTTTTAATTATCCTTATATATTATCATTTAATTTATTATTTGTTACCATATATATTATAATCAGGATTTTTATCGTGTAATATAATTTTGGAGTTATTAATTTACATAATAATCCCAACAATGAATATATTTTTTGAGGGATTTTAATTCTTTTTATTTTTCATTATTTATACAGTCATTTCCATATATTGAATGTATATTTAAATTTCATTCAATGACCATATAAAAGGATAAATATTATAAAATCATTCTTATTTATAAGGGATGTTATAATTTTTATTCATCAATGAAATTAAAATTTAAAACATGTTTAGTTTTTTTGAAATCATGATTTATATGTTACTATTTTTACACCTTCATAAACAAAATCAATATAATTTTATTTTCACTCCCCATAGATTTTATATTCTTGAGACGACAAATTGTATAGTCGAATCACTTTGAAAAAATATATGTTTCTATATTGTTTTTTAATGCGAATCAGTATTTAATTTCATCGGTACTGTTTGATAATAATTTGAGTTCTTATATTGTATTTATCTATTAATAATATTTTTTAGTTTTTCAAACCCATTTCTATGGTATGAACATTATAGGAATAAATGTTATATTTTCCAAAATTATATTTATTCTCATGTTGAGATGTATTTTTGTTAATATAAAATATTAAGATCATTGTCAATTTAATCCCATATATTCATTATGGTGACTTTGTAATGATGTATTTTATATATTCATCTAAAGATCTATTTATTTATTAGTTGTAGAGGATAATGTGAGAATACACTATATTCAATAGTTAAACATCACTTTTCTATTGGAGTTTTTTCTTCATATACAATTTTTTGTTTTTGATATTCCTTGTATTAGAACTTCATATCACTTTAAAATCATTTTTATTAGGTGTTAATTACATACACATAGTTATATAGGTCCTCGGAAAAGGTTATAGTTTAATTAAAATCACCCAGATCATGGTTGGAGGATTTGTGGGGTGTACAAGGTGATCTCCATACACCAAACCACTATAAAAATTATTGCATTCATTTCATTTTTTCTCTATTGTATAATATTAGTTATAAATTTAGTGTTATATAAAATTAGAAATTCTGATGGGTATTTGGTTTTAATTTATTCATGTGTCTTTAATAGAAAATAATTCACCTCCTAATTCTATTATTATTATTATTATTATTATTAGTACTAGGAAATTAGTGGTGTATGAGGGTTGTAATAACACTATCAACTTAATGGGTACTCAGTGGGTCTGGACTAAGAAAATTGTGGGTTTTAATTTTTATTAATAACTGATGGTAAATTGTTCCTTCCATTATGTTAATTAATCCCGAATATCCAATTTAATAAGTATTATCCCTAATTTAATGTGTAAATACGCAAACTGTTATGTCTTCTTCCACTTATGGTTCTTTCAAGGTGATTTACATTCAATATGTTGCTAAATTGTGTTCATAATTTCTGGGGGTCATATGTTTTGGGTTTTCAATTTGGATATACTCTAAAATTTACACTCCTCTTATTTCATCACGGTGATAATTATAAATAATTTCCCCTCTAACACAATGATTTTTAACATATTTACTCTTTTAGTATTCTTTACATAAATATATTACATCGTTTAGTCATAGTGATTTGATGGTTGTCATGATTGTATCTCATTTATTAATTTAAACTACATTGGTGGTTGTAATTAAAAAACTAATATTCAATTATGATAGGTTGTTCCCAATATTCTTGTAGTGATATATCAATTCTCTTATATCAATACCAACCTCACAAAAATATGTTTTTATATGAATCTTTTTTATACCATAAACATAGAGAGTTATACTATCAATTTTATTGACTTGATTGAATAAAATATAAATCATGTGTTTAAAATATATTATTTTTCAATTTAAATTTTTATAAAAAATATAAATTTTCAGTTGATTGATTTTTTAAAGTAGTGTATAGTCTTGAATATCATATACCTTTCTATTCTTATACATCAATATAAGTCAATAATTTCATTACTGTTTTTCATCTATATAATCATATATAAATTTTTGATTTGTGATTCATACTACTAATTTTTTTAACAATATTTCATATTTTACTTGTGTATAACTAATGGTATTTTGTAATGTTGACATGTACAATAATTATTAGTATCGATTCATACCTACCAATATCAATACAATATTGAATCAGTGTGTGAATCAGTGTGTGATGTGGTATGCATATGCATAACTTCATTGTGAATCATATTAAGGTATTATTGAGATCAACACATCTTTTAATGGTATGATAAAATAGGAAATGATATAAATTCATTAACATGCAATGCCTCATACCCATATTCTCAAATAGGTGGTCATTAATATTTTCATAACTCTATTATAAACCATTACTTTTACCCCAGTATAGGTATTTTAAATTGAATTTCTCATTTATATTCATATCAGATACATAGATATGTTAACTCTTATAGATCCTCATTGTACAGGGTGTTACATGTTGTCTAATATAAAATTATTTTATATATATGATAAATAATGTAAAAAAAATTACCCAATCATATATATTTTCATTTTCAATATATACATAATTATTTATGATATGTAGTTAATGACGTTTTGATTACCTTTGATAAATTATGTTGTACAATACCTTAAATCATTCCCTAATTAGGATGTGCTTAAATAAAGTTTTACACAGTATAGGGAAATGTAATTTCTATAATCAATGGACATTGTCATTTGGGTATTATGGAGTTTGGATAATAACTTATTAAGATTTATATGGATGGGTTTTTGGATTGTGTGAGGTATTTTATATGATGTCTCTAGATGGGATCTTATTTAGTTGTTATTAACATTAGAAATTAGTATATATTTTCTATCCAAGATTTGTCTATATGATATTTTTTCAAGATTATAAATTTTATAGTCATTTTGAATTATTTGGAAATATTTTGTATAATTTTTTATATAAATATAGTTAAGTTAATTTATTTATCTTGGTAACCAAATTAATTTTTTTAGTAATTTTTTGTGGATCTATAATTTGTATTGATATGAATAATGCCTCTAAATGTAATGTAATAATTTTAGAATTTCTAATGTGTCATTTATTTTTGGTACAATTGTTATAAGCTTAAACCTTATATTTTTATATACTTTATTTTAGGAATTAAAACATAAATAAATATAAAATGAAAACCAAAAAAGATCATAAGGACACTTTTCCGTAGGTAATATCATACCAATTAATATAAATTGTAGTGTGGATACAATGATTTATTTAAAAAAATCATAACATTACCCTAATTTCCATTTATATTCAAATTTCGGATGAGATAAAATGGGCTTATATATAATAATGGGTTGAGATAAAAATTCATTTCAGGTTATAATAAATGAATTTTGAAACATTTTGTAGTACAGGTGAGTCAAGATGAAAAATATTAATGTGAGAATCTATACCATGAACATAAATGAATTATATAAGTTGGTAACACCTAGGCATCATAAAAATGTGGAAACAATATGATTCCTCGCATAATAAGCATATGTTTACTCCAACCTCTAAGAAATCACTACATAGTGTGATTATGATAACATACCATGCACCATTCACGATATCTCAAGAGATAAAAAAAATCACCCAAAGAAAGGTATGGATAAATAAATCTCCCCACACTCATAAAATTCATATCATGTTTATGAATTTTTATGTCACATAGATCATAAAAAATAGGAATGAATTATGTCACTTTTTAACAAATGATATAGGAGTGTGCGTTATATGCATATATGTTCCAAAAAAATATAGGATATGAACTTCATAGTGAACGCCCATGAGTGGAAATGGGGAGAGGTATTTACAATATATATTTCTAGCATGAAAATCCATGTGACAATGTTGTCAATATAACGAGTGTACACAAAAGTTCATGTAAAGGGTGAATGAGAGTGAAATGTTGTCTCCATTTTCATCAGAACCCTATGGATTCTAAATTAATGTTTCCAAACATATCTCAACAAGAATAGTTCGAAATAAAAAGTATAAATAAAAATAAATTACTTGAATAAAGGGGAGGAAGAAGAGAATATATTACCTTGAGAGAGTGTTTAAAATAGCCAGAAAAGATCATTTTAAGCTAATTGTAACACATTTAATGGGATTTGGAGGGATAGGGATATAAAATTACTTGTTAATGGTTTTTGGGTGAATAGGAATTGTTTAAAGGGAGGGTATTTATGTAAAATAGTGGGTAATTCTTAATTAATTTGAAAACCTTGGTTTGGGACTCCTATTAATAAAATTCCAAAAACCACAAACTATCCCAGAGTTTTTGAATAATTTTTTTACAAAATAGGAACATTTATAAATATATTATTACACTATGAACATAAGTCTTTAAAAAAGATACCATTCACTATGTGGAAGTGAGTTAGGTTAAAAAAATTGTTTTAAAAATATTAAATTACAATATTATATATTTTGGATTCATTATATGTTTGTAAAATAAATCATAAAAATAAAAAACCAAATTATTATAAAGGGTAAATAAATTTATGGTTTTTTATTAATTTTATAATAATTATTGAATTAATTTTATACTATTTTTATTTCATAATACATAGCTTATATTAAAATTTATTTAATTTTTTACCAAAATAAGACTCTCCCAAAAAAATTATAAAAAAATTTACCAAAGGGTAAATTTGATATGTTGATTTTAAAAATGATACTTCATCAACAAAAATAATTCTATAAATATTTTATTTGGATAATTAAATATAAATATTATATATTTAAAGATAAAATTTCTCGATACACAATCACAATTTTGACCCTAATAAAAATTTATTGGGACATCATTAAATAAATATATCATTTAATTTATATATATATGATGTTATATGAGTATTTCGTGAAAATAAATTTTATTTAAAAACAATTAATTTATCAAAAATAATTTATTAGATGGAAGAATATATTAATCAAAAATACTATTTTGGTTTATTTGTATCAATATCTAGTGTTTAATAAATTTTTATATAATATTGGGTATACTGTAATAGTGAAAGTGGATAAATATTATCATTATTTTATTATGAAAAATACAAAAAATAAATCAATTCAGGTCCAAATAAAGTACCCCTAATTAAACCAATGGATTCCTTATGGGTAAGCTTTATGATGGTGGTATGTTTAGGGGGTGGTTTAGAAAACAAAGAATGAGTGGTGATATTTTTGGGCTTTAACATTTATCATAGAATGTTTAAATCAAGAATGAATTATTGAATCCTTCCTTGGGATTGATCAAAGGTACATCCTAATGATGGTATCCTTAATAAAAGCCATGATAAATGGGCTTCATATGACACAATCATACATGTCTATGATAGAACCCTTTCATTTTATGTCAATTAGGTATTATAATAACCCTTAGCATATATTAATTTGAATGGTCCCTTTGGAATTGAAATATTATTAAATGTTGTGACACTAAATTATTTTTTAATTAAAAAATTCTATATTTTATAATCATCCAAAATAATAAAATTAATATAATGGATGTGTTTGTTTTATATCAATATTAATTAATAAATTATTTCTTCATTCGGAGGGTGATATCATTTATAAAAGATTGCGTGATTATATTTTTCTCCCATTGAAAAATTACACCCTAAAATGAAATTTCACACACTATAAAATATGACCATATAATGATTCTATTTCCTCATTCAGTTCTTATGCTTCTTTTTCATACGTGAGGGTATATCTTGGAACTTCGACTAGGTGAGGTGATTTGATTCATATAACATTGACTACATTTTATATGTTATTCACTGGATTATAATTATTTTAAAGAATAATTACCAAAACTGATGACCCAATATTCATTTCATGTTTGGGTTTTCATATGTACTTACATAAGAGGGATTAAAGGAATACATCTTATAATTGAGATAGCTTTTGTGGGAGTGATTTTTTATAGTGAACAAATCCATTGCAATCACGAATCTCAAATGGGATGATGTGTCTAGGAATAAGCCTTCCATTCTCCCCAAAACACATGAATGTCTTCATCAGTGATATAAAATTGAACAATATATCACCAACACCAACCAATTTTTCTAATTCATTATTATCTATATTTATTTATGTCAATATTTCAAAATTTTCATTTGATGAATAATATTTTGAAATTTTTATATCAACTATTAGATAATATTAGGTCCCATATTCTTGAGCTCTAATATTTTTGCCAATCACATTGGAGTCTAATACCTCATCTCATACATATCCTCATCATGTGTCATTCAAATGGTATAATAGAAACTATTTTTATATGATAATAATAAAAACAGATGTTGTTGATCAAAACATCCTAGGAAATCAATTGAACATGAACTCATCATTTTTCAATGAGTTTTAATTGTTCATTTGTACTGTCCATCGATGTGAGGGTGATTAAAAGTATTAAAATTAGTATTTAGATCTAATTAATTATAAAGTCTTATCTAAAGAATTAATGTTAACCTTAGATCCTAATCAGAAACATTGCGGAGAGATACTTCATGTAGACATAAAATTTATATTATATATATCATGGAAGGTTTTTATAGAATAATTTTTTATATAGAATGGAAATGTGATTACTTTTTACAAATATTAGAAACTAACCAAATGGAATTATTAATTTAATATTCATATAGGGTTGTTTGATAAAATCCATTGTTAGGAATTCTCATTTCGGTACGCGTATTGAAAATGTTTTCATCATACCCTTAGACTTATATTTTTATCAATTACTTATTGAAATAGAAAGAATTGAAATGAAGATTCTATAATTAATAGCATTATGTTATCCTGCTATAGGGTTTTCATTAAATATATATTCATCTTTATGCTTCGAGGATAAATTTAGAAGGATGAGATATTGCCATCATCTAGATTTACCAACTTCATTTAATATATTTTATGGGATACATATCAATGTTACTTTTATTGTGACTATATATTTAGTAAATATTACCTCCATAATATTAAATTCCAATATAAACTGACTTATATCATCTTTTTGGTCCTCCTTCTTCATCCAAATAATGGATGGTTGTGCTGTAATCTGATCACAATAGGATAAATTTTATTTTAATATTCTTATATTCAATAAAATAATGTATTTTAATATTTGATCCATTTAAATTCTCGTCCATGATTGGGTTGTACGATCTATTCCTCTCAGAGAATACTCATCTTATTTCTCCTTCTAATGATGGTAACACATTGAATAATAACAGACGTTTATTTGATATAACTAAATTCATTAGGACATATTGTGCTCCTTTTATGTTAATATATAAACGAGACTATCAATATATATGTCACGATTCAACTAGTAGATATAAATAATCAAAATTATCCACAAAAGGATCATTGCATCCAATTTATGAACATTCCATAGCTATTTAGGGTCATGGATATTTAATTGGGGGATGTGTAGACTATAAAATATTCATTTTTCGTTAGTACACAACTAAATCAATTTTAGAAAAAACATTGTAGAAACAAAATCCCCACTGTTGGATAATTTGAGAATAGATACTGGTATTAGATTGATCATTAACTCAATAATGGACTTCCCACATTCTTTTCCACAAAATATATCACTCCCTTCAAAATTATATTGGTTTTGGGTTTTGAAACACATGGGATGTTTTAATAAAAATCAATAATAGTACACTACAAATATAATGATTCAATAGATCCCAATCATTGATGTTTCTTCTGGGAGATCCTTTAACTACTAGTGTCATTTAAAAAACCAAAAATATCGGTTTTGTAATGATAACATTAAAAAGAAATGTGATATTCTCCATCAAAAATTAGTTTTTGTTGTAAATCAAAAAGAAAATTTCTTTTAAAATGTTCTTCATTATAGTATTCAGATCTTCCTCATATTCCTCATTTCATTTAATTTAGACCTAAATCCCACCAATAATGATTACCAAATATTTTTTAGGTAATCTATAATGACTCATTTAATAATATATATGAATATTGTTCTATCATTAGTTTGTTAAAAAAATCGTTATGAATTTGTATTCTCATAAATTATATGAAAATCAATCATTTGAATATCCTCATTATTTGACATTATATGACAATATCTCAATTGATGTTCAACATTAGGGAAATAAAAGGGTCCCCAAAAATGATCGATGAATTGTTCAATCGATGTATGTAGATAGTTTTCCTTTACCAGGATCTTGTTTAGCTCGTGATAATCATACCCTAGGTACTTTGACCTATCCTTATTCATGATGAAAAGGAAAAGTGCACCACATAATGAATCATTAGGGTATATAAACCCATTATAAAGATCCTTATGTAATTTTAAATTTAAATCTTGAAGTTTAATTGTTTATATTCGGTACGAGTACATTGATATTGTAAATACTCAATGTATAATTTCAATCAATAATTGAACCTCTCATCTAGGAGACTAATTAGGTAATTTTATAAGGAATGTATCCATAAAATCTCTTATAATTTTCATGTCATCAAAAGTGATATTTTATTTAGTCCCACTAATTTATGATATACAAATAGAATTTTAATGGAAGTAAATCCATGATTAATATTATTATTTCAATTGAGATCCATCCTCTTACATAGCCTTGAATAGAATTAGATGTAATGTATAGATATATAGGGTCATTTCCTTCTCCAATTTATTTATATTGGACATATATATGGAAATCAATTATATAATGAGAATATAATTTAATTCTTATAAAGGGAGAATCACAAGGTTATATAGGAAATTCATCCCGTAAATATTGAATGTGGAGAAACTAAGTAGATGGGATGATATAATTCCCACATTACTGTTTTTATAGAGTATTAATCTTCTAGATTTTATGGTGGCATCGGTATAGTTCAGAAAAAATTTCCTAATATGTAAAAGTTAGTAGGAAAATTGTAATATAATACATTATATGTTTATCAATGGATATCAGTTCTTCATTTAAATAGTTTATTCTAGTTCTAATCATTTATTCTATCCAAAATAATAATATATAAGAGAATTTTCAATCTATTAAAAATAAAAGAGTGAAACAATGGAAATTGGAGGAATAGTCTATAAGTATAATGTATTACTCATCATATGATTTTTTTACAATCAATTTTATATGTGATTAACTTAATAAAATATAATTTTATTCTAATTTTTCTCTTCATAATAGTTCATAGTGATATTGTAATTTTACAAATTCATATCACCAAATAGATTCCAAATAAGGGTTCAACAACTCCACTCAATTCTTCCTATGATATACGTATAGTTAATACCCAAAGATCCCATTCTGGGTTAATACACCTAGGAATATATTTAGTATATACACATACAATTGATGTATCTAGACATTAGTTTTGACACCATCCTTATAGGTTCTCAAAATTTATGTATGTTTTCATTTGTTAATTATTATCATTGTTTTTTTCAATAATGTTCATAATCCTAATACTTAAAATTAACTAGTACATTATATGATACCATCTATAAAAACCCATATTTTTATACTATTTATTAGATTAATTAACTTATATTATCAGACATTATATAATCCCAACAGATATAGTGTCCCAGTATCTTTCAGTAATTATATAAATATCCTAATAACATAAAGCTAGGATGAAATATCATTTTTTAAAATGAATAGAATTACATTAAATTGGATTGCTCTTTAAATATTTCACATGATAAATGGAAAAGTATATAAGAAAGTGGTTATCTAAAATTCACACTATTGGAGTAATAAAATAAATAATAAAGTAAACATGTAAATGTGAGTTAAAATTCTCAATATAAAGGTCATATAAATAAAAATTAACATTGAAGGGTGGTATGAGATGATAACATCATGATATAAATGGATTGTGGAAACAACCTAAAACATCATATCATAAAAAGAATCTTGGGTAATAACTGACTCTTAATAGCATATTTTACTTAGGATAACCACCTTTTCACCATAAATTGTGTCTCAAGAGATAAAAACAGTACAAAACTAAATGGAGGGTATATAATACTTGCCCAAAATTTCCCATTCTTGTATTATACATGAATTGTTTCCACATAGATTATAAAAAATAGAAAATCATTCATCACTTTTGATCCCATGATTAATGCGTTTGAAAGACATAAATAGATGTCCCTAATAAATGAAGGGTTTTTATGTCAATATTAATACAATTTAGTAAAAATGTGGATGGGTATTCAAAAAAAAATTATGGAATGGAAAATCAAGGGTAACTATTTTAACCATAACCAATGTCAATAAATGTTCATGGAAGGTATTAATGAGAGTTAAATTTGGAATCTAATTTATCAGTAATAGTAATGATAGTATTATTTTGCGTAAAAACATATGTCAATAAAAAATGTTGTAATCAAATGTCTTAATAATAATAAATTTTCTAAATAAAGAGGATAAAAACGACATATAGCCAAGATATTTTTTTCCAAATACATTGCAATATCATATTAAGAAAATAGAAGAAACCTGGAAAAAAATTAGAGTGGTTGGGGATATTAAATGCATGTTCAACGGGGTTTCAATGATAGGGAATGTGAGTATGGGTGGATACTTATAAAAGAGGGGAATTATTTATTAATTTCTAATAATTGTTTTGGGTGGTAAGCTATTTAAAAATTTAAAACCACTAAGAATTTCATGGGTTTTACCCATGCTTTTTAACAAATATGAGTGGTTTTCAATATTTCATTATTATATTAAAAAATTCCATAAAATAATATCATTCATGATGAGAATGTGTGTTATATTCACAAATATATTTTTAAACCTGAAAGTATGTAATTATTTTTTAAGAATACTTTTTAGGTTTTTAGATTTAATTAAATAAGAAAAAAATATTTCGAATGGAAAATCCATTTTTATTCGTGTATTATTATAATATATTTTATCTCATATTTTTTCAGTGATTATGATGTATCAATACATATCATAAATTTATACACAAATAATTTTTAATATAAAATCCAGTAGTCTTAGACAATTAGAAAAAACTCACCCTTGAGTATTTTTTTAACATTTTTAAAAATCAAATATATTTTGAAATTATTTATTTATAAACACATGAATTTCCAATATAAAATAAAAAACAATATTTAATGCGAAATAAAATTTCTCCTTAGAGAAACAGCATTCTTGAAAATATTAAAACTACATGGGACACATTAAATTACATAATATTTGTTTTCAAATTATTATTAACTAATATATTAGTTTTAGGAAATTTATTTATTTTTAATAATTTATGAATTTATTAATATTTAAAATTGAAATAATTTATTTTTTAAAATATGATTTTTTGTTATTTATACAAAAATATGGTTTTGATAAATGTCGTTTAATTATCATTTTTATAATTTAGTATTGATCATTTATATAAATATAAATATTTTGTTACTAAAATATTATACAATGTTCTTTATATATAACACCTTTTTACACAAGTGTATGATCAATGGTTAAGGTGTGTGATGGTGTTACATTCATTTGGTCATTCAAAAACATGGTTTTGGTGGTGACCATTATGAGATTGAAAATATACTATAAATTTTTTATCCATGTTTTACTAAAATATTCTTTTATTGGGATTGGTCAAGGAAAAATCCTAGTGATTTGAAGTCCCTCAGAATCACTAATAAATTTGTTATGTACGGTATGATCCTATTGTTTTATTTAATCAACCATTACATTAATTTTATTTAGATATTATTATGAAAATTAATACAAACCAATTATAATGGTCATCATAGAACTGCTATAATATCAACAATTATGATTCTTAATGTTATTTTATGTCTATTAGGTTATACTTTCTAATAGTCCAAAATATAAAATGAAATATAGCGCAGGTTTTTTCTAAAAAAATTACAATATTAGGTATTTATTAATTCATATGTGAAATAATTTTATAAATTTATATTTCATTTCAAAAACCACATCCCGCATTGATGATATTTGATGCTCTATGACTAAACCTGCCACTTACGATAGATTTGTAAAAAATGGTTTTTTAGAAACCTGGATTTATTCAAACTTTTTTATTGGAAATGGTATTTATAAAAGGGTGCTATATCCAATTTATGGATATTGATAATAGAATCTCAGTGTAATGGTGATTAGACTATATGGGCATATGAATAAATGAAAAAGTATTTATTTCTAATATAATTAAATTAGATGATTGGGTTACAAGTGGTAGGATCTACTTTTATTTGAAACACAATTATATCATATATTGTTAATTATATGGATTTACGAATAAGAATTGATTAATATGAATATTTATGTTATGTTATATATTTTATTCTTTTTATGATTAGTTAGATATTAATTATTGGAACCAATTGATCATTTACATAAACTAAATTATTCAATTGAAATAAAAAATGTGTTGTTATATATTAATTGGTTATCATCATGTCAACATGATCATAAAATTTTCTACACTGATCTTTAAAAGATTCCATCATCTTTTTTGATAACATGTAATTCAATACTTATTAGAAATTATCCCTTTAAATGTAATAAAATTAATTTTAAGATAAATTTATAAATTTTATTAAAATATTTTTTATTTAATTTTTGGTAAGAAAATTGTTGATTATTATTAGAAATTTTTTATAATGGGGCTAAAAAAATTAACTGTTGATTGGTATGATAAATGGAACTATGTGAGAGAGATGTTGCAGGGTGGTCCTGAACATTATAAAGCACTTAGAAACTATGGGTTTTATTTTTTTGCAAAATATTTATTTTCGATTATCTATGAATTTTTATATAATTCAACATATATCACCTCCACATTCTATGTAATATAGGGTAGCTGAGCTTTTGACATGACCCATCCCGCAGGGCATGTGCTGTGACTACCCCAAGCCCGCCAACCATAGGTTTGGGGTGGGCGTGTAGCACTGGAAAGGCATATCTCTAAAACGAGAAGGCATTGCCTTTAAACCAGTACAAACAAAAATTCCAAGAACCCAACAAGATGTAACCATGAGGTAAAACGACCTTGGTATAAATGTGTACTAAATTTAAAGGGGGCCAGATTACAAGCCCAACTGAAGGATACAATGCACCAGAAAAAAATTACTACAGAGTTTGTCCTCCAAGGATCCTACATGAAGGGTAGGTACAACTTGTATACAAAGCTATCCACATCAACCGTCACCACCATCCACCACCAGGTCCTTGCTGCTTGAGTCTCAGTCATGGTTTTTGATCATTTCCACATGACACAAAAAGGTGTGGGAGAATCCCATTAATGGGTCAGTATAACAATATCCAGTAGGGACCCTGAGTCCCCCAAAGGTTTCTCATAATTACACAAAGGAATACCATGGGGAAAGATCTCAATCACAAAAAACAAAGAAAAAGGCATAGCTCCAACCACGTATAACATAATTACAGAAGTACATATGATTAGTTGTGATGTAATATCATCTTATTCAATTAAGAGGTGCTGCTGATGATCCACACCGGGTTTGTATGTACTCACCCATGCTTACCCACACTAGATCTGTAGGTACTAACCCAAATTAACTCACATAGGATTCGACCCACCTTGGATCAATAGTTACTAACCCTTTATAACCCACACATGATCTAACCCACACATGACTGGTATGCACTGACCCACGCAGGATCGCTCAGCTCTGACCCACACGAGATCTTACCAACACTGGATTGGTAGGTGCTGATCCACACAGAATCACTAGGTGATAATACAAACAGGATCACTAGGTGTTTATCAACACATGATCCCTAGTTTCTGATCCATACTAGATCACTAGATGCTAATCCATGCAACATCTCTAGGTGATGATCCACACAATATCACTATTCATTCTTCATGTCTTAACAAACCACTAGATTCATGTACATAGTATGCTGGATTTTGGGAAGATCTGATTCTCAAGCCATCAGTCATATATCAAATAGATTTAAGTACCTCTAAGAAGAACCCAATTATAATTCATGTCAAAAGGATTCCAACGCATCAGACGATGCATCAAACAGACGCTCGATCTGCGCATTATTTCCATTTTATTGCAAAGGGCCTGGTAGGATTTGGGGTAGATCCTACCCGGTCATTGTCCAACTCTCTCCAAAAATAATGTGGAGTATTTCAAATTGACTTTCTCATTCCTTGGATTCTACCACTGCAGATGGTTCGTCAAATGGACATCTTCTTTATGGGATATGGCCTCTTAAGCGTATCTAGGCCGACATAGCTCCAGGGCCAGTGCAACCCGGCCCAACCCGGCCTGGGTCGATCCGACTCAAACATGGCTGACCTGACATGGTCTAGGTTGCACCCAAGATAGTCCAAACTACGTGTTCTATAGATCTCCCCGGAACGAACTTACTGGGCTGGGACACAGCTGGCTCGGCCTGCTGGGCAGCGGACCGGCTTGGCCTGTCGGCTGGCGCAAACTGGCCAAGGGGTCGTGGGGCCCCAAGATCCCGAATGGCTCAAAGCGGCATTCAAATCTTTAAAAAGTGGTGCCACTTGGCATCACATCATCTAGCAGTGGGACCCAAAATGTGCAGGTCCCCTTTTCTGTGGCTTCGCAGCCGCCGCCACTTCACGCAGCGCGCGACGGCGCGCCACCTCCTTCTGTGGGGCTCCAGTGATGCTCAGGAGCTCTTTTTCTACTACCATCTGCTACAATGGAACTTCTAGGATGCCATCATCACTGTGTGACCATATGATTCTCATTCCTATCAAATTCAAAAATCTCATGCTGAGAAGGCAATGGTAAATCAAGTGGTGGAGGGTCCGAGCCTTGTTCATTTTTCCCGCTCCCTCTGCGTTATCATCATATAAAGTATGTATCAAATAAAAAAGATCACATAGATATTTTGTAACCCCCGTATAAATATCCCTCAATGAAAACCCCCAAATTCTAGAATAAAGAGAAGAAATGATAGTTTCTTGATTTTAATAACAACCCCTACCTTGTGATCTGTTAGATGGTTTTTCGGTTTTGGTGGGAGAGGTGTCCTCAGTGGATGAAGTTTTTGGCATTCATAGATCCTAGATCCTAGTTGTTTAGGCTCCCATCCTCATTGGATGATGGTGCCATGGTACATTTACAGTGGTTCCTCTCTTGATGAATCCTTGTCTAAAACCACATCCCGATATCCATTTAAATAGAGGGGGATGGTGAATAACACATCAACAAAATTAATGAGGATCATTAATTAATGAACCTCTTAATTCTCAATGGTGTGGATATTCCAATGAAGATTCAAGCCATTAAATGGATTGATAACCCATCATTCCCACCACCTCCACTCACTGAAGGTAGAACAAATAAATTAAAAATTATAATTTTGTTATTTATTTAAAAGTAACATAAACATACATTTTCACCAGACCTACTATTGTCAATGTTAAGCCTCCAATTAGTGACTCCCAACACTGTGGATTAAACAAGGACCTCATATTTTTAATCCAAGCACTGGTTCAACGTACATAAAACTCCACACATGCATTTACTGGGTGTACCTTTAAAAAAATATCAAAATTCTGTTCTGGGAACACCGAGCATTGGAATCAAGCAGCATAAATTTTTACAGACTCATAATATTCCCAAATAATTTAAAAAAAATTAAATGAAATTTATGGGTTATTACATTCTCCCCACCTTATGGATTTTCATCCCCAAAAGCTATAAAAAATAGGGGATCAAATGGGGGTACTGAGCATGTATCAGAGCCTCCTGCACACATGTCCTCTCCAGGAGGTTCATGTGCTGCCAATGAATTCTCACTAGAGGAATCGACCGCACCCAAAGGGCCCTCACTTGTCTATCACCTCTCTCCACATGGACCATTGTAAATGTCATCCCATCGTTGATCTCTAGCTTGACACAGTCAATAACGTGTGATGGATTGTGCAATTACCTCCTTAGTTGCGACACATGGAAACGATTATGCACCATATGCATATGTGGGGGAAGATGTAGATGGTATTCCACCTAACCTACTTTTCTAAGGATCTAAAAGTGTACGATGAACCTCAGAGATAGATTTTTTCGCTGGCCAAACCAATTTAAACCTCATCAGGGTGAGACCTGTAGGAAGATATGGTCTTCTTCCTCAATCACCATGGGTCTCCGTCTAGACCCATAAGTACTGACTCCCCTGGGAAAATCTAGTATAGTAGAGATCTATAGAGTCATTCGTATAGGGCCTCAAACGGATCCATACTGATGGTGGAGTGAGAATTGTTGTTGTAAATGATGTCCACTAGTGGTAGGTGGTCCTCCCAACTACAGACAAAATCATGGACACAAGTACGAAGAATATCCTCGAGTGTTTTAATAACCTTCTATGTCTGACCAACTGTCTGAGGTTGAAAGGCATTTCATAAGAGTAGTTGAGTTATGAATGAATCATGAAACCCATTCTACAAGATAGATGTAGAACTTCCATCGTGATCTGAGATGATCGCTGGTGGCACCACTGGAAGTTGTATAATCTACTGTACATAGAGGTGTCCCAAGCTCTCTACTGATCCATGTGCTCAGATAGGTAGAAAGTGGGATGACATGATGAGTTAGTCAACAATCAGCCATATGGAATTTGTGTCCCCTAGACGCACGAGGTAGCCCTATCGTGAAGTCCATAGATATACCATCTAACTTCCACTTCAGTATTTTGAGTGTATGATCTATGGCTGTTGGTACTTGATGCTCGGCCTTCACATGCTGAGAGGTGAGTCATCGTGATATGAACACTGCGACTGCCATCTTCTTCCTTGGCCACCAGTACAGATGCCAGAGGTCTTGGTACATCTTCACCACACCAGGATGTACTGTAAATGGGGATATATGAAACTCATTCAACACCTCTTATATTATCATAACTGGTACCATTGTGTGTCCTCTAAAGAGTATGGCATGCTCCCCACCATCAAAAAATCTATCTACAGCATGTCATGAGGATCTTTGAGAACGTCGAGCCTCACCATCTATATCCCAATGTAGTGCCTCCCTGACTTGCTGAAGAAGTATGGGAGTAACTATCATAGATTGGAGGTAATCTTCTCCATCACTATCAGCAAAGGATAAATGCAATGCACCTAGAAGCTCTGTCGCCTCACTCAAAAAATATAGTCCAGACCTACTACTGTGTAACGCCCCAACCACAGTTACCCAGAGTCGGTGAATTATTAAATTACATTGTCTTGATCACAAGAAAGATCAAATATCGAAAGACCGATTGGTTTAGTAGCCTTGGAAACACTGGATATATTCATAAAGTATTACATCATAAAGTGGAAAAATACTAAAACAACATAGTCTCCATATTACACACTCATATCCCCACATACTATCCACGCAGGTCATTCATATCTTACTTCTTCACATCCTGGGAAAAATAAAACATATAAAAGGGGTGAGCTCAAATTCCCAGTAAGGATAACAATATAGATAAAACTTTCAAAAATAAGCATAAAAATTTAAGGCAGTGTATAGATAAAACAAAATCCTTTTAAACTTGAACTTCAACATAGTATAGCAAAAGTAAAATGAAATAATGCCATTTACTTATTCACATGGATATTCTACTAATCAAATAATCACATGCAATATCAATAACCACTTTCATAATGATGGAATGAATAATGCCAGACTATCATAACCACATAGCCAAGGCCTCGTGCCTGGACTACAAATAAGATTTTTCCAAGGCGTTGTGCCAAGATACTACTTTGTCTCATGAGACCTACCGATGCATCGAGAAGCTATAGCGGGCTTCACCCGCCACATATTAAGTCCAATGAATTCCCATATGAAAAGGTTTAAACATAACATAAACATTCGTATTAAAACTAGCATACAAAATGTCAATACTTTCACCAAAAACCATGAATGGTATAAAAATAGCACATCCACAGTCAAAAATATCACAAAACCTTCAATACAATATATAAGTTTTGTATCATAATAAATCAACTTCAAATAAGCGTAAATTCCATCAAAGGATGTTGATATATATGAAATCAAAACTCTTTTTAGAGAAATATCTCTTTCTATTTTGAAATCATTTAAGAGTCATATATTTATAAAATAAAACATTTTCTTTGAAAATATTTTTATAATCTTGTAAGGGATGCTTCGACTATTTTATAATGGTGGAAAATAGCCGCACCCGCCGTATAAGTTAAAAAAACATTCTTACCTTAATTTTGTCGAAAAGGTTAAAAAGCACCTTGTTTGGAAAACGATGGAAAGATTCCTTTATAAACCTCTTATAAAAAGTAAAACAAGGGTATAAATGACTTTAACCCATATTCTTTTAAATATTAAAAAAAATTGAAATACATTTTTAAGAAACATGGATGTGGATGATAAATAGATCCCAGTAGATTATTACGTATAAACAACCTCGGATAAAAAAGAGATTGTGAAATAACCCTTGCCAATTTGGTAACTTATGAAACATACAACCCATGAAAGAGGTATCATATAATGAATATGTAAATACACATAAATAAAATTTTATTACACAAATAATATAATTATGGGCAGTACATACACCACACAAAAGGTAATGGTGGCAATATGGCATGAATCTCACGGGAATAAGGAGTGAGATGAAAACCCCTTACCTTGTACTTTTCCTTGGTTGGGGTAGGTTAACATCCTGTATAATGGTGAAATAATTTTTATGAAATTATAAAAGAATCATATATACTAATATGATATCATATATGCTCTTTTAACATTGATTTGATAATAATATCTTATAATTATCGTCGTTTCGGGTGTTAACTTACTCGTTTTCTTTTATATGTTTTGTTACATAAGCCATGTTTATTATGGATAGGTTGTATCTTATTCATATCCAGAATGATATCAAGTCCTTAAAAATCATTTTTAAATCATCAAATGATAATTATACTTGAATGGATATGATGGAGAATGAATCTCATCGCGTTCGTGGAGACGGTAGTCCGTACGTACGCACGAGCGACAATATCATTTTTTTGATATTAAAATAATATATAAATCGATGGTATATAATATATACAGAATCATTAAAATTTTATATTTATTATTTACATGAGTTACACATCATTATTATACCCATCCAAATAATAATATATTGAATAACAATTACACCATGATGTGGAGACGGTAAGCCGTATGTACGCACGTATGGTGACATGTTATTCAAATGGTGGATAGAATACTGAATATGGTTGTACAATATTTATAATAACATAAAATTATATATAAGATATTGGAGTTATTATTTTAGAATGGTAGTAACAAAGAGAGAAGAAGTGGCATAAGAAAGGAACTTGAAAAAGGGTGGTGAAAACATTACCTCTTCTTCAGGTTCATCCTTTTGATTTGATAAAAAGGGCTCCTTGGGGTGGCTTTCTAATCAAAATAAGTCCTCTAGGTTGTATTTAGGGAAGTTTGGAGAGTATTTGGGCAGATTTTGGCCGAACCAAAAGGCTTTTAAGGTGTGAAGAAAAGAGAAGGAGGAGTGCCCTTTTATAAGAGGGGTGACGGGCACCTTTGGAAAAGCTAGAAATATTAATTAATAATAAATTCATATTCGGTTTTTAATGGCTCCAAAGTTGATTATTTAACTTTTAAGGTGGGGATAGGTCAATAAAAACCCATCCAATAGAATTTACACAGGTTTGGGTTACTATACTAACCTTATCTTTAAGTATTAACTCTGTTAATTAGTTTCACTTTTACAACGTCTCTTTGTATTTTTATATTATATGGTTAATAAACATACCATATACATCCAAGAGACCCCCAAGTGGTCCATTAATGATAAAAATAAAATTATATAAGTCTCTTGGCCGAACCTTATATTTTTAGGAATTTAATATCAATTAATAATATAATACTTGTTTTAAAAACACTTTTTTGTCAATTTTGACACTATTCAATAGTTGATTTTTGTGAAACTCATAACATAATTATTACTTAGAAAAAAGTTAATTAAAGAATTCCTAATATGTCATATTATCCTAGAATATTATTGTAATTCATTAAAAGTCTCAAATTATATTTATTTGGGTATTTATAATATCAATTATTTTAAATTTTCACTATTATAGGAATTACTGCATCATCATTGTGTCATAAATAAATTATGTTATTTAATATTTAAAAATTATAAATAAAATATTATTATGTATGAAATCTTTTTATATCTCTAATGAATATTTATAGTTGAAAATCCAACATATATAACACTATTTAAAAATTGTTTTTCTAAAAGCTATATGCTTGTGTCATTTTTTGTATTCATTTTAACTTAATTAAAATAAAGTGTCCCTATCACCTACAAGTGACTCCATGGGGTCCCAAAATAGACCCAAATATGCCTATGGTCTAACATGTATCAACCAATAAGTCTAGGACTCGTTTTAGTGTAATTTAGTATTATTATAATATTATTTTTTAACCCTTATTTACCGGATTTACCCTTAACCATGGTAAATAAAATATTTACCGCAGTAATTATTCAAAATGTATAAAAATAAAAGTTACCTATTTACACAATTTGAACATCCTGATTCCAAATATGGAGTCCATTTTTTCAAATACAAAACACATAAGTGGCAGAAATTAATTTAAAATTAATTCCCGTTGTTAAAACAAAAAAGCGTGTTTTTAAGAGATAATAACTATCAAAAGATTGACACTTGTTTATGTTCGGTTTAATTGTAAAATTATGTTCGACGACAAAAATTATATTAAATGGTAAAAATATATTCTAAATATACTTTAAAACCACTCATGTTCGTAATTTATCACTATTAATTATTTTGATAAAAAAAGTTGTTTTTAATTAAAATTTAGTAATTTTCACTATTCATCAAAATATTAAAGTTATCCGAAAAGTACCAAAATTTCACCTTAGGCTAAATTCGATATTCCAAATCCAAAAATGAAGTCCATTTTAAAAAATAAAATATATACAATTTCAAAAAGTATTTATTACTATTCAAAACGGCTAGTTTGATTGGTAGTGGTGTGTTAGAACTCGTTGTTGCGTATAACACACGCTATCGCATTATTCAAAGAGTAGCGTACCGTAGAAGCTTGGGGTGTTAAATTCTACCATCCTTAAAATAATTTCATCCTTGAAATTTCTAGAATACTTATCACATGAAAATACTTGGGTGGTTCTTCATCATAAGTTCCTCGGGTTCTCACGTTGCCTCTTCCATCTTATGGTTTCTCCACAAAACTTTTACCGGACGCGTCGTCTGGTTTCTCAGTACATGTTCTATCGTATCAAGAATCCTGATGGGTTCTTCGCAATAAGATAGATCAGGTTCCAGTTCTAACTCCTCATAGGTGAGTACATGCGTTGGGTCAGGCATGTATTTCCTCAACAGAGATATGTGGAACACATCGTGAACTTTGAAGAGACTTGCCGGAATTGTCAATCGGTAAGCTACAGCCCCAATTCATTCTAGAATTTCAAAAGGTCCGATGTACCTGGGACTCAATTTACCTTTCTTACCAAAACGTATGACTCTCTTCCATGGAGATACCTTCAGAAAAACATGATCACCGACTTGAAATTCCAAATCCTTCCTTCGTTTATCGGCATAGCTCTTCTGCCTACTTTGAGCTGCTTTGATGTGATTTTGGATTACCTTCACCTTTTCTATCATTTCTTCCACCAGTTCTAGACCTAAAAGTTTTCTTTCACCAACGTCATCCCAACAGGTTGGTGTGCGACATCTCTTTCCGTATAACGCTTCATATGGTGCCATCTGAATACTCGAATGGAGGCTATTGTTATAGGAAAATTCTACCAAAGGTAAATATTGATCCCACATACCCTTAAAGTCAAGTGAGCAGGATCTCAACATGTCTTCTATGGTTTGAATAGTTCGTTCTAATTGTCCATCCGTTTGAGGGTGGTAGGCAGTGCTCAAATGAAGTTCAGTATCCAGGGATTTCTGAAGACTCTTCCAGAATCTTGAAGTAAAACGGGGATCACGATCAGAAACAATCGATAGGGGTACTCCATGAAGTCTCACAACTTCATTAATATATAGTCTTGCTAGACGTTCTAGGGGTAGATCGTTTCTTATAGCATGAAAATGTGCTGACTTGGTAAGACGATCAACAATAACCCATATTGCATCGTTCCTTCTATGAGTCTTTGGTATCCCCATGAAAAATTCCATCATAATATTGTCCCATTTCCACTCCGGTATGTGAAGAGGTTGCATGACTCCTCCAGGCTGTTGCCTTCCAGCTTTCACTTGTTGAAAAACCATACATCTTAACACAAAATCAGTAGTCTCCCTCTTCATGTTGTCCCACCAAAAATGTTCCTTCAAATCTCTATACATTTTGGTGCTCCCAGGGTGTATAGAGAAATTGGAACTATGAGAATCATCCAGCAATTCCCTTTTTAGATCAGGTATATTGGGAACACAATGTCTCTTCCCAAATTTCAAAATTCCATCTTCATAGACAATGTCTCTCAGTCTCCCATCATTCACAGCTTTAATCTTCTTTGGAAATTCTTCATCATCAGTCTGAGAACTCTTAATCCTTTCTAGTAAAGATGGTTTGGCAACCATTTGAAAAAGAATTGATGTTTCACCTTCCCTGGTTATTACCATGTCCATCTTCACTAGATCCATCAAAATTGGATCCCTTTCAATTCTCATCACATTCAAAACTCCATGGTCTTTTCTGCTCAAAGCATCTACCACCTTGTTGGCTTTCCCCGGGTGGTAGTGTATCTTAAAATCATAATCCTTGAGTAATTCAAGCCATCTCCTTTGCCTCATGTTGAGTTCCTTTTGTGAGAAAATATACTTCAAACTCTTGTGATCAGTATAAATCTCACATTTTTCACCATAGAGGTAGTGCCTCCATATCTTCAATGCAAAGATCACAGCTGCTAACTCGAGATCATGAGTAGGATAGTTTTGTTCATGAATTTTCAACTGTCGTGATGCATAGGCAATAACTCTATCATTCTGCATAAGAACACAACCAAGTCCTTTCTTCGATGCATCACAATAAATAACGAACCCATAATTCCCTGATGGTAGAGTCAATATAGGAGCATTGACAAATCTTCTATTCAGTTCTTCGAAACATTCTTCACACTCTTTTGTCCAAAAAAATTTAACCCCTTTACGTGTGAGCTTCGTTAATGGGTTAGCCAATCGGGCAAAATTCTGGACGAATCGTCGATAATAACCTGCTAAACCAATAAAACTACGTACCTCAGTTATACTCATAGGTGCTGGCCATTCGTGGATTGCCTTGGTCCTAGAAGGATCAATAGAGATTCCATCTTTAGAGATAATATGGCCAAGAAAAGAAATCTCCTGAAGACAGAATTTACACATTCTAAACTTCCCATATAATTCATGTCTTCTCAGAGTCTTCAAGATAATGCGCAAGTGATTTTCATGATCTTCGTAGCTTTTGGAGTATACCAAGATATCATCAATAAATACCACCACAAAATTATCGAGATACTCCGTCAAAACTCTATTTATCAGATCCATGAATACAGAGGGTGCATTAGTCAATCCAAAAGGCATTACAGTAAACTCGTAATGCCCGTACCTGGTTCGAAATGTTGTTTTCTGAATGTCTTCCTTCTTCACACACAAATGATGGTATCCAGATCGAAGGTCAATCTTTGAAAAGTATTGAGCTCCATGCAGTTGGTCAAATAAATCGTCAATGTGTGGTAGGGGATACTTGTTCTTTATTGTTATAGCATTGATCTCCATGTAGTCGATACATAACCTCATAGATCCGTCTTTCTTTTTATCAAAAAGAACAGGGGCCCCCCTGGAGAAACACTAGGGAGAATAAATCCCTTATTACTCAATTCCTCTAGTTGTTTCTTTAGTTCAACTAATTATACTTCGGCCATTATATAAGGGGTCTATGATATAGGCCTTGATCTAGGAATTAAATCAATGGAAAACTCAACTTCTCGTTCTGGAGGATGTCCAGGTAAATCTTCTGGAAATACATCTACAAATTCATTCCCAACAGGTACATCCTCTATTTGAACATTCCTTTCCTCACCCACAGTTATTTCATTCTCTTCCTCCCCAATAATTGAATTTAGTTGAGCTACTATGGGTGGATCTAAATAAGAATTAGGTGGTGATGATTCTGCTCTAAAGATAAGGTGTTCCTTATCATTATCATCAAGAATCGTAACCTCTTTCTTCTTACAATAAATTTTCGCATCATAGTCCGAAAGCCAGTCCATACCGAGGATTATATCAAACTCAATCATAGGTATGACGATGCGATCAGTTGATAAAGAACATTTATGTGGTCTAATGGGGACTGATTCACAAAACTTTGTTGCAATGATACTTTCCTTAGGAGTTTTAACTGACAACTCCCTTGTTAAATAAAATTGGAAATATCTAATTTTCTTAGAAAACTGGGAATATATGAAACAATTCGATGATCCAGAATCAAATCATGCATTTTCTAAACTTGAGGAAACCATTAAATTACCTGCCACCACGTCTTTCGGAGCTTCTACCTCAGCAGTAGTGATAGCATAAACCTGGCCTTGATCCCTTGGCCTTTTCTGAGGTAAGTTCTCCTGACGCTTAGGACATTCATTTGCATAATGCCCCATCTCTCTACAATTGTTGCAATGAATATTGGTAGATTCCTTCTTCCCTTTGCAATCACGATCTTGGTGGCCTTTTTCACCACATTTGTAACAGACGCCCATTCCCTTCAGGCAAGTACCAGGGTGTTTCTTCCCACATTTACCATAGGATGGATATTCAACCATTCCTTTCTTCCCCTTATTTCCATTCCCAGATTGTTCTGTAGGCCTCTTCTTCTCTTGCTTTTCTTTAAAGTCATAAGATTTAGAGAATTCATTTTCGTTCTTGATAGCACATGAGACAATGTCTTCGTATGACGAGATGGATTGTGAGACAAATGCTCGACGTAGAAATGGTTTTAACCCATCAAAGAAACGATCAATCTTACTTCTTGGGATACGTATATAATCACCAGCATACCTTGATAACCTTTTAAAGTTATCCTCATACTTTGCGACATTCTCATCCTCCTTTTTTCTCAGACTCAGAAATTTCCTTTCCATATCTGCTCGATGGTCGCGAGGAAAGTATTTTTCTAAAAATAGATCTTTGAACTCCCTCCATTCCATATTTGATAATTCATCATCTTCCTTCGTATTTTGATTCAATGACCACCATTGATCAGCATCTCCAGTGAGGTGGTAAACTACCATGATAACTTTTTCCCTTTCACTACTCCCCAAAGCCTGAAATATTTTCTCTAGGGAAAATATCCATTGCTTAGCTACTAAGGGATTTGTACTCCCATTGAACGTTGGTGGTTTTCGCCTCATGAATAGATCTAACATTGATCCTCCATGCTGTAGATCAGGGTGCTCCATACGGGTAAGGTTATTATTCATAACCTGAGTGAGTTGTCCCAGTATGGTGATTAGCAGATCCGCACCAGTTGCATCACCAGCTCCACTATAATTATCTTGAGCAGTAGGTCAATCCCTACATGGATTGCGTGCATTGATACGGTTTCCATTTCTTCCACTAGGTGCCATTTCTAAACAATGGAATAAACTAGATCAGTTTATGAATCAAAATACATAATCTCATACTTATAAAACACTTAACATAAATTGAACTATTTATGGATATAATCCATAATCATAAAAATGTTTTCTTTGAGGAAGTATATACTCATAAACCCTTCATAATGATTTTTAATGAAAATGAGAGTTATCCTAAGCATATCCCCTGGGAGTGTCGTAACCAAGAGTGCAGCAAGGCCCGTTGTCGTGCACCAGTTCCCGTTCGAGTCTAGCTCAAAGCGGTGTTTTCAGGTTTTACCCCTAGATACATCTGTGCCAGAGCCGCCTCTACCTGCTCGAATCCAGCCATGGATGTATTTCTCGGAAAACTCACAAAATCTCTACAATACCAAAATTCTAGGAAGTTCTTATATACTAATCCTCAAAGTCCATCTTAAATCTACGTGCTCTAATCAGAGTTTATATAAATCTAGCTTCCATGGTTTGTACTAAACTACCTCTTATACCAACTGTAGCACCCTGACCCCAGTTACCCTGAGTCGGTGCATTATTACATTACATTGTCTTGATCACAAGAAAGATCAAATCTCAAAAGACCGATTGGTTTAGTAGCCTTGGGAACACTAGATTTATTCATAAAGTAGTACATCATAATGTGGAAAAATACAACAACAACATATTCTCCATATTCCACACTCATATCCCCACATACTATCCCTTCAGGTCATTCATAACATACATCTTCACATCCTGGGAAAAATAAAACACAGAAAAGGGGTGAGCTCAAATGCCCAGTAAGGATAACAATATAGCTGAAACTTTCAAAAATAAGCACAAACATTTAAGGCAATGTATAACTAAAAAAAAGCCTTTTAAACTTGAACTTCAACATAGTATGGAAAAAATAAAATGAAATAATTCCATTTACTTATTCACATTGATATTTTACTAATCGAATAATCACATGCAATATCAATAACCAACTTCATAATGATGGAATGCATAATGTCAGATTATCATAACCACATAGCCAAGGCCTCGTGCCAAGACTACAAATAAGATTTTGCCAAGGCCTTGTGCCAAGACACTTTTTTGTCTCATGAGACCTACCGATGCATCGAGGAGCTATAGCGGGCTCCACCCGTCACATATTAAGTCCAATGCATTCCCATATGAAAAGGTTTAAACATAATATAAACATTAGTATTAAAACTAGCATACGAAATGTAAATACTTTCACCATAAACCATGAATTGTATAAAAATAGCACATCCACAGTCAAACATATCACAAAATCTTCAATACAATATATATGTTTTGTATCATAATAAATCAACTTCAAATAAGCGTAAAATCCATCAAAGGATGTTGACATAGATGAAATAAAAACACTTTTTAGAGAAATATCTCTTTCTATTTTTAAATCATTTAAGAGTCATATATTTATAAAATAAAACATTTTCTTTGAAAATATTCTTATAATATTGTAAGGGAAGATTCGACGATTTTAAAACGGTGGAAAATAGCCGCACCCGTCGTATAAGTTAAAAAAACATTCTTACCTTAATTTTGTCGAAATGGTTAAAAAGCACCTTGTTTGGAAAACGACGGAAAGATTCCTTTATAAACCTCTTATTAAAAGTAAAAAAAGGGTATAAATGACATTAAACCATATTATTTTAAATATTCAAAATGTTTTGAAATAAATTTTTAAGAAACATGGATATGGATGATAAAGAGAACCTAGTAGATTGTTACGTATAAACAACCTCGGATAATGAAGAGATTGTGAAATAACCCTTACCAATTTGGTAACTTATGAAACATACAGCCCATGAAAGTGGTATCATACAATGAATATGTAAATACACATAAATCAATGTTTATTACACAAATAATATAATTATGGGTAGTACATACTCCACACAAAAGGTAATGGTGGCAATATGGCATGAATCTCACGGGAATAAGGAGTGAGATGAAAACCCCTTACCTTTTAATTTTACTTGGTTGTGGTAGGTTAACCTCCTTTATAATGGAGAAATAATTGTTATTAAATTATACAAGAATCATATATATTAATATGATATCATATATGATCTTTTAACATTGATCTGTTAATAATATCTTAGAATTATCGTCGTTTCGGGTGTTAACTTACTCGTTTTCTTTAATATGTTTTGTTACATAAGCCCTGTTTGTTATGGATAGGTTGTATCTTATTCATATCCAGAATTATATCAAGTCCTTAAACATCATTTTTGAATCATCAAATGATAATTATACTTGAATGGATACGATGGAGAATGAATCTCATCGCGTTCGTGGAGACGGTAGTCCGTACGTTCGCACGAGCGACAATATCATTCTTTTGATATTAAAATAATATATAAATGGTTGGTATATCATATATAATGAATCATTAACATGTTATATTTATTATTTACATGAGTTTCATATCATTATTATACCCATCCAAATAATAATATACTGAATAACAATTACACCACGACGTGGAGACGGTAAGCCGTACGTACGCACGTATGGTGACATGTTATTCAAAAGGTGGATAGAATACTGAATATGGTTGTACCATATTTACAATAACATCACATTATATATAAGATATAGGAGTTATTATTTTAGAATGGAAATAACAAAGAAATAAGAAGTGGAAGAAGAAAGGAACTTGAAAATGGGTGGTGAAAACATTACCTCTTCTTCGGGTTCTTCCTTTTGATTTGATCAAAAGGGCTCCTTAGGTTGGCTTTCTGATCATAATAAGGCCTCTCGGTTGTAGTGAGGGAAGTTGGGAGAGTATTTGGGCAGATTTTGGCCGAACAAGAAGGTTTTTATGGTGTGAAGAAAATAGAAGGAGGAGTGCCCTTTTATAAGAGGGGTGAGGGGAACCTTTGGAAAAGCTAGAAATATTAATTTATAATAAATTCATATTCGGTTTCTAATGGCTCAAAAGTTGATTATTTAAATTTTAATGTGGGTATAGGTCGCAAAAAACTCCACCAATAGAATTTAGATAGGTTTGGGTTACTATAGTAACCATATCATTAAGTATTAACTCTAAGTTAATTAGTTTCACTTTTACAATGTCTCTTTGTATTTTTATATTATATTGTTAATAAACATAACATATACATCCAAACGACCCCCAAGTGGTCCATTAATGATACAAATATAATTATATAAGTCTCTTGGCCAAACGTGAGATTTTTAGGAATTTAATTTCAATTGATAATATAATACTTGTTTTAAAAACTGTTTTATGTCAATTTTGACACTATTCAATAGTTGATTTTTGTGAAACTCATAACAGAATTATTACTTCTAAAAAAGTTAATTAAATCAATTATAATATGTCATATTATCCTAGAATATTATTTTAATTCATTAAAAGTCTCAAATTATATTTATTTGGGTATTTATAATATCAATTATTTTAAATTTTCAGTATTATGGGAATTACTGCATCATAATTGTGTCATAAATAAATTAAATTATTTAATCTCTAAAAATTATAAATAAACTATCATTATGTAGGAAATATTTTTATCTTTATAATGAATATTTATAGTTGAAAATACAACATATATAACCATATGTAAAAATTGTTTTGCTAAAAGATATATGCTTGTGTAATTTTTGTATTCATTTTAACTTAATTAAAATAAAGTGTCCCTGTCACCTACAAGTGGCTCCATGGGGTCTCAAAATAGACCCAAAGATGCCTATGGTCGAACATGCATCAACCAATAAGTCTAGGACACGTTTTAGGGTAATTTAGTATTATTATAATATTATTTTTTAACCCTTATTTACCGGATTTTCCCTTACCCATGGTAAATAAAATATTTACCGCAGTAATTATTCAAAATGTCTAAAAATAAAAGTTACCTATTTACACAATTTTAACATCCTTATTCCAAATATGGAATCCATTTTTCCAAATTCAAAACACAGAAGTGGCAGAAAATAATTTAAAATTAATTCCCGTTGTTTAAAAAAAAAGCGTGTTTTTAGGAGATAATAATTATCAAAAGATTGACACTTGTTTTTGTTCGGTTTGATTGTAAAATTATGTACAATGACCAACATTATATTAAATGGTAAAAAAAATATTCTAAATTTACTTTAAAACCACTCAGATTAAAAATTTATCACTATTAATTATTTTGATTAAAAAAGTTGTTTTTAATTAAAATTTAGTAATTTTCACTATTCATCAAAATATTAACGTTATCCAAAAAGTACCAAAATTTCACATTAGGCTAAATTCGATATTCCGAATCCGAAAATGAATTCCATTTTAAAAAATAAAATATATATAATTTCAAAAAGTAGGTATTACTATTCATAACGGCTAGTTTGATTGGTTGTGGTGTGTTAGAACTCGATGTTGCGTACAACACACGCTATCGCATTATTCAAAGAGAAACGTACCGTAGAAGCTTGGGGTGTTACATGCTGAGTGCGTTTGCTACTACTTTCCCCTTCCTAGGAGTGTAGACTATCACAATCTCATAGTCTTGGAAGAACTCCATCCATTTCCACTGTCTCAGGTTCAAGTCCATCTATGATAATATATTCTTGAGTCTCTTGTGATCATAGGAAAAGGTAAAAAGTTCACCTATCAAGTAGTTTCACCACATCTTCAGCGCAAAGAACACTATTGATAACTCTAGGTCATGGGTAGCGTAGTTTTTCTCGTGCATTATCTACTTCTGTGAGCCACAGGCGATCACTACTCGATCCTGCCTTACTACACAACCTAGTAAGATCCCTGATGCATCACGGTAGACTACATACCCAATGCCCATTTTTGTAGCCTCATGATGGGGGCACTCGTCTTCCTCTGCCTCAGATCCAGAAAAATTTGTTGGCATCTCTCCGTCCACATGAAGGGTTGTCCCATCATTGTCAAAGCTGACATAGGAGCATTAAATATAGAAAATTAGGGTACAAATATAAAGTAGTACCCAACCAATCCTAGGAAACTATGCACTTAGGTCACACTCCTGGGTGGCATCCAAGAAAGCTTTTCTCTATCATTTCTAGATACTCTACAACTCTAGCCTCTGAGATAGCATTCCCCAGGAAGTGGACTACCTCTATCCAGAATTGGAACATAGAGAGCTTTCTATAAAGCTCGTGCCCTCATAGTGTATCCAGAACTATATATAGGTGCGTGGGGTGCTCCTCCTCTAACGTTGATTATACCAAGATGTCGCCAATGAAGACCACCATGAAGTGATATAAGGATAGAATATCTTGTTAACGATCCCCATGAAAACTTCAAGAGTGTTGGTCATTCCGAAGGGCATCACCAAGAACTCATAATGTCCATACTGAAATCTAAAGGTTGTCTTTGGTACGACCTCATCCCGTACTCCGAGCTGATGATATGCTGATCTGAGGTCTATCTTTGAAAACCATTGAACTCCCTTCAAATGGTCGAATAGATCATCAATCCTTGAGAGAGGATACTTGTTCGTCATGGTAACCTGGTTAAAGCACTGACAGTCCACATAAAGCCTCAGACTCCCATCTACCTTCTGGGTGAACAAAATCGGGGATTCCCATCAACAATAATGGGGCCTTGTGAACCCCTTCCTCTACAAGTCATCCAACTATACCCACAACTCACGAAGCTCCGTATTGTCCATCTGATTTTCTGGTGTAGATATCGATGATTTCCTGGGGTACTCGTTGTTGTAGAAAACTACATCTCTATGATGAGGTTTTCGCAAAGTTTCATGTGGAATGACATCAGCATACTAGTCCACCCCTAGAGGATAAGTCTGACTCCTCGCGTCAACTGCTCTGATGGTAAGGCTAGCCAATTGACATGTGATCGGCTGCACCCTCCTCCGACTAAGTCCATCACGTGCTTTAAAAGTTCCCCTCTCTCTGATGAAGGAAAACATGGTCCTATCCTCAAGGACACACCGCAAATTTCTCCTAAACCAATCAATATGAGCATGGACTGTGGATTGCTAGTCTATACCCAAGATGACGTCCTAAGCCGTCGAAACAGCTACTAGGAGATCCCCACCAAAGATCTCACCCCCTTCAATGACTTCACACTTTTTTCAATGGTTTTTAATCATCGAATCCTCTCATGTATGAGTCTATAATCGTAAGGGTCGATCAAAAGTCTATATCGGAATCTCCAATCTCCAAAGAATGTTATTTCAATAAAAGAGCATCAGTCACATGTTTCTGTAAGAACAACAGCTCAGGTTTAATAGTCCCCAATCATACCTCAAATCATATCTGGAGCGTCATGGTCATAGGCCTCTACCACCTGAAGCTATGGTCGCCCCTATCCTCATACTCCCAGTGGTCATGGTAGACCACCTCGAGGTGGTGTTTGTAAAACCTCAACCCGTCGTCTACAATCTGCTGCACGACCTACACCACTGCCACATCTGCCACCCAGTGGCCCCCTCACTGGATCCTCGGACTCTCTCTTAGTGGTACCTCGATCATCTATTGATTATTTGTATAGAAGATCATGAATTCCTGAGCAATGTGTCCCTACCTGCCGCACATGAATCATAGCATGCTCCTTTGTTGGTCTGCTCTACCTCGTGAGCTCCGCACCTCCAACCCTACACCTAGTGGTCATCCCATAGAAGGTCTAGCCCACTTGGTCACTTCTGTCATCTACATAATTTCTACTTCAGAAGAATCTTCTACCTATCATCTAGTATTGGCTCTCACCATCGTTTTCTACTCACCTAAGAATATCTCCACCAATAATGATTTCTCGATCACTCGGGTCATCGTCAGGATATTGAGTTATATCATCGAAGCTCTAATCTCCCATCGGAGACCCTGCTCAAAGGTCTGAGTCTTGAAGAAGGGGTCTCGTACCGTTTTAGTGGCATAGTGTGAGAAGTCAGTGAATCTCATGGAGTAATAGGCCACTGATAGGCTGCCCTGATGCAAGTGAATTAGCTCATAGAAATGCACTGATAGTAAAGTCGTTGGTATGATCTCTGCCGTCAAGGGGGTTTCCAAATTCATCCAGGTGAGTGTCACCTCCTCATGAGTCATGAAGAATAAGACTCCACCATCTCCCTGATGTGCCCAAGAATATTCTAGAATCTAGGATCCCCATCTTCTCTACTAGTTCCTCAACTAGGTGGAATACTTGCGCCACAACCTCCAGCCAATCTTCAATTGCTTTGGGATCTATCTCACCTAAAATCCTCAGAGGCCTCTTTCTCTAGGACTCATGCAACGCCCTCAGTCTATGTACATTGTATACTAGTGGGGATTCTGGTAACTTTTACCCACCGAGTGTTGGTAGTGCCGGTACACCACCTGAAGGTGCCAACACAGTAAGAGGGCCCTCCCCTGATGCCTTGTCGCTCGTTGGGCCATCATTGTGTACTATTTCAAGAATTCTGGTTGGATATCTACGTACCTCCATCCTGAAAAGAAATCATGTGCTCCAAAGTCAATATGATATACCTGTTGAGATGGTTCAAAAGAGATCAAAAGTAAAACATTACTAAAACACACACAATCATTATTTTCGTGAACCGAATCGGAAATTTGAATTTAGGGTAACGGTGTGTGGATATGTCGGCCAGTGCACCAACACTGGCCCCCCCGAACTAAAAACCACACTCATAAAACATAACACTATTGCTCTATTGGAAAGATCAGAGTCAGAGTTCTTCAGTATAACCGACTCCTCGGATACCACATTGTCACGACCCATCCCTCGGGTCCCGTTCCAGGACTACACCAAGCCCGCTTTCCTTAGGACATGGGTTGGCGACTAGAACCGGAAAGGTGTATCCCTAAAACGGCAAGGCATTACCACTAAACCTGTAGAAACATATAGTCCATGAACATTAAATGTTGCAACCACGATGTAATACTGTACTAGTAAATGTGTGTACTGAAAGTAAATGGGGCTGAAATAAAATCCCTACTAAAGGATACAACGCAACAAAAAAACAACTCCTGATTTCATACTCAATGGATCTTACCTGAATTTTAGGTATATCTCTTCTCCATAGATCACCATGTCAATAGTCACCTCTTTCCACCATCTGGTCAAAGCTCCCAGAGTCTAAGTCAAGGCTCCTCGCCGTCTGTACAAGGCACAAAAAAGATCAGGCGAAGCCCATGAAGGGGTGAGTATAAGTATGGACCCCGAGACCCCCAAAGGATTCTCCAAATTCCACAAAAGAAAACCACAAGCCAAGATCTCAATAACAAGGAACATTGAAAAATACTCATCTCAAATGATGTATAACATAAGTACAAAAGTAAAGATGATTAGTCGTAAAGCAAGATCATCTTATTCTGTCAGGAGACTCTTCTAATGACCCACACAAGTTTGTTTGGTACTAACTCCTGTTGACCCACACTAGATCAATATGTAATAACCCCCACTGACCCAAAAAGGATCCAACCAACCAAGGATCGATAGGTACTGACCCCTGCTGGCCCACATAGGATCTGAGCCACAATGGATCGGTATGCGCTGACCCACACCAGATTGCTGAGCACTGACCCACACATGATCTTACCCACATAGGATCACTAGGAGTTGATCTACACCAGATCGCTGGGTGCTGATCCAAACAAGATTTCTCAGTTCTAATCCACAGAGAATCCCTTGGTGCTGATTCACCCAGAATATCTATTCATTCTTCAAATCGCAACCAACCACTAGATTTCTGTACATAGTATGTTTGAGTCTGGGGGGATCCCTACAACAAGACATCGGTTTTATTTCAACCATAACGAAGTCCCATGAATAAATAACCCAATGAATTTTCATATCATAACGATTCCAATACAGCAAAAAGTGTGTCAATTGGACGCCCGATCTTAGCGATATTTTCATTTTATTGTCGAGGGCCCGGTTGGATTTGAGGTCAATCCATCCCGGAATTTCCCCAACTCTCAACAAAACACATGTGAGGTATTTCAAAAGGACTGTCTTGTTCCTAAGAATCTATCTCCATAAAAGGTTCTTCAAACAAATGTTTGGTTTGCGAGATATATCTTTTATGCATATCTTGGATGAACTGAGCCCGAGTCTGGTCTGACCCTGTCCGACCGACCTAGGCAGACCCTTTTCAGTTTGACCCAGACCGGTATTATTCAGACCCATCCCAACCCAAACCAATTTTGTCGTAGACTAGCCTGGACAGAACTAACTGGGATGGGCCACGGTGGGCTTCACCCGCTGGGCATTGAACTAGCAAGGCTAGCCGGATGGCGCGACCCGCAAGTGTCATTACACAACCCATATATCTTGAACAGCTCTATGAACCATTTGTCTCTTTAACTGGTGGTTCCATGTGGCATCGTCTCAGTTGCAAGAGGGACTCCTGAGATGCATGTCCCCTTCGCCGCGACTTTGAAGCTGCGACCACCTCCCGCGGGGCACGATGGCGCACCGTTCTCCGCTAACGCGGTCGGGTGAGGGTCGGCCACCAATCTGGTCCACCACTGCAGTGAGCAGTTCTACCTCATTTCACAGCCGTCAAGCGTCAATCACCACCCTCACCTTCCGGCACTAGTTACCGGCACCGGTTCCACGCCGACGCTTCTTCCACGGAGCTCCGACGATTCTCCAGAGCTCCATTTCCACTCCCATCTGCTTATATGGGTCGCCCGGGATGTCTTCATTGCAGCGTGACCCCCTGATTCATGTTTCTAGAAAAATAAAACTTTTTCCCATGGACAACGAAATGATAAATCAATCGGTAAGTCCCATTTAAATCTCTCACAAAAAAACACCCCCAAATTCAAGAACGGGGAAAATAAATGGGAGTTTCATTACTTTAATAACAACCCCTACATAGTGGTCCATTGGGTGATGTTGCAGTTGTGGTGGGAGACAAGTCCTCATTAGACGAAGTGGCCGGAATTTGACGATCCTAGATCATTTCGGTCCAAGCTTCCATTCTTCTTCGATGGAAGATTCTTCGACACTTTTCTAGAGAATCCTCTCTTGATGAAGCCATGCCAAAAACTCCAACCCGAGATTCATATAAATAGAGGGGAAGGTTGAGTAACACATCAAAAAAATTAATGAGGTTCATTAATTAATGAACCATTTAATTCCCAATTGTGTGGTTACATGACTAAAGATTCAATCCATTAATTGGCTTGAAAACCCTTCAGTCCCACCACCACTGCTCAACTGGTGGTAGGAAAAATAATGTAACAATTTTTTTATTTTATTAATTCATTAAAATTTGAGAAAACATAATTTTTCACCCGACCTATTGTGGTCAAAGTTAATCCTACCTTTAGAGAATCATGTCGCTGTGGATTCCATGGTGCCCCTGGATTTTCAATCTGATCAATTGTTCGAAGGATAGAAAATGATGCCCTCGTGTTTAATGAATGTATCGTAAAAAAGTTCAAAATTGAATTTCGGGTACACAAGGCCCCAGAATCATGCACCATCAATTTTCAAAGACTTGAAATAATCCCAAATAATTTAAAAATATACATAAGGAAATTTTGGGTCTATACAGCCCCCCCCCCTCGCCCTCGAGCAATAGGAGACCCTCAGGTTGTTGAGGGATCTTATAATCTTTGCCACGATTAGAATCAATGAGATTCTATAGGGGATCCAACGACATAAAATTCAATAAGGGGATTTCAATTATATCACCCTCAAACATTTTTGTCTAATTTATCACCTTAATAGTTTGAGTAGTGGATTGAACACATCTAATATATATTTCAGAGTGTAAAGGCCTAGAGAAACATTGTGTATTATTGGAAACCTTCAAGAGATATTCATCGATTAGTTTTATTTGGTGATATTACATCGTGTTGGGGATTTTTAGATTATGGAATTGGATAATAGTTAAAATTTCATTAGTTAATGATAATCAAAATAAATTTACATACTTAATTTCAACATATACATGAATAGAGATACAAAATCAAGGCACAATGCTTATAGGTGGATTTAAAGTAGTCTTTACATCGTATGTAATGATTTTCAATCTATATTCATTATTAAAAATCATAAAAATGATTTTCCCTACTAAGACTATAACTGAGGGAGGCTCAGGTGCATGATGGCCATAATGTAGATCATCTATAAGTGATAATTCTTCTCATATCCAAAAATTATTACGAGAATATATTTATAGGAGTATCTCTTTCAAGGATCCCTATGGTATTGGTAGGCATTGATCTTTGAGATTAACAATAACTAATCCCCATCTTCATTAATGTTGACCATTATTTCATGTTATGATGAATTGTTTCTCCAAGGTAATGTTGTTCCATTCATGTTGTCTATATAGCAATTTTATTATATTTCTATAAATAATATTTCCATTATTTTTTTTAAAAATGGAATTAGTTGACCTATGAATAATAGGTTTACTAAATTACACATTCAACTGGGGATATTCGACTACCTAGAAGCATGGTAGTTTAAGGAGGTAATCATGGATGTATGTATAATCTAGTAAATATAGATTATACTACATTGGGACATACTCTTTATTGTCAATATTAGGGCTTGTGAAAAATATATATTTTCTAGAAATCATATATTGTTAAAGGAAATGCTAATAATACTTTAAGAGTTAATATTTAGGTATAATTAACATGACAAATTCACTTATTTTATAATGGTTATTTGTATTATTTGATCTCCAATCAATTGGAAACTATTCATGAACTCAAATTTGGGGAATCAAAACCACCTATAAGATTTAATCTTCTTTTTTAAAAAATTATGTATAATAGAAATTTCTTTTCATCATGTAAATTTATAGTGTACACCTATTTAAATCTCTATGAGAAAATAGTTCTTGGTATGGGATCTATTGATGTAAACATTGTAATAAACTGTAAACCAACTTCTATCAATCTATCAATTTTTATAGAAAGAGTTCATCTTTATTAACTCATGTAGGTACTCAATATACTCCCCATATTATGTGAGAGTATAATCATCTAATGGGGGTCCTAATCAAGGGAAAATTTTATATATTGAAACTAAAATTCAATTTCCCCTTCTTGAAGTGGATTGACATAAAAATTAATTGGTTTCACTTTAATTGATATATTATTATCAGGAATTTTGTTTTAAATATTTTCAAATCTTCACACAAAGTAATATAAGGAATTTAATATTGAATGTTTTCTAAGACCGAAATTAATTTTTATTCCTCTATATAAAATAGAACCAATTGAGTTTTTGGGGTTGATGATTCTTTATGATTTTTGAGGTAAACATGATTATTTATCAATTAATATATATTTATTGGGACATGGATATTTTCAAAGGTAAGGATGATGAGAGTCTAAATATATGTATAGACAATCAAAATTTGAATTCTTAACTATTCTTAATCATTACCCTTTTCATATAAACAAATATATAGTTTTTAAAATAAAGGAATAATGTTGCTTTCCATGATTGAACTATGAAAAAAGTTATCAAAATCATACATTAAGGATATTATAAATTCAAAAAAAAGATTTTTGGACATATAATATTTATTTGGTGTATTTGAAAATTCTAGTTTAATTTAATAATTCGTTATACACCTTTATAGATTTAATTAGTTTCATTTTTATCCATATCTACTCTTTTTAATTACATTATTTTTGGATTGTCACATAGTTTAAGAAATGTAATAGTAATAGAATTTTAAACATCATCATATTGACTTAAATACATTTTGGTAACAATATGTATATTGTATGGAAAATTAATTTCATTTGAGTATCCTTGAATATAAGTTCCCATGGAAAGTAGTTTCATAAGTTTTTATCTCTGTAGATCTAGAATATTGGTAGTATGTAAATCCCTTGAATTTTCATTTGAATAAATTTGGAATCATATATATTCATAGTTTTATATTGTAATAAAAAACATTTATATAGAATTTTTGTAAGATAGCTGCTGCAATGATTGGTCAAAAATATACTAAGAAAGTCCAGGATCCGGTCAAGCCGGAAAATATAAATTTGTCAATGTTTTTATGGAATAACCAATGAGGAATATCATTCGTCGGGAAAATGTAAAGGCAGTTCGTAACATTGATTCCAATTTAACATTTGATAGGTGATGCAATTGAGATTTATTATGATTAAAATTTATATATGATCATTTAAATTCCCATGAAACAGAAATGATTAGTATAATTCTATACAATAATTTTTCCTCCCTATGAATGGAGCTATCCGACAAATGATTTATAATTTGATGTTGTTGTTTTTTTGCAGTGAAGTGATAAAGGGATGACCGATTTCGTGAATGATTTTCCATATTAACTACCCAAAAGATCCATCAATATATATTTTTTAAATAATATTTAAATAAAATATAGAACAAGTATATATACAATCAGTAGTCATTTAATTTTTATATTAATAATATTTTGGTAATTATCAATGTGGTTATTTATTCTCTATGTAGGAAAGATCTACTTTAATTGGAAAAAGAGTTGAAAAAAATAATAGAGGATTATTTAATTAATGAAATAACTCTATATAAATGTGATTGAGGATTCTAGTACTGTTCATATAAACCATATTTACCATATGTCATCTCTTACCAATTGAATTAATGGAAAAAAATATCTAATCATGATTGTATCGTTATTGTTAGCGAACTTGATCATGGGGATTTCCATAATGGATTATTTAAATATTCATCATCCTTCATGCATGTAGATTTTCGGCTCTAGTTCCTAAAAGTGTTTCTTATACTGAAATGAATGAATATCAATAATATATATGGACTGAAAATGCATGATTTAAAAAAATGAAATCAAATGTGTTTTGATAATATTTTGAAACTTTTAATAGAAAATAAGATCTTAGTATTTGTTTATTGATGCTTGACATTTTTTCAAATAAAATAATGAAATATATGGGATATTTTTACCTTGAATGAATTCTTCCATCAATGTATACTGTTAGTGAAACAATTTATGGAATTTTAGTGAGACATTCAATATCATCCAATGGTTATGATACTATTTTTGTAATCATAGATTTTCAAATAAAGGAATTTCACTTTCTGTTGATCAAGGAAGCCACATTACTTGATGATAATGGTAAATTATATTATTGATCAATCATGACACTCTATGGTGTAGTATATAGTATCATCACTTTTAAGGATATATGGTTATATATTATTAATGAAATAGTTGATGATGAGCATGTGGTTCTCAGGTAATGTTAAACACCACTTTCCACCCTCAAAATAATGGACCATATGGATGATCCCTAAATTTTGTAGATTTTATATTATGATCCTATATTCATTATTATACTATCTAATAGGTTGATCAGCATTAATTTGTGTAGTTATATTATAAAACATCCTTCATTTTATTTACATGTCTCATTTTAATTCTCTCCATGGTTCCCTTGTCATTCAACTCTATGTCTAACATAAATAATTTTATCATATATAATCATAAATAATGTTATTAAGGATATTAAAAAACATTAAATTATGATTTTAAAATAGTGATTCATTCTATAAATTATCAATTATTAATATTTCATGATTCCTTTAGACTAAAATCGTGTAATTTTTTCAATCAATGGATTAATATGAAAGTTAATTTTAAATTAATAATTCATGAAACATTTGAGATATTCATAAGAATATAAGAAAAAGTATATTAGTTTTATATTCCCATGTAAAATATTCCATGGATAATGCAATCCATTATTCTCAAGAATGAAAGTATTTTTCAAGAATAATACATTTAATAGAATATAATGATGTTGAATTACAACTAGATGATTCCAGTATGGAAAAACCAAAATGTATCATTGATAAAAGTGAAATGTTATTATGAGAAAAGGTAATTATTCTTTTTAAAATTAAATGGGAATATGGGAATCTCAATTATTTAACCTAAATGTGAGAACATAAAATTAAATTTGAGTGTTTGAACTTATTCCCTTAAGAATCCAGTTGAAACTACTCAGTGATGTGAATAAAAATGTTTTCTAATTTATTTTGAGACTCACATTTATGGTTTAATAATCCAATTTATTTTTATTATTTTAGTTCAATTTTGGTATTAATTTTAATGATTATATGGATTTAGTGGAATTAGATGGTGGGGAAGGATGATAAGGAGGGGCCTTTGGAACTAAAGTAGCATCAAGTAACCAGATGTATAATATCACAAACACGGTAGTTATAAGACTACTGTAACAACACTATAAACTCCATTAGGTATCTAGTGGACATATAACATGATACTTATAGAGTTGATACTATTTTTTTATAACAGATGTTAAATTGTTACTTCGATCATTTTAAACATAACATTGAAATCATATTCACCTTAATGTATCTTTAATTTAATATGTATCCACACCTCTTTGGAATTCTCCCATTTAGATGTTTCCTTTTAAAAAGGTTTTAACTTCATCATTGGTTGGAATTATTCATTAAGGTAATAGACTCTCATCAGTGGTGAGGTTTTGATAGGGATTATACTTTTCTTATCAATCTATTCCTTCTTTATTATTGTAATTTAAAATCATTTTTCACCAAATCATGGGATTTTTAAGATTAATGACTTCATATTGTTTCATTCCATTATAGTACTAAATGATTCCAACCAATTTGAATCCATGGTGATTATGTCATTTTTCATTTTTCATTTACAATATTTTGTGGATGTTATTAGTGAAATAATATTCCATCATGTTTGGATAATCAAAAAATTATTACGATTGCACATAAAATCACATAGACCATAAAAAGGACCATATTTAAGATTTTGATAGTTTTCACTTATTACTATCATAATATTAATGAATTATCATAAAAATAATATATTTCAAAATTAAATAAATTTAAATAATGTGACTAAAACATATATTTTTTTCATCCTTTTGTAAATTATGAATTGTTTTTTGTTTGTTATATTCTTTTTATAAAAGTGGAATGTCTTGATTTTCATATATATTCTTCTTTTTATTATAGGTTACTCAAAAATAATTTTTTATGTTATTATTTTTAGAGTTATGTGAATGAAATTATGCCAATTGGTTATAATATTTCTTTTCTAATTTTTGAGTAATATTTTCGCTTTTACATGTGGTCAATTAAGTTAAATTAGAAAAGTACACTAGTTGGAAAATGTTAAATGTTGTGTAATATATATAACTGTGAAATTATTATTAAATGATCACACTAAAGGGTTTTAATACTCCAAATTTCCATGTGAATAATATGAATATATAATAGAGATTGAACTATATGAGTATTTTATAGAATGGGATTAAAAAATTAGGCTTGTTATACCCCCTCCCATATTCTTAATGGGATAGACTATAATATTTTTGTTAATTTATTATTCAGAATTATATTTCGCAATGATATTTATGTCACCATGTCATTGATATTTTTTTTAATCTTATATCATAATCATAGGTTCATCAAAGGTAAAAATGTATGGTTCATACCTATACTAGGTGTTATATATTATCCATTATGTAGGCTTTTTATGGTGAATTATTATTTTTTATGTTATTCTCACAACCAAGATGTTCCCAAAATTGGATTTTCTGTAAATACTTATAAACCTGTAAAATAGAAATGAAAATTAAATGATATTGAAAAATATTCTCACATTGAGAATGATTTTAGTGTGAAATTTTGTTGAAATTTTGATGAATGGTTTGGGTGATGGCTCTTTGTATATTTAAAGATGTATCTATATAGTATTTCATTAATGTTTCTTTCTATGGTTCCTACCTATACTAGGTTATAGTCTCTATTCCCAGGGGGAACCGGTTTCAGGGACAAGAACAAGAAGATATAGGGGAGGTCTTTCAGGATGCCAACATGAAGGCCTAAAGAATTTTGCAGGAGGAGGTTGCAGTGTATAAGAGATGTGATAGAGGTATTTGTGAAGGCACTAAAGCACTGAAAAATCTGCAATGTTTAGTTGTGATTGACGCCAATTGTTAGATGAATCAGACCAGAATGGATCTTCAATAGGATATGCAGATTAAATGGGGGTATTTATCAGATAGTGACAAGGAAAATGAGAGTAGCATGGTCAGACCCTCATACAGCGATGTTGTTCAGGGAGGGAAGAAGGTATCGATTGGGAGACATGAGAATATAGTTGTATTACCGCGAAGATGGCCGAGGAAGGACTACTCATACCTGCCAAGGCGAATGCCCACCAGATCTTTTAAAAATGGTATGCAATCTACGAATGAACTACTCTCTTTGGAATGGATGAATCTTAGGAGAAAGTATGATAAATTCCTCAAGCAATGCGAAAGCTCGGAATGGGAAACATCGAATATGGATGAAGATTTTGTTTGTGGAGGTGGTCATGGGTTGGACTTTGAGGGTATGTAGTTTATCTTTGGGTCATTCTGTGCTTATTTTCTGAACACTTCCATTACTTAATAAATGGTTAGGGTCTTTGCCTCTAACTAACCTTTCTGGTATTTATCATTTGGACATTGGTTGACTTAAATAACATGAATGTTCTACTAGTTTAATTAATATACCTAGAAAACTTTAATAACATCTGTCTTGTTAGAGATGATCAGTAATATGGTTCTATGTGTTTTATTTATATGTAGTTTATACTATATTTGTTTTATGAATCATATATTATTTTTTTTAAGAATGAGAAGAAAAACAATCTCCTACATTGGTGTTATTCAACAATATTAATTTATGACCACCTCAAGAAATCTATTAGTACACCTAATGTGTTATAATTACCTCTTATAATAATTTTTATGAAATAAATTCTTTTTAATTACATTATACGTATGTTGGATAATGATAGGGATACATTATTTCTCAATTGGGAACCATCACATTTGGTATTCCTTATCATTTTTTATTTTTTATATATAAATTAAATGAGTAATTATATTTAAAAGAGAAAGGATATATCTTGAAATGATGTTTTATATATAGTGAATTTATTTTACAAAACATTTAAAAACACATTATAAAAGTAATCATTTTCATAATCGCCGTCCAAGTCAGATATCAACAGATAAAATAGGTAGCTACCTTCCAATAACATATGAAATAAAACACTATATTCAACACAACTATATTATGGTAAATAAATTAAAACTGTAGTCTTTGTAGTTTTATATAAATTATTTGTAATTTAATTAGTGTAAGTAGAATAAAAAATTAAATAAAACCCTAGAATTAGACATTGATATTATAGGAGAAGTGAATAATCCATATCTATAATTTAATTTTATTGTGAAACTAGGTATGATGGAATATATTATGTGTGTTTTTATTTTCAAAATATTTTCTCAAAATTCAGATGTGAAAAAGGACTTGTCGTAGTTTTTAAGGAATTTGACAATTTTATTTAAAATGATACGGGATTTGAGAAATAATACATATAAATGATCCTTAATTATCTAGATATAATCATATAAAATTTTATCCAAAAAATTGTATAAATATGGAAAAGGACTATATCATGGTTATGATATGATATGAAATTAATGAAGAAGGAAGGAAAAAAATATTTTCGAAGAATAAAGATATAAAAACCCTAATTTTCTAATACATTTATAGAATATATAACCCCATTATGAAAAAATGATACATCTAGGTTTAATAATAAAAATACAATTTAAAATCCCATTCTAATATAAAAATATTATAGGGGATACTAGGGGATCTAGCTAGACCAATATAGATAATTTTTATAAACCATTATATGGAAACAATTATATCAAAGATATTGATTAATTCAAAGTAAAAGATATTTAAAAAATAAAATGACTGTATAATATAAATATATTATTTTCATAGTAAAAAAAACCATGTTTGCAGAAATTATTGGTTTTCAAAAATTAGTTCAAGGGGGATGAAGTTGTTACACAAATGTAAATCCAATAAAAAACAAAATATCTAGAGAAACATTTGGAGACAAATATATTGTTCATTTAACCTAAGGAAAAGGTGTAATCTATTTTAGTTTGTTATTTTTATTTTGGTTTCATTCAATGCAATTGACTATATGGATAATTTTATAAACCAGTACTAAAATTCGTTCATATATAGATTAAAATTTGCGGGTATTATAGAACATTGTTTTGAACCAATTCCCAATAAATTTTAATTTTATATGGTTATAATATTAACTAATTACACATTGAGACATCATAAAGTGTATAGAATTTGAATGTTAAAAATTTCTGTAAACCTAGTCAAACCCTTATGAAATTATGTGTTAATTTAATAATATATATATATATATATTTGTATTTGGTTTCCTAACATATTATTATATATCTCCATAACCAAAAAATATTTACCATTTACTAAAAAATGAATTCACAAAAAATTAGTCTTTTATATGATTACTTTGACTTCAGTGGTTATAAAAAGACATATGATAAAAAAATGGTTATATGAGGGATAATATATTATGAACAAATATATCAAATAATAAATATAAAAATTTTAATGTAGTTTCAAAATTTAAGAGATACATAAAAATATTTATAATAATATTTAATGAGATATAATTTATCATCTGTCATATGGGATGTCTTCATTGAAACAGTTAATCAAATTAAAATCAATTATCTAGTAAAAATTTCATTGAATAAGTAAAATAGAATCTATTAAACAATTATGAAAAGTTTATTAATACTTTTTCTAGAGAACTCTTTAATTAATTTAATTTTAATGTGGTGATTCTCAATTCTATTAATTAAATATTGGGTAAAAATATTAATTATTATATTGTAGTTGGTAATGTGATGGTGATAGAATAAATCTTTTAAATGAAAGTATTGAATAGTTTAAGATGCATTGAAATGTAGTTATTAATGGTTATATCAATAAAATAATCTATTTTTTAGGTTTTATAAAAGGATATGGTGATGATATTACGGACTTGTAAATTATAAAAACAATATCATATGGAGCCTCCCTCTATTATAAAACACATGGTTCATGGTTCATCACCAATTTAATCATGTTAAATTATCATCATATGATCTATAGAGTATGTTTTTTGAATATTACATTATGGTAAGTATGATTGTAATGAAGATTTTCACATACTTCCAAATGAATATAAATGAAATGAAGAATATTTTGATGAATAATGATATAATAAATCAATATCTCAAGCATGAATTTTAATCACATGTTCAAATAAATTTAAATAATGAAAATTTTTGTTGGAATAAAAACAATCATTATAATTTTTAATGTTTATAAATATTTACTACATTGTGGTCAAGTGTACAAAAGTGAAAAATTGAGAATAATGTGATATTTATTTCTCACAAAATCAATAAATTAACATTTACACAATGATATATTCCATGTATGAATTTAGGAATTGACCTATAAAAAATTTTCAAATATTGAGAAATGTGATCCTGGAGAAATAAAACAACAACCCTAATTTTAAATTTGATAAAAATAAAAATTAATTCTGAAGAAATAATTGTGGAAACATTCGATGAGACTCAAAATATAAATCAATATGATGTTCATTGAAAATAATATTTTGTTAATAACTTAATTAATGTTATAGATATTTAGGATTTTAAAATATGGATAAAAAATATAAGAAATAGTATATTATTATTGAAGGAAACATGTGATAATACTTATTATGTTAATGAATAGATTAATCATCTAGAACATGGAATTGAAGTATAATATGTCACATATAAAAGATAACATTTTTCCAATATTGATGCGAAAAAATTATGACATTTATAAGTTAATCAATAGAGTAAAAATGTATATTTTTTCTTGGGAGAAGGTATTGAATCACATTAATAATAAGTGGAAATCATGAATATGAATAATAAAGATTTCTTAAAATCCTAAAAATCATATAAGGGATTGAAGATCATGTTCTTCAAAAAAATATTTTGTTAATGGAAATATATGAAATCTATAAAAATATTAGGATTGTATGAGAAATTAATGACGCAATGTAAAGGGAAAAATATTCATTTATATAAAAGGGATTTATTCGAATTTATAGGAGTGATGAATTCATTAAAATTTAATATAATAGGAAAGAAAATGGTTTGATAAAAATCTAAAAATAGATGTTAATATTATTATAAAACTATAATTCTTTTCATTCAATGTAAAATAAGGGTGTTAAGTCATTATAATTTATGAAGTATTGATTTTGTAATTATATAGGTCTAACAATAATATTTTTAAATTAATTAATCGGTTCCTTATTTTTTGAGAAAATGATATAAATAAAAATATTTAAATTTAATACCCAACATAATGAATAAGAAATAGTTTTCATAGGTATTTGTTTCTATTGATCAAATTATAGTCATAATTCATTTGATTTGAAAGTACATGAGACTGATAATTATGTTTATTAAAAATATATAATGTTATAAATGGAATAAAAATACAAATTTGTATTATATTTTTAACTTATCTTGATGGGGGGAAATATTGTGTATCTATAGAATAATTTTTTAATAAATATGGTCCAATATTTTCTTAAATAAATTTGGTATTTCATGAAAGGAAAATTACATGAAGAAATATTATCATGGATAAAATTATTTTAGTGAATTAAATAATGACATCACTTGGATACATGATATTGGGTGTTCAACCAACGTAATGAGATATATTATTTTTTAAAATATAAATAATCAGTTTGGACTGAATATTTTTATTTGAAAATAATGCAGAAATAAAAATCAAGGATAATAAAAAAAATAATCAATTCTAGAGAAGAGATAAAAATTATTAAAATAAATTTTATAGATAGGTTTTTTATAAACACTAAATACTGAGTAAATTTTTTTAATATAATATATATTTATAATTTATTATGGAAATTCATTATAATGGGACTAGAGATAGATCCTCTATTTTAATGAATAAGGAACAATTAAATTATATATTTGGTGGATATAAAAAAGTATTTTCTCTTCATTAGTAAAGATTAAACTGGCATGGCATATCATTGATTTAATAATACTAATTAAAAAATGTATACAAAGTACTTATAAGATTATATGACTGAATGAAATTAATAATAGAAAATTGAAATTTGGTAAGAATTTTGATGAATTAATTATCAGGACGATTGTGTATAATATCTACAAGATAAAAAAATATCAAATATATACTTCCATAATATCATACCCATCAATGTTTGTGGAGTCCTGATAAAAAATGAAATCTATTTGTAATAAAAATAATATCATATTTAAAATAAAATTAAAAAGAAAATAAATAAATTATTATCAAATTATGAAATGGATATAAACTTAATTGAGTCATTGATTTTTTTATAAACATGTAATCTAATATTCTGTAACGTTGATGGATACTAAATAAGAATTTATAGTGTTCAATATGAGAAATATGTTGATAAAAGAAATTTTAAACACATTTTCATAGATATTGGGTCTCTAAGGAACAATTTGAAAGAATTGGTTAATGTTTGCATTTAAAATTAGAAAACTTATTTTCATAAAATATTATATAAGATGATTTCATATTAGATGTGGAATAGATGGATGTCAATTTCAATGCTGTATAGAGTTGTTAGAAGAAAATTTTTCCTCAATAAAAAAATAGAAAGAATGGAAAATATAGAGATACAATAGAAATTTAAAATTTTCATTGACATTCAACAAAGAATATGTTCTACAAAGGAAACAATAATTATTCCGATATATGTAATGTAAAATTAATTGATTCAAAGACTAAATATAAATCCAATAATATATAAAATTTTTTAAATTTAATTTATAATTGGGGAATCATGAATACATTCTTATATGATATCTTTGTATATATCATAAGGACAGTTAAATTATTTGAAAAAAAAGATAAGTGATTTTTTGTTCAATAATTCACAAATAAATTTGGAAAAAAATGTCAAAATGTTGATAGATCCAGTTTTATTATTGAAAAAACTAAATATAATAAAACTCAATTTATAGAGAATGAAAAATAAAGAGTTTAGTTAAATCAATTAAAAGCCAAAAAAATTAAGAAACATCAAATTAAAAAGTATTTTTAAAATTTATGAATAAATACCTCGAATTGTTTTAATGAATTTGGGTTGTTATCTGGTGTTGAGTATAAATAATCAACCAATCACATGAATGAAACCTGTGTTTATGAAAAATCATGATGATCAAAATAGTCTCATTATGAACATGAAAAGTATAGTTTTAAAATGGGAAACTAAATTATAAGGAATTAATGTTGATGAAACTTTTATACTATTGTAAATATAATAATCAACCAGGTCAATTTTTATGTGGTGATAAAAAATAGGATCTAGGTCTATCAAACAAATTGAGAAAAAACATTATTGGGAAAAGTGATAATGGGCGAGGTTTCCATAAATATTTAAATAAAATTTCATCTTGTAGAATATAAATATATGAATTTTCTTTTAAATACTGATTTATAAGAATATATACATCCCCTGTGATATTTTCATACTCGATTGGAAACATATTTAAATAATCCTCATTTTAGGAGTAATGGTGTTGATAAAAAACACTATTTATAGAACTACAAGTATTAAAAAATTATGACTATAATATATTTATTTGAAATAAAATTTAGTGTAGGTGATAAAGGAATCAATTGAAAATATTACAACTTTTAGGATATTGGAGTATCTTATTTCAAGGAATTGCTAACTCACATAAATTCTTGTGATGAAAGTGAATGAAATAGGAGATGACACATTCATATTAGTGTTGAAAATCAATAAGAGAATTTGAAGAAGTTTTATATGAATTATATTTTGTTTTTTCAACTACAATCCCAGTTGGAACTAGACTGTTCATAGGACAACATTTTAAATATTTTTATTAAATATTATTTCAAATGTAGATTTTTAGATTTCACTATGTTGTAGTGACATTACTGGATGTGGTTTATTAAAAAAATGGTTTCACTATTTTAAATAAATTTTATGGAGGATGAAATTATAATATTAAAATATTTCATGAGTTATATCCATGGAAGAATTCATAGTTTTTTAATGAAACTATGTTCAATAGTTTATACAATATACAATACTAATCCTAAAGAAACATTGATTATTTTAATATGACCATTATAAATATTTTATAAAAATTAATGGTTTAAAATAGAAATAAATAAATTTGGAAATATAAAAATATATATTTGACATAGATAATGTATAGTTATTAATAAATTATAAGGAAATAATCACTAATTTTTTTATAATATTGATTTTTTATAAAATACATTTCCTTCAGAAATGTTTTTATTATTTTTTTAGAAAATATAATAATTAACACATATATATATTATAATATTTATTCGATAAAATAAAAATAATTCATCATATAATTATATAAAACATTTTGAAGGGAGAAATGATATTATATTTTAGAAAATATTGATATTTCCTTGAATAGTTAAAATACATATTATTGTAAACATATCAATTGGTTTCAATAGATTGTTTAATATTCCATTAAAATTATTTTATGATTTTTTTTCAATATAATATAACGATTTATTAATTTTATTTTATTCAATTAATTAAAATTGAATAATAATTTTCTCAGATATTATAATTAGTTTATTTTTTATTTAAAATCACAATTTTTATAAAATTATATTAAGGTGGATACTTTTGCCCCATTTTAATTAATTGAAATAACACATGTTGAGTAATTATATAAATTAACTTAGAGATTAAATTTATATATATTTATATTTCAGTGATTACTAGTTTTAGAGATAATATAATTTATTCTTCTGCTTGACAAATACATTTCTTGGGAACCCATTTTTCAACAAATTTTAGGAGTTTTTTTAATTATATTATTAAAATTATTTTAATTGAATTTTATAAATTTGATTGAATATATTAATATAAAAAATTATTAATTTATAAATTTTTTTTAATTAATTGTCATAATGAGTACTAAATAATGTAAACATTAATTACCATTGTTAAGGTTAAAACATATTTACCTAGGACATAAACTAAAAAATAACGGTTGATTTTTCAATTAAAATTTTATAATTACTTTTTTTATTTTAATATTTAATCGTTTAAATGTACCAAATTTTAATATATATCAATTTATAATCATTTCTCTTGATTATTGATTTATCATTTTTACTTTTAAGGTATTCATTAGTGGTTCCTCTAACCCACTGTTAGATGGATACATCATCTCTTATCCTACAAAATCATCATGAATAATTTGGTCCCACCAATCCCTAAATTTATAAACTCTATATATCCCTCAAAATTTCCTAGAGGACTGTAATTTTTTTAATCCCATCCCAGGGATTATTTTTCTATAAACCCCAAGGGGTTATTTGAAGAGAAGTATAAAACATAATCATGCATTTTTTATTCTTCTTCCACTTCAAAATCATATTATTCAAATGTTTTCATATATTAATTCCAATATCTAATATAAACTAATATTTTAAATTGTTTATGGAATATAATAAATCTATCTCTTATCCATTAAAATGAGAATTACCATTATCATTTACTATCTTTATGGACTAGCACGTCATGAATCGAATAATATTTTTCCAGAAATGCCTCTCATATATATATAAAATGATGAATTTAATGTATATAAATTATATCCATGAAGTATTTATCATTATAGAAATTAAATATACCATGAATATTCATATCATTCCATTCACAGTGAAATTATAACATCATTCAGGCGTACATATGGATTACCATTTCCATGAGTCGATGTGACTTTTATTTCATTAGCGCATCCCATAGATGATGTAAACAGGTGTATTAAAAAATAATATGATATTTAGGAAATATTTTTTATATTTAATGATAAAAATATACTTACATTTATTCCATGGATATTGTTGACAAATATATATGTTACTTATGTTTACGTACAACCTACCAACTTTATGATCCTATCATTCTTCATTTTAAAAATCCATTTTTAATGACAATCTTTAAAAGTAAAAAAGTAAAGTAAAAAATGTAAACAATTACATTATGAACATTATAGAGTCGGTGAAACAATAATCTACTTTTCATTATTAAAATTACCAAAGTAATTTTTAACATTTGATCCAAATATCCAAAAATGACTGAATTGATCTCTATGGTAAGGTAGGAACGTAAATAATTGACTAATTTTTATTATTTATGAATATAATGAAAGAGATACACAACTTGGCCTTGATGTAATATATCTCACTAGAATATATTTTTTCCTGAGTTATAACGATTCTCTATATAACCAGATTAATTTATCACTTTAAATCTATGGAATAATTTAAAATTTTAATTATTTATCTAAAAGATATACCTATAGTATTATCCATAAGATTTTGTGGGGTTATGAATTCATTATGGTTATTTATTAAATTCCATTATTTTGAATTTTCCTTTGATTATTATAAAACACAATACTAGAAAGCCCATTTTCATTCAATTAGAAATAATTATGTTTATACTTGTAAAATGATTTAATTTTTATGGATAAAATTATTATTAAAAAAGATTTTATGCGTGACACCACATAGAAACTAAATTCATTAGTGAACGCTTTTATCTTACAAAGCATTATGTATTGGATTTGGGAGTAAACGTAATCTATTATGAGATTTTCCACCTTGTGATATTGTTTGGTATGAAATATATTACTAACTATTTTATATGTTTTCTTCTACCAAATTTCTTATACTCCAGTGATCTTAATGTAAAATTTAATAAATTATATTCTTTCATATAATTACTAAAGATCCTTTTCTTTTATAATAACTTGTTATACATTTTACTGACACATTATGTTTCCTTTTCATTATTATTCCCTTACTAATATTTTTATCATACCCAATTCTATTAGGTTTTTCCAAGGTTATCCAATTTATTTTTTGGAGATAAAACAGATTTAGAATATCACAATGGAAAATAAAATTAAGATGTCTTGTTTTAATTTCATTTATATATATTAAGATCTTGGTTTTCCAAATACATTTTACCTCATAATGTTTGTGTTGTAGATATTTGATAATTATGTCAAAGAATTGGAAAATGAGATGTGTAAAAGGGTTGTATCACTACAGTTCGTATAAGAGCATGATAATGTTATTATGGGTTATGAATAATTTAATACACTATTTATCACCATAAAGACTAGTTAATGTATAAGATAATATCCATAAGGTTTTATGTATGACATAGGGTGTTCTTTCCAATAAATTGCATATCTTTATTGATACTCAATGTGGTCATTGGTCTAGAACTACTGTAATCAGGTGTATCAACAACAAAAGGGTTCATTTTTTACTTGATCAGCACCTACTTCATGGAAGAGATTAATTATTTTATGTCATGTTTGTTACTCTTAAGGGTTATGTTTTATAAATTCACAAAATCATTATGAACCATTACAAAGAACTTGTAAAAATTATTATCTTGTAAAATATAATATGAAAAATTACCTAGGATACACTATAACGAATACCAATGACTCATACGTCATGATACAGATAACATAGATAAGTTATAATAGCTATTTATATATTTTATCCATTTGTTTGATAATATATTTTCATTTTTTTTATATTAACATCGAGAAATATGAGACACCATGATAAAAACTACATGATTAGAAATGTTATGATTTAACCAATATCATGAAGAACTCTTTCCTACTACAAATAAAGAGAAACATGTTGTCACATTTTAATGATATGATGATACCCAACCATTTATGGGTACTTGGAACACAAATCAACAAATAATTTATTTAATTTATAGAGTATAAATTATCCATTATAAATTTTATATATAAAGATAATGTTATGATAAACATTTATTTCACTGAGGTAAAATGTAATTGGTGGTTAGCATTAATCAAGAACTCTAATTACAAATATTAAATTGATTACATGCAATGGGATGACATAAAGAATATATTATTTAATACATATTTTCCCTGAACTATCCTGATCAAATTAGAAAGGGACTTCCTCTAACTGAATCAAATGGATGAGGGGTATATTAGGGTGTGTGATAAAAACTTAATAGGGATTTCATAGTAAGCCTCCAACTCTATAATTAATTCTAAAAGAATTACAGAACATTTCCTACTTGGTTAAAGATATGATTTTAAAAATAAATATCAATTTAATATGTTTATAGTTATAATGTGAATGTATGTTGTATGTTTAATGTTTTATGAATAATAATCAATCATTATATTCTCATGGTATTGTAGATAAAAACATTTAAAATGGGGTTTTTTATGTCTATATATTGATAATTATCGTAGATGATATAATTAAAATCATCCCGCATGACGAAGGCATGGTAAGAAGGAACCTAGAAACCATTTAAAGGGAATGGAATATGATTAATAAGTTGAAAATTGGGTAATAATATTATTATTTTCAAAATGAAAGGAAGAAACCAGAAAATGTGGATGAAAAAAATATGTTTTAGACTAACATCGATATGTTGTGAAGTGCTTCAACTAAAATGATCATGATAAGTATGCAAGCAAATTCAAAAAGCCCGTTTTTTGTAGATAATCAATAATAAAAACCATTAGGACTTAGATATAAAGGGATATAAATTCATATCACTACTACTTAGGTGGATCTTGAAATTTTTTTTGATATGTATTCTATTACTTAATTCAAGAATAGAAAAGAAAAAATTTGTTTTTTGTTATATTCAATATTTCATAACATTTAATTTTTGAAGAGATATTTAAACATCACATCAATTCATGAGGGTGGAGATATCAATGATAATGTTATTGGGTGAAATTATTCAATCCCATGTAAATAACTCTGGGTTCGACAATGTTTTGTGATTAACTATTCCATAAAATCATATGTTACAAATTTAATAGATCTTCATGCAAATTTTGAAATAAATATTCTATTTTTATATTATTCTTTAATAACCCTTTTTGAGAGGGAGATAACTCTTCATGTTCTAAATCTTCGTTCGATTCTGTAAAAGTGTAACAATGAGGATGAATCCTCAGTATAATATTACATTAAAGAGTCGATATTTGTTCCTTATAGGAAATTATATATGTCCAAAATGTTTGAAAAAATTATATAATCAATCTTGATTACATTCCAATTTAGAGGATTACACTAATGTAGTTAGTAAAGATACAATTGGTCTTCCTCAAGAGAGAAAGTATTAATTTTTAGTCAAAGTTATAACTCGATTTATTACCATATCAAAGACTTTGTATATAATGGAAACCACTAAATGGGATGATCTGAGAAAATCAACTATTATATAATCTATTAATTGATTTTATAAACCTAAGTGCATCATATTGGGGTGCTCATATATTGAACCAAACCTTTTGCATAAATTATTACATATTTCTAAACAAGATTATCTTGGAAATATAAAAATATTTATCGAAATTGATAGTTTTAATTGAATACTAGGAACACAATTGGAAAACATGATCCTAGAATAAAAGATAATTATATTAATATCAATAATGAGATCCTAATTATCTTTGATCTACTATATATGTATAGGATATCTTTTCCAATACAATGAAAAAATGGATGAGATAAAAACCCGACTGAGGAAATGAATGTTATAATGATGAATATAACTTGAGTTAGAAGGTATATCATGATAAAAAGAAATGCATGGATCCTGAAAAAAAAACATACAATCATAGGAAATATAATATGGAATCATATGATTATAGAAGTATAGTAAAGTGGATAAAACATATAACATTTCATAAACATGAGTCTTGGATATCTACCAATACTATATAACATACTGAACACAATCCCATAATGGATTATGATTACTACAAAATCCCGAAATTAATGTCTCATGAAACAAAAGCATTACCCAATTTGATGAAGTGATATCTGGGTTCATCCATCATATCATGGACATGAGTATGTGTGACACATAAATAATCATATATAAGGAACCCACATATGTGTTACTCCTCTAAATAAATAGGTTTAAAAATCAAGTCATCATGAATAACTAAAATATGTATCATAATAGTATCAAAAAAATAAGTTATAAAAATAATAATTGTCTAATATTAAAGGAAAATAAATATAGATAAAGAATAATTATTTAAAATTTAGTTGAAATAATAAAAAAGTGTGGTTGGGTAACATGAAAAATTTACCACATAACTATAAATTCAATAAAAATAATAATGATTAATTAAAGAATATAATGTAATAAATTATGGAATAAAAATAAAGTGATATAAAATATATTTTCATGATATATTATCTTCTATTATGAAAATTTAGTTTTTTTAATTAAATTTATGTATTTTACATGAAAATGGGTAAGAATCATAGAAATTTCATTCCATTGGGTTTCCTTATCGAAAGGAATTCACAAGGGAAACATTTAATATTAGTACTTACCAATAAAATAAGGATCAGGGGATATACTGAAAAATGTGATGTAAATATAAATAGAATGTTAAAGAATTATGTAAGAATAATTTCAAGATCAATTTATTCAATGAGAGAGAATGTATATCCCAAATGGAATATAGAAGTTCAACGTGATCCCTTACATTGTACTTTCCTCTAGTTAAATGTGTGTTAATACCACCTATAGTTCTAAAAATAATGATATCAAATTTTTCAAAAACTATATAAATAATTATTATATCATATACAATACGTATATAACCCATTAACACCTGATCGTTAATAAAAAAGTTTTATTACAATTAATTCTGGTGTTAATGACTTCATTTTTTAATGAATTTTTTTCCATATAAGATTCTTTTCATGTGAATAGATTTATGATTCATCATGAACATAATTTTATTAATTATTTTTTTATCATTTTTAATTATTCAATACATTTTTATTTCCATTATTTAAAGGTTTATGTTGAAAATGATTCACATCATTTGTGAAGATTATAGGTCGTATACACGCATAGGTGACAATATCATTAACTTGATAAGGAATGAGTAGAAAAATTTATGATTTGTTAATTTTAATGAATTAGTATCTTGAATAATAATAATATTTACGAATTATTTTAATCATTATAATAGTCTATGAAAAGTGGTTATGAAAAATGTTTTACACCAGATGTTTATATAGTAATTCGTATTTACGAACATTGTAGAGATGATATTTTAGATAATTATCAAATGTATTTTGATATTTTAAACCCTAATTTTTTTATTTTTTTATAAATTGTATCATAATTGGAATTTTTAGGTGTTTATTGCTAAATTATGAAAATTACATAATTCTGTATTTTTACCAGTTATTCGCTAATTTTTTATTTTGGGAATATCATTTTCTATACCAATCCAATTATACATATTATTATTTTGGGAAACCCTATACTTGTGGTATTCAACTTCTCTAACTACATTGATGGATTATTTGACCATATTGAGGACCATAAAAATCCCTAAAAATGGAAATTTTGTATTCAGATTGAATAGCGTATCCTTCGATAAATGAATAATAGTTCGACTGAATTGTGTCCAAATAAGCTTCTTCCACCTAGAAAATAAATTGTACATTAAGAATAATTTTCTTGATAAATACCAGGTATATCATTGGTACATAAAATTTTTTTTGAGCATAAAATTATTAGACGTTGAATAGTCACGTCAAACAAAAGGAGTTCACCTTAGTAATTAAATTATAAAATTTTATCCAACTAACCAAATATTATAATATTTTTCATAGATAAATAAAAACCATTTTCTAAACAACATTAATGGTTACATATAAACAATATTAACATGGTAAGACATCCATATTCAAGAAATATTTTTGGATACTAATTCTAGAAATCACACTTGATACCCCCATTCACATTATATTTTCAATGTCGGTTTCATTTCAATGGGGGTTCGATTTAAGGAGGGGGATGCAATACATATGATATATTGGAGAAGAGGAGTTCTATTGATGATAATATAGTCATTATGGTCTAAAATATAAGGTTTGGTGGAATCAATGACTCAAGGATTCTTCCCTTTAGAGTTTGGTACTTCGATGTATTCATATTATATTTTTTCTAGAAACTATATTTATGATTTAATCATTTAACATTTATTTATTTAATTCAAATTATTCTTTTTTTTAGATTTTTTTATCAACTTATTAATGAAAATCATTTTCCATGTTGTTTAAATATTATTGGGTGATATCTCCCCATTATGAAAAACACATTTTATTAGATTCTGTTGCTCGGAGGTCTTCAGGAAATTTAGTCACATTTATAAGGGGATAAAGACCAATTTGACATCGCAATATGGTTTCTTGAAAATCAATTTGTTCATTTGGAGTTCTATTACTGATCATTTATAAATATAATTTTATCATAAAATTAATATAGGATAAAGAGTGTGACCTAAGATCGATTTTTTTCCACTTCTATATTTTTTTTGTTAGTTTTCTTTAGTCAGATTTGCTTCAAATTTTCAGTCATTAATATAGAATTATAGCAGTAATTTTTTCTCGTCATTTAACATAGTTTATTACCTTCTAAATCCCAAACAAATATTCCAATATTTATGAAAAACAAATTATAAAAGTGACAATTTTACAACTTAGCCTACAACCTACATGTGAGACAAACCCATGATAACCATTTTACTACATTTTTCAGAAGAAATTATTAACGTGAATTTCATAAAAATCACCAATGTAAATTTTCACATGTTTTCATAGTGGTTAGATAATATTTTTTTTTACATTCAGGAATTTTAAATAATAATTTTGAGCTAAAAAAATCAAATAACATGATTTTTACAGTAACTACTTTTATACTTCGAATAGTTTTGAACAATATTAGGAGCATGGCCATGATGAATTTTTTAAATTTAAATTCCATTGAAATATTATTCGAATTCATCTAAGAAAATTTGTTATTCAATAAAATATTTAAAAAAATATCAGAAAATGTGAATTTATTTTAATGAATTAAAATTAATAGAATGAACTGAAAGCAAAAAATGTAGCTCATGAAATAGAAAATCCTGTGACCCTCACTTTTTGGGTAGATAAAAAATTTATGAACGACTTGAAAATAAATATCATTATAAAATAATTTGGAGGAACTTTTTGAATATGATATTTCATGGGAATCCCCACATTTCTAATTTCAAAATTCAGAACCAAAATATGAATATTTGGATAATGATGATGGTAAACCCAATCCATTAATTTTTTAGGAGTAGATGGAGGAACATGGGTTGTTGTTGAAATTAAATATAGTTATTTTTGTCTCCCAGATAGAGTCTGAAACTGATATGAAACATAGAGATGTGTCAATATTTTATCCATATTTTCTAGAATATTTTTGTTTGAAATTTTATCACTGTTTGTGCCTATAAATATTTAGTTATTATTTCTTTATTGTTAATTTATTTTTCCAATGATGAGTTTGTCAAGGAAAAAATTATATAAATAATTTTATTCTCTTTTGACTACACTGTAAAACATGAGGATGGTGGTATAGAGATGATTTTCAAAGAAAAAATAATTTCTTATGATGAAATTTAAAATATTACACATCCTCGAATTACAGTTAATCAACTAGTGGTTATATTTCTGAGTATAAGGTGTTGAGAATTTGGTATTAACATCTTGTTCCCATTTAAACATTATCGATTGAAAAATAATGCTACAAAGGTGAACTAGAATAAATCATTTATTCTATACCTTCTACATTTTTATTAATCTGAATAATATTTGAGAGATTTCATTTTGGTAGTTTATCACAATGAAAAATATACAACCTTCAGATTGGGGATAATCCTCTAAAACAGTGGTTGTGAATTCAAGCACCCATAGAGGGATTCATACAATGTATATTTTCCATTATCATTATTTTTATTCATATAATAACATTAAATACAAAAATTTCATAGTTTTTATTAATTTAGGTTTCCATTTTGCAGCTTTTAAGAGGATAGCCTAAGGAGGCTTCTACTAAAAAAATAGGTTGTATCATTCCTTGGTATATATATTTTCATGTATTATATTTTTTATTTTAATTTTTGATATAATATATTCACAATGAGGACTTTTAAAAAATATTTTTTAGGAGAGGATCACGAATGATAGATTAAGACTTTTTTTTGAATTTTTATTTTTTTCTTTTCAAATAATTATTTTTATATATTCTTTAAATTGTTTTGCGTTTTATTACAAATTTTTTGTAAAAAAAACATGTGAAATTTAATTTCATATACATTATGAATTGTAAATTTTTCAAATGGAAAGAACCAATAGGATTTATGGAACTAATATTAAATGATTGATTAAATGTGTTTTTTCTAGATTCAATTTGTGGTAACTCTTAAAAAGATAATTATATTGTTAATAACATTCGATGAATTTTTTATCATATTAAAAATAACTTGACAATGATTATTTTGAACCATTTTTTAATCTTCTTCACATTCACCCCACATCATGAGTTGTCTAGAAAATTTTGGTTTAAACTAGAACATTCATTTGTTCTATCAAAACCAATAAGCCTTAAAGATGTTGTGTTTAAAATGACTGAAGAAATTGTTGTGCGATTGAAAGAACTTTTTTCAAATATAAACATTCTTTATTACTTATACACTATACATTTATGCTTTGTGTTACATTAATATCCATATATTTAATTTTATATTTCCATATCACAAGCCAATTTCTCTATCCAACCCGCTCTTGAAGTATACTGCATGATTTTAGTAAATAATAAGTGTGGGTGAGCTATTTTTTTGTGGGAGACAACATTTAGTGCTGAATGGGGAGAATTTAATATTTGGTATATATTTTTTTATTATGAAAGTACACAATTAAAATATATTTCAATCTAGAGATTTATTGTAAATGAGAGTTCTTCCTTTCTAGAGCTCCTGATGAAATAATGTTGTTCCAATCTAGAGCATTAAAAAACTGATGTTATTTGAAAAAAAAATGATCTGAAATTGATTCTATTTTTTGAGATATATGTGAGAAAATATATTTTTTTGTTTTGGATCTTATTTAATGCCATTATGAAATATTATTACATAATGATTTTGTAGAATCTGAAATCATGAAATTTTTCTTCAACAAAGAGCAAATCCATCTCTTTCTCTCTCAAATTTTTTCACATTCGAAAGCCCAAATACTTCATAACTAAAAGAAAATTTCTATGTCATCATCATGAATATAATTATTTAGATAAATTGTCCAAAAATTTATAAATTTGTAATCCTGTAGTGGCCCTTGTATTTATTTTGATGAGAAAAGAATCCATTATGAACAAAATAATCTATTAAGAGAATGAAAAAAGTGAGGTAGGAATAATTGAACATGGAGGAGTGAATTAAATTATAATGGAATGAATAAAAATATTGAATAATTTTAAATTCAATATTTCTAACTGGCATGATGTGTTTGGGTCCATGATTTTGATCTTGTAATTTTCAATGACATGTGTTTTGAAATTTCATTGGAAAATTATTTTGAGTGCTCCAATGTTTGGGGTCCAGGTGTTATGTGTGGGATAATTTATAGAGATTATATTTTTTATATTTTCCATATGTATTTAAATAATTTAAACCCAACCTATTTCTCATTTTTTGAAAAATTGATACATTTTTCAAATTTTGAGGTTTTTTGAGCTAAATTGTTAAAATGGCCTAATTATAGATTTTAATAGTTGTTCGCTAGTTGTTTCGGGAATATATTTTTCTATACTGATCCAATTGTTTATATTTTTTTAGCAACCCTATACATTTCGGATTCCACAGATCTAACTAATCAATGAGATGAATTGTCTATTTAGAGGGCCAACAAAATCATTCAAATTGGAATATCTCTTTTAAGATGGAGGTGAATATCAAACAATTAATTAGGTGTAAGGAATACCACATGTATATATATATGAGCTTATTTTACCTATAAAATAAAAAGGTTACAATTCCTTATCAGAATGGTTAATACCATGCTTAATTTTGGTCATTATGATGGTCATTATGCATGTAAAATTCGTGGAATTTTAAGAGTATATTCAGATAGAAATAATTCAACTCAGTAATTATATCATAAAAATTAATCCACATGTCTTAATAATTTTCTATTTTTTTGGAGAAATAGAACCCCTATATGAACAAATTTTTTTAATAATCCTCATCAATATTCATCTGGGAAGAAGCCTAATTCAATAAAACTTCCAGGATTCACAATTTGGACATCCCCGGGCTACCCCCATTCACTTTATATTTTCATCATCACATTCACTTCAAAGTGGGTGGTATTAAAGGAGGGGGATGTAATATAGAATAAATGATGGGTAATATGTCATACATTTAATATAATTAAGCTATGATGGTCTAATATTCTAGTGTTTGTTATAGCGACAATCTGATGATTCTCCCCTTTTGAGTTTGGTACATTTGAGTATTTTTATAATATTTTTTATTGAAGCTATTTTTCTGAATGTAGGAGGTCTATTTTCATAATTGAGTTCAATTTATTCTATTTTTTCTATAATTTTTACCAAATATGAATTTAAAGAAATTTTCTTTTTGTTTAAATTTGTTTTGGTCTAGTGTCCCCCTTGATCATAAAAAGATGAATTATATTTGGTTTCCTGGGGGACAATGACCAATATAATCACATTCATATGGGTATAATCAAACGAAATTTTTGTCTCAATATGGTGTCTAAGAAATATAAGTGTTCACATAGAGTTATTTTAGTGATCATTGAGAAATATAATTTTATAATTAAATTAAATAAGGATAATTGGATTTTCTATGGATCGATTATTTTCCACCACTGCCTTCTTTAGATTGTTTTCCTTAGTCTGATTGGCTTATAATAGTCAATCATTAATTTTAAATTACATTAGTAATAAATTTTTTATCATTTATCATTGTTTAACCCCATTGAAATCCCCAATTTAAATTTTGAATTTTATAAACAAACAATTAACAAATGTAAAAATTTGACAACATAGCCTACAACCTCCTTATGAGACAACCCCAAGGTCACCATTGTACTACATTTTTATAGGAAATTTTTTTACTTTTTTTCACAACTAAAACCCCATCATAATCATGTGTTGTGATTTTTTTCATAGGATGAATAAAAGGTGGAAATGGATGTATCAAAATAATTATAACATCCCAATATATATATATATGATATTGAAGTAATTATTTTTAGATAGGTATAAAGTATTACGATTTTGTATAAAAATAATGAAATTCCAATGATTCGGTAAAAAAGATTACAACTTATATGACAGAGCTCCATTATGACATTTATTATGTGTCCTAGGGTAGGTATTTAAAAAATATCTAGAATTCCAAAAACATATATAATGATTTTGAGAAGATAAATGGGAATATTTCAGATGAGATGTATAATTCAATGTGTTGTGAATTAATTAATTGAGGTTTGCCATTTTATAATTGATGGTACGAGTACTTTTGGAGTTTCTCAAAACATTAAAAATAAAATAAGTCTATTCTAGTACCAAAATATCCCAAGTGGCCTATAAAATCATATGATAATACATTATAGACCATATCATATCACCTTTGTGATCATATAATATATTTTTTTTTTCAAAAAAATTTAAAAAAACTATTATATTTATCAAATATTATTATTAAATATTTTGACAGTATTCATTTTATGGACATTAAAATCAATAACACAATATGTGAAATTGTTAAAAATTATTTACTGATATCATAAACTTGTAATTTTAATCAAGATAATTCATTTATAAAAATAAAAATCTAAAATTATTATTTTAATATTTTTATTAAAATTTATTATATTTTTTCATTAATTTAATAGTTAATTCATATGTTTTTTTAATTTTTAGGAAAATATTTATCTCCAAAAAATTAAAAGTAAATTATCATGATTAAGATATGTATTATACATTTACAATTACTATATATAGTTGATCATTTCCTCTAGGAAAATTTATATTAAAAATATTGCACTTTTTAAGATCAAGATATTGGCATTTTTTACTTCACGTTAAATAAAAAAATATAATTGAATAAATCTCACCAAATTGTCCATAAAAGGTCATATAAATGAAATATAAATTAATATGGATGAAATAAACTCATAGAATTATATATAGGGATGTTTTTCGTACATTTAAAGGTTCACATCATTTTATTTTTAACCTAAATTGACATATTTACCCTTTAATATGGTAATACAAATTTATATGTAACTATTATTTCAGATAAAATTAAAAGAGTCATTTTTGAAAAATTTGGACACAACAATTAGAAATATAGAAATTATTTTTCAAAATTCAAAATATATAAATGGTAGAATTTATATTAATATTGAACCAAAATATACAATGTAAAACAAATTTTTTTAAAAAATATACCTTTTATGTATAATATATTTTTATACTAAATTCATGAATGAAATTCATTAAAAAGAATAAAATAAATTATTTTTCATCAAAGTGAACTTATTAAAATTTGAAAATAATTAAAAAAACAATTTTACGTAGTAATTTTTTTCAAATAATATTTTTAATGTATCTTAGTAATTTCCACAACTCATTAAAATTCCAAAAAAACAAGATTATAAAAAATTAATCTTAATAAAATATTGACATTATAAATTAAAAAAAAATATTTATTTTATCAATTTATTTTTATAAAACTGTCAATTACAATTATATTTATTTTCCCATAGTGAGTAGTAACATATTTTTTAAAGATAACCTATTTTTGAATAATAAAAGGACTTTACAAGAAATTTTATTTTTATTTAATATAAATTAATAAATATATTTCAAAATATAGTTATTCACATTCATTTAAAACAAATTCAATTTCTACGTTATAGTGGTCATTTTAAAAAAAGATATTTTAATAGTATATCATGATTACTATAAATTCAATGGTGCATGCATCACAATATATCAAAGAAATTAATTTATTTAAAGAAAATTATTTCATAAAAAATTAATCATTTAACGTAATTCTTCCTTTATGAAATTATTTCCTTAAAAAACTATTTACATACTATGGGAAAAATAGATGAGTGTAATTATCCTTCATCACTTCCACCAGTTCCCTAGTTGTCTCTTTGTATTTTTTGTTCCTCTATAGTAATTTAACCTGGTGAGTGGTATTATTATGTAATAATTATCCCAAAAATCATGATCTTTACCAAGTGCTCCTAATAAGAGATATTATTTACCAGCTATACGGCCGATAAATTTAGTACATGTGAGCGATAAGTTTTGTACTTCCTAAGGATAGATGCATGGAATACACCATGTACCTGAGACATGGGTGGTGGGGATATTTGAAAATATTCCACAACACAAATTTGAATAAAAATATAAAATGGTCTAGTAAAACTCGAAAATTTCGTTCCATTACTTCCAAATATAAAGATTTTATTTTATAGTGACATATCAAGGAATACCTTTTCTCTATCATCAAACTGTATGTATCATCGATCATTTTCTTCCTCAAACTTCTATTTGATATTTTTAGCACTGATATCATATTTAATAGAATTCACCACTATATAATTTCTTCAATAAGTTGACATCTTATAAGATTAAATTCATCAAGAGTATCCAAATATGCATGTCCTTTGTATCTAATACCATAAATTGTTTCACATGGGGCCCTTTTGATGCTCGAGTGGAAATTATTATTATAAAATAACTCTACCAATGGATGATGTTTATCACATCCTCCATTAATTTATATTGAGTATTCTATAAACATTTATACTATTTCATGACTATTCTTTTCATACTGAATGCCATTTTGATGGTAATAAGTTGTACTATATTTCAGCTTAGTGTTTAGTGCGTGTTAGAGAATTTTACTGTGCATTGATGTAAATCTCATATCCTGATCAAATACAACATGTAATGGTACTCCATGAATCATCATCTCTTCTATGATGTATAATCATGAGATTTGAATGAGTGATAAGCCATATCTAATTTCATAAAATTGATATTTCTTTATAAAGTGATCCTAAATAACCTATAAAAAATACATCCTCTGAATATCTTCAGATGTCCAGTGATAGAGCCCATAGTTATTTTTCCCATTTGCATGCAGGAATATTTTATGGTTTCATGATAGCCTTATAGTTTATAACATTCATTTATCACCTACTGACAATCCATGAAATATGATGTATTCTCAGTGAGCTACATCTATATATTTTCCCACAAATAGTGATATCGGAGATATTGTTGCGTATTTGTGGACTATTGGAGGATGGAAATGGTTTTTCTATATCCATCCTTCAAAATATCCCATTATTTTTTAATATATTGTGGTAAAAATAATCATGACCTGAATTTTAAGACTTCTTTCTCATCAATTTAAAACTTCAAATATCTCCAATTGCTGATAGATTTCATCTTCTTCTGTATTTCAACATCATTTTTGTGAGAATATAGTGTCTTATCTAAAACAGATTGTCAAGATATCTCTTGATAAAGGAATGATGATATTCCTTCCTTTATAATTTCTATGTCTATCCATTGTAAGCCCACGAATATTAGATCATTCTCAATTCTAATTTTGATAATGTTCTAGGATCATTTATACTTTGTGAATTAGCCACATTCTTTTCATTACATGGATGGTAGTAGAATGACATGTTATAATACTTGATAGTATCTAAAAATAATTAATAGATAATATTAATCTGTTTATGTGTGAATATATTTTTTTTATCTCTTGTAATCAGTATATATCCCACTCATCCCCTCATATAAATAATGTGGCCATATTTGTAGTGCGAAGATCATAGCTTCCAACTCCAAATCAGACATCTGATTGTATAACACTAGAAATTTTATCTACACTCATGCATAGGAAATTACATTATCACTTTCCATTAGGACACATCCTAATACCTCATTTGATGCATCATTTTATTCTAAAAATATTTCAAATCTTCTATGTAGTATATCTACTAGTGCAGTGAGAAAACTATTTTTCAACTCACTGAAAGACTCTTCACATTAACTATTCTTGAAAAAATATTATACCTTTCAAGTAAAATATACGAGTGGGATTATAATTCAGGATATTTTCATAAAAAATTGTCGATTATACCCCCGTAGACCAAGGAAAATATGGTTCTTTGTATAAGATATGGGTCAGGGTCACTCCCCAACTCTATTTATCCTAATAGGGTCAACATAAATCTTTCTTGAGTGAAGACATTCACTAATACTAATACTTACTCCATTAATAACAATAATTTTATATAAATTGAATTTATTTTCTCCCCTCGCAATGTCTTTAGCACAATATTTAAATGCTCCTCAAGTTCCTCCTTCATTATTGAGTATATCTGAATATTATCTATAAATACTACCCCGAATGTTTCCATGTTTTCTCTAAAGATGATATTCATTATATCCTTGATAATTTTGATGAAATTATTAAATCATAAGGTAATATGTATAAAATCATAGTCTTCAAAGATTGTTATAATAGTATTCATAGGTACATCTTCCTTCTTCACTGGTAACTAGTGATTTACAAACTGATGTTTTGCCTTAGATAAATACTTTGCCACACCCTATTGATCAAAACAGACATATATTTGTAGAAGGGGATACCTTTTATTTAATTATTTTTTAACCTGTGATAATAAATTCACAGGGCCATTTTCCATATTTCTTGTTGTTGAAGTGTACCGGCGTACCACATGGGGAAGCACTCTGTCATATGAAAACCTTTTACATATTATCTTATAATTTCTTAAACAATTATTCTATCTCAATAGTGGACATCCTATAAGGATTATTTTATATTCTAAGAGATATTTGTATAACATCATTTGAGAGAGCAATCATTCATCTAGAAAGAATACCTAGAAATTTAAAAGGTAACACATAAGTGTAGTTCCTCCCAATGGTAATGTATTGAAGAATAATCCTCCCATTTTTAAAAATAATTTCACATAGATATACATGAACATTGGAAAATAATTTACACACATTACTTGATGATTTAGAAGAATATTCAACCTCCTCCTTAAATTTTTTTACTGAATTGTAGGATACCGTCGGATGTGAAGGGAGATCTCCCTCTCATAAGAATTGATTTTATATTTTTATAATGATAACTAGTCCTTTCCTAATATATCCTTATACAATTAAAAATGATTTAGCATTCATTTTTTTGAGATCATTTGTCCACAAACATTGATCGACGATGAGTTATGCACTTTTGATGGTATAATATCCCCATTTGTTACTATCATAGTCAAATCAACATTTATATTTTTAGATGGTGTTCAAATAGTACTACTAAACATATAATATAAAAAAATAAAATAACCATAATCAAAAAGTATGTTTTATATTCATTAATAAATAACCATCATTATTTTCAATAAATAATTATCATGATTCACCTTAGTAGTTGTGATAGCATATTCCATTCAACTATTCCACGGAGGTTGTTTTCAATGACAATCTCTATAAAACACTTTGTCATGGGTTACATAAAGTTGAAACACTATACTTCAAGAGTAATATAAATTTCAACCTACCATTCCTCTTTAGAATTAGTGGGCATCTTCAAATATATTTGGCATGGATTATCATAACCTCATTATTTTCCACATTTGATGAATTTCCTATTTCCCTTAAAAAATATTGATATGCTTATTCCGACACTTCTGAATAGTGGTATGTTCATTTTTTTCATTCATTGTATTTATATGTTTGTCCTACAAAATTAAACTTCATATTCCTATTTTTTTCTCTAATCCCGTAATAACATTGAGAGTATCCACTATCTATCTCATCATTAGAGGAACAATGAGCATTATGCTCAGATATTTCAATGTCTAAAATCACCAAAGATGTTCATAAACTAAACTATAAACCAAATAGAAGATAACCACCTTATATTCAGTGTTCATGAAAAATGAAGTTGCATACCATGAAATCCTTGTAATGTGTTCTTTCTATGATCTAATAGAGACATCATTCTTTTTATTTAGTTTAATGAAATACCAATTTACCTTATGGTGGAGTATTTAGGGAGAATATTAATTAAAAAATATTTTCCATAATACTTACTAATATGTTGAATCATTTTACTCAATGGTTTTTAAGTTCTTGATAGTGTCCTCCACTGAGCAGCTTCCCAAGAAAAATGATAAACACCATCATGACTTTGTCTGATTCAAAGCAATGGATGATTTTGAATATTTTATAAATAGATATAATAAATTTTTATATGATGAGGAGAACATAGGATCAACTATATATTGGGTGCATTTTTCACACATATCATTCAACCATAACTATATCATTTTTTGGAGATAGAGTAAATTCTTCACAATTCATGTTACTATTCATAACATGATCCTAGTGAGCTAATACTATCATAATGTTATGATATCTCATTCTCATTATCACAAAAACTTATTTGGGTATATCATCACATTCCCTATCAAAATGGATCTTCTAATTTATTCTCGTATTCCCCCATATTGAATAGAGAAATATTTGGGGGTCTAAATACATTATTAATGAGAATATAGAAAAGAAACTATAAGCATAGATGGAATAACATAAAATTGAAAATTATATACTAACTTGTGATTTTTTATGATCTAATATATGGTATCCATCATGATATAATTATCCCTAGGATACTTACAAATGTTTTCTAGTACTCGAACCATAAAATTAAAAGACTATACTATGATACAAAATATAGTGTCTCAAACCCTTCACACATATTATTACATGATATGGATTAATTATCCATGAAATATGATCCATGAATCTAAAAGTGTAGTCTCATTGGAAGACTACGTACATATGTAGAAAACTTGAAACTAGAGAAAAATATTTTTATTAGCCTCAAAATTTGTATCTAAAAAACCTTTCATCTCCAAAATCTATTGAGGATAACCTGTCTAAGATATCGAATAATGGATGATTTAAAAATCAAAATAAATTAATAATCATGTGAATGAATCATATCACATGAGTTATAATGAATAATAAGATAACATAAAAATAAAACATCATGAATAAACATGTGGAAGAATAACATAATGAATATGGAATCATAAAATCATAGAAATATAGGAATGTGAAAAAATCTACGACATTACCCAAACATGAGTCATGTCATACTATGAATACTATTCCCAAGGTGGATAGAGTCCCAAAATGCATTATTTTTACACACAAATACCATACATAATTCCACATGAGATTAAAAAATTACCCAATTTATTGGAGCACAATATGGGCACACATATCATAACATGTACATGCATATATTTACCACATTAATAATCGAAAGTAGGTAATAAAAATAAGGGTTCCCATAAATTGAAATGGTTTTTATAATCATGTAATAAGAAATAACCATATAGATTTTAATAATGGTATCCAAGAAAGAAGTGGTTTAAATAACATTTTCCATTCATAAATGGAAAAATAAACAATACAAGAATAATTATGTTTAACTGAATTGAATAAAATAAACAGTTGTAGTTCGGTAACATTACAAACATTCCACATATGTTTGGGTTTTTGGAAAATAATAAAGAAACTTTAATGTGGATAAACACATCACTATTTTCAAAAAACTAAAAAGGTAATAAATTTTTTTCATTATATATTTTGTGTTTTCATAAAAATATTTGAGATTTAAATAAATTTATGGAGTGAAAATAAAAATTTCTTTGAAATAGTGAGGATCCCTTTAATCAGTTTGTCAATTAAATGGGAATTGAGAATGGAACATTTTAAAAGATATTATTCCCTATAAATGAAAAATTAATTGATCGAGGTATATATGTTTTGAATATATAAATAAAATACATTACAATTATATAAGAATAATTATGTGTCAAATTGTGGAAAATAGTGAAAAGGGGGACCCAAAGAAAATATGGAGGTTTGAAGAGATACCTAACATTTCACTTTCTTTTATTAGAACAAGATTAATCCTCATGTACTATAGTTTAATAGATATTTTGTTTTATTTTAGAATAATTTTAATAAATATAATAAAATCTATAAATCATATTTATAACTCTTACCACCAAAAATTTTATAATATGTAATATTTCTGTTGTTTCATGTGTTAACTACTTCATTTTCTTACAAATGTTTTGTTAGGAATGATCTGGTTCAAGTGATTTTAATATAGATTTAGAATATATATAATTTTCTTAATTTTATTATTTTAAATTTAATAATGTAATATATGTCAAGAAAAATTGGTAAATATTATTAATGGGAAATTATTATCATCACTACATATAGATGGTTGGTCGTACGTCCACACTAGAGATGATATCATTACCTTAATCGTGAATTGGTTGATAATTGGATGATATTTTAATTTTTATATTATTAATATAATTTTATAAGTATAATATATTTCCATTATTACCATCATAATTATCATCCCCCCAATTTGGTGTTGAAAAATGAATCACACTACAACATGGATATGGTTACGGGTACGTACACACATTGTGTAATTTTTTCATTGAATTGATGAATAAAAGTTGGAATACAATTTTATCATAATTAAAATAGAATCTAATTTTATATATGATATCGGATTTAATATTTTAGGAATTTTATAACATATTATGAGTATGTAAAGGAGGAAATAAATTTGAATGAGTAGGTAATGTCTATTATATCTTCAATAAAGTGGCTCACTTATATATTCACTTATTGGATTATAGTAGGTAGTTTGAATGTTATGGATAAAACAAACAGTAAAATAGTCACGTATATAAGAGAATATTTTGGAGTATTTTCATGATATATGGCACAATTTGTTGAAATAAGCCAAGGAAGAGGTGCACTATAATAATTTGGGTGAGGGGTTCTTATGAAAACTCTCAACATTTAAAAATATAACAAGACTATTACGGATCCAAATTCTTCCAAATGGAATGAAAATTAAAAGGTGATAAACTTTTTTACTTTATATTATCTCATTTATAATTATATAACATTTTATGTTTTTAAATAATATAATAAAATATGATAGTCATGCAATTTCATTGTTGTCAATTTTTATACTATTCATCACATTAGCATAAAAAACAAAAACAAATTATGTATAAATGAAAAAAATTATTATATCCTAGAAATTTCATTATAATATATATAATTCATGGATAGAATTATATATCACATTTTATATTTATTTCAATATATTAAAGCCATTTATTTTGTTTTCCCTTAAATTGAAAATGTAATACAAAAACATTGTTCTTGAATTTATGGTCATTATTTCATACCCAACAATTAATAATTTTATTTCATGATGAATATATATCTTTTATATTTAAAAATAATAGTTACATTAGAACACATCATTTTGATAACTCTATATTACTAATGTTACACTAATTGCAAACAAGAGTTTGACCAGTTTGACTTTTGAAGAAATAAAATAATATTGTGATCATAATCTATCCCATGTGGCCGCAAAATGCCATATAACTGAATGATGTATTATTAATGATGTAATTAAGACTTAAAATAAAATTTCTCCATGTTCTAGGTTCACCAAATAGTTCATATTATTTTATTTGTAACATAAATTACTTGATTTACCCATTACAATGGTAAAACTATTATTACGGTTACAACTAATTATGACAAAACATAAAGTGATATATTAAATAAATTAATGAAAACTATATCCAAATATGGATTCAAATTTTTATAATTAAAAACGAATTGGTATTATTTAATTTATAATTTTACAGGAAGAAATTATGGATTTGTTCTCTAAGAAATACCATTTTTGAGAGAAATGTGTTTATAATAAATTAATATATAAAATACATTTTAAAGGCCAAAATTATATTATTTATTCTTTAAAATAATTAATTACTATTTATAAAAAATCAAAATAAAATTTTAATTTTGTAATGAATTAAAATTAAATAAGGTTTTCATTATAAATCATTATTTTTCATGGTAGATTAAAATTTCAAACAATTTAGAAAATTCATAAAAATTCATCATTAGATAATTTTGAAACTATGAATTAAAATATGAACATTATATTTAAAATTTATTTTAATATATTACAAAAATTAGTAAAATTTATTTCCCCATAGAAATATATATTGTGGTTTTTTGATGAAAGCATATTTTTAATGAATAAAAGGACTTTACTAAAAATTAATAGTTTATTCCTTAATATATGTTTTTTTTTCCTAAGATGGATATTTATATTCATTCCCAAAAATTTAGTTGCTAAATTATAAACTTCATGTTTAAATAATACTATGTTAACAGTAAATCCCAGTTTATTTAAACCCATTGTTGTGTCCAACACAGGCTACTGATGAAATAAAATATTATATAGAGAAATATTTCACTAAAATATTAATTTTTTATAGAACCTTTCCTCATTGTCAAGAATAATAATATATTAATACACCTTTAAATTTATTATCTTGATGTCTTAAGAACAATGATAAATAACATATATCCACTACCAATGATAGATGTATTACCTGATCAACTATGTATGGCCTTGTACTTCTCTAAAATAGGAATTTTATAACTATACCACCTAATTATGGTGAAGAAAGATTATATTCCAAAACTACCTTTCTAAAAGGGTATGGACACTATAGGTATTCCTTTCAGACGCACTTATACTCTATCAATTTTGTGGACTTAAAGAATATGGTGTTTATTGGTTACCTCAATACACTTTTCATCATATTTACATATTACATTCTGATATACTACAATAGGAAGGAGGAGAATGATAATAATTTAAATAATTTGATAAATACATTTCAAAATGATAAGTAAAAAATAAAATTACAGTAAACGAGAGTTTTGGATGAAGGAACTATCATTATTGTTGAATATTATATCTTTAATGTGGGTATCTGTAGACCACTATAAGAAAAAGGAAGTCAAGGTGTGGCCCAAACCAACATCTATAATTAAGACCATTAGTTTTCTTGAACTATCTAGGTCTTAATGATGAGTTTATAAAAACAAATCAATATTTTTTAACCAACAACCCAATATAACATTGAAGTGATTAAATTTTTTATATACTATTGACTTGGAATTTATACATAAGTAGTTGAATAATATACATATAATGACACTAGTCCCCTCACTGGGCCGATGTGGTGAATTGTTTGTGCTATACACTAAATATTCAAACAAGAGTTATGTTCTCTAGTGATGGAAAATTTTAAGGTGATACCCTACTCCTCAATGAAGTTTAATGTTCATGAATGGAACTATCCATTTCATGATCCAGAGTTGACTATGGTAAACATTGTGTTAAAAATATGTTGAAATTATCTCTATAAGTAGAAATGTGAAATATCTACATATCATAACATGAAAAATAATATTAACATTGTGGTATATTAATACGAACAAATGATTATAGTTAGTAGTGATCATGTAATATTATTTTTAAATCCATTGGGATCATGAAAACACAAGAGATTTTCTATATACCATATATCTAAATGATATGGGAACCTTATCCCTAATGATAGATTTTAATAAATAAGTCCTCATTGACATGATTAGCATGGTCATAAGAAAAATGAAGGATGGTTCATCATCATTTTTTAAACATTTGGCTCTTGTATTCCTTATGAAGAATATAAAGGATTCAAAAATATATGTTGTTCAAATTTTGTAAAATTTTAAAGCTATAAGAAAAATTAAATCTAAGGAGACTGATGTTAATGAAGATGGATTTCTAACATTCATTTAATGGCTATTTATACCATTAAAAAATAGATAAATTGTGACATTTTTAATTATACACAAAGATCAACCTTCTCTATCCTCCCATGGATAATTATAACTTATCAAGATCATCGATAAAATTGTTGTTTTGAAAACTATGATGAATTTTGTTTGATAATATATAGAAAAGAGTCTGTTATTTCAAAAAGTGATGCTTGAATGGTCAATTTATATTGGGATGATGAATCCATTGACAAAAATTATATTGAAATGTTAAAATAGCATTAAGGTATTTTTCATTGGTCATCCAAATATATCAATGGAAATTAATTTCATATGGGTTATGGTGGATCATCTCTACATGAAAACTTACCTTATTTCAATTTTAGATGACTTATCACTAGTTCATCAATCAAATATTTACATAACATATTAGGTAACTCTGTGTGGAATACTGCTGTTTATTATATTTGATCTAGACCTGATATATACCTCACATTCTAGGAGTGTCTATAGCATGCTCTAAATACTGTTTTGATATTCATTATGATTTATCAACCCCAAAATGATCACTGACCTCATTGGACTGTTATGAAACAGGTAGAAATTTTGATATCATGCTCTATGGTATTAAAGGGATAATTTGATAAAAAAATATTCAAATTGTCACATTTTTACAAAAATATATCATTAACTAAATCATATAAATGGATATTTTTGAATCCATTTATGTTATGTACTATATAAAATCAATGTTTTGGGATGGATTTGGAGAATTAAATCTAGTGGGACATAAAATATTTTATGAAATGGTAGAAATGTTCAAGTCTATTTTTTAACATATAAGGACTTTGTAGAGTCGATTAAAGGGTTATGCATACAGTCATATATTGTATCTAGTCATCAAGGATTAGGATAAAGTGTTTATCAAGGTATATTAATATAATATATTTATGAGATTTTGGAAGAAGGGAAAGATATGTCCAAGGTAAATTTTGGCATTTTATATTCTCAAATGTAACAAATTTATGGATTATCATCTAGCACCTCCACCAACCCTTTCTCAAGTACACGATGTATTCTATATATGCCACATGAAGAAGTAAATCCCACATCCAAACTATGTACTCAATTCATATGTGGTAAATAAATAAAAGTATATCACTTCAGAGTTCCAAAAAATTTATATAATGGATAGTATCTATAATATTCTATGAAATCAGATACCATACCTGGTCAAAGTAGTATGGTTGGTCCATAAATATAATAAGGCAACCTAGGAAATAAAAGAATCCATAAAGTAGAAGTCCAATTTTCTTTTTTCACCTTAGTATGAAATATGATTTTTTTTACGTGATTACATATGGGGGATTTTTTTACACCCTGGGTTTTTATTTAAATGAGATGTATGTTTGATAGCATATACAACACGCAATCTCGAGCCCAAAAAACAATTTTACCTGAATGTGACCATTATAACATACCAATAAATTTTTTTGGTATGAATACCATTATATAATTTATATAATATATATACAATTTCTAAAAAATATAAATTAAAAGTTAACTTATTACTAAATAATCACAATTTTAGTTTTAAGGGATATTTTATTCACAAAAAAACAATTGTTCTTAAAAATGATGTTTATATAATATTTGGGATAAAAATATTATAAATAATTTATATAATTTAAGAAAATAATTTATATGATTTTCATTTTTAGAATCACCATATTATAATTAATGTATGTTAAAATTTAATGATTTTATCATAAATATTGATTTTTTAGTAATTATTAAAAAGTAACAATTTTTGTATAACTTTTTTTTATTTTCCATAAATTAATAATATTTAATATAAAATTATTAATTGAATTTTATTTCATGGTAAAAACTATTATTTAGTTAAATTAAGTCAATTTTATAAAATTATAATCCTCTTTATATTGGATTTCAGTATATGTTCATTTAGGCTTCAAAACACATTTCTCAAAAATCAATTTTAAGGTGAATAATGATTCTTAGGTTTTTTTAAATAAATTAACCTCTAATATTGAATTATTAAAATTAAATTTTCATAATATATATCAATATATATTAATTTTAAACAATATAATAATGATTATCATTCATAGAGTTAACATTTGATCAGCAGATACTTGAAAAATTCCTATCATGAAAAATAATTTTTCGACACGTTTGATAGGATATTTTTTTAAATTAAATAATTTTACTTATGTTAATTGGATTTTTAAACTTTATTAAATAATTTAAATTTAAATAATGAATATTATTAAATATTTTCAACTTATTTTTTGTTCATTATGAATAGTAAAAAGAGTAAAAATTAATTATCGTACTGTTGGAATGGGTTTACATGTGAGTTTAAACAAAATGATAAAGTTATTTTTCCAATTTACTTTATTAAAATATTATTGGATACGAATATTTAAACCTTATAATATCCAAAAATTTTACTAATGGTGATTTGGAATCATTTTTCTAATGAATGAGTTTATAATTTTTTATTATTTTAAGATGTTTCATAGCATGTCATGTTTTCCACATATAAAATGATACATTATCTACTCACTTCGCCAAAATTCAAGATAATGTTGGTTTAGAAAGTCCCTAAAAAATTCAATTCATACATCACTCTCCATGTCCTACATCCCATGGGTTTTTTATAATCCCAACATGTTGATTGTTTCGGTGTAAACATCAAGAGGTTCTCTGAAGAAGAGGTATGGTTCTTAATCACCTATTTTTTTCTTTCTTATTACACCTAATTAGAATATAACACCAACCTGAAAATAAAATTAAAATATTTTATTTAACATACATTGATTTTATAATATTAATTCCATAATATAAATCTGAATCATCTTCAATAAAATTTGAAGCAAAATAAGATGTTAATGAAATTTAGACTACCACCTCACAAACTGATGAAATTATTTATCCATAATCGCCTCTCATATAGGATTATTATAATTTATTTATTAATATATGTTATATTCGAAACATATATATAATTCTAGAAATTTTATATTTCATTTATATTCTTAGCATTCTATTTATAGAAAAATGATAACGGCAATCATGTGTACATATAGATTACCTACTATACAATGTAATAGGAGTTTTTATTCCTTACCACACCACATAGATGTAATAATTATGTTCATTTAAATAAATAATGTTATATTTATTATATAATAATTAATATATATTGATACATTATTTCATTATTTCCTTCCACCAATATTGTTTTAAAACGGACATATAACTTAGGTATAAGTATGACCTACTTTATCCTTGAATGATACATATATCTTTCTCAAATCTATATTTCATGATTCATTTTTAAATTAAAATTGATATATAAAAATGATTATTATTTCTTTAGTATTATTATTATTTAGATGATGAAATAATAATCTGTTTTACCTCTGTGGTCTTACCAATGTGATTTTGGACATATGATTTTATTATCATTATAACGCCTGATACAAACTTAAATAAACCTTTAATTGAATATAACATGTTAATAAATAATATTAAATGTGTAATAAAATTATAATTTTTCTTAAAAAAATAAATTTGTTAACATAATTCTATTATTATATAAGATATATAATTCATATGCCAAGTTGGTCTTGACGTAAGGGATCTCTCTAAATAAAATTTTTTTTATATTAGGACCATTATTTCTTTAAATCCCATATATCTATTTAAAAAATTTTGTAATTATTATAATTTATTTATATGTGTCTCTCACATATATACATAGAATATTCTCAATTTAATTTTCAATTAAATTCATTCCTTATGTTTATTTCTCAAATTCCTTCATTATTATATTCCTTTTATTATGGAAAGAGCCAATATTATTAAAACAATTTTATTTTGATGGTTAATTATTATGATACTTAATTATAATTTTTTTTATTTTCACGAGACACATATTCATAACCATTTTATGTAGGCTCAACCCAAATAATTCTCTAATTAACTAGATAATTTTTCCTATTTTAGTTTATCTATGAGATTATTGAGTAAAACGAATCCATTATTATAATTTTTACACCATCAGATATTATGTAAGAAGTCAGGAATTAATTTTGTTTTATCGTGTTTTATATTGGTTCCACATTATCTATAATTATAACATCTTATGATACCATTTTATTTATGTTATTAATCGACATGATTACTTAATTCATAATATTATCTTATACGTTTGACTCAATTTTTATGCTTCTTTATCATTTTCATTTTTATTATTAGATTCTAAGCTCACCCATTTCTTTTATGTATACCCTATTTCATCCAATGATGTTTTAGGAACACAAGTGGATTTAGTATCCCATAATGGGCAATGAAATTTGGATTTCATTTCCCAGTTTCCTTTAATTTTATTATGATCATATTATTTCCAATATATTAGGCCTCAGAATCATTGGGTTCATATTATTTATTAATTATATCTGAAAATAAGATAATGATATTAATAAAGGAATTTAGTCACTATAAATGATTCCAATAATAATCTTTTTATGTAAAAAGATGGAATTAATTATTTTTTTGTTTATTAAGATGTTTATTTTTGGATGCATTGTGGATTTAAAACAAAAATTTATGTGAGATTTTTTATTAAAAAAATATAAAATAGGTAAATTAATAATAAGAAAGAAACTAACTACCATAGTAGAAATAAATAAGAGAGAATTTTCATGATGAGTTTAGGTTCCTAAATAATTCTGATGAACAAAGAGGCTAAAGATCTTGGTGAAAATTTTAAGCTGATCATGGTAATATTTTTGTGAAAATTTTAGATTTATCATATAACGAACATGGTATGAAATTCTTGTAATAATAAATTTGATATTATATAAATTTATTAGTAAACATTTAGATATATATGTATTCCATGTAATACTGAAGGGAATGAATGAACATATCGTTGATTTTCTCACTAAACCATTGAAAAAACCAACAATTAACAAGTATCAGTTGAATATTTTTGTTTAAGAACGCCCCAATGGTTAAGGTGGTTATTAAAATTCTCTATCTCAATAAAATATATTTTAAAAAATATATCAATATTTAAAATATCAACAAAACATTCTATGTGTGATTTCTCTTATATATTATTATCCAAAGGAATAAGTATATTATATTATTCGCAATATTATACTACACACTAACACTCGTACAATGGTATATACTGTTGTCAAAAGATGCCATATTGTGTGTGTAGGATCCTATTTTTTTGGAAATGTATGTTTTTGTTGTGTTTTGGGTAGAACCCTTTGTTTTGGGGGCTTTAAAATGATTCCTGAAGGTGTGATAGTTTGGGGGGGGGGTCTGGGGGCTCGGGGCATGATAGAAAGGAAATCTGACCAAGATAGGCCAGGGTGCACGACCTGCGCACAGCCAGATAAACCGTACGGCCTGCCCAGGCTAAACCGTGCGACCCTTCCTCCTCCGGACAAAAGAATGCGCATGGTTTTTTCATGGTTTTCCAAATAGTGTGGCTAAATCGTGTGACCCCTCCTCCTCCAGATAGTGACATGCGCATTGTTTGCGCATGGTTTTCCAAACCGTGCGGCAACATAAAGTTGGGAAATATTAAAAGTTTTCCAGTCCGGACATTAAAACCCCACTCAGGATTTCCTCTCATTTCCCCCCTCTCCACCCTAGGAATGAACCAAATCGCTCAAAGGCCCCAAGAGACCATTCTCCTTCGATTCTGAGGTGTTTTTGGTGCCGTTGGTTTTGGATCGTAGCTCTGGGTAAATCCAATCCCATCTTTTTTTCTCTTTTTGGTTTAGGGTTTTCATCTTCTCTCCCTCTCATTCCGAAGCTCTAAAACCCTAACTTTTGGGTGAGTTTTAGGTTGGAGCTCTAAATTTTGGTTGTATCGAGGTCTAAGGACTCGATGGAGATTGGGTTCAATCGCGGTTTCGAGGTAGGTGGTCTACAAAGATATATCCCATGGTTATTAGGGTATTTGTGCATGTTTAGTTTTGTTATTTTTTTCTTCGGTTATGTTTTGAATATCCTAGGCATGTTTGGTAATGATGGTGTTTAATATGGTAAATGGGAACCCTCAAGATCCCTGTGGGACGTGTTGGGACTCACATGACCTAATTTAGGGCCATGCATGGGATGTGACGACTTTTACCGAGTTTAGGGATTGTTATTAAACATGTGACCTTTTTGTAATGAATTTTAGAGCCCTTGATAAACATGTTGGCATGATTGGTTGGACTAGGAATAAAAGTTAGGTGATGCACCTAGACTTGGCAATAACCAAATGGTTAAGTGGAATGGGATGAATAGTTGAATCACGGAAATGATGAATGGGTTAAATGGGTTAATGTGTAAACTGATTTAAGACCATAACGTGATAGGTTATGGTTATAATGTCGAATTCTTAATGAGATAGGCATAACACATGGGAATTGGGTAAATGGTTAAATTATGTGAAAAGGTAATGTGTTAATGGGTTAAGGAATGATGCGGATTCTCATGTGGGATGTTGTAAATAGTGTTTGTTAAAGGGCAGTGGTTTGGATGGTTAATGGTTAATTATATATAAACAAGTGCACATGGATTCGTAGAGTGGGGTATAACCTGAGGATCTACACCCATGGGTCAATCTAAGACTGAGGTTCTAAACTCCACCATAAATTCGCGGGTTAGGAAAGGGGAATGAGGGTCTATTCTCTTAATGGTTGCATCCACCCGGATTGAGGCTATGAGGTGAGGTTATGGTAGCTATCAGGGGGTTTGTCCTAGTGAGATAGGAAAAAATTGTGATTACCCTCTTGCATGTGATTTCTGTCCTTATACCCATGTAACATAATGAATTTTCATAACCCAGGGAAATGTGATGAAAAGGTAAGTGATGATAAGTGGTAATAAATGAATGGTAATAGAATTGGAAATGGCTTTGGTTCTGAACTAGTTAGTGGCACCTAAATTAATTACTTTGAAATTATAATTCATATTCCCTTTGCATGCACTACCTTATTATACTGTATATTTTGTAGACACCGTTGGTGGTGGCCTACTAAGTTATACTCAGACCCTACTCGGTTCACCGTTGGGTACCAGAGCAGACTTCATGTTTTCAGGTTAGGAGAAGGGAAAATGTCCTTACAAGATAGTGAGTGGACATGGGTAGCACTTGCTGGAGGATCCGGACTTGGAACCATGACCATTTTGGGGATTTGGCCATTGTCTTTATTTTGGGTTTTGTTCACTCTTGCACTTGTAGTATGTCATGGCATATTTACTATTGGAAATGATTATTAAATGTGTTCCTTGTCTATTGGTTATTGTTTCCACTATTTGGTTTATTTCTGATGTGGCTTAATCTGATAAAAAGGTGGTATAGTCTCCCCACATGACTCTATAGACCCCCGCTGATATTCGGTAGCCTTTGGCGTACGTGGAGGCGCGCTTAAGATCTTGTAACACCCGGCTCGGAACACTGGTTTAGTGGCTTCCGTTCCGAGGACGTTACAAAGTGGTATCAGAGGAGATATTTCTTCTCCTTCTCTGAGATCTTCTTATTTGGGATTGGAAGACAAGGGGTAAGATGTGTCGAGCCTTGGTAATGAGATCATTCTTGGGAGTATCTGACCAATATACGAGGGAAAACCCAAGTCGCCCTGGGTTGGAATTATTGTTCCTGGTTGTGTGTTGATTCAGTTGATGATATTTCACTGTTGGGTGATGCACATGTGGTTTAATGTGACTGTGTTATGATATTTGGCTTGTGGCCTTAATGAAACAAGTATTTTCATTCATGCATCATTTTTAGGCACCTAGGGAGATAGGTGACATGTATCGTTTTAGGCTCACGTACGGGGTGTTTGTGTGAGGCAGGAAAGTAGGGTGCATCATTCATTTCATGAAACCAAGAAATAATGAGACAAATGAAATGAAACTAGTGGGTAAATGATTTTTAATAAAATAATAGGATTTGAAACAAATTTGAAATCGTTGTTGGGTTATTTTATGAAAATGGGTTGTGTAGAAAGTGAATAGATTTTGATGAAGTCGTGAAATTTTTATGGTATGTGTGCAAAATCTTGTGCTTGGAAATGTCGACAAATGCCACCAAGATGTTGGAAACCAATTGGTAAAAAAGGGGATGTTACTGAGAACACTCCTCCATTAGAGGGGCAGGAAAATGTGGTGATCAATGAAGGTGGAGAAGACCAGTTCCTGGGGAACTTGGCTCGCCTTATGTAGATGATGGATCGGGACCCAGGGCGGGTTTCACTGAGTATGTTTGAGCTGACCGGGGAGTTCCAGCTGCAGAACCCTCCGACCATTACCGGAGAGGGTGGGCAAGAGGAATTATAGTTTTGTTTAGAGGCTTTCCAGATAATACTGGACCATCTGGAGACCCCTATTGAAAAGAAAGTGAATCTAACCGCTTATATGTTGTGAGGCCAGGCTAGGAGTTGGTGGGACATTCATGCTCAAATCGAGCGGGATGAGGGAATGTCATGGAATTTTTTTCAGGAAATATTTCTGGAGAATTTCTATCCAAAGACTTTGAGGAAAGAGTGGTCTTCAGAGTTTATGAGCCTGACTCAAGGATCGCTATCAGTGATGGACTATGCTAGTTGCTTCACTGATTTGAGACGCTTTTTCCCAGTGTTAGCAGGGGATGAGGAAACAGTTGCAAAGCATTTATAGGATTGGCTGAGACATGAGATCAGGTCTCAAGTAAACATCTTCGGATTGTAGAGGTTCGAAGAGGTAGTAGATCAGGCACTGATCTCGGAAGGAAACCTGAAAGGAGCTTCGAGTAGTAGGCTTGTGGTGCCAGCGGGGCAGACGAGTGGTGCAACTACCGAAGGTCGGAAGTGACGCCATGAGATCTCACAGCATGGAGGAAGTGCACAAAGTGGATAGAAGAGAGGTTCAGCCTCTCATAGTGTAAATCTGGTGTTCTGGAATCAGTGAGGTAGGTTGGGGCATATGCATGGTCAGTGTCCTCGACCTCTAGTTGAGTGCCATCCGTGCAGCATGATGGGACATGTGCAGAAGTTCTGTAGGAAACCTCAGCAGGTGGGCGAGTATTTTGGTCGAAGGAAGGTACCAGATACAGGAAGGGGATTAGTTTCCCTATATCAGGAAGGTAGTTGGAGCTCCACGGTCCGTACTAGCAGGGGTGGTGGACATGGCACTCTAGGACATGATCGCTCATGCCTCTAGGGAAGTGTAGCACAGAGTACTCATGCTAGATCCCAGGGTAGAGGTGCAGGTCAGCTTCAGGCAGTTCAGTTTGTGCTGGGTGATGGCGAGGTCGGAACGCCGACCGTTCGAGGTAAGATCCTTGAAAATTCTACTGTTGTTAGTGCATTGTTTGACATACACTAGTGCAGAAATTGTTTTTTACGTCACCATTTTTTACATCGGTTATATATAACTGACGTAACAATGCGGCGAGTAGATTTTTCACGTCGTTTATTTTAATAACCGACGTTACAAATCGCGCATGTTGGGTTTTTACGTCGGTTATTTGATAACCGACGTAACAAATCAATGCGCGGGGGTTTTTGACGTCGGTTATTTTGTAACCGACGTCAAAAAACCGTGGTTTTTTGGTCGGTTATCAAATAACCGACGTAAAAAACCAATGCGCGGTGTTTTTTACGTCGGTTATAACATAACCGACGTAAAAAAGCTTAAAAATAGTTTATAACGTCGGTTATATAATAACCGACGTTATAAATCATTTAAAAAAATTAAAGCCCGCGTTCTGTCATTTACGATTTTTTCGATTGACAGTCGCCGGCTCGTCTCTCTCTCGCGCGGTAAACTCTAATCGGCTCGTCGATCGCCTGTATTACACTCATTTTGGCTTCATTGTTTATCTTCTTCACTGCTCTCGGATCTATCATTTCAACTCGCGACATTCAAGTAAGCCTTCCACGAATTTATTTCGATCGTTTTTGTTTTGATTCTTGATGTGCTTTTCGTTCGTTTTTGAATCTCGTGGAATTTTTTTTATTGAAAATGGTTATTATGTTCATTCAACTCACAACAATCAACTCGCAAATGATTATTAAAACATTGTGGATTAGCTTCAACAAAATCTGAAAAATAATGGGTGGTACTGTAACATTCCATTCTTCCAGCAACCTTATTATTTTCATTCCCTAAGTAATAAAAATAAGTATTATGTAGGATGATTCAAAAATTTAATCTGTGAGATGAGTTGATTTATGTGTGAAACCCAGGCAAAACACATATGTATTTTTTTATTGGTATTACATATATATAGTTCGACATATACTTTTTTTTACATTACTATGATATTAACATTACTTTTTCTAAAGAAATATTAATTTCCTTAGATTATATATCGGATCAAAAGGATATAATAATTCTAATATATAATCAGAATGATCAGATAATATGACAATATTATTAAACATCAAACAAATGGTCTATATTCATATTTTTAACATGACACTTACGATGTATATCTATTTGGTGTTGGGTACTTATGAAATCTACTACTACTTTCAAGATTTGTTTTATATTTTAAATTGTTTTACATTCAAATTATGATTTTTTTCATATAAACATGTTTTTTCTTATCTTAAAAATATATATTTTTTGTTGATATTTGTTATAAGTAATAATGAGTCGAAGATGAATTACGGCACATCGAATGAGAAATGAATTTGAGGAAGGTGTTGATGCGTTTTGGGAATTTGCAAAACGAAATGTTCCAAGTAGTGACATTTTTTTCTGTCCATGCCTGAAATGTTTGAATATGAAGAAGTTGAAAAGTAGAGAGATAAAAGATCATCTGATATGTCATGGTTTTAATCAGAGGTACAACACTTGGATTTGGCCTGGTGAAACTGGACGGAATGTCACTGATGACGATGATTCGCAAGATGGTAACTCCGATGGAATTGAAGAAATGATTCGCGATATTGTAGCAGAACAAATTGAGATAGAACCGACAGTTGCACGTCTATATGGTGATGCTGAAAAACCATTATATCCCGGTTGTACAGATTTTATGGTTCTATCGGCGGTGTTAAGATTGATTAACCTAAAGGCGAAGCATGTATGGAGTGACAGAAGTTTTACAGAGCTGCTACAATTGATGAATGACATTCTTCCAAAAGATAACGATCTTCCAGATTCACATTACAAAGCCAAGAAAATATTATGCCCGATGGGATTGGGATACAAGAAAATACATGCCTGTCCGAATGACTGCATTATATATAGGAAGGAATATGAATTTATGTCAGAGTGTCCAAAATGTGGGACATCACGGTATAAGGTGAAAGAAAAATCACAGGGTGATGTAGATATTACAAAGCTCCCTTCAAAGGTATTTTGGTATCTTCCTATAATTAATCGTTTCAAACGTTTATTTGCTAATTCAGATGATACAAAAAGGTTAATATGGCATGCTGAAGAGTGGGTATGTGATGGAAAAATACGTCATCCAGCTGATTTTCCACAATGGAAGAAAATTGATGCGCAGTATTCTACATTTGGAAATGAAATAAGAAATCTCAGACTAGGGTTGTGCACAGATGGAATGAATCCATACCGAACACTCAGTAGCACACATAGTTCATGGCCTGTTTTATTGGTAATTTACAACCTCTCTCCTGAAGTTTGTATGAAGCGCAAATATGTCATTTTGAGTACAATGATCTCTGGTCCAAAGCAACCCAGTAATGATATTGATGTTTACTTGTCACCGTTGATTGATGATTTGAAACTGTTATGGGCTAATGGTATTAGGGTGTATGATTCTTATAAAATGGAATATTTTCAACTGCATGCGGTGCTTCTGTTCACTATAAATGACTTCCCAGCGTATGGAAATTTGTCTGGATACAGTGTTAGAGGGAATAAAGCATGTCCAATTTGCGAACAACAGACGTCCTATTGTCAATTGCATCATGGGAGGAAAACAGTGTACATGGGTCATCGAAAGTTTTTGCATATGGAACGCCCTTATAGAAGACTAAAAAAGGCATTTAATGGCTCACAAGAATTTGATACTGCTCCAAAACCTTTATCCCATGATCAGTATTTTGAGAGGGTGAAAAACCTTGACGTGACATTGGGAAAGACACATAAATCTGGTAATGATAGACATATTTGGAAGAAAAGGTCAATATTTTTTGAGCTACCATATTGGAGGTATCATGAAGTTAAACATAATATTGATGTCATGCATGTGGAGAAGAATATCTGTGATTCTTTGATTGGAACATTGTTAGATATTAAAGGAAAGACTAAAGATGGGTTGAATGCAAGATTAGAATTACTATCAATGGGAATACGTTTGGAGTTAGCTCCCACTCCTAAAGGAAGACGAACATTTCTTCCCCCGGCTTGTCATACATTATCGAAGAGGGAGAAAATTAGCTTCTGTCAGTGTCTTCATGATACCAAAGTGCCTCAAGGTTATTCTTCTAATGTAAAATTTTTTTTCTCAATGAAGGACTTGAAGTTGATAGGTATGAAATCACATGATTGTCACGTCATGATGCAACAAATTCTACTAGTTGCATTGCGTGGAATATTGCCCATTCATGTCAGAAACTATAATGAAGTTGTGTTATTTTTTCAATTCAATTTGTAACAAGGCGATTGATGTGAATGCTTTGAACATTTTGGAAAAGGATGCAATTTTAATACTTTGTCAATTGGAAATGTATTTTCCTCCAACTTTTTTTGATATAATGGTGCATTTAATGATTCATCTGGTTCGAGAAATAAAGCTTTGTGGACCTGTATATCTTCATTGGATGTATCCTTTTGAAAGGTATATGAAAATATTAAAGGGGTATGTTAAAAATCTATATCGACCTGAAGCCTCCATTATTGAAAAGTATATTTCTGAGGAGGTAGCAGAGTTTTGTACGAGCTACTTGGCTGCAGCGCAACACATAGGTTTGCCTCCATCTCGCCATGAACGAGTTAATAATGAGGGAAAGGGGATTCATGGCAGGAAAGTCAAATCATTGTCAGCTGAACAGATGAAGAAGTTAGAATCATACATCTTGAAGAACATAGCTGATGCTCAACCATATATCACATTACACATTAATGAGTTGAAAAAATTTCATCCAAAGAAGAAAGAAATGTGGATTTTGAATGAGCACAACAAAACTTTTTTGTCATGGATTAAAAAGAATTTCCTTGGTAGATCAGATGTATCATAGAAATTAAAATGGATAGTGGGTGGTCCATGTTTAAATGTGATAATGTGGTCTGGTTATGAAATTAATGTTTATACATTTCATACAAAAGCTCAGGACAAAAGAAGTGCGGTTCAGAATAGTGGTGTTTTGGTGTTTGCGGAAGCAATTCATTTTTCGAGTGCTAAGGAAAAAAACCCAATTTCTGCATCAAATGCATATTATGGAGTGATTGAAGACATATGGGAGGTTGATTACTTTAAAATCAAAGTTCCCGTTTTTAACTGTAAATGGTTTAACGGTAACAACAGTGTCAGACACGATGAATTTGGAATGACACTTGTTAATCTGAATAGATTGGAAGACACAGCTGATTCTTTTATAATGGCAACACATGCAAAACAAATTTTTTATGTAGTAGATCAATCAGATATGCAGTGGGCTGTTGTTTTACAAGGAAAAAAACAATATGTTGGTGAGGATTAACTTGATGAATATGATGATTTATGTGAGATCACTACTTCAATGGAAATATTAACCGAACATAATGACGATCATGTTGAAGACATAGTTTGTGCCATAAGGAACGATCACGACGAAGGAATTTGGGAAAACAATCCATCTGTACATTCCTAAAATTACAGGTAACATATGTTTATTTCTTGTTTACATTTATTTTTTCCATAAATGTTAGATATTGTAAGTTTTTTATTTATTAAAACATGATTTAAAATAAAATAAGTATATGTTATTGTTTGTTTTAAGTTTGTTTAGTTTACTTTATCATGTTTATTGTTGTACCCCTCTCTCTTGTATTTTAATGATCACAATCACTCTCATCGTGGTCTAACTTGTTTTCAAGTGTTTTGATGCTAGGAAAAAGGTTGCCCAGGAGTTGGCCCAAGAAGGATGATATTGACTCCCGGAGTCTACCGGCCTACCGGTGGGCTCCCACCGGCTGGCCGGTGGTCTCTGGCAGAAGCATTGCTTTCTGCCAGAGCCACCGGTCGGCCGGTGTAAGCGCACCGGCCAGCCGGTATGGGCACCGGCCAACCGGTTCTTGCCCACCGGCCAGCCGGAGGGCAAGGCAGTAGGCTTGCCCACTGCCTGGTGACACCGGCCAACCGGTGGATGACCACCGGCCAGCCGGTGGTCTCGGGCAGAAGCATTGCTTTCTGCCGGAGCCACCGGTCAGCCGGTGTTAGCGCACCGGCCAGCCGGTATGGGCACCGGCCAACCGGTTCTTGCCCATCGGCTAGCCGAAGGACCCCGGCCGTAGGCTTTCCCACTGCCTGGTGACACCGGCCAACCGGTGGATGACCACCGGTCAGCCGGTGGAACCCAGACAGAAGGAAATGCTCTACGACCCAACAGTTTATAACCATTACATTATTTTTAAAATGCTTATTTTTGTTCAATGACAATTACTTTACCATGTTTACAATGTTTACCAGGTTTTCCATTTTTCCATTTTTTACCATCTTGACCATTTTGACCATCTTGACCATCTTTGCCATCTTTACCATTGTTTAACATGCTTACCATATTACCAATGTTTACTATTATGTAACCCAGTACACTTTTCTATTTTCTGATTACAGTAGTATTAAAATATTTGAATTTGTATATTTGTGAACTGACGTTGGTTTTTTTGATTTGAAGGATAATGACAGATCATTCAGATGATCAACCACATGATTCTGGGGAGGAGCATATTGCTGGTCATACCTCTGGGGATGAACATTCACATGCTCCTATTACGACAAAGAGTTCAAAGGTTGGTAAACGTGGTTGCACACGTTTACCAAAATTATCACTTGCCCGTACGCAGGATCGGAGGATAGTAGTTGAGTTTGATGATGATGATATTCCTAGAGGTCCGAATGCCAAAGATTTTAAGAGTTTTGTTGCAACTCAGGCTAAGACCAAAGTAAGCATTCTGTATGATGATTGGAGAGGTGTGGATAAAGCGGTTATCTCTCAGTTGTGGGAGACGATTGTAGTAAGATCTTTTGTCATTTTTTGACCATTCTTTTAATGTTTCTGGTATATATAATATGTTTAACCACTTCCTTATCAGATGACATTTGATATTCCTGACACTGGAGGAGTCAGGAAGAAATGCTTATCGTTGGCTGCCAGGAGATGGAGGGATTTCAAATCAACCCTCACATCTGATTTCATTTATGGTCATAGGAGTCATGACAATCCATGTCGTATATATCCTTTTATAGATGAAGACACATGCAGACAGTTTTTTGAAAGTAGAAAAAAAGAGTCATTTCTGGTAAGGGCAATGTAAACTTTTATATACTTTCTTATATAAATGATTTTATTAATGTTTTGTTAATGATTTCTTATTCTTAAATTATATCAAACAAGGAAAGCTCATCCGGAGATCCAATCTAAAAATGTATACCCTCATAGTTTATCTCGGGGAGGGTATACATTATTGGATGAAAAAATGATAGCGGAAAAATTTCAACAACTAAGAGCTGAGTCTTCAAGATCTGGAGAGGTGGCCCCTCCATCCCCTCCATCTAGACATTAAAAATGGAAGAGAGCTCGGAAGGGAAAAAAAGGGCAATATCTTTCGGAAGAATCGAGAATTGTAGCTGAGAGGATTGTAAGATATCTATTTAATTTATTTAAGTTAACTTTTTTCTTAATATAAGTTTCAATCATTACAGAAATGTTCAATTAATTAATATATGACTCTCTTGAGGAGAAAAGTTCAGAGGGGACATTTACAGCTACTGGGAGGGAAGATATTTTAATTGCAGCATTGGGAAGGCCCGAACATCCTGGTCGTGTAAGAGGATATCCGACAGGTGTATCGGTAAGAAAAGTGTTTCCACGTTCTTCAACTTCTAACATTGAGGGGGTTTATAAAAAAATAGAATCCTTGGAGGCTGAAGTTCAAAATATTAATGCGACGATGGAAGACAAGATTAGAGATTTGGTGCAATCTATGTCTGCAGAAATGCAAAGACAATTTCAGACTGCAGCTCCCACTCCTCCACCTCCCCCTGCAGACCCCATTATTTATCCTCCACCTCCGCCAGTAGCTCCCACTCCCCCACCTCAGCCCGTGGACCCCATTTTTTATCCTACACCTCCGCCGCAGCTTCCTACATATTGCGAGTTGTATGTTGATGATTCTCAACATCATATAGTAGCATACAGGTTGGTATATTGTATAGGAGATACAGTTCATCATCAACAATTAGAGGTAGAGAATCAGAGGGTCACTATACAGGATATTATAGATAGATTAGCTAGGGTACCAATACCTACAGATGAGGTGGCGACAGTTGGACAGAGTATCGGCCATTTTTTAGTTTGGCCATCCAGACTTCTTCGACTCATTACCATAGAGGTATGAATGTTATATCTTTTATTTTATTTTTTTATTAAAGTTGTTTTATCATTTGAAAACTACTATAATTCTCAATTGTTTTTCACAGGAATACTTCAAAGGTAAAGAAATACTGTATAGACAACAACAAAGACAACAGGCTATGACATCAGATACAGATTCCAGTGGTCTTGACAGATTGTCAAGATATTCACATTTGTTGTTGGGTTTTTATGAGTTTCCAATGGAATCTCATGTTTGTGGACGTGAAATAACTGTGGGGATTACAAAATCTGATATCATGGAGCTTGTTACTGGAGATAAGTTGGGCATCAACGTGGTGCAAATTTTTTCCATGTAAGTCTTAACACCTTTTCCCTGCGTTATATTTATTAAAAATGTATACTTATATATGTTTTGTATTAGGTATCTTTATAAAATTTGTGAGAGGAATGAACAGACAGAAGTATATGGATTCATGGACACGCAATTGATTTCCCCTGAAGCATGTGCATTGACTGAGGAACAAAGAATGGTTTATATTGCTGAAAGATTTGAAAAGAATATAATCCAAAAATGTTGGATGATGCCTTTTTGTGAGAGGTATGAAACACATTTCTCTCGAATAGTTAATTAGATTTTAACATAAAAAACCACTAACATTAAATTTCCTTTTATCAGTAATCATTGGATGTTAGGGATTTTTTGCCCAAGGGAGAAAGCTCTTTATTGGATATGCTCTGTTCATGGTGATGTGCGGGCAAGTTTTAAGAATATATTGGAAAAGTAAGTTTCAATTTCTCAATAGTTTTATATATTATAATAAATTTTAAATTTACCCCATTCGTATTATTTTTCTAACAGTGCATGGGCCTACTTTCGAAAAAACACAAATAAAAGAAATGTAAAGATCAAATATGTAAAGGCGCAGGTAAATTTCCATTTATAATTTGTACTTTTTGATTTATTACATAAAAATAATATATTGAATTTACACTCATTGAAAACAGAATTGTCATGAACAACAAGTCCTCATCGAATGCGGATATTATATGTTAAGATTTATGTATGAAATAATAACAACTGGGACAGTTGTGAATTTTGACCTGGTACGATTTCCTCTTAAACATTGCCATCATATTTCAATTTGATTTATTCATTATACACGTAAACTATCTTCTTTTTCATGTGGAGCTTTTTGATAACCCTCAACCCTATACTGCTGAAGACATCAAACACGTACAAGTGGAGTGGTCAAATTATTTTATAGGTTTGATTGAATTTTAGTTGTTTGTAATGTAAAATGTAATTTTGAATATTGTCGTTTTAATTGTCTATTTGGTAGTTGTTTAGGTTTGATTTAGTTTTTTTTTGAAGTTTACAGTGTAAGTTTTGAATGTTATATAAGTGAATATTTAATTTTTCTCTACTTCTTGTTTTGGTCTAATTTTGATGGTTCTTCTGGTATGGATTTGGGTCTGTGGGGGAGGGGTGGAAGGGATGTCCAGGGGTGTGGGAAGCTGGTCCAGGGGTGTGGGAGTGCTGTCCAGGGGTGGGGGGGTTGTCCAGGGGTGTGGTGGGGGCTGTCAAGTGGGGTGAGGGGGTGAGGAGGTGCTGTTCAGGCGGGTGGGGGGTTGTCGAGGGGTGTTTGGGGGTGTCCGGGGGTCGGGGGGCAGTCCAGGAATGTGGTGGGGGCTCCAATGGGGTGGGGGAGGGTTGTCCAAGGGGTATACATGAGGGTGGGAGCTCCAATGGGGTGGGGGAGGGCTGTCCTGGGGGTATACATGAGGGTGAGGGCTTTAACGGGGTGGGGGAGGGCTGTCCAGGGGGTATACATGAGGGTGAGGGCTCCAACGGGGTGGGGGAGGGCTGTCCAGGGGGTATACATGAGGGTGAGGGCTCCAACGGGGTGGGGGAGGGCTGTCAATGGGGTATAAATGAGGGTGGATTCTGTCTAGTGGGTATGTTTTATATGTTATCTATTTACATGCTTATTTTTGATGTACTTCTGTTTTTGTGTTATAATTTCTTGATTTATTTTTTGGTTGATTCTGGTGGAGAGAAGATCACTGCATTCTGGTTAAAAAACAAATTGGGTTTACCACGTCGGTTATTTAATAACCAACGTGATAAAATGCCTGGAAAATAGTTTATCACGTCGGTTATTTCATAACCGACGTCATAAAAGGCCTGTAAACTAGTTTATCACGTCGGTTATTTAATAACCGACGTGATAAAAGGCCTGGAGAATGGTTTATCACGTCGGTTATTTAATAACCGACATGATAAAGGGACTAGAGAATGGTTTAGCACGTCGGTTATTGAATAACGGACGTGTTAAATGTCCTGCACAAGGGTTTATCACGTCGGTTATTGACTAACCGACGTGATAAACCCCCTCCCACCAGTTTATCACGTCGGTTAGTCAATAACCGACGTGATAAACCCCCCTCCCCCAGTTTTTCACGTCGGTTTTATATGAACCGACGTGATAAACCACGCTCAGCCCGGTTTATCACGTCGGTTCTTATAGAACGGACGTGATAGACCACCCTAACCCCAGTTTATAACATCGGTTCTTCGATAACCGACATGATAAACATCGCGATTTTATGTTTTTTGACGTCGGTTTTTAAATAACCGACGTCAAAAACCTTATTTATAACGTCCCACGTATTAACGTCGGCTAGAAACCGACGTAAAAAATTAAAAATAACCGACGTAAAAAACGTTTTCTGCACTAGTGATAGGTTCCACGCACTCTTTTGTCTCTGCTAAAATTTTGGTAGCACTGGGTTTACCTATGGAGAGGGTGTGTGGAGTTTTGTCAATTGACACTCTGTTGGGGGTGTGGGTTGATGATATCAATAAGGGCTAAGGATGTTCCTTGGATGTTAGTGGGTATCATTTTCTGTGGGACTTGTTCATTCTCGAGATGTTAGGGTTTGACCTAATCTTGGGAATGGATTTGTTGGTGTTGTATCGGGTGCATATAGACTGTTATCGTTATAGAGTATCATTGAGGTCACTTGAGGGTGACGTTTATGTCAACCGTGGTGAATGGGATATTCGAGTAGGTCGTGCAAGACAATTTGGTCAGCGGTTAAGTGAACACAGAGCTCAAGTAGCATATCTCATGATTGATGATAATGAAAGAGGAGAACTGTCTTTTTTCCCTCCTGTGGTGGATTAATTTCAGGATGTGGTTCCTGAGGATTTCTTGGGGTTACCCCCTCGAGAGGGATGTTGACTTCACGATCGAGTTACTACCGGGAGTGGAGCCGATTTCTATTTCTCCATATTTAATGGCACCTGTAGAACTCTAGGAACTGAAGGTTCATCTTCAGGAGTTTGAACGTAAGGGGTTTATCTGTCCTAGTACGTCACCTTGGGGATCTTTCGTAATTTATGCAAAGAAGGCCGATGGGTCGTTGAGGCTGTGTGTCGACTATCGAAGGTTGAAACAGATGACAGTGACAACCCGATACCCTCTTCCTAGAATTGATAACCTATTTGATCAGTTTAGGGGCGAATTGGTGTTTTCTAAGATTGATCTAAGGTCAGGTTATCACCATTTGAGGGTGATGTCTTCTGACATATTGCAGACAGCTTTCCAGTGTCGGTACGAGTTGTTTATGTGTGTGGTAGTGCCTTTCATCTTGTCCAATGCACCGGTGGTGTTTATGGATTTGATGAACCGAATCTTTCATCCCTGTCTAGATCAGTTCATGGTTTTCTTTGTTGACGATATCTTAGTGTACTCGAAAACTCATGACAATCATGCACAACATCTTGACATCATCTTGGGTACGCTAAGAGAGAACCGACTAAACTCCATGCTATCAAAGTGTCAATTCAAGATAGGTGAGGTGAAATTTCCGGGTCACATCATCTCCAAGGTAGTTGTGTCAGTGGATCTAGAGAAAGTGCATGCAGTTGTATCTTTGGAGCTGCCCAAGGGAGTTTCTGATGTTCTGTGTTTTCTGGGTTTGGCTGGGTATTACGGAAGTTTTATTCCGGATTCCTCTCCCTTGGAAGCACCACTCTCGGGCATGACCAAGAGAGGGATAAGGTTCGAGTGGTCTGAGGATTGTGAGAATTCCTTTCAAGAGTTGATGAAACGGTTGAAGACCGCACCAATCATGATCTTACCTGAGCCTGGTAAGAAGTACATCATGTTTTGGGATGCATCCGAAATCGGAACTGGGGATATGTTGATGCAGGATGAGCGGGTTGTGGCTTATGGGTCAAGGCAGTTGAGACCCCATGAGCGGAATTATCCCACTCAGGATCTTGAGTTGGCTGCAGTAGTGTACGCTTTGATGTGTTGGAGGAAATATGTGATGGGATAACGTTTTTCCGTGTTTACTGAATATAAGAGTTTAAAGTACATATTCTCACAGTGGGATCTGAATCATTGAAAGTGAAGATGGGTTGAGTATATTCAGTCTTTTGACATTGAGTTGGTGTACATGCTAGGAAACATAAACCGTGTTGTTGATTATCTGGGTAGAAAGGTTCAGAATCAGGTGGTTCAAGAGACCAGCACTGAGTGGAAGGTGATGGCTTTGTTTGCTGAGTTTCACCTGGAGGTTCAGGAGATGAATGGCCAGGTCGCTCTCACTTCCTTAACGATGGATTCGATGCTTGTGAGTCGAGTTAAAGAAGGTCATATTTATGATCCTGAGTGTTTGATCATGAAGGAAAATCTTGAAGGTGGGGAGCTACCTTCTGGTTGGGCCATCGGTGTGGACGGAGTTGTTTTTGTTCGTGATCGTGTGGTTGTGCCAGAGTGTATTCGGGAAGAATTGATGCATGAGTTCCATGCGTCAAAGTGGGAAGTGCATCCTAGTTTGACCAAGATGTACTGTGATCTCCAAAGCCAGTTTTGGTGGCCTGGAATGAAGAATGAAGTTGTGGGATTTGTGGCACGGTACCTTACCTGTCAGCAGGTGAAGGATGAGCATCAACCCCTAGGTGGTTTGTCGCATCCACTACCCATTCCAGAATGGAAGTGGGATGATGTAACCATGGATTTTGTTGTGGGACTTCTGAAGACGCCGCGGAATAATGATGCAATCTCAGTGGTTGTGGATCTGTTAATGAAAGTGGCTCATTTATTGCCGATTCAGGAGACCTATATAGTCAACCAGTTGGGTGAGTTGTATGTTCGGGAAATAGTGCGGTTGTGTGGTGTTCTGTGAACAATAGTTTCGAACCGAGATGCACGTTTCAAATCACGTTTCTAGAAAGTGTTGCAGAAAGAGATTGGTACACAAGTGTTTTTGAGTACAGATTTCCACCCGTAGATGGACGGGCAGTCGGAGCGTACGATCCAATTGTTGGAATAAATGTTGAGAGCATGTGTCTGGGACTTTGGCGGTTCTTGGAAAAGGCACATATCATTATTTTTGTGTTCCTACAAAAATAGTTTTCAGGCTAAAATTCATAAGGAACCATTTGAGGCACTCTACGGGAGGCCATGTAGATCTCCGTTGTGTTGGCTAGAGGCCGGTGAACTTGATTTGTTGGGGCTAAGTCTTGTGCAGGATACTTCAGAGAGAGTTACGTTGATAAGGAAGTGGATGGTTACGGCTCAGAGTAGGTAGAAGTCATATGCAAGTCAGAGGCGTAGACCTCTTGAGTTTGGGTTGGGTGATAAAGTGTTCATTCGGGTGTCTCTAAGGTTGGGTCACTGTCGGATTCGAAAGCAGGGTATGTTGGCACTCAGGTATGTGGGACCCTTTTGAAATTGTGGAGAGGATTAAACCAGTGGCTAACCAATTGGCTCTCCACAGTGGTATGGTGGAATGCATGATGTGTTTCATGTGTCACAGCTTTGATGTTATCACCCTGACCCATCTCATGTGGTTGATTTTGAGGATATGGAGCTTGAGGCTGATGCATCCTTTGAGGCGCATCCGGTTCGTGTGGTGGATCATAGTGAAAAAGTCTTTAAGGGCTAGGTTGTGCGATTAGTGAGATTACAATGGAAGCATGGGAAAATCAGGAAGAAACATGGGAGCATGAATCAGATATTCTAGCTCAGTGTCCCGAAGTATTCCCTTCGGTGGATCAATGTGGTTTGGAACCATGGCTCGAGGATGGGCCATTATAGGGTGGGGAGGTTGTAAGATCCCAGTTTTTTGGAAAGGTATGTATTTGTTGTGTTTTGTGTTGAACCCAATGTTTTGGGGGCTTTAAAATTTTTCATGAATGTGTGAGAGGCCGTGGGGGTGTTCCAGGGGCTCGGGGCACGGAAGATAGGAAATTTGGGTAGGACAGGCCAGGGCACATGGCTTGTGCACGTCTAGGTAAATCATGCGGCCTGCCCTGGCTAAATCGTGCTACCCTTCCTCCTCCGGACAGAATCATGCGCATGGTTTACACACAGTTTTCCAAACCATGTGGCTAAATCGTGCGACACCTCCTCCTCCAGATAGTGGCATGCACACAGTTTTCCAAACCGTGCAGACAAACTGTGTGGCCACTTAAATTTGGGAAAAATTACAAGTTTTCCACTCCGGGCTTTAAAACCCCACTCGAAATTTCCTCTCATTTCATCCCTCTCCACCCTAGGCATGAACCAATCACCCAAAGGCTCCAAGAGACCAATCTCATTCAATTATAAGCTGTTTTTGGTGCCGTAGGTTGCAGATCGATGCTCCAGGTAAGGAAAATCCCATCCTTGTTTCTCTTTTTGGTTTAGGGTTTGTATCTTCTCTCCCTCTCATTCTGAAGCTCTAAAAACCTATCTTTTGGGTGAGTTTTAGGTTACAGCTCCAAAGAATGGTTGGATCGAGGTCTACGGACTCTATATAGAGTGCGTTCAACTGTGGTTTTGAAGTAGGTGGTCTAAAAAGATATATCCCATGGTTATTTGGGGATTTGTGCATGTTTAGTTGTGTTCGTGTTTTCCTTTGGTTATGTTTTGAATAACCTAGGAATGTTTGGTAATAATGGTGTTTAAAATGGTAAATGGGAACCCTCACGATCCCCGTGGGACGTGTTGGGATTGACTTGACCTAATTTAGGTCCATCCAAGGGACGTGCCTGGTTTTCCCGGGTTTAGGGATTGTTATTAAACAAGTGACCTTGTTGTAATGAATTGTAGAGACCTTGATAAACATGTTGGCTTGATTGGTTGGACTAGGAATAGAAGTTAGGTGATGAAACTAGACTTTGAAATAACCAAAGGGTTATGTGGAATGGGATGAATGGTTGAAACATGGAAATGATGAATGGGTTAAATGGGTTAATGTGTAAACTGATTTAAGACCATAACGGGATAGGTTATGGGTTTAATGTTGAATTCTTAGTGAGATAGGCATAACAGATGGGAATTGAGTAAATGGTTAAATGATGTGAAATGGTAATGTGTTAATGTGTTAAGGCATGATGTGGATTCCCATGTGGGTTGTTGTGAGTAGTTTTTGTCGAAGGGCAATGGTTTGGATGGTTTATGGTTACTTATATATTAGCATGTGCACATGGATTCGTAGAGTAGGGTATGACATGAGGATCTACACCCACGGGTCGAGCTAAGACTGAGGTTCTAAACTCCACCCTAAATGTATGGGTTAGGAAGGTGACTGAGGGTCTATTCTCCTAATGGTAGCATCCACCCGGACTCAGGCTTCGAGGTGAGTTTACAGTAGCTATGAGGGGTTTATTCCTATTGAGATTGGATAACATTGTGATTACCCTCTTGCATGTGATTGTTGGACTTAGACCCATGTAACATAATGAATGTTATTAACCCGTGGAAATGTGATTAAATAGTAAGTGAGGATAATTGGTAATAAATGAATGGTAATGGAAGTGGAAATGGCAATGGCTTTGGTTCTAAATTGGTTAGTGGCACCTAAATTAATTACTTGGAAATTATCTTTCATATTCCTGTTGCATGCACTACCTATTTATACTGGATATTTTGTAGACACCTTTGGTGGTGGCCTACTGAGTTATACTCACACCCTACTCGGGCCGTTGTTGGGTACCCGAGCATACATCATGTTTACAGGTCAAGAGAAGGGAAAAGGTCCTTGCTAGATAGTGAGTGGACTTGGGTAGCACTTTGTGGAGGATCCAAACTCGAAGCAGGACCATTTTGTGGATTTGGCTGTTGTCTTTTTTTTGGGGTTTGTTCACTCTTTCACTTGTAGTATGACATGGAATATTTACTGTTGGAAATGTTTATTAAACGTCTTCCTTTTTTATTAGTTATTGTTTCTGTTGTTTGGTTTATATCTGATGTGTCTTACTGTGATAAAAAGGGTGTATAGTCTCCCCACTTGACTCTATAGTCCCCCGCTGCTAGTCAGTAGCCTTTGGCGTACGGGGAGATGCGATTAAGGTCATATAACCACCCATCTCAGAGCACTGGTTTAGTGGCTTCCGGGCCAGGGACGTTACATTGTGGGGAGATATGAGCCATGTAGAATGTTCATTTAATATGAATAAGACTATATTTCACAGTGATTTATGGAATTATTAAAATATATGGGTTTTATGTTTTATGAAAATATTATGTGAACATAAAAAACTAGATTCACAAGGAATATTTTTACTCAATGGTATTAATTTTGCTCCGTAGGAATCAATTAGTCATAGAGCAGATAAAAATGATCTCCTTGGTTATTTATAATTAATGTGGGAATATAGAATATATAGATGAATAATAGTGAAATATATAAGAGTTTCTAAATCATTAGAACTTGTATTAACACATATAAACTAGAAAAAAATAAAACAAATTACAAGATGTATTCGACTTCTGTAAAAATAATAGAGATGTAATTGGGAAAGACATGTACAAGTTGGAACTATGGTCCTATAAACATTCTCAAAAGGGATATAATTATCAATTTCATTTTCTATTAATTTAAGTTGTCTTATAGTTCTTGTAAATGAATTAAAATTTTTAAAAGTTAATGTCGAAAACCCAAAATGAATATGAATTTCAAAATAAGGTTTCTTAATGAAGGTGGATAAAAAATATCATGGTAATATGGTTTTTTAATGAATATCCATGTAGTTTTACATTGATAAAAATTGGTGGCTATATTCATACAATATGAGGTAACCCAAAAAATGGTTAATAATATAAAAAATTACTGAAAAAATACATTTTGTAGAATTTTTCTTATAAAAAATATTTTACATGGATGTTTTTAGAAGACATAAATACATATACCACTTTGTCGAGATTGATATAGTGAAGAATGTATAACTGTATTATCCCAATAAAAATTAACCTGTAAAGTTGAATTAATCGATGGTGGAAATCATTTAAAAGATTTATTTTTTCAATATTTTATATCATAAGTTGTGTGTGAAGAAGGCATTATTTTTTTAAGTCATTATTTATGTTTTTTAATGTTGTAAAAGATGGATGAAATTTCAACATAGCAGGGAGCTATGGTTATCTAAACTATAACATGTGAAACATTTATATAGAAAAAAATTGGTGAATAATGGACCACATATTTATGTTAATAGGAGATTAAATCAAAAAATATTGAAAAGAGATGTATTGTATGAAAATAAAGAGACACAAACTTGCGACTTTAGAGTCTATCTTCTAACTAGATAAGGATTTCATGGAAAGATAGGAACACATGGTGGGTTCTTTATAGATTTATCAAATTTATATTTTCATATCACAATAGGATATTGATTTTTTTAAAGGATTTTAGGGAAATTTATTTTAACTATAAATATTTTTAGTGGTATTTTAATGTTTTACCCATTGTGGATTACCATTAGGAAAAATTAAGGGGAATATATAGAAACAAATAGAGCGAATATGACATAAATTATTTCAACTAAATCAATTATATATGTTTATAAAGATAAAGATATTGAGGGGGTGGATGGAGGGATATTAATTTAAGTGGATTATCCAAGTTTAGAACAATATGTGGCCAGTGGAAAACTACCAGAGATCTGATGCTCAATTAAATATTTTTAGAATCATGTGAAGCGATATATTATATTCACAGATCTGAGGATAAAATACTTCTAATATTTTGTGAATTTATTATTTTTTACATTATAATTTTTTATGGATTATAATACTATATATTATAAACATTTCTTCAATATAGTTTATGAGGATATATGAATAGTCATTGATCTTTGGATTTGGTATTTAACTTTTCAAAAAATTGTTGTAGTCACAAATATGAAGTTTTTTTATTATTGGTACACCAAAAAAAAATCTTGTTTAAGATCAATTTGTTTAAACCATTTGAGTGAAAATTTCAATCACCAAATTAATATTGTTTTACATTATTCACAATTATGATATGCTTATATTGGTTTAAAGTCATGACTTCTTGTTAACATAGTAAAAAACCATTATTTTATGAAAAATGTGTTCATTTTAAATCACCCTACTTATGATGTTAAGGAACATTACGGTTACAATATATTTCCTCTTAATTATATAATAATTCAATGGAAACATACCTTCTTGTATTTAATAATTCAACTACATAATAATATTGAAATTAATTTCAATGACAATATTTATTTAAAAATTCATGTGTTTACAATGATAATTTATACTCGTGAAATACCTTTAAATTAATTTCTCATAAAATGTATTGAGATTGGATCACTTTTAAGTAGCTGAACCTGAGGTGAAACATGTCCTCAAGTGTTCCTCCACATAGGATTGATGCTACGGAGTAGTATAAAGGGTTTACGAAGGTATGGTGTATAGACTATTCCAACTTCATCAAAGAAATGAATAATGATGTATAATAAATAGACCATAAATATAAGAATTAATAATATAGATGAAGAATAATATCACTACCTATTAGATGATATAGAATTCTTAGATAATATATAGTTTCATATACAAAATTATTATTTCATGATTCTATAAAAAGTGGAGAATACCCGAGAATATAGGGTATCCAACATCCAATAATACATGAAATATAAAATGTATATAAAAAATTCCAAAACTATTCTACTAGAATGTATATCATTGCATGGTACCATTCTCACATACACCATCCTAGAACATAAAATCAAGGGTCCATAGTTGGGTGATTTCAATTTTTCCAAATTTCGGACATAAAGCCTTATGGGGTACCAATTAGTGATCTGAGCATGGTGTGAGAAAATATCTATAGTCCATTAATAATGTTGTCTTTTAATATTCAGAGTTTGAATATAATAAGAGTAGTGTGAAGGTATAATTAGTATTTAATGTAATTAAATTACCAAAATCAGATTTCATTCCTCATGGGATACCAATCCAACACTACATTATTCTTTATGATCTGGAATGTCTCTGATCAAATTATATTTCAAGATATAATCCTCATGTCAGGACCAATGTCATGAAACCAAGGAATCGATGTAAAATATTTTTAATTTATGTTTACATAATTTTAATGGAATTTACATTTGTTAATGAGGTGGACTTCATAGGGTTGTAACATTGACATCTCACAGAGGTGGGGGGAGGATGTCACCAAGCCCATGGAATAAGTCTAAGGTATCCTTGATGATACACAGGAAATAATTCCAATGAATAATCATTATTTTTCTATAGAATCCAGTTCGATCCAAGGAGATTCATCAAAGGAATTCATTTTCATCTATGATATAGTAATATTATAAATCCGCAGTTTAAATATGTTGTATTCACAATATTTGGAAATGATAGAATACATGGGGTTTCCTTCACATAGAAGATGAAATAATAAATTAGCTGGTGTCTAAGTAGTCCATTAATGGAAAAACACAAATAGAGTCCTTCTATTACTCTGGGAATTCCACACATTCCATATGTAATCCTAGATTGTGTCGATAATAAAATATGAATTGAGAATTATTTTTGATTCCATAATCATATTTTTATCCATAATGATACATCAATGTTGAGAAATTTCAAAGTGATATGTCGTCACAATTTATATTTAATTTATGTTAATGATCTAATTCAATTGAAATAGAAATTCAACACACCATAGGGAATGGTTTAATTATACAACAAGGATTAACATTTTAAGGGGTTATATATAACAAACAATAATAGGTTATTCATGTTGATATTGAAACCCATTGACTTTTCTAATTAGGATGCAAGGACAACAAATCCCTGGTACTAAAAAAATTAAAATTTAATTTGATATTTTAAAGGGATTTCATGGAATGTACAATATGATTCATAACATTTCACTTTATTAGAATCCAATATTTTAGGGGAATGGACTATAAATCCTAAATTATTCAGATACATAACTCCTAGTCTAATATAATAATTACTTATCGGCTAAAAGGGGGTAAATAAAAATAACAATAAAAACTCAGTAAAAGTAGGGTATATTACCTCACATATAAATAACAACTAATAGTGAAATATAATCAAAGATAATAAGCAAAAAATCATCTAAATACCGATAGATAACAAAAAAATGACAAATTATTAATATAGATTTAATATAAATTCCAAGACTCAAATCCATTATATAGAGGAGTGGATAACACTCAATGGAGGGATACAATGCATTTTAAAATAATGAATAATAATTTCTTGATTTAAAAGTATCATGGTATTAATTATAATTTCAACCCTTTTAATGGGTCACATGGTTTGGCCTTTTTGTTAAACAAACCATGTGGCACCAACATGTATCACACTATCTAAGAGGGACTCCTTAATTATGTCTATGGGTAAAATTTAAAAAACAAAATATAAAATTGTGCATCTAGAAATATATCACACTCACAACCCATAACTAACATGGCCAGTTCGCACTGTTAGAAAAACCATGTTTACACAGTAGACCATACATCTGTATTTTTTTAGGTTTATCAGGGTTTTCTGTCATACCTCACATAGATAAAAAACTGTGATCATTCATCTATAATAATCAGGATTTTCCTAATATTTATTTCAAAATGTTCATATATTATGTTTCCTTCAAAAATTGGAACTCCGATATCTTAACTAGCCTCATAATCTTTTAATCCCTTTTATATCCCTATAAAAAATATAAAATGTATAAAAATTTGGATTAATATAATATTATAATGGTCCATATCTCATTCATAAATTAAGATCATATATATCCCAATTGAATTAAAAATTCTATATTAATAAATGTGAAATATAGAAAATAACATTCTCAAATATTTGATAGGTCCTTTATTTTTTGAAACCAACAACATAACTATCATCTTATTGGAAAAGAATTATCAGTGTATCCAAATATTATTTGGATTTTCATTTTTTCTACTAGAATAAAAAATGAGTGTTTTAGTTTAGAGAATTAAGATAGTTTAAAGAATAATTATTATATATTTAGAATTCATGAGATTATTTTCTCTTGTGTAAGATATATTTTAAAACACAAATTATTTTGAAATGTGGTCCCTAGAATTATTTGACTTTAGAGGAAAACATTTTATTCAAAGGAAAATGGTCTATTGTCATCACAATGAAATTATATAAATATTGGGTATTATTAGAACAACAATGCTGTTATTTTGAATTAATAATCCAATCTTTTGGATGTTTTGTTGAGTAAATAAGGTTTTCCTTATGACTTGTCAATTCCTCTATACTTGGGGGAGATTGTAAAGTCAATAAGGTTTCCTTATGACATTACCATTCCTTCTAGTTTTGAAAATCACAAACACCATATCTCAAGGAAAATCTCTTTTTACCCTGTGGTTCACTTCTATAAGGAAAATTTCCAACCTCATGGAAATTTATTCTTACCATTTTTTAATTGTTCATATCATAATTTTTCTATGTGTTAAATTTTGTTTGAAACCAAGTCCTTGGAATCCTATAAGTACCTATATATGAAGAATTCTGTTTTAGGATCAGAATTCCCAAAATACTGGTTCCGAACTCTTTTGAGTTTTGACTCCGAAATCTGAATCAGAATTCTAGTTACAAACTCTTCTGAGTACTGACTCCGAATTCTGATTACGAATTCTGGATACGAACTCTTCTAAGTTCTGACTCTGAATTCTGATTACGAATTATGGATACGAACTCTTATGAGTTCTGACTCCGAGTTCTCTGAATTCATACTCCGAACTCTTATTAGTTCTGACTCTGAATTCTCATGAACTCTGACTCTGAACTTTGTATGTTCAGGTTCTGAATTTCTAGAAAACAGAATACGAATATCCTTGTATTATAGAATCCGAATTTAGTTTTGGTTAGACTCTGAACATTCATTTTCTTATATTCCGAATATTGGATTTATAGTTATGTAACCATATTTTTTCTAACACTTGTTTTGTTATAAAACAATTTCATGCATTCAGTTACTAACTAACCATTTTTTTAGTGACACATGTAAAATTCCCTTCTAAATTCAAGGAAAAATATGACAGTTGGCAGAGGGAGCTTACCATTGAAGTCATGCCAGTAAATAGTAGCTCATTTGAAAGATCTCAAGAGTGTTCTATGACTCTAGAGATTACATGGTCTTGAAGTGATTTCGAGAGACAGACTCTCATTTCATTGTGCGTACTAAACTTCTTGTTCAGATTTTCTTTGTGTGCCTCCAATTGTTGTTGTTTACAATCAAGGGATTTCGGGGATAGGAAGACAGAGGTGCCGACTACCTTGATTTTTGGGGCTTCCTTTCTTAGGAAGACAGAGGTGACAACTACCTTTATGTTAAGGGCTTGCAGGGATATCAAGATAGACTCCAATCTTTGTATCGAGGGCTTATCCTAGTATGGGTAAGATAGACTTTCTTGAAAGTATAAATCAAGGGACCTTTATCCAAGGTTGTTGGATACCCTTCTCATTGGGTTAAAAGTTTTACTACTTGTTACTTACTTTGTTACAAGTTTTCCGCTGCATTTGTACTGTTGAGGAAAGTATAACTATCATATACTCCCTTATATTTATAATCTTATTTAGTTAGATTCTATATGCTTTAAGGTAGAATCTTAGTTGTTGTAATCATTTGTTATGTTTCATTTCCAGAATCAGTTTTCCAGAATCAATAAATTTATAAGAACTTAGAGGTGTTGTGAATTTTCGTTACGCAAAATTTCTTTATGGATTTTTAAAGTATAAAATTCACCGCCCTTTTGTATTTGAGCATATCATCTGTACATATCTGATCCTACCATTGGTATCAAAGGGGGTGACCTTTGAATTAATCTCATGATTGGATTCAGAGGAGAATTATTCTTCTTCTAATTTTTTAGAATCAGTTTTTCAGACTCATATAGTTCGGATTAATTTATTCTTAGAAATACTCTTGTTCTATATTTTCCTTGCTTACGAATATTATCTTTATTTATGAACTTTTTCTGTAAACAAGTTTTTATGGAATTAATTTTCTTTAAGATGGAAGGAATAAATGTTGGTTCCATGGAAAATATCAATCCAACTAGACCACCTATCTTTGATGGAAATGATTAGGAATATTGGAGAGATCGAATGAAGACTTTCATTATCAATACTGGTGTTAATAATTTTTTTAGGCATACTGGAGGATACAAAATCCCTAAAAAAGAAGTTAGTACCTTTACCAATCATGAATATCAAATGAATTATAAGGAACACAATACATTTCATATCTCCATGACTTGAAACATATATAGCCAAATTTTATTTTGTGAGATAGAAAATTGTTTATGGAAGAAACATGAAGTTACTCACTTTGGAACTTCCAAAGTAATTGAAACTATAATATCCATGCTCAGAGCTCAATATCATGGTTTATACTTTCCTTATGGAGAACCCATATGTTAGGTTCATCAAAGATTCATGACTATTGTGAATTGTTTATAGTCCATGGGTGAGAAAGGATTAGACGATGAATCTCTTGTTGATATGATCATAGACATCATGGCCAATGAGTGGGAATCCAAGAGAACTGTTATTGATGAGAATACAAAGGTTACTCAGATTTCTTTAGATGAAATGTTTGTAACTCTACTTCAGCATGATACTAGAATGAAGAGAGTTACTAATAACATAAAGAATAATAATGGAAATGGCGGGGTTTCTTTTACAAAAACATCTAATCATATGAAAGCTAAGACTCCTGAGAGATTTACCAGATCCAGGTCTAAGAAAGTTTTTATCCAATCAAAATCTAGTGGAAGTGAATCCTTAGAGAATGAATTAGTCAATCCTACTCAAAGGATGAACAAGATAGCTGGATAGAGGAACTTTAAATCCAGAGATAAGAAAAAGGAAAGGAAAGATAAGAAAGATTTAGAAGTACCATGTTATGAATACAAGAGAGATAGACATATAAGACATAATTGTCCTATTCTTAAGAGAAAATAAAGAATGTAAAGGCATTCAGAGAGAAATAGAAAGAAGTATTACATGGATAAATCTATTAATTTTTTTGAATGCTAATGACACCTGGAGTTCTAGTGGTCGAGACTCTTCAGATGAATATTGAGATTATGAATCTTCTAGATAGAAGAATTTTGGTCTAATAGCTAGACTACCTATTAACAATCATTATTTAATGGCTAAGGTACATAGTGATGAATCATTTACCAATGATTCCTTAAATGAAAGTTATTTTAATGATGAATATTATAACTCTTCAGATAAATAATATTCTTCAGATGAAGATAATTATTTACCTTCCTATGAAGAAGTTTCTAGTTTTTCCAAACTTCTTGAGATTGAGAACTCAAAACACATGAAAATACATGATAAGGAAAATTCTAGGAATATAATTCTTACTAAAGAAATATCAGATCTTTCTAAAGATCTTGATATGATAAATTTTGTTTTAGAAAGTATTTCGATAAATCTTGAGGAGGTAAATTCTGAGAAGAATAAACTTTCTAACGATCTATAAAATGAAATTTCTAAGAAAAATGTTTTCAAGCCCACCTTGTAGTTAAAAATATAATGTTTTTGAAAACAATAACTTGGGTATCAAACTCAATTTTGAAATATTTTAATTGAGAAAGTGTTTTTCAAACATTACCTTAAGTAAAGAAAATTTTCATAAAATGTATTCTCAAATTCGACCACTAAAGAATATTTTTGATTTTGGTTATACTAGTTCTAAACCAATTTTTAGTAACAATTATATTGTTCCTCAAAGTGCTCTATTCCGTAATAAATTTAAGTGTGGTGGAAATTGGGCAAAGAATAGTTCTCTAAACAAACCCCAATCTTCAAGATTTAATAAAGATAAATTTTCTAAAAAGATGTGGGTGCCTAAAATTTTGCTTTTTGAAATTTCCATATCCAAGAATGTTTGGATTCCGAATGTCTAATTCTCTTGTTTTCTCAAAAATAGATAGATTACCAAGAGTAATACGTGGTACATGGATAGTGGATGTTCCCAGCATATGACAGGTAACAAAAACCATTTTTAAAAGATTATCAAGATGAAAGGAAGAAAAGTATCTTTCTAAGATAATGATTTGGAAGAAATTATTGATATAGGTGACATCGTTCTTCTTAAAAAAATTGATTTCAAATGTTTTATTTTTTAAGGGTCTTAAGTATAACCACATTAGAATAACCCAATTATGTGATGAAGGCTACCTTATGAATTTTTGGAATGAAAAATGCTTAGTACACATTTCCCAGGAAGAGTTTATTCTTTTTTCCCATAGGCAAGAGAATGTTTACACACTAAACATAGAAGATCTTAGGAGTCAGGACCTACCTTGCATTAGTGTAATGGAATATCATTATTCGTTATGGCATAGAAGGTTAGGACACTGTAACCTTAGGAACTTATGCAAACTTTCTAAGAAAATATTATTTAAAGATCTACGAGAGCTTAGATTTATTTATTCAAAAGTTTGTGACCTTTTTCAATATGGAAGGTAACATAAATCAAGTTTTAAATAAGTCGGTAAAGTCTCAACTACTGATGCATTACAACAAGTGCATATGGATCTTTTTGTTCCAATACAAACTGGAAGCATTGGAGGCAAGTACTATCTATTTTTTTTTTGATTGATGATTACACTAGATTTACGTGGGTCTATTTTCTAGAAAAGATGGCTAAAGCTTTTTATTATTTCAGAAGTTTTAGATCCCACGTTAAAAATGAGAAAAGACTTCCATTGAAAACTATTCATAGTGATCATAGATGAGAATTTAAATATTCTGATTTTGAAACTTTTTGTAGTAGAAAAGGTATTACTCACAACTTCTCAGCACCCAGAACACCTCAACCAAATGGAATTGTTGAAAGAGAAATAGAATTATTCAAGAGATAACTAGAACCATGTTGAGTGAGTATTTTGTTGCCAAAAAATTTTGGGTTGAAGCTATAAGTACTTCTTCTTATACTATAAATCGAGTTTTTATTAGACCTTTTCTTAATAGAACTCCTTATAAGTTATAGAATGGTATAAAACATATAATTTATTACATTATGGTTTTTGGTTGTAAGGTATTCATTCTAAATACCAATGATAATCTACATAAATTTTCACCAACATCTGATGATTGATTTTTCTTAGGCAACCCCACAACTTCTAAAGCTTATAGAGTTTTCAAAATAAACACTTGTACTGTTAAAGAAACAGTACATGTCATATTTGATGAAACTGATCCTTTTATTATTAAACAATCAAAACCAACATCTTCGAATGAGTTTTCAAAAACTGATTATCAACCATTAATATAAGATCCTTCTGATATGGAAAATGTTCAAGAAGATAATTCTGAAGCATTTACTCTAGAAGATTTTCTACCCTATGTTGATGAACAGGTTTTACAAAACCCAAATCAGTTGTTTGTAAAGAATCATTATAGTGATAGCATCATTGGTGTTGTGAATCAACCTTTAAGGACTAGAATTTCCAGAAGAAATGAAGTAGAACATCTAGAATTCATTTCCAAATTAGAACCAAAAATCACTAATTAAGATTTAGGTGATGATGATTGGATTAAAGTCAGGCAATATGAACTAAATGAATTTGAACGGAATAAAGACTGGACCTTGGTTGAATGACCTAAGGAATCTTATGTTATTGGAGTAAAATGGGTCTTCAGAAATAAGTGTGATTAATATGGAATCATTTTCAGAAATAAATCTAGATTAGTTGATAAAGTATATAATCAACAAGAAGTAATAGACTATGAAGAAACCTATGCTTCAGTAGCTAGACTTGAATCTATTCGTATTTTACTATCCTTTGCAGCATTATTCAATTTCAAACTTTTTCAAATTGATGTGAAATGTTCTTTCCATAATGGTTATGTTCCAGAGGATATTTTTTTGAACAACCTCATGGATTTGAAGATACAAAACATCCTGATCATGTTTTTAGACTCACCAATGTTTTTTAAGGCCTTAAACAAGCACCTAGAGCTCGGTATGATATAATTACTGGATTTTTTCTTCAAAATAATTATGTTAAGGGATATGCAGATCCAACCCTTTTTATAAAGAAAGATAAGAAAAATGTTTTGATTGTTCAAATTTATGTCGATGACATTACATTTTGTTCAACTCAGCAACCCTTAACCAATTCATTTGCGGATCTAATGAAATCTACGTTTGAAATGAGTATGATGGGTGAGTTAACATTTTTACTAAGTTTTCAAATCTCTCATAAACCAGAAGGAATCTATATATTCCAACATAAGAATATAATATATCTTATTAAAAAGTATGGATATAAAAAGACTAAAAGTATTATAACTCCCATTGGTACCCAAAACGCACTTGATATTGATGAAGTTGGGAAAGCAGTAGATCAAATGTCTTTTAGAGGTATGATATAAAGATTACATTACATGATAGCTAGTCTTCCAGACTTAATGTTTTCAGTATTCTTATGTGCAAGATATCAATCCAATCCTAAGGAAACTAACTTAATTGAAGTAAAATGAATTTTTCACTACATAAAGGGAACCATGGATTTAGGACTCTTCTATACATTTGGAAATGATTTTGTTTTAAAAAGATTTTTGAATGCTGACTTTGGTGGATGTAGAATGGATAAAAAGAGTAAATCTGGAACATTTCATTTCTTAGAAGATTCATTAGTTTCTTGGTCTTGCAAGAAGCAACACTCAGTAGAACTTTCCACTGCTAAATATGAATTTGTAGCAGCTGGAAGATGTTGTGCTCAAGTGTTGTGGATGCAACACACACTCACAGAATATGGTATGAGTTTTACCAAAACATAGATTTCTTGTAATAATACTAGTACCATTTCCCTTAGTAAAAACATTTCACATCACTCTCGTGAAAATCACATAGATATTAGGCATCACATTCTTGTGATAACACACAAAAAGGAGATATCATTCTTCAATTTATAGGAACGCGAGATCAACTTGCTGATATTTTTGAAAAATCATTACCCTCTGATAGATTTGAATACATTAAACAAAAGTTAGGAATGATAAACGTAAGGTAATATACCTCAATAACTTCCTGTTGAACCATTCTTTTTACAGTAATAAACTCCTTTTCATAGGGGGATAAAATTTCGTAACGATGTTTTTCATATTTTTTATAATGAATTTTTTTAAATTTTTCGTAATGAAGATATTCATACATTTCGAAATGAAGTTTTCCATATTTTTTGTAATGAAGTTTTTCATATATTTCATAATGAAGTTTTTCATATTTTTTTTAATTATGTTTTTTATATTTTTCAAAATGAAGTTTTTTATATTTTTCATAGTGAAGTTTTTCATATATTTCGTAATGACGTTTTTCATATTTTTCGTAATGAAGTATTGCATATTTTTCGTAATGAAGTCTTCCATACATTTCATAATGGAGTTTTTCATATTTTTCATAATTATGTTTTTCATATTATTCGTAATTAATTTTTTAATATTTTTCATAATGAAGTTTTTCATATTTTTCGTAATAAAGTTTTTCATATTTTCCATAATGATTTTTTTCATGTTTTTCGTAATAAAGTTTTTCATTTTTTTGTAATGAAGCTTTTCATATTTTTCATAATGAAATTTTTCATATTTCTTGTAATGATGTTTTTCATTTTTTTTCTCAATGATGTTTTCCGTACTTGAAATTTTCATAGTGAAGTTTTTCGTACTTGAAATCTTTGTAGTAAAGTTTTTCATACTTGAAATTATTGTAGTGAAGTTTTTCGTAATTAAGACTTTCGTAATGAAGAATTTTTTGATGAAGATCTGTGTTTTTTTTTGTTCTCATGTTTTTTTCAGAATCTAATGTCCTTCAAGAAGAATTTTCCTCAATATGAATAATTCTCCAAACAATCCAAAAGGTAAGATTATTCCTTGAGTTTTCATAATAACATTTTACTTACTTTTAGTTTCTTTTTTTAAAAAATATCTTGGATTCTAGATCCCTTAAATCCAATTTTTTTTCTTTCCTTTAAAAACCTCAAAACATAGGATCATACCAAATTTTCCTTATGACTATCTTTTCAACCATCAGATCATATCTGAATATTTCTCAGCCCTTGGATTGAAATGGGAAGATGAACTGTCTCTTCAACACCTATAAAAAGGGGACCCTCGATAGTTGTCCCACATCGATTTTCAAATATGTTGCGTGTCGAAGCTCTTCCCAACATTAAAACCCCGTTCAGGATTTACAAATATTTCTCAAGTCTGAATGTCTGCTGAAGTTCTTTCTCAAGAAATGTCTTCTGTCAATCCAATTTTAGAGTGGAAAATTTACAGGGAGAGATTGGTGCATCCGAATTTATTTAATAAGTATGACTCTATAATTTTAAATAATATCATTCTTAATGGATGGTAAATTGTATCCATTATAAAAACAGGAGCTCAGGATGTTTTGTATCTGGATCGACACTTTGAATTTTATGAATTGGTTTTCTTTTTCAAGGAAGATGGAAGAGAAAAATTTTCCTTCAAAAGTTATAGTAAAACTTATGCACTTTCTTATTCCAAGGATGTTATCCTGTTAGGGATATCTTATAAAGTGGAAGCCATGTTTTTTTCCCACAAATTACCGGATGTGCAAGGATATTTTGTAAAGGTGAAGGCTTTGTAGTGTCTTGGACATTCAGATATCAAGACTGCAAAGATTGCTCACCTGTCTACAAACAATCGGATCTTAGAGTTATGGGTTCCGGCTCTAATCGTACCGAGAAAGGGTGACAAGGAAACTCATAAGAAAAGTGATATGTATATCTTTGATTTTTTGGTAAATCTAAGGAAAATGAATCTGATGAAGCATATTCTCATTACGATTGAGAATATCAAAAATTGGAATCTGAGAGCACAGATAATAATATATCCTTCCCTACTCTACAAGTTGATAGATCGGTGTCTTGAATCATTAAATATTCCTTGAATTTCCAAGAGAAGGAACTGAAAAGTTATGCTAATCAGTGAGGATACCCTCAAGAGGATGAAAGTCGGGTTTTCTAAGGAATCAGGTGTGTTTTAAGATCTACCAGAGGATGAAGCAGAAGTCATTCTGAAAAATGATGAAGAAGTTGAACCATCAAAGAAAACTGGAAAGAAGAGGAAACTAAAGTAAGTAGAAGAAACAGAGAAAACCTCTAAGGCCAAAGAAACCGAATTTTCACCTCCAAATCCCAAGAAACAAAAAGCGTATCCGAATGAGGTAGTAGCCAAATGAAGGGAGGATAAAATAAATCTGAAGGAAGGGGAGCCACAGTTTGGCCTAGACCCTGCAGAGGCCAAAGCATTGAAAGAGAAAGCTGTTGAAGAGCTTGAGAAGCAAGCCAAAGAGAAGAATCTTAAGAAAAAAATTCCAGACGTAGAGATTGTGCAATCTATTTTAAAGGCTACTGAAGTTACATCTGAGAACATTTCCATACCAAAAACTTTCTTAGTAGAACCATTACCTGAGACACTAGGGAGAAAGTTCATGACTCCAGAAAAAGTACTAGTGAAGGGTTTCGAAGAAAAGGAAGTAGTAGAAGAAGTAAAACATGCTCATATAACTGAATATACAGCGGATCAGATAAAGAAAGTTGAAGACTTTCATGAGAAGGATTGTTCTTCCGAGAAATTTTGAATCCGGACTTCTCAAGTCAAATCATTGAAACTTGAAACTCCTAAAATGGATGAGAAGGCTGAAGGGGAATTGAAAAAATTATCTTAGGAAGTGTTTCATAATCATTACTACATTATTCCTGAAGATATTGAGGTAGGATCTGAGAAAGAAAAATTTTATGAAGATAAGATTGATCAGTTGTCTAGAAGTGAGCATGAGTCTCCAAATAAAGAAGTTGTTCTGAGAATCAGTAAGGGAAAACAAGTGATTGTTAATACCACAGTGAAAGAAATTTTGAGAAAAAGGAAGCTGGTAGAACATCTAAGAGGAATATGGTTGAGCTAAACGAAGAACCATCACCAAGAGAAATGTCAGATTCAGAGTCATCAGCTCTAGGACATGATTTTTTTCATTCAGTCCTTGAAGAAGCTAGTGGACACCATTCCAATATTTCCAAAAATTGACTCCAGATTCCAGATTCTCTTGCATAGCATGAATCAAAAATCAGACTCTGTATCCATGGTGATGAACAGGTGTGTAATTATTAAGGCTAGACATAAGAATTTCCTTATCAACAATGAAGCCCACCGAAAATCATGCAAGAAAATGGCCAGCTGGTCGATGAAGATTGTTGAAGATTTTAAAGATCTTGACCAATTTCTAGAATATTTCAAGGAAGCTATTGATTCCGAATACACCAAAATCCCGGATCTTACAAATAGATTTGATAATAAGCGATCCCTTGAACAAAATACTCGGATTCAAGATATCAAAGATCTGAATGGGAAGTTGAATTTTGTTGTCCAAAGTTGGAAAACAGAAAGGGATCATCTGATCGAGATTCAAGAAAATCTAGAGAAGCAAGATGACTTGTTGAAGGCTTAGGAAGAGGCTCTGAAGGCTCAAGATGATAGTATCAAATCCTTAGAGAAGCAAGCATAGGAGGATCAAAAAGAGAAAAAAAAATTAAAACCGTTGTAAATAAGCTGATACCCAAGGAATAAGAAGAAAAAAAGACCCAAATCTGATCTTTTGTTGAATCTATTTTTCCTTGTACATATTATTCTAATCCTAATGAAATTGTGGTTTCTTGTTTTTTTGCATGTTTGTACTAATATTTCAGGTACTATATTTTTTTTCCATTCCCTCAGACTCTTTTTGAAAATCAAAAAGGGGGAGAAGGAAAAAATAATTCTATGTAAAAAATAAATATCCCTATGGAAGGGGGAGTTTATCTAAGGGTGAGTTTTCCATTAAAAAGATTTCCATACTCAAGATAATGAAAATTCACATTCCAGAAATCTATAATACAATCCTTAGTGTTCCAAAGACTAATGGGGAGTTAGTTGTATTCATTTTTGTCCATGAATAAAGGGAGATATGTTTTATATTCAAAGTTTAGTAAAATAATTTCTAAGTCCTTATGTTCTATTTCGTAAGGATGTTTGTGCATTCCAAAAATGGGGAGATTGTGGAGTCAATAAGGTTTTCCTTATGAATTTTCCATTCATTCATACTTGGGGGAGATTGTAAAGTCAAAAAGGTTTCTTTATGAATTTACCTTTCATTCTTGTTTTGAAAATCACAAACACCTTATCTTAAAGAAAATATCTTTTTACCCCGTGTTTCACTTCTATAAGGAAAATTTCCTTCCTCAAGGAAATTTATTCTTACGTTGTTTTCATTGTTCATATCATAATTTTTCTAATTGTTAAATTATGTTTGAAACAATAACCTCAGAATCCTATAATTACATAGATATGAAGCATTCTGTTTTAGGACCTGAATTCTTAGAAACCTGGTTATGAACACTTCTGAGTTCTGAGTCTGAATTATGAATCAGAATTCTAGTTATGAACTCTTCTGAGTTCTGACTCAGAATTCTAATTACAAATTCTAGAAAGGAACTCTTCTGAGTTCTGACTCCAAATTCTAATTACGAATTCTGGATGCGAACTTTGATAAATTATGACTTCGAGTTCTATGAATTTAGACTCCAAACTCTTATGAGTTCTGACTGAGAATTCTCATGAAATCTAACTCTGAACTTTGTAAGTTCATGTCCTGAATTCCTAGAAAACAAAATCTGAATATCCATGTATTATAGGCTCCGAATTCAGTTTTGGTTAGACTCTGAACATTCATTTCATATATTCCGAATATTGGATTTCTAGTTATGTAACTATATTTTTTCTAACACTTTTTTTGTTATAAAAAAATGTCGTGCATTCAATTTCTAACTAACTGTTGTTTGAGTGACATATGTACAAGTCCCTCTTAAATTCAAGGAAAAATATGACCGTTGGATGAGGGAGTCGACCGTTTATGTTGTGCATATAAATAGGTGATCGTTTAAAAGAGATCATGAAAGTTCTATTCCTCTAAAGATTTAATGTTGTTGATGTGATTTGAATAGAGAGACTCTCATTGCTTTATGCGTACTGAACTTCTTGTTTAGATTTGCTATGGGTGACTTCAATTGTTGATGTCTACAATTGAGGGCTTCTGGGGATAGGAACATAGAGGTGCCGACTACAATGATGTTGAGGGAATCCTTGTTGAGTATGATAGAGGTTCCAACTACCTTGAAGTTGAGGGCTTTATGGGATAACAAGATAGACTACGATCTTTTTATAGAGGGCTAACCTTGGTGTGGGTAAGACATACTTTCTTGAAAGTATAAATCAAGGGAAATTTATCCAAGGTTGTTGGATACCCTTCTCTTTTGGTTAAAAGTTTAACTACTTGTTACTTCCTTTGTCACAAGTTTCTCTCTGAGTTTGTATTGTTGAGGAAAGTATAACTATCTTATTCTTCCTTATACTTGTACTCTGATTTAGTTAGATCTTATATTCTTTAAGGTAGAATCTTAGTTGTTGTAATCTTTTTTTAAGTTTCATTTCCAAATTCACTTTTTCAGAATCAAGCAAGTTATTAGAACATAGAGGTGTTGTGATTTTTGGTTACACAAAATTTCCTTAGAGATTTTTAAAGTATACAATTCAACCCCGATTGTATTTGACCATCTCGTCTTTATATATTCAATCCTACATGTTTTACTAATCTAATAGAGACTATTGGGGCCTTAAGGATGAAACATTGGGAATATGATTCCACATATTGTCTCAGGATATAAAAATAAATTTTACTCAATTATATGTTAATTATATAAAATATTAGTCAATTTATTAATGTATTTAATGCCAAAAAACAAGGAATGTTTGAAAATCATAATTTTTAGGGTAACTACCTAACCACATTAAAAATGATAAGTAAATAGGTGATTTCATGCAATGATTTCATGGAATTTCAAATGTCATGTCCAAAACATTTGTAACTCAGAACTATGATAATATGTTATGACATATTGTATTGATTTTCAGGACCCCCATATCATCATCATTCTAGTATTACAACATATTTTTTACACTGCCTACTCACCCAAAATAGATACTTTTACCACCAATAATGGTTTAGGTTTAAAACTATATAATCATTTATTTTAATCAATAAATAATATAAAATTCATATATATAATCCAATAGAAATAAAATATTCGAAAATATTCTTGAAATCATACTAAATACACAGGAAAATTTTTTTATATAATTAATATTTCTGATAAATATTGGAAGAAACATATAAATATTCCATCTTGTGGGGGACCATAGGATAAAACATACATACCTAACTAAAAAAATTAGGTATTATAGTAACATAATTTAAAATTAAAAACATCTATAAATGAAGGATAATAAGATCTGATTTTTTGAGGATATTTGAGTGTGACATAAAATGAGGGAGTTTTAATATTTTGAAAGTACACAAGAGATCATTGAAACAAATGTTTCCTTTGTGGATTAATCACAAAATGTGAATAAGAAGTACACGAGGAAGATAACAATCATAGTATATTGGAGTTCGTATGTTTTTTTCTTAATTTAGAGGATGATCCATCCTAAGTTAGAGTAGAGTAATCACCATTACAAAAATCTTTTATTCTAATTTTATCTTATATTATGTATGAGCCATCTAGGATGGTTTCATATTGGTTTTTTATGATATGAAGTTATATGATAACAGAAAATCATGAATGATTTGAAATATCACTATAATTATCATTATTAATGAGTCAATTTTCTGAACAATAGTGTATAGTCTTTGATGATTTGGAGTTTTTGAAAATGAAGTGGCGTCACTTTTTTATTAAATATATAAATTAGTTTTCTTAATGATGATAGTATGAGAAGAAGTTACGGAATATTTTTATAATAGATGGAGTAACAAAATAAATTTTTTATTGTTTGGAAATATAACATTTAATGGACATGAGGTTGTTTTATGGTGTTACACTACGTTTTGGTGATAACTAAATCAGATTATAGTATTTTAATGTAAATAATTAATTAACATAATTCTAATAGAATGATAAAAAAATTCCCAAAACCAAAATTGTTCCCCTAAAGATACATTAATCCAAAAGAATATACTATATCCATATTCCATGCTAATAATTATTATAATCTTTTTACTTATTTAAAAAACTGAAACACTACATTTACCTCTTTGGATACTTGTATTAGTTAAACAATAGAAATACATGAAAATAATAATATTCATTTAATATTATTTAATAATAAAATTGAAATTTGGAATGTAACCAAGGATTACCTAAAGAAAATAGAATTTATATCACCATGGTTTGTTGATTCAACACAATGTTACAATACATAGGGTATGTACAATCAACAAAAAAATTAAATTAATGTATAAAATATTAATAATTATACATACTGCATATAAAATAATCATTAAAAGTGTGACAACATCTGCTACCATATCATTATCTTGAATATTTTTTTAATCAGGATTCATAAATAACTCAATGGGTGTAACATTTAGATAAAGTGGATATATTTAATAATAAAACTAATTAGTAAATTCTTCTATTAACTAAAAAGTTACTAACTGTTAGTAATTTTATAGAGCTTACGAATAATGAAAACAATATAATCATGAAATCCAATTATAAATTTTACACTAGGATTGTTATATATTTTCATCGTTACCTTTAAAAAATATTTTTACAATAGGATATTAGAAAAACCAGTGTGATGATTCATGATACATATTGAAATTTTTTTATATAAAAAAATAAAATTTGTTTTATATAATTTTTCTATAAACTAACCATGTCCACCAATAACATGGGAAAAATATGGTCAATGAAAATTCCTAATGGAATTCCTAACCCCCACGTGGGAAAACCAGTTATTTTGAATCAAGAACATGCCTTGGGGAATAGTTTTTGCACATTAATATACCTAATGATTATTAAAATTTAACAAACCATGAACAATCCATATTATGGTGAGTTATGAACTCAAATAAATAATGTAATATAAAAACATAGATAAAAAATAATCAACAACATCAAATAGAAAAATTATCTGATGTTAAAATCTAAAATCATCTAACATAAAAAAGGAAAACCATTATGTGATGTTTCTATAATGAGTAAATTGGAATAAGAATATAAAAGGTACCCGAATATATCAAAAAAGAATAAAATTCTCAAAGTTAAAGAATAAATCATTCCCACAATGTCACTTATATCAAACCTAATCATCACTAACATTTAAATAAATAACCTCCAAATGGTGAAATTCCATTATCTATATCAATCATAATAGGGACCTATAAACACATTCGATATATTTATGGTCAGTATAACATGCACAATAGGTTATTGTAATTGTTTTCATGAGAACCGTTTTTCAAATAATTAAATCTATCTAGTCTTAAAAAATTTATGAAAAATACTCATTTAACATTTAAAATAAAATGGGAATCACATAAAAGCATTGTAATCATTTCGAACATGAATGTAAATGTCCTATAAACAATAAATCCGCATAAATAGTAGTGGGATAGAACCTTGGTTTACTATGTTGACGGAAATTTATTATCCTTATTATTTATTATGTCAAAAAATAAAATAAAAAACCACATGTGGGCCTTCTAGGGAGAGTAACATCAATTCCTAGTTGAAGATATAACTATGTGGTCTTTGTTGCATCATATCTATTTATGTAATCCATGATTTGGAGAGTAAAATAATGTAATTATTGGTTTTTATTCCTATATTCCCAAGTAAATTACATTGAGTTCCCATGAATCATGTTCATAACCAATGAATTACATCTTTGGTTTTTACCAAATTTTTATTTCAAAGATATATTTTATAAAACATTTCATTGGAATAATATATTACAGATATGAAACATTGTTATAAGATTTATTTAACAACTCGCATCATAGAAGAAGATATGGAATGAATTTATCATATTTAAATAATTCATTAGTAATTCAAGATAATATAGTTATGTAATTTAAAACATATTTTAAAACCAAATAAGTATTTATGGTACCTCAAATAAAAGTGTCTCATAAAACCCTCTGAATTTATCCATTGAATCTACTAATTATTAATTAGAATCCACCATATAATTTATAGGTAAATACACATAATCCCAACCTCATATAGTATTTATAAAAATAGGAAAACTAGGCAACTATGAGCATTGTGATGAAATAAATCTAAAGATAAGGGTAGATTCATTTAGAAAGGACATTTTTGAATAACATACAAGATGAAACTTTGACAAATATTTATGTATAATACACATGAAGTGGGATAAATAGTAATATATATGATTTGGGTTATGTTATAGTCCTAGAAGGTTAGAAATTGTGATTTTCCATGGAAAAAATGTGCTAATAAATCAAAATATTACTTAAAATCCTATTCATTATATTAATTAAGGTTTTAATTTATCCAAAATAGAATGCTAATGGTGTGACCTCCCTTGTAATCATGCGACACACATCCCCAATGTTAGTTAGGTTATATGACTTCACTGCCCACATGAAACTACAGTGCAATGATGATATTCATAGTTTGAGAACCCCACATGAAAGGCCACCATGGTGTGGATCTTTGACAAGAGACCCCCATCATAGTATGATGTGCACCCACCATGTTGCAACTAATTCCTCCTAAAAAGTATCCCAATGGTAGGTACCCTTAAACATAAGGGTAAATATATATAACATTCCCATAAATACCCATTTGTATGGTTATAATGTTGTCACGACGCGCATCCCCGGGCCATGGACCTTGTCATCTGACCCTATGGGTCTCCTATAATACCTTGGTTTCCATCCCAGCACACCATAGGCTATTACTCACTAGGTTCACTTATCAGACTAATTACTATCCCCACATGCCAACACATGTTTTTTCAGTGTGTTTTGACCTCACTCGCACACACCCTGGGAAACATCCCAGAAGGTCACCATTCTGGATTACTACTCAAGGCCAAGCATGCTTGAATATGGAGTTTTAATTAGGTTGGCTCCAAAAAAGAAAGATGCCCCTTGTTGACAAGGGTAGAAAAATTTATCCTTTCAAGTCTCACTTTTCTGACGGTGTTACATTATCCACCCCTTTAATGCACAACGCCCCTGTTGTGGACCCCATGCCTCAAACCCAGGCAAGGCCTAAGTACTTCCGGCTGGGTATTGGCCCTGATACCAATTGTCACGACCCACCTACCTGGGCCATGAACCTTGTCATCTGACCCCATGGGTCTCCTATAATACCTTGGTATCCTTCCCAACACACAATAGGCTATTACTCACTAGGGTCTCTTATCAGACTAATGATTGTCCCCACATGCCAACACATGTTCTTTCAGTGTGTTTTTTTCTTTACTCGCAAACACCCTGGAAAACTTCCCAGAAGGTCACCCATCATGATTACTATTCCAGTCCAAGAATTCTTAACTTTGGAGTTCTAATCAGGTAGGCTCCCGAAAATAAAGGTGCACCTTGTTGAAATGGGTAGTAACATTTAGCCTTTTTTAAGTCTCACTTTTCCAAGGGTGTTACAAATGTGGCCTCCCATCATCATATTTTGACCTTCTCATTCTTATATTTCAAAAACATTGGTATCTTCACATGTAAGGTAACCAATAAAAAATATTTCTCATGAGACTATTATATATAGGATTTTATTTCACATCCAAAAGTCCATGAAATAACCACATCATGAAGTCCTATTTTCCATAGCATGATTATTGAATATCCATATCATAGAATTGATATATAATCCTACATGTTTTTTTGATTTATTTGGATATGAAATAGAATCCCTCCAACACCATCAATTATATGATGATGTTTATAGGCTCTGATGCCAATGCATTTAGTCTGAATATGATGAACACCACAAATGCATGAACTAAATAATAAGTATTTAAATAATTTTTTCAACATATAAATTATAAAAAATAAGTTTCATAACAAAAAATAAAAATGTGGATGTAAAAAATATTTCAACTAATCAAACTAAATATGGATTCATAGAAAAATATGCTTTCATCGCTCTCCTATAAAAGGCTCCCACTGATTTATCTCATTATGGACAACTGAATGATTCTATAACACCCATACCAATGGAATGTAATTCATGGGTATCACCTTACTCAATAATTTAAAAATATTTCTTAGCTTCTTAGTAACTAAGACATCCAATAAAAATTATTTCTCTTATTATCTAAATAAATGGGATGTATCAAGATGATATTTTGTTAATTGTGATATATGAACTTAATTAGGAATATAATTGATTTGATAAGGAAATTTTAATTTATATACAACCTTCATGATATATACAATGATCATGGATGGCTCCACTTATCCTGGTTATAGAATCACTATATTACTAATCCACTAGTAACCTAAATAATCTTATACATTCATAAATACAATATCACCAAGTAAATATTACAAAGGAAATAGGTTATGAGAGTATATGATTTTGGAAATATTATATCTATCACCATTCACAGATGAATAATATTAATCTTTACCAACATCTTTTGAACAACTCCCAAATTGACTAAATAGGTCTCACCTCCCACAGTTATGTACATAGGAGGCTATTTAAATGATTATATATAGCTTTAATGGGATCAATTTGAATATATTCACAATAGTTATTATTATATGAAAAATTAATAAATTAAAAATGGGAATTACATGAGCCTATGAAATCCTTGAAATTGCTACAGAGTATGTCCTCTAGGATCTCGACCACCCACATTATCATCCCATGTGTTTGGGGATGATATAGTGTGATTAGCACTACTTTATACCCATATCATCTTGAATAAATTTTTACTATCATGTTTGGAATTAGGTTTTTGGGAAAAAAGATATTATAAATATAAATATTTTATTATTTTAGTTTAATAGTAAATACAATTTATAATTATACACACACCAAAACCCTAAAGGATACTTTTGTTTCAATAAACGGTACATAGTTAACTTATTTCATAAAATATCATTAACATCTCTCATAATTTTCATTTTTTATGTAACCCTTGTTATAAATTTCATTATTAATAACATTTCTCATAACATAGGGAAATTGGAAACAGATGTTGGGGTGAGATAACATGATTATAATGGGTACAAATGAGAGATATCAATAAATGAATTTTTAGATAATAATTTCTGAAAATGGGAAAAAGATCATGATCGTAACATACAATGTTCATACCCATTCACTAATTGATTATAATTCATTTTACATTTAATAATTTGTTATCATTTCTAAATACATTAGACATAACTATTATGAATCATCATTAACCAATCAGGATTCAACCAAGAATACCATAAGAGTACCACAATGTCATCAGAATTTTGGAACAAACACAGGCTTTGAAAATAATTTATTATACATCTTTTACTATTAAAACCATCATAACATATTATAGAAAGTCTTATAATGGAATTGTGTAACTCCTAAACCTCTTTTCAACCTCAAAATAGGCCCACTAACCATTATGTTTATATTATATTATGAGATGTAAGTCATTACACAATTTATTTAATAAATCCCCTCATTAAATAATGAAACCCCCATATTGGTGTGGCATAATATCCTCAAAATGACCATTACTCCATTGTTTCACAACCCATGGAAATTTTATGGGTTTTATAAAAATTTCTTTATCCCATCATAACAATCCATATATTAAAAAATTGTGATGTTATCATTAGATGACATCCAAGGCTAATAATAAGAAACATCAATGGATGTTGAAATAAATTAAAATTACCTCTAAATTAACATTGATATCTGTTCATATAAACAGGAGATATATAACCTCTTCTTTTGATAAAAGTTTTAAAAAAATTAAAATAATATTATTAATGATAATTTTTTTTAAAATAACTAGCCACAGATTCAATGGGATTTCGATTGATAATATTTATCAGGTTTGTAGAAATTTTTTTTGAAAAAAATTAAAATAATAAATATTTTAATTATTTTTTAAATAATAAATACCATATTCATAAAAAATGTAAAAAAAAATTTTTTATCCATTTACAAAATAAAAAATGTTTTGAAATGAATTTGAATAATAAATTGATAATAATAAATGTAAAATCAAGAAATAATGGTAATGAAAATAGTAATATAAGTTTAATTTCATCAAATAAAAAATGAAATGAATTCATCTTTTCCTAAAAAAACATTTCCCATAATATTGAGTAAAAAATAAAGGTGAATGAATTTAAAACCCATTAAAATAAAAAATTGAAAAGGTTGAATAATTTATTCAGGGATTTAGATATAAATGGAATATAATTTTCACAAATTACATTCAATAATTTAAAATCCAGATTAAATATTAAATTGAAACATTAACCCTTACCTCACGTTTAGACATTCTTCATAAAAACTATTAAGTTCATATAAAATAGAGTTATAATTATTATAATACTATATTATTTAAATATTATAAAATATCATAAATGTTATCATTCCCTTATAAATTATAATTATCCATTTATTTACAAGTCTTCATTAGAATCAATATTCTGTTGAATAAATTTTTATTTTCCATGAATGTTTTTTATGGTTCATAAATTTTAACCTTGATATTAATCTCAAGAATCATTTTAATATAATTATTAGAGTAATTTTTAATTTTATAAACTTATATAATCATTTATATAAGAGGGATATGAGAACTAAATCACACATATTATGAACATGGGAGTTTATACATGTGCAGATGTGATGTTTTCACATTTCTAAGGATGTGGTGGAAGAGAGGTAAATAGTAATTCACCAATAAACAGTCAAAATAATATGATAAATTTCAAATATATTAATTAAATTATTATTTATGACTATGTATATATGGAGGATTTAAAATATGAATCACATATCTTAATAGAGGTGGTAATCAAAATAAACACATGAACTACATTATCATTTCTCATATGATAGAAAAGGAAAATTAAATGGTTATAACATTCTCATAAATACTTATATTTAGAGTAATTATACCTATTTATCAATGTAAAAATGGTAATATAATATTTGGAGGAGGTTAAGAAAAAATGTAACTTGAAATTGGTCGGTATAAAGCATTACTTATTTATTGGAAAACCTCATTATCCTTAAAACTTAATCCTTTAAAGGATTTTATTTTTTGAATAACATAATATATATTGTATGACTATGGAAAATAAAAAATTATTGGGTTAGGTATTTTAAGGACTATAGGGATCTAATTTTTTTAATTCATTAAGATATATGCTTCCCTTTTATAAGTGAGGTGTGTTTTAATCTTTTAAACACATAAAACATTACAATATAGTAGAAAAATATTCATTGGAAATTATAATCAAAGAATGAAAAAAAATAAAAAATATATGGTTATGTCAAAAGAAATTCATCCAATTGGGTTTAGATTTTTTTAACACATAACTATTTATTTTGAACCCTAATAAACCATTTCAACCTTATTTATAGTCGCAATTTTTTATCGTAGATTATATTCTTTTTGACTAAAAATGAATGTGGCATAATTTTAATATTTATAAAATATGATTTCAAATTTTCAAATTGTTATATAAAATTATATATCTATAATTTTATAAAATAAAATTTAAAATAAATATGTTAAAATTAATGAAAACTGTTTTTAGAAAAATTAGTTTTAAGCATAAAACATAATTTAATCCATAACACTCCAAGTAAAAAATATATAAAATGTTAAAACAATTTATAACATATAATAATTATAAATAAAATTAAAATAAATAATTAATATTTATTAATTTAATTTATATATAAAACAAATCATTGCACACATAAAATATATTCTAAAGGAAAACATAAATTTATACCTTTAAATGATTATATTTTAATTTATAATCAATTTATTATATATGATCCATTTGTTCTTTTCAAATAATAATATTTATTAATATTAATAAAATAATTTTTTTACAAACATAGATGATATAAAAATAATCATAAAAAATTATTTCAATATATTTCATCAGGATGAATTGTATTACCAATGTGAATTATCTATTTTTTTAGATTTTCAAATTTATTTAAATAACATAATATTATGTTACTTATTTAATGTATGATAACAATTCATATATTTTCATGGTTTCATTCTTCCCAGGATATCATAATAAATTAAATATTTAATAGTATAATATTCATAAATATCAGAGGGATGCTCTCTTCCCCCTTATAAAAATATATCTCCTAAAATTATGTCACTATTATATAAACAACTAAGGATATATTTACCAAATCACATTATTATGTTATCACATTCATTATTTTATACTTATATTTATCTAGAGAACCATAACTTGGAGACTAACTTGTTTTTGACCACATTATCTATACAATTCAGTATTTGTACTAGTCTATCACCATAAAAAAGACAAGGCTACAATAGTATGTCTGCTATGTCTCTTAGATGTGATATATTAGTTATAAAACTACTCAAATAAGAAGTGGGGAACACATCGTGACTTTCAAAGAGGTTTTTATGAAGCCCCAAGTAATAAACCACCAACCTGATTCAACCAAGAAACTCATGGGGACTGATATATCTCAGGAATAAAATTTTATTCTATAAGAATCACATAACATTTTTGTAGGACCCCAGGACACCCTGAGAGGGAAGGGGTGAATCAGGGTGTCAACTTTTTCTTCTTAAAGTTGTGGATCTTGTCCCCACGTTGGTAGGAACTACTTAAACCTGTATGGTGGATATGATCAGCAATGAAACATTCACATGCAGAGAGATAACACAGCTATTTTTACATGGTGAACCACTAAGGGCTACGTCCAAGGAGCATACGCCGATAGGTTGTCGGTCATACCTGAATCCACTATGCTTCACTAGCTGTAGATTACAATTGTTCGGGCACAGTCACTCTGTGCCAGGCTCACTGCCTTTACAAAGGTTCAGGGATAGCTCACTGCTTCCCTCGGGTCACTCCCGTTGACTCCCCCTGGCTCACTGCCGTTGGTGAAGTCACACTCAGTTTATAGACGTGAAGGTTTCTTCAATTGATAGACATGAAGTTCATTGTCTCATGTTCAGCATGAGACTTTTCTTGCATCAGAGTCCTGAGTTGATACTCTTTTTAGTTCAATCCTTCTTCTTTAGTGCAATGACTGAATTCACTAGATCCCCTTGTCTTCATTTGCCTGAATCACAATCACTTGTGTGATTGCTCAATAAATGATTCTCTATTGATTTCCAAATTTCATACACTGATGAATACCCGTTTTTTCCCTGTCCACTGGGTGAACAAACTTTGAAAGGTCCTTCGCAAAGTACCCTACTTTGCAAGGCTCCCAATTTTAGAAAGCTCAAACAAGTCTTCGCAGAGCCCCTGCATTTTCGCAAAGCTCAATCGCGAAGCACTCTCGCAATGCTCCAGCCTTCGCAATGCTGGGATATCACGGAGCTCCTGCCTCTTCGCGAAGCTCACTGAGAGAACACGGGGAGCAAGACTTTTGCGGAGCTAGAGTAGCGGCCGCGAAGCTCCTCTTTCGCAAAGCAGACTTCCTTCACGAGTGACCATTGAGAACCGATAGAAAAGGATTTTCGTTGAGATCTCGCTCTTACTCTCGATGGGGTCGACCTGTATTTATAGGCAATTCTACCAACCCTCGACCCTTCCGCGTGAAGTCAGTGCCACGTAAGCTTAAATCGCGAAGCTCTGAAGTTCCCGCCGAAATTCTCTCAAAATCGCGAAGCACTATGGCAATTTTACGTTCGTGAGCTCGTCGTAATCACGGAGTATCACCGTCATCATTCCTTCGTGCCTTCACCGCGTAGCTCCCTCACAAAGCCCTTCATCGCTGTGAAGCTCTACAGCCTCTGCCGTTCGCAAAGCTTGAAGTAATCGCGAAGAATCACCGCCTCCATTTTTCTGTTCTTCGTGAAATCCAATCCATGCATCCCATCTTCGCGAGAGTCATTCCTTTTCCATATTAAATTATGATCTTCCTGGAAATCCAATTTTCCCGATGCTCACCAACCTCCAAATTTTGGACCCCAAAAATTTGGCAGACACTGGAAATCAGTGCCACCTTGTATATGCTCTTTTAGTCCGCCTCCAGATCATCCATTCCTTTGTCGATGTTCCATGAATAAAACATGGATCATTATCCACAGTCCTCGAACTCGACATGCCACCATGGAATATCCTTTGTCAACAAATTTATATGTCGTCTGTTTGCTTTTTCAACAAGCACGATCACCTCAGCAACACTTCTTCTTGGTGATATGTATCCTTCAGCAACTCTTATGCTTTTATCACAAACTCCACTATCGTGATATGTATTCTTTGAAGGAATAGCTTCAACATCGTTATCTTCTATGACAATGTGATGTGCATGGCTATCGCAGAAGTCCAATGTTCATGGCCATCACAAAATGCCAATCCCTTGCACATTGTCTTCTTCTTCAACCATCTTCCTCTACTTCATGCGAAACATACGATTCTATTCTTCAAGAAGTCTATTGCATGGTTCTCATGCAATCATGAAGAGTTTCATGGTCTTAATCAAATCCTATTCTTCTTTAATCATCCTCAGATGGATTACACCTCACATTCTTCATTGTTGTAAACAATGTATCACCTTTGACACATGTTCTTTGAACTTACGATCAGTACAACAATCGTCTGAATCACCATTCCTCTACTTCAGTGGAGTACTTCATGATCTCCTCCATTTTGATCTTCATTGACAACTATTGACAACAAATTAAAACTTATACACAAAGTGGTTCCAATAATCTCCCCCTTTGTATTTTGTTGTCAATACCTTATACATCTTCTGAAATGAATTTGTCAACATCAAAATGAGAATCTTCTCTTCAATGAAATTTTCTTTTCAACCATTAATTTCACTTTCTCGCCCCCTTATTGACAAGAAATACAAAACGCATGGTAGGGAGGGCATCAATCCATACTTAAGCAATGTTTCATTAATCATTTCACTCTAAGCCTACTTGAGCAATGCTCTATGTAGAAAACAAGAGGATTTGATTAAGTCAACAAGGCTGTCCATTATTCACAGATCATGATACCAACATGAGATGAGAAGACATGTATTTTCTCTTCAAGGGTTTACCACTTTTATTTCAGGCATAAGAAAAATCAAATGTGATAGTGAATAATCAACCTGAAACTCATGCACTCACATCAACTAAAAGATCAAAAACATTCAAGTGCAATCGGTATGATATGTGACCTTGGGGAACATCCATTATTTTTATGTCACTGATCAATTCAGTTACTCCCCCTTTGTAGAATGATCTTTGATCTTAGTAACCAAGGGATAGATATTGGGAAATGGTATACCTTCTCCATTGACATGTTCTTCAAGATATTCACAGAGTGACTGCATTTGAGTCCAGCTGGAGTTAATATTGATTGAAACAGGGATTTTGGAGGCTTCTTCATTTTTCTCCCCCTCAGGGGAAACACTCCTCATCATCTTCATCAAGAGTGATCCTTTTTCATCTTAATCATTGAATATCCATTGAAGAATCTACTAAGGATGAAAACTTCTTTAGCTTGGCTATCAAGAGTTGACCGCATTCACTACTTCTCAGGTTCTCCCCTTGACAGCATGCTTCAACTTCAATTCCCTACATTATTAGCACAAATACAATACACAAATGAATAAGGGAATAAGGTGGTTCCTCCTTTCATCATCAACAAGACCTGCATGGATGAGGTTCTTTTCTCAACCAAGTTCCTCTGTTCACTCTAGTATTCATGCCTGCACATTTGAACATATGTTCTGACATCTGTTGGTGTGGCATGGCTTTCTTCACATTCTCTTTTACATTGTGTGAGGAATTGTTCTAGTTAACAGCCATCATGAATGATACATTCTTACTCCTCTTATGGAATGCTTCTTTCTCTGGTATTCAGGTTAGGCAACCTTTTGCAGTGTGACCATATTTCTTGCATCTCTCACACAGAACTTCTTTGACACGTGTGTTTCTCTTTGATTGCAATCTCTCATGCACTGTGTCTTCATCATGTGAAAGTTTTCCTTTTCCTTTGTCACTAGCCTTGTCCTTTTCATCTTCAAGTTGCCTTATTCTTTTCAAATCTTCTGTCCAGATGACCAATATATCATTTGGAACTATTGCAGCTAGTTTGGGTCTTCCACATGGGTTCATCTGAGTTTCATCCCACTTAGTGTTTCTTTTGGATGAATGACCATTCAATTTCATTGATCTAAAATCCTGGGTCTTCTCAGATTCCATTCTTGAGATCTTCTTGGGAAATTGTGTGTTCACAACATTCACCTGATTTCTTCCAAAGGTAGTTGCTTCATTCTTTTCCGGCATCAGAGGTATTGTTTTCTTATCTATAGTGAACGAATATTTATGTGAGCATGTACTTTCCACGTGACCTCTGCCGTTGCAAACATTACAGATGTTATCAAGAATTCCAAATCTGTTTGCGGTGAACAGATGCTTCTGGATCTGTGGATGTTTCTTCTTCTTCTCAAGATTCCTTCCCTTTGATATAGGCTATCCCTGTGCTTTTCCATGTAAGGGATTGTAAAAACAATCCAGTGCACAGTGCCCAAATCTGTTGTAGCACCAACATTGGCCCACAAATATTTTCTTCTTTGTTTCTTTGGTATGAGGTTGTTGGGCCATCTTCTTAATCTTTTGTGCTCTATTTGAGGAACCAACTTCCTCCTTTTTCTTCTCATCCACCCTAGCCATGGTGGTAGGTTTATTCCTCTCACCTTTCCTCATCCATAATTGCTTAGAACTTTTCTTCCAACCTGCACTGATTGTAGGAACATATTTAGAAACATGAGTACAAGATGGTTTGGATGGTACCTTCACTTTTTCAGTTGCTTGTGGTAGATCAATGAGTGAAGTCATGATCTTCTTGTCACATGTTGGAGGTATTTTGACAATAGAATCCTCCAGTGAGCATTGAGTACCAGTAGTAACTGATTCTTGTGGTGGACACTCAAGATTTGTCATAATCTTCTTGTCACATGTTGGAGGTACTTCAGCTTTAGTAGCCTCCAATGAACATTGAGTACCCGCATCTCCTGTTTCATTCTTTTGTGGAGTCTCAATATGTTTCTTCTCAAGATTTGTCAATTGGACTTCCAATTTTTGACTTTCATTATTGAGGATGATCTTCTGATCTTCAATCATGATCATCTTCTCTTCACAAGTCTTCTTCAATCTTTCAACTGCATCCTCATGCATCTTAACTTTGTTTTGTAACAAACAGTAAAGTTCCCTGAATTTCATGGATGTTTCTTCCAAAAAAAAACTCTTGACTTCATTTCTCTTCTTCAGCTCAGCTTCAAGTGCATGGATCCTTTCTTTTAGAGTCTTATTGACTTCATCTTTTTCTTGAAAGACTTTCACCTGTTTGGTGAGCTTCATACTTTCCAGAACTTTTCTTTCCAACCCCCTTTCCATATTGCCAACTTCCCTTTATAATCGAGTGATCTCAACCTGCATAGATTGGAATAGGCTAAAAATAATCGCAACCCTTTCTTCAAGAATATCATGCAGATATGTGTTGAGTTTTCCATGAAAGCTTGAATTAGGGGTGTCATCGTTTCCTATGGAAGAATCTTGAGCCACCTGCTTGATACTTTCCAAGCCTGATGATTCTTCATTATTAGAATGGCATGGAGAACAAGACACTGCATCTTCTTTGGATATGAGGGACTTCTTCAACTGATTCTTCTCTTTCTTTTTCCAGTTTGTCATGGTTTTTAAAGATGTAAAATTCTGCTCAGAAATGAATTTGTCATTATCAAGACTGCTCTTCATTGATGACTTTAGGAAAGATACTCAAATCCTCTTCTCTATAGAATTACTGGAGAATATCCAACATATGTTATCATTTCCCTCTGATACCACTTGTAGGACCCCGAGACACACTGAGGGGGGAGGGGTGAATCAGGGTGACATCTTTTTCTTCTTAAAGTTGTGGATCTTATTCCCACGTTGGTAGGAACTACTTAAACCTGTATGATGGATATGATCAGCAATGAAACATTCACATACAGAGAGATGACACAGCTATTTTTACTTCGTTCACCACTAAGGGCTACGTCCAAGGCGCATACGCCGACAGGTTGTCGGTCATACCTGAATCCACTATGCTTCACTAGTTGTAGATTACAATTGTTCAGGCACAATCACTATGTTCCAGGCTCACTGCCTTTACAAAGGTTCAGGGATAGCTCACTGCTCCCCTCGGGTCACTCCCATTGACTCCCCCTGGCTCACTATCGATGGTGAAGTCACACTCAGTTTAAAGACGTGAAGGTCTCTTCAATTGATAGACATGAAGTTCATTGTCTCCTATTCATCATGAGACTTTTCTTGCATCGGAGTCCTGAGTTGATACTCTTTTTAGTTCAATACTTCTTCTTTAGTGCAATGACTAAATGCACTAGATCCCCTTGTCTTTGTTTGCCTGAATCACAATCCCTTGTGTGATTTCTCAATAAATGATTCTATGTTGATGTCCAAATTTCATCCACTGATGAATACCCATTTTTCCCCTGTCCACTGGGCGAACAACCTTTGAAAGGGCCTTCGCAAAGTACCCTACTTTGCAAGGCTCCCAATTTTGGAAAGCTCAAACAAGTCTTCGTAGAGCCCCTGCCTTTTCGCGAAGCTCAATTGCGAAGAACTCTCGCGATGCTCCAGCCTTCGCAATGATGGGCTATCGCGGAGCTCCTGCCACTTCGCGAAGCTCACTGAGACAACGCAGGGCCCAAGCCTTTTTTCGGAGCTAGAGTAGCCGCCGCAAAGCTCCTCTTTCGCGAAGCAGACTGCCTTAGCGAGTGACCTTTGCGAACTGAGAGCAAAGGATTTTCGTTGAGAGCTCTCTCTTACTCTCGAGGGGGTCGACCTATATTTATAGGCAATTGTACCGACCCTCAACCCTTCCGCACGAAGTCAGCGCCACATAAGCTCAAATCGCGAAGCTCCGAAGTTCCCGCTGAAATTCTCTCAAAATCGCGAAGCACTATGGAAATTTTCCATTCGTGGAGCTCATCGTAATCTCAGAGTATCACTATCATCATTCCTTCGCGCCTTCGCCACGTAGCTCCCTCACAAAGCCCTTCATCTTCGCGAAGCTCTCCAGCCTCTGTCGTTCGCGAAGCATGACGTAATCGCGAAGAATCACCGCCTCCATTTTTCTGGTCTTTGCAAAATCCAATCCTTGCATCCCATCTTCGCGAGACTCCTTCCTTTGTCATATTAAATTATGATCTTCCTGGAAATCCACTTTTCGCGATGCTCACCAACCTCTAAATTTTGGACCCCAAAAATTTGGCAAACACTGGAAAACGGCGCCACCTTGTATCTTCTCTTTTAATCCGCCTCCAAATCATCCATTCCTTTGTCGATGTTCCATGAATAAAACATGGATCAATATCCACATTCCCTGAACTCGATATGCCACCATGGAATATCCTTTGTCAACAAATTTTTATGTCGTCTGTTTGCTTTGTCAACAAGTACGATCACCTCAACAACACTTCTTCTTGGTGATATGTATCCTTCAGCAACTCTTCTGCTTTTATCACAAACTCCACTGTTGTGATATGTATTATTTGAAGGAATAGCTTCAACATCATCATCTTCTATGAAAATGTGATGTGCATGGATATCCCAGAAGTCCAATGTTCATGGCCTTAACAAAATGTCAATCCCTTGCAAATTTTCTTCTTCTTTAACCATGTTCCTCTACTTCATGCGAAACATACGATTCTAGCCTTCAAGAAGTCTCTTGCATGGTTCTCATGCAATCATGAAGAGTTCCATGGTCTTAATAATATCTCATTCTTCTTTAATCATCCTCAGATTGATTACACCTCACATTCTTCATTGTTGTAAACAATGTATCACCTTTGACACATGTTCTTTGAACTTACGATCAGTACAACAATCGTCTGAATCACCATTCCTCTAATTCAGTAGAGTACTTCATGATCTCTTTCATTTTAATCTTCATTGAAAACTATTGACAACAAATACAAACTTATACACAAAGTGGTTCCAACAATTTTTTGAAGAAAATATTCCAATAAATAAATTTTCCCCAACATTAATTTCTGTATTCCTAAAACAATTCAACCTAACAATTTTTTTCAACTTATAGAATACATAATGTTTTGGTGAATGGATCAAATTTTCTATATAATTACCATATAAATCTCATGTATTAATACTATTCATTCCCAATGTCACCCAAGAAGGTTGTAGTTTTTTTTTTGCATGGACAAATAAGGATCTATAAGAACGATTAAGTGTAATCTATTTTTAGTATGAAAATTATATTATAGGAATATATTGATACCAATATCCTTTAAAAACCATAAAATTGGATCTAATAATATCTTCTATGTTTTTTATGATCATTTCTAAATAACTATATATATAATAAATATATATCATTATGAAGACCAAATCAATAATCATAAACTGCTGATGATTTATCAAGAATTTTCTGTCAAACCTCAAAAATCAATTAGATATAATTGAATATGAAACACCATGTACTTTACAATTTATTTTATTTGTAACCAGGTGAGAAGATCAAGATTGAAATATTTTATGATAGTATTGAAATGTGTTAATTTACAAGGTGATCAATTACAATTCAAATATAATTTTCTCATTATGTGTATTTGGGAAGCCAATAAAGAAATATATGGTTACGTGTTCCCATTTACACTCATTTAATTGAAATGATTATACCATTACATTTTTATTCTATCATTAATCTGTAACATCATGAAATACCTAGCACCGAGATACATAATATATAACCCATATCTTTATGTTATCCCTATAGATATTATACTTAAGTACTATATACATATTGGAACATACAAGATTAATAGATAAGGTGGAACTATGATCTTCATGTAGAAGCTATTTATATAATTATGTTATTTATGGGATGCACAATCAATTCTAAAAGGTTTTTATTTCATCACTATTATGAATGATCTCGGGAATATGCCTAGTATTATTTTATAACTCCACATTTCACTTATATAAGTCTTTAGCCTTCTCATGATTGATGGTTGAACATTAATATGATAAATAAAGGTTATTTTTCATTTTGTTTTTATTTTAGGGTTTATCCACTACAAATCCATGATTATTTGATCACCTTATATCCTCATTCTATATAATATTGAATTTCCTTCCTATTTGTGGAATTATCAACCTTTTTCAACATCCTAGTGTGCTATTTTTTTGGGAATTAATAACCATTAATCAATTCCAACCATTATCTTTGGTTTGTAATGAACTATTTTTGTATTAGTATATACTTTCATGTATTAATGATTGATATATATTATATAACATTCACTATAAATATGTTTACTTCATATCATCTATGATAAAATTACCACTATAATTTAGAAATCATGATTCTGTTAATATTTATCATGATCCTTCAATTAAAATGAGCCATATATAACTACGATGTCATTATATATTAGAACACCACTAAATATTTTCTTTGTTGGACAAAAATATATCAAAAACCATCCTCTTATATAGGGTAGTGAATGAATTCTATCACTGACCAACCTTTCCTTCTTTTCCATAAAATTTTCATAAAATTAATTTTTCAATCAAAAATGGATACCTTCAATGTCAATTTAGTTATTAGATTTTATAGTAATGATAAGTTTTTTATAATTTTCATGTCATATCTAGAGAACCAAATAATAGTATAGATTACATCCACTATAGTTGTTTTGGTGTATTTATCAATAACATTTATTTTGTAGCATCCAATTATATCTGACTGGTTGTGATTACATGATCCATGAATAATACATTATGTTTCTAGAATTCTCATTCACATAAATTATCATAAAATGTCACAATTTTCAATGTTTTGGAAAATAAATGATAAATTATCTTCATTCTATTTTGTTGTTCCTTGAATATTTATGAATTTATTTTGTAATAATAAACAAAAATGTTTATAGTAATCTTTAAAGACTCGTTTCCCAAAAAGCATTAACATTTTATGGGGATGGGTATAGTCAAATAACCTCACATAAAATCCATAGTTTTCATTCCATATGTAGATGTTTGTCAAGGACATATCTCCCATTCTAAAACAAAAATGTTGTTATCCAGAATACATAATAATCATTGAATCATTTTGATCTCCACGAAGTCGTTTAAAAAACAGTCAACACATTATAGATGAAAATTTTTTGTTTGTAATAATTTTATTTTACTAATAATCATTATGAAAATTCATTACCCAATATTTCTTCTTAACAAAAAAAGGTACACCCCATGGTATTTCAGTTCATTAAATGATGATCTTATTATATTCAAATGGATTTACTTTATCGATTAATATAACTCAACTATGTTTATGCTTAAAATGTTATTTCAAATAATTTTATCCCAATTAATGAATAATATTGACAACTAAACTACAATATTTGAGGGATCAAATGGAAAATAGTTTTGAAATACATCAGCATATTTTAGTATGTTTAGCATTAAAAATATTTCAAGCTTCTCCAAAATGATTATAGATATATCCAACTCATGAATAGTAAATAAGAACTATATAATGGATGTAGTTTCCTTTGGAAGTTCATTTTCATTTTCACTCTGATATACAATCATCAATTCATTCATAATATGTAATCTGGAATCCCTTCCTTTATAAATGTGATGGGCCATATATTAATACATTTAACCTAATCCCAAAATTAGATCAAATTAACTTAGATTTAGAATCAAAATATTCATCAGAACAACATTCCCAAAATATTCAATCAAATATGAGATATTAATTTTAAATTTTACAATCATAAAATTAATATTTTTCATTGATAATTTGATATATAATAATTGATATGGTGATGTAATACCCATAAAAATCATTAAACAATTATAAATTTGGTAAAACCAGAATTAAGTAAGAAATTTACCGTTCTAGATTAGAAGATAAGTGTACCATTGAAAACTTCATTCTCCTAACCTACTTTGTTTTTAGTGATCATAGAATCATTACTTTTATCTTTTGGAATACTATGTTTTTAATGTTGATTGTCATCAGTAAACCTTGGATCAATAAACATGTTGTTATTATTTATATACTCCTTACAGTTGTAACACTGTAATGTGAGTGCTTCAATTGGTAAATATCCACTGACAATCAATTCATTGTCTTGCCTCTATATATCTCTTTGATAATAACTTTTTTATAGCCTATATTTCCTTACACAAGACAATGACTAGTTTCCCTATTATAATTTCCCAAAATCACTATGAAATTTGATTCCCATAAGGGGAGATTCATCATATTTTGTATATAAGATTTTTTATAATTTCTTTTATGATACCTATTTATATTCGTATCTGAATCAATAGAATTATTTGAATCTGATTTCTCTATTTCGATATTGAGATCACCTTGAAATATTTCTTCATAGATTGAATTAACTCTAATGAAAACCTCTTTTAGGGATTTGGTTTTAAAAAAATGGAGAACTAAAAACAAAAATTATTTCTAGGTTTAGGGTAAATCCAAGCATATACCTCTCATGTCTTATAATGTTTACCTCATAGGTACCAAAAGATTAATCATTTTTCTTCTGAAGAAAAATAGTTCCATTTAATTTTTTACATGAATAGTTCCTAGAATGTACATATTTAAAAATAACATCTTGAACTCATACTACTATGTGGATAAATTTATTCCCAACTCTTCATATTCTTAAAAATATTACATTATTTATCTACAAAACATTCCAACTGAATCATTTATAGAACAACATTTTCATTCATTGAGGAATGGATAATAAATAATTACCTTTCAGTCATTTAGATCAATTTCTTGGCCACCAATGGATTTCTGGATCCATTAAAATAATTATGATGATGCCTGAGGTATGAATCAATCATTTCTTACTTCCTCCCTTAATAATTTTAAATAACATTATTAATCAATTATTTAGAGAGTTGCATGATAATAATAATATGATTTTTTATCATAGATCTCATGTTGCTTGGTTGTTTAAGAGAGAAGGAATTAAATTGTGTATGAAATTTATTACATGAATGATTCATTATGATATAAAATTTTGGCTAAAAATAGAAAAAAAAATTATTTCAAAATCATTTTAAATAAAAAAATAGAAATAATATATCCTTGAAAATAATTTTAATTATTTAAAAAATTAAAAAAACCCTCTAATCAATATATAAAAATTTTATGTTAACCGTATATCAATTTTAGTTCATTATAGTTTTTTATATTTTCAAAATGAATACTTTTTTTAACCTAATATGAATATATTACCAAACCATAATTTGATCCCAAAAGAGGATACAAGAGTATTACCTACATAAATATTTCATCATTTTTGTTAATATCCAATACATGTTACATTAATACATCCCAAAAAACATAATGGTTTTTGTTACTAATTGGTAGATATATAATATAAATATTTCATGAATTATCATAATGATATTCCAAAATTTAGTAATCTAATAGAACCATTCTTAGATATATCCTATTTAATTTTGGTCTTCATAAAATGAGGAAAATTTAAAGAATGTAATGGGTTATCACATATTCTTAACAACTGTAATCATAGGATATATCAATATATGATCAAAATTAATCTTAAAATATTCCTTAGTGTATAATATCATGATTGTAAAAAAGACATTCATACCTAATCAATCATAGATCATTAATCACGAGTAATGGCCAAAAAAATAATTGCAAAAGACAAGCGCCATAATTGTATGAAATAATCATTATTCAATAATAAAAAACAATGTCATATCATAAACCCAAAATAATCTCATAATAATTTTCAAAAAATTATAATAATATAAAATAAGTTCATTGGGAACTTCTTTCTAACATGATCATTATCACAAACTAGAAAAAGTCCAATAATGTATTGGGTACAATCCCTAATATATATTAATTTTTAGAATGGTTTTAATCCCAATATTATTCATATTATCTCATGAAATATCATCATTATCCAATTCATTATTGGGATTTATTAGATTGACATGTCACATAAAGAATGACATACATGTGTGTGCCCCAATACCATAGAAACATTTATCATTCCATCATAATGTATCCCATATAAAAGAAATAGGTTTCACAAACATGTTATCATCACATAATCATAAATCATAAAAATATTTAAATATGACTTTTCATTACATCATACACTCGGAGAAACATAATAATCATCAATAAGTGTTGACATGGATGGAAAATACCAATAATACAGTCCATCCTTTCATTGAATACATGTGAAAAATATCCATTTATTTTTATAAATTTTTGAATAAATATTCATATTATATTATGTGATTTTAATTGTTTTAAATAAAACACTAAATCATATAAAAGATGATTAAAAATTGAATATTCATGATGGTGGGAAAGTATATTTTTATGGTAAATGATTAAAAAATGTCACATTTTACATTTATTATAAACTATCATAAATAACCTTTTTGAAAAATAATCGTAAAAAATATTTTAGATTCCCTGGAAAAGAAATTCAAATATTGGAGAAATTTAATTTAAATAAATATGATAAAATATAAAAAAAATGTATGTAAATTATATTAATAACATGGAAATGGAAGAAAATTTTCATCAAATGAAGAAGAAATAAAATAAAATTTCATTAAAAAAGTTCCCCAAGAATATGTATTATCAAAGTGTTAGGAATGAATTTTTCACAACAGATATCTTTGATACACCTTATTTCATGATTTATTACCTAACGAGGCACACAAAACCACCCAAAAATATATAACACTATGTTGTTTGGGTAATTAGATACATAACTTAACAACATGAAATATAGATGAAAAACAATTATTTAAAACAAATTAACATGATCATAATATTCAAAAGATCTTCTAAAACATTATTGTATAACCTGGGGAAATATATATGAAATAGGGGATCAATAAATCCTTATAAAGTAATTATCAAATCATAACATGATGATAGAAAAACATGTTAGTCAATATGAATATAATTGTGAAATAAAATGGGTGAGATTCATAAACAAGGACAATGAAACAGGATGTAAGATGATAACATCAATGGGACATATTAAAGTAGAAATAGAAAACATAAAATCATTATAATATGTAAATGATAAACACAATGAAATAATAACATAGAGTGATTTGGTTAACCTAAAGTTCTATATTCATGGTATCTCATGAGATAAAAAACATTACCCAATGTATGGGAGATAAATATAACTCCATGTTCACATGTCACATTCATATATTATAATTGAAATAGTGTCCCACATAGATCATACAACATAATAACATTATTCATAAAATTTTGTCACATGAATAATTTTTTTTGTGGTATATATATAGATCTACCCAATTACTCAGTTATAGTAACATCTAGGTGAATAACCTTCAGTTGATGTAGGAATGGATTTTCAATTCACAATTTTTTGGCATAAAAATATTGAGACAACATCAACAACATATCAAGTGTACAAAAAAATAAAATAATGATTTTATGGGATTTGAGGCTTATATATCAATCCATGGACATTGTAAGTATAATAAAAGTAACATGTAAAAACATATTTTGAAATTATTAGTGGGAAATTAAATTTGATCATACATATTGTGTACCTGAAAAAATAGGGGGAGGAGTGAATCACATAACGATAGGTAGCTCTTCTAAAATGTTTATAGTGGAATATTAAGAGGAAAGAAAATACATATAAGTGATTTATAGAGGTATTGGGTGATTAAATTCATTTTCACTTTGTTTTGTGTGAATATGAGTGGTATGTTAGATTAGAATTTATTAAAAAAATAAATAGGAATTCTGAATTTATTTCATAACATGGTTTTAGGACATTATATGAAAAAATTATCAAAACCAAAATCCTTTACATAATTTTTTCACATGGTGTTATTCAAATATACGTTTTTTTAAAAACAATATATTTCCCCGAACTAAACATATTAATATAATATCACTCGTTATGATGAAGATATCCATGATCATAATTAATTCATTTTAAAGCCATAAAAAATATTAGTTTTGGAGGACTCACTATAGTGTTCTAAAATTAATTAAATGACATAAAATACATTATTATTAAGCAAAAATATATATTTTGATTTTAATTCCACTAATATAATTTAATTTGTCACATATTTCCATTATTATTTTTTAATGATGAATGTATATTTAGACCGTATTTATTATTTAAATAGATATATATTACTATAATAAAATTATAAAACAAATTCACCATTGGATAATTTCAATCGGATGATGTTAAAAAAATATTTAATTATATTATTTCTCTAAATTAGATAATTTTAACTCTAAAATAAAAAAAACTCAATTATAATAATGTAATTATTTTCTGAAAATTTAACTTTTTAGACCCTTATAGTAGTTACTTTTCACTTCACTAAATAAAAATAACATTTTTAAAATATTATTTTAGAATAATATTATTTTTTAGTAATAATTATTTTTTACTTTTTTTATTTAAAAATGTATTCGGTTTAAATGAACTGATAGACAAGTGAATCCTATGGGGAATCTAGACATCATCTATCAATATAAAACTAAATTATAATTGACAATTAATATGAACATAGAACTTCTTCCAACCAACATATGCTTCAGGACACTAAAAATGATATAGAAATGAAACCACATCATGTTATACAGAGCATTCTAATTCTCTCAATGTGAATCCTCCTTGCCAGCTGAATATCCATAGGCATGATCATCACCCTCATCACATGGATGGCATAAAGGTTTGTGTCCTTGAACAGTCCAACAAGTACGCCTCAGCCGCATCGTAATGTTCTGCCATAGTAGAGCTATGGAACGTCATATCAGTCTAGAAATCATATTTGATGGCACAAATAATGCACTAGAAAGAAAGCTTGCGAAGAAGAAGCTTTGTCATCTTCGGGTACTGGTGGATCTCCCAGATGGCGACAGTTTTGGGATGGAAACGATGAGGCTTCTTCACCCCACATGAGGTGGGAGCGGACTTCCTGGCGGCCTTAGTGGGGAGCTTCTTCCTCGGTGCCTTCCCACTAGTGGACTGGCGAGCCGTAGTAATTATTTCAATTTTTGTGAAATTATAAAAAATATTCTTAAAATAATATTTAAAAAATAATAATTCACATTTCTTCTTTTCAAATTGTAATTTTCAGCCACTCCTATATAATTATACAAATAAAGTAATAATGAAAAGTGATAAAAAGAATCATTACCTCATTCGAATGAAAACATTAAAATTTATACTACTAATATCTATATACATAATCATTTATTAAACAATCATATGGCCTAAGGGCTAGTTGAGTGGTGGTTACAAATTCATTTGGTGTTTTAGTGGACATGGTTTTGGTCATGATATCGGTAATCTAAAACATATCTAATAAATGGATTCCATGAAGCATAGGATATTGAATCTCATCATGTTCATGGTCATGGTTAAATATTAGTGATTCCATCTCCCTCCTAAGATTTGGATAAAAGTATTCATTAGGTACAATCCAACTAATCGAGACCATTTCTTCATTTATCATTTTCAATAAGATAGTATCATAAACATTGTTATATACAAATATTAATGTTCACTGCAAATATTATATATTTTTAGTGATTGTTATGAAGAAATATATTTTTAAATTTTATTTCTTATATTTTATAAATTCTACAAAATAACCAAAGAAGTGAATGTGTTTTTTATAATTATAAATAATTTAGTCAATCAAAATAGAATTTTATTTATAAATTATTAGGTTTTTATAGATATGAAATAATCAAATAATCCAAAAATAATCATAGTACAATAAAATAGATGGGGTATAAGGATTAATTCACATATAATTATCCAAAATTATATTCAGGAATATATAATCCAGAATCAATGTGAAATTTCATCATAAACCCTTACATAATGTCGTAACATCCTTATAATGTGATATTTTCAACTTTTATAAAAAATTGGGAGTCATTAAAAATAAATAATGGATCTCCATTCATATATATAATTCAATATGTTTTTTTTATAATTTATAATCACCCATTTGTCAATAATTATTTTTTGAAATCGTCATTTTTTTTGAAAACTTGTCAATATTCCATGCATATTTTGGTTTGATGATTGCTTTCTTTACACATTCATCATGGTTTCAACATATTAAAAATATAATTTTTTTTATAATTAACATTTTTTAATTTGATATTTTTATAACCATTTATATGAGGTTGTAATGAAAAAAGAATTATATCACATCGTGGAGAAAATAATATATACATACCCATGTACGATGATTTCAATTTTCAATGGATGGAACAAGATGATAGAAAAACGTTATTCATGTTTTATGAAATAATAATATCATAAAAATGAATATATATTAATTAAATTCGTATATATTATGAAATATTTATGTACGACATGAAAAATGAATCGCATAACATCATAAATGTTATAGTCCATAAACAAACACAAGGAACATTTTTATTTATAATAGGATTGAAATATGGTAGAAAAATTTATGGAAAATAAATAGAAAAATAATTAAATATAATTTTTTTCATCAAATTATAATGGATATGAATTATTTTATGATTTTAATGAACAAAAAACATGAAATGTGGCAATGAGGAAAGCTGCATCTTCATTGAGTACCACCATTTTTTCTATCACCTAAGTCCTTATATGGATTATATTTTTAGCTAAAAAATATCAAGGAAATGTTTATTTCATTTTCATGAATTTTATTTATTTATTTCTATAGAAAGGTCTCAATGTTTTTTCATATGTAATGATAGTATGTGTCTTTATATAAGTGAAGTCGGATGAACTCTAGTAAATACGTAAAAAATTCAAATATAGAAAGTCATATACTAGTGAAAGTGGCACAATGGAAACCAAAATTAAAAGATAATATTATTTTGGATTCAAATATAATCATTCAGTATGAATTATAAAGGTTTTTTGTTTATTTAGATCTTTAACTCTTTAGTTTAATCTGATGTTAACTTTTTAAATCGTTACTATATTAAAAAGTGTATACAATGGTTACAATTCATTATGAAAAAAAATAAAATTTTCGTCATTAAAATTGTGAAAACATGATTGAAAATTTGTAGATCATTTATTCATGTTGAATGTTTATTAGTGAAAAAATTCAATTTAATAAAACCGTGAAAAATAAATTGAAAACTATTTTTAGGAAAATTAATTTTTATCTATAAAAATGAATATAATCTAAGTGTTTGTTAGGTAAATGAAATTAAATGAAAATTTAAAACATTTTATTAAATATAAAATCTATTAATTTCATAAATATCTTTCATTTCCAATTAATATTTAAATTAATAATAAAACACATTTTTCATATAAAATTAGTTTTTCAAAAATAGTATCTTATTTTCCTTCAAATAGTTTTATTCTCATTTTTTACCATTTGATAACTGAAGAATTAATTTTCTACAATTTTAAATATCACTCTCTCATATTTTTTAATACATTGAATAAATTTTTAATGAAAAATAAATGTCATAAATGATTCTCATAATCAAATGTTATCAAAATAGTTCATTAAGATTAATAGTATTTCATAAGTTAATTAGAAATTATTTACGGATATTATATATTTTGTTACATAAAATATTATATTCCTCATTTAAAAAGGTATAAGAATTATTAACTTCATTTTAGGGTCCCATACTTCACAAGGTACCAACCACATTTATTTTTAAAATATATATATAATCATAAATATATCAATGTTGTATGTGTCTACATTAGATACGATATAAGAAGACACATCATAATGTTTAATAATCACATTAACAAACAACATACCAAGATCAACAATATTGGTTTAATCCACTATCATAAAAAATGATATGGTTTAGTTAGTTTTTCAATCACAAAACATGTAAATTTTTTCCTAAGGGTTATTAGGTAATACAATAAAAAAACACAACTATATCTCATCTCATTTACAAGTGTGGATAAGAAGTGGATGAAGTAAATAAGATGGTTTTGGATACACTAATATTTCTTATAAATATGTTTATATTCATGACACCAAATCTAATTTATTATTGACATATTAGGCTGTCATTAACGAAATCAAATGTATTGATATGTATTTATGGATCTTGGATGAAGTTCATATTATGAGTTATATAAATAACTCACCAACATTTTATCATTGATATAAGAACCACATAATTGATCCTCTAATGAATAATAATAGTGGAATATAGAATTTGTTTTGGGTTGTCACCCCTTAATCTAATGTACTCATTATGGAATAAATTTCCACACCCCTTGACTCTTGTCATGGATAATATCATGAAGAGAAGGTGAACATTAAACAGTAACTAGAAACATGGAATTCATATTTCAATTAACCACTATGATAATCTTGCAAATGAGGATCAATAGGTTCCACTTTACAAATGATTTTTCATATTTTATGAAAAACCTCCATCCATGAGTATTAGTAAGAACATTTATATTTTAAAATTTGTATGCGATGTAAAAAAGTATATGTCTTACAGTATAAAACCAAACACCCCAACCTAATAATCAATTAGTTTTTATGTTTGAAATGATATAATAACAACTATGAGGGGGTAGGGGTGAATATGGTGAAACATTTTAATAATATTTAATAATTTTATATTTTTTACCCCTACAATATTTTAATTTCCATTTCCATAGTGTATTTTTGAAAATTATCATTCCTAAAATGGTAGGAAATTATGTTTTTAATGCCACGTTTTAAAGGGTTAGCCTCTGTTAGAGAACCTACATCCTTTCATTGGATTCTCCCTTGGTCTAACAGAAAGTAAATATTATGAAAAAGTGAGTACAACCTACACTAACTCCTTTTTGTCTCTTTATATATACTGATTGGAGTGATTATTCCAACACCCCTCAGTTTACAATGATTTAATAAAAAAAATTCAGAAAAAAAAGTAAAAATAATTTGTTTAATAGGATCCACAAATGTTCATATGTCTGATGATCATGAGTTTAATGGACTTCATTCCAATGAACACATTATGTTAGAAAAAATATGATCAACATAATACAATTATCCCTTTCTAAATCTCAACATCTCAAACTATACACTAAATCTCAGTATAGTTTTCCCCTGTCCAAATCTCCTCATTTTGGTTAACTCAATATGATATTTCTTATTTTGATAAACAAAACAATATAGGTCTGACCTTATAACGATATTTTTATACTGAATGATCTTTTACTCAATTTCCCTAGGAATCTGTTTTTACTCTCTCATGTAGAAGCTTCAAAATGAAAATATTATGAGAAACAATTTATAGGACTATCAAAATTAAAAAGGAAGGAAACTTGAACACATTACCTAGGATAATAAATTCAAAAACTTCAAGACCTATGAAAATTTGAATTTCATATTTGACAACATAAACTCTTAACATACCTTATGGAATCTTCTTAGGTCTTCTTTGAAATTACACTTATGAAACATCCAATATTTTCTTCATTTTATTAGTGAATCCATACCTCATTTTGATAATCATCATCTGGTGATGACTAATTAGTTTCACATCTCGTCTAATTTCAAGCATGAATCCTCCCGATTTTTCTTCCCCTATAAGAACAACTCTTCTAATATCTCCATATTTTCATAATTGATCCTCATATGATAGATCCACATCATCAACATGGATCACCACAATTTTCAACGTTTAATGTGTTTTTAGTATGAGGCATTCATTTGATGAGTTAGTTATTGTTCTTGATCTAAGTGATATGTATCTTCTTCAAGTCTGAGTGATTTTCTTCAGCTCCATGTGGCTGACATTATTTCATCACTCAATCTTATAGAATCCTAGAAATTATGGAATTCCCATTATAATGGAATTATATTTATAATGGTATATATCTACTGATATAATCACTCAGAATAATTGAAATTATCTAACCTTCATTAATGTTACACATTTAGGCTCTTGAAAAACATCATTGTCTGGTACTTCTAGATGAGCTCTTTTGTGTTTGTGTTACTGTAACTGATAAAAACTATTTTGTGATTTTCAAAAACCTCCATTATTAAAATCCATTTTTCCTGAGAATTCATCATAATATATGGGGAATCCATGAATAAAAAATTACCAAGTGGTTTATGGTTATAAATCATGTAAACATTCTCTCTCCTGAATACATGTTCATAAAACAACCTCATCAATAACAATTTGGCTTTCAAATTGAAGCTGATTCTACGAAATCATGATCTTTATTGTGATGGATCATAGTATGATTCTGCGTTTTATCCAAAATAAACTTTATAAGTTTTAGCTTCCTTCTACCATTCACCAAATAAGTTCCCTATTAATTTATACACACACTTTTATATGGAAACATGTGTTTGAATAATAATATTCTAAAATAAAAAAATATTGCTCCCCCACTTTGTTTGGGTTCAATCATTCATTTTTCCTGGAACACTCATTCTGATAGACTTGGTCTAATTCGGAAGAAAATAATATTATTTAACAAAATAGTTTGTTATAAAAAAATACCAATTTTTTAATAAATAATCATCAAATAGGTTCTTGAATATCCTCCTTTTAAAAAGTTAACGACACTGATGAACAATTATTTCAACTCTCAAATTTTATTTACAAGTTAGATTTTGTATATAACTCATGATTCAAATATTTTATCAAAAAATATGTTCCAAAAGGAGTGTTTCCTAACACCACACTAATTTATAATGTAATTATTTCTATTGAATTCCCTCCCTTAGTTTTAAGAAAATTATGTTCCCATGTTAAGATAACATTTCTTCACTTTTATTATCCTATCTCTTTTTTATCTCCTCAATTTTATTATATCCATAACATCATATTCAAAAAATAATGATATGTGAAAAATTATTAAAAATGAAAAATTCATTGATTTCTCTCCCCCTTTGCAATCATAATGAAAATAATGATGGGGGAACATCCTTATAGAATTTAGGATGTTATTGGAGGATGATGGACATGTGGTTTTAGCCTCGACATGACAAATATTTCTTTTGGAATTTCATTTGTGAAGATATCATCAATTTGATACATTATTGATATATATTCCAGAAAAAATATATCCAAACACAAAATTCTCTATTATAAATTGAAAAAATATATCATTTTTTATTAATTAATGTAAGAACATATTTTTAGAAATATAAATTACACTATGATTTTCACAAAGAATCATCAATAGTTTTTAAAGTTTTACCTTCAAATCATCCAACTGATCTTTCGTCCACAAAATATGAGTACAATACTAAGTATATGAAACATTTTCTGATTTTGTTTTGTTTAGTGATACTGAAATTTTTTTAATACTATTACAACTCACATAATATTACCCCAAGAAAAATGTTCCTCTTAAGGTAGATTTCTATTGTTATAATCTTTATCCCAAATTTTATTTGAATAACCCTGGAACATCAGCTCACAATTTATGTTCTATGAAAACTCATGCGTTGTTGATCCATTGACATTTGTAAGAATTATCCCATATTCTAATATATGTGATTCTTTGTGATCAATTTTTTATGTTCCACCTAATGACAAGAAATAAAAAATATCAGACGATGAGGCTATAAGGAAAAATAAAATTCCTATTATCATCTGAAAGTATTTCTATTTAATATTTTTTAAAATAAAATTTCCTCAAAATTGTGCACATAAATATAAGAATAAAAACATATTTGGATTCATATGGGACAAGAATCATTATCAATTCCTTGGAGAACATTTCTTGAAATAAGAAAAAAAATGTAATTCAAGGAAGAATGTTATTTAACCCAACATCAACAATTAAAAATTATTATTTGTTTCCTTATAAGAATATTTGAAACTATTTCTACATCCCCATAAATAATTATATAACCCATATAAACAAATAAAATCATACATCATAAGTCAAAAACATTCCCATGTATTTTTCTATCATGGTTTTTGTTAAAAGATTTCTACAATCAGAAATATTTATCAATTTTTAACCTAAGGAACAGGAGGCTTATTTCATCCCACACAAGTATTTATTCAATCTAAAAACCATGATCTCATCAAGATTATGTCGAAACCAAAATGTTTTTCTAAGTAAACTTCTTCCTCAATCTAACCATTTATGTAAGTTGACATTAAAACCATTTGATAAACATTGTAATTTTGATGTGAGGAGGCTAATAGAATCATTATAACAGTTTCAGGTCATGAAAATCCGGAACAATAGTCTTCAAAATCAACACAATCCACTTGTGAGTAGCCTTACAATTGGGTAGTTATATATTTCGTAAAACTTATCCATGATCATTCATTTTTTTAACACAAAATGTTTCCCTTGAAATTTTTATTTATTGGCCACTAAAAATATTCCAATGTATCAATTTTATCAATATTATCCAACTCTTCATTCATTTAATCCCATATTTATTTGTATTGAATATATTCTGAAACTGATTCTTGATGAAATTATGATATAATTGATTTTACATATTGTATTCTCAACATTCTTCTAATAAAAATGGATCCAACTAATTTTTGATTTTTTTTTTGGACTGAAAATGTTTTGGATGGTATGAAATTCAATGTTATTCTTCTAAAATAAAATTTATCATCACATTATTATTCTTTATATTGGTAAGGGTACATTGAATTGGCTTTACTATTGATGTAAATATTAAAATTAAGCATTTTGATAATATTTTGTTAATGATTATTTTTCATATATATTCACATCATATGAGCTAAAAATATTAATTTTTTGATCATGTATTCACAACCAATTACATTGTAGAAATAACCCATAAATGTCCCTTTTCATCATTCACATTAAACATTCCTCGATCTAAATTTTTTATGTTATGTAAACACGGAACTCAAAAAAAATTATGTACTTCAATGATGGTTTTTTAAACCCAATTTTCATAAGAAGTAATGTTGGTTTCTATTTTTAACATATATATATATTAAACATTTTCAATAGTACTAATATATTCTAAATAATAAAACCTTAAAACATAGTATTCTTGTAATATACTAAAACCATTTTCCACTAAACGTCTATTATTTATTTATACTAATCTAGATTTGTGTGGGGTATAGTTGGAAGGACACTAATATTTGATACTATGGTATCTCAAATAAGTTTTAAATCTATTTAATTTGAATTAGGTACCATTAACTATTATAAAATTCTTATTATAAACCCACATTTATTTCTCAAATTCTATTCAGAAAGACCTGAAAATTTCCATTACCTATGAATTCTGTTTCTCAAAAACATTTTTATTATTCTAGTAAAATCATCAATAAAAGTCATAATGTATAAACACATTATTTATTGATTTCTCATGAGTCCACATAAATCGTAATGAATATGTTCAATAGATATAGTATACTGAATATCTACTCACTTGTGAATTGTTTAGTCATCTTCCATTTTTGACAAGTAAAAAACATCTACATAAGTTATGTTGAACTCTAGAAAAATACAAACACCATAAAAATAAGAATGAATATTCATATTTATTTACATTGGGTGCCCATTTCATTGGTGCCACAATTTTTTTACATATTCAGTACATAAGAAATAAGATTTATTAAACTCTCCATTTTAAACCATATTACCACTAGTTCTTTTTCCATTAGTTGCACCTTTTCCATATTTCATACATATGATGATATGAGAATATATTTTTTGAAAATAAATTCATTTCTAACTTCATAATATTAAATTATTCTATGTTAATAATTTTTTATTCGATCAATAATTAAAACATCCTTATATTTTATCTTATCTACTTCACTCTCAGTAGTTATTATTCCTCTAATTTTTATGGAACAATCATTATCAAATGTAAATAAACATTCATCATTATATTCAACACAGTTCATGATTTTTATGTTTCCTATCATATGTGATGAACAACCACTATCAAGTATACATGGCCAAATCATTTTACATGGTTTCAAAGATATCTAAACAAAATAACTCTAACCTCAACATTATTCTTTCTAGCGTCTTTTTGTTATCTCCCTTAAAAATATACTTATAGATAGAGTGGAATTCCTATTTCGGAATGTTGAACATCCTTATCACATATTCCAAAAACTTAATCAATAAATTTACATTTATTTTTGGATTGAATGATTCTAAAATATTGAGTTATTTATTTTTTTTACATTATTGGGGTTAGTAATGTTTCTTACACTTCAACCACCATTACTTTAACTTCAATAAAAATTCTTTTGTTAAGTGAAAACTTAGAACAAATATTATAAGATCTATGACCATATATTCTACAACACCAGTAATATCTATAAAATCATGATTTTTTCTGAAGATTATGGTTTTTCCTTATGATTTTTTATGGTTTGTAACTTCATTCTACTCTATCAGACTCAAGTTGTGAACCATCTATCATACCAAGAATGTTTTTAGATTTTGTAATTATGATCAGTTTCTCACACCCATAATGATTCCAAAAATTAAATGAATTTTTTTATTGCCATTTAGATTGAAATATTTGTTGAGGATTTCATTATTCTTCCTCACTTAACATTTTCACTCAATAAGTTCTTATTAAAATAACGTAAATTCTGCATCATTAGCTTCTAGTGTCAAACATAGATCATCAAACATCATTCACTATTCCAAAATTTGTAGTTTGTAACATAATACCTATTGGATATATTGATTATCTTTCATGATAATATATCTATCATCTTCAATAACTTTCCAACAACTATTATTTATCATTATGAATTCTTCCTTATGATAATTGATTTTCACAAAAAATGCTAGACATGAAGTTCTATGATGGTAATATCTATAAGATTATTCTCTATCTTCTTCTCCACTATTAAATGAGTATATTATTTTCTCAAATCATTCAATTGGTGTTTTGAACATTTTTGAACATTAATATTCGAAATACATTATTTCAGTTGAGTCAGATTCAGCATTCATACTCAACAAACATATCTTATTTCTTGTATACTTATTGATGTATTTTTTGTATAAATTTTATTCGTTATAATTTTTTGTCAAATTAGTCCATTGAAATGTTTCATAAAAATCGTCTAAGTATTCATAAACCTTCCTCTTGGATAAATTTATACATAATATTCTGATTCCACCACACTAAAAACATTTGAGATGAATTTTCCAGACATACATTCCTCTTCATCTATGATAGATACCTAATATAAGAATGGTGATTCATTTCATTCCACTAATCATCCTCATTGTCTTTAGAGTCACAATCATCTACATTTTAATTAACATGAATTTTTATTATTCTCATGGTTTTGAAATCTATTTAAACATTCATCATATTTTGAAAATTTCGATTTTTTCTCATTTCATAAGAAATTAGAATGTTTTAGAAATCATAAGGAGATAAATCATATTTATCTTATAAAGAATAAATATTAAAATAAAACCTATCTATAATTTTTTCAAAAATTTTCTTAATATTTTTGATTATTATAGGATATTTATGGATCCCCTAATGTTGCAAATAATTTCATGTAATCTGGTGAAGTATTTATCCATGAATTCTTCATCTCCCATTCTGATTTCTTAATAATTACTATGTAATATTTGTTTCTTCGCTTCCTACTATTCAGTATAACCTCCAAAAAATACTTTATATATTGTACCTTGTAATATTTGATGTTTTGGGACCCATAAAATAAATATTATGATTATTTAATAAGGGTAAAATGGTATCATTTCTCTATTTTCTTTCAAATTCAATATTAGTCTTTTCAGTAAAATTCATTAGGTCACCCCCCTTAATTGTTTGAAAACCAGTTCTAGTGGCATCATCAACATCCACACCAACTGACATGAGATAAGATATCATCCTATTTTTTCATTCATATTATGTTTTCCATAAAATATAGAAATACCTCTACTTTTGAAAGAATTTATGTTAGCCTTGATAAAGATTCAACAATGGAACCTTCACTCTGAAACCAATTGGAGTTACTAATGATCAAATGAAAACTGAGCAGTGGAGAGTCTCTTGTTAACTATTTATATATTTCAAGCCTTTTTAAAACATAACCAATAGAATATGTTAATGTTTATTTCCTTATCATATTTTTGTAAATACTCATTCATTATGAAATAAGAAAGCATGTAATGCACAAACTGTTTACAAGGTTCATCATCAGTTTGAGAAATGAAATAATTTCCAATTCCACTCTAATGGGTCATTGTTTATTCGATATTAAGAATAAGTGAATATAACTTGTTCCAAATAACATACACAAATTTTCCCTCTCAATAAGAATGATTAAAAACACTCTCAATGGTTGATAATTTTTTCTAGTAAACAGATTAGTCAAAACAAAAGTATAAATACATTTTTCAATATGATCCAAATGATTATTCGAGTCAAATGACCATTGAATTGATGGACATCAGTCTAATGAACAAAATATGATTGACTCAGATCGATCAAAAAAATATGATTCTGTCTTTCTTGATCGTCACTTCTCAAGATCCTCTCAAAAGCCCTGTCTCATCTTCCTCATTCGGATCATCCTCTTTATTACTGACTTAATAAAATGATACTCTTTCTAGTAAACAATACAAATTATTTTCTACCTTCTAATGAGATATCTGTCTGAAAATAACTCTAACTCTAATTCATCAACACTATACCTTTACACTCTCATAAAAATCATACACATGTAATAAATTACTATGAAACTATTTATATTCATCCATGAATGAAAATTGTGATAAAATTTTGAACATTACTTGGTCACTCAAATTAAAAAACTGAATGATCTTTGCATATTTGAATTTCTTGTTTGACTGGATAATCTTTATAATAACTTTCTAAATATTATAGAGTCCTTTCTATAATCATAATTCTTAAAATTACTACCTTTTCATTAGTACAAAGGAACATTCTTTGTAAAACATGATAACTTCTTTAGAAGATGACTTATCGGTGTCACAACTGATCTAATTTAAAATATGAATTGTCCATTTGTTTATTCTCATGTAATCAAACGTCTTTTAAAATCAATACGCATTCATAATTTTTATCCACATGATGGGTTATCATAAAAAATCGTTTCAATATGATCTTCTACATCTGATATTTTATCGGTGTAAGGAATTCATTTGATGAAAAAGTTCTTGTTCCTAATCTATTGGATATGAATCTTCTCCTATAACCACATATTTTCTTCAACTTCATTTGGACGACTTTTTTCCTTCGATTAGTCTGAATGAATCCTCATAATGATTAAATTCCAATTATGATGAAATACACAATAAAATGTTCTATATATGAGGATGTATTCACTCAGATAAAATCGATCCGATGAACTCAAATATTCTACATTATTAAAAAAAGTGTATCCTAATACATTTTCTAGTATATGTTAACAACATAACTGAGGAATCATTGTCGTATTTATAGGTAGAATGCTATAAAACTTTCTACCTCCTGACTTCAATTTCAAAAAACATAAACTTCTGCAGCATTTTGAATTTGTAGTTAACACTGAATCTAAGAGACCATGAACATCATACTGAGGAATATGGTTTTTATAGTTCATTCAATCAATATATTTTTAAATATTTTTATGTCCATCTTCCATACATCATATGTATCTTGTATGACTCAATTTGAAAACCTATGTTCGGAACCCTGTTTTAGGAAAACAATTTTTTAAATGCTAAAAAAATTTATACCCATTTCTGTTTGAATTAAAACATTCACCTTACTGAAAAAACTCATTATGATAGAGTAGGTTTGATGTAGAAGAAAAAACTTCTTTTAAAAAATGTTTAGTTAGAAAAAAATAAAAACCCATGTTGAAATAAATTATCACATAAGTTCTTCAATTTTTAATAGAAAACATAACTCGAAATTTTATTAATGGAATACATCATGGTTATTTTATAAAGAAGATAATTACACAAATATTTAAGTTTTTTAATATCTATAACTAGATTATTTTCAAGGGTTAGGAAATAAAATTTATGAGTTTGAGGTAAACAATAACAATACTCCATTTTATGTTCACCCAACATTAGAACAGAACTGAATCCCATAACTAATGCATTATAATATATCAGATATCCTATCATAGATATATATAAAAAGAAAAATAATATCTGATTTTAAATGTTACATTAACCCATTAGAAGATTATTAGTATAATAAATTCCCTGAAAAAAGTAATTATATTAGTGTCAGACAATTTTAATGAGTTGCATTCATAGAGAAGTCCTTAGAAAATTGTTAATAGTTTCCAGTGACACCAATGATGACACTTATATAAAATTAATATCTTGTATATTCATAGAACATTACATATGTCACATTAATGGTACGAACCTAAATTCTCTATTCCAATATGAGATGAAAAAAATTACACCTTATAGTATATTGTTAATCTATGATAATTACTTATAGACTCGAAGATCATAGAGATATCCCAAAATTAACTTCAAAGGATTCGTATACACCTCTTGGTCCATTTATTGATCTATGATTTCACCCAAAATATCCTGGTCAAATTATTTTATATGTCAATGAATAATCTAGTTTATAAGATCCATAAATAACCTATGATCATTAGTACAGAGTAAATGAATTACTAGATAACAATAATTACCATGTAAACATCAAAAAAAATCATTGATATATCTTAATTATTCACCATGAGAAATGACACTCAAACTAAATTTCAATATTTTAAAACCACCATATGAAATATTTTTTGATCCATGAGGCCATTTATGTGAAGGAAATCGAGTTTATTATTAATTTTCACATGATAAAATATCCCATAATCAAATTTATAAGTGAAGAGTCCCATATATTTTCATCCAATATATTACAATATAAATCCCTAAATTTATATTGGGAGTAAAAATACATGGAATTATAAATAATCTAGATAAATTTTCATCATTTTTTATTCAACTAGTGCCATTAGGTAATATAGAAATCATATCTGTTTTTTTGTCGAAAACCAAATCAATAACAAACTACAATACCCACTCATGAGATATCTCTGGAATGTATTCTAGGAGAAATTCCCAAAATTCATTGGCCAATAAAGGAAACCCTCTCCCATAGTTCATTTTCTTGTAGTCTACATGTAGATATTATGAAAAACATTTCGACTTGTTGAACTTGTGAATCTTGGTCCTTCCTAACTAGATCATGTGCCTCATTATCCTAAAAAAATGTCAACACCCATTAGGAGTTCTGAATTCCCCCCATTTCTAATAAAAATGATATTTTATTAAAAATATTTCATCTATTCCATCCCAAGAATAAAATCCAATAAGTTCATTGCAATAATAATAGTCACATGATAACTCCTCCTATGATATGAAAATATTACATGAATGACCCTAAAATCCATGATTTGTTTTCATCTGAGATGCTATAGATATTTCATTAATATATAACATAATATCTTTTGGAAGAATGAAATGATCCATGGTACTTAAAAATATAAATTAATGAAATGGACCAATATTAGATAAGTTAATTGCCATAGATAACGCAACGAGGTTGACAAATCTTGAAATCATTGGTCTTGTGTCTAACACTTTATGAATTTGCCCCATATTTATCATCACCAATGATTTATAATTTCTACAATGACATCCATCTACCTGTGGCTCAGATCACTAATAGATCTCACCCTATGATAAACTAATATTGTATCCAAATCACTATAGTCCTGAAACCACTGTTATCAATGAATATTTTTTAAATATGTATCCTTTTTGAGGTGATAATCCCTTACCACTTTGAAGATGTGGATTTAATATATATAATATTTTATGATCTTATAAATTCTTATGAACATAGTAATACTTTTATGACTCTATGAAGTATTGTATATTATAACTATCCTTTCCACAAATATAAATAAGTGGATAATTTATAAAATTTTGGTAGGGGAAACCATTTGTGATGGATGTCCACGGCCACTACTACAACATCATTGTTGTCCATCACACTTCAATTTATTTTTGAACATATGATCCCAATTTTATTGATCATAGGAGGAAGATAAACCATCCTTGAAATTTATCCCATATCTATGTCTACTATAAATTCCCAATATAATCCCTCTATATATGAGGAATTATATATTATAAATATCATCGATATCATGTCTGTGGAAAGGACAATCTCAATTTTTTTAATTATTCAATTAATAAACTATTTTGATCAAAATAGAAAATCTTTGAAAAAAAAAATATTCCATATATATATTTTTTGTTCCTTGTTAGGGAATCCAAATTCCTAGTAATTTTCTGTAGACATAATATCATGATGAAATATCAGATTAAACATGATACTAATGTATCCTGAATAAAACTCCACATCAATTATATCTTGAAAAATTAAATCTGGAAACTTTTGGGTCAGAAATGTTAGATTAAATACATAACACATCACTTTAATGGACTATCAAGACTCATGGTATACCAAAATAATTCAATTCATCTCTAAACAATATTATACCACTTGTGGATTGTCTCTCCCTCTAAATAATTTTTGTTATTATAGATGAAATTATTTACCCCAATCCTTATATGGAAATGGATACAGTAACACCTCCTTTTCTATATATGGGAAATTGAATAATAATTGATCAATTTATTATATTTATATCCCCACTAGTTATGCCTAATTATGATTAACTATAGAATTAACATACAGAATAGTTTTTATGCCTCATGGAATAAAAATTGTATGAGGTCATAGTGGGGGAATGATACTACATGAAATTAGTTAATGATTTTGATAAACAGATTAAAATAGTAAAATTAAATCAATTTAACCCATACATAACTATTAAGAATGAATGTATATATTAACCATGATTTTAAAAGTAGAATAAAAAATACCATTTTATAAGTTACTATACCTTGGTTCATGGTATGATAAGTGTGAAATATAATGTTGAAAAACATATGGTGACTCATGGTTATATTCCCAAACAAAAACATTAAATTTCCAATAACCCTTTGTAACTCAATCTATAAAATTAAAAGTTACCCTTGACACCCCTCTATACCTACCTCACAAGTTTTAAAAATCATATCATTAGTCTACCTTAATTTTTTAAAATATTATAAATCAAATATATTCTATGATACCATTTTCCAATGAACCATCATTATCCACCATAAAATATTTAAATAATTAAATATATATTAAGCTACATATGGTGTTATAAATCCCTATGAAATGGAAAAACTATCTAAGCATCAACAACGTACATTTAAGAAAATGTTTTTCAAATAAATCCATCATGAGTGTCCCATCCAATGACCCAACATGAACTCATTATAACATAATGAGTCATAAAATAATATAAATTTTATAATAGTAATAAGAAATTAAATCATAAGTATCCTCACCAATTTTAAATATATATATATATATATATGATTCATGGAAAACATGAATAATCATATAAAATTTATCAAATGTGGGAAATTGGGATGGGATGTTGATAAGGAAATACATTACTGATAAGAAAACAACACGACCGTTAATAGATGAAAATATACTCCCCAAATTATTTTCATTGAAGGGATTACATACACCACTTCATCACCATTATAATGGATAACAAATAACATAAAAACGTATTGCCTCTAGGTCATGACTTCCATTAACTATATTATTCAAAAAATATTTTTATATATACATTTAGTTTGTAAAGGATGTGAGCATAAAAATCTCAGTAGGATATCACCACATGTTCTAGGAGACCTATGTTTGATAACCAAATCAAGATCAATTGAAAATAATCAAATAAAAATTAATACATAAAAATCTTAATTAAAACAACCTTTTTATGTATATAAGTATAATTATTTTAAAAATGAACGTAAATTGTATAAAAATTATAATTCTAATATAGAGATCATAGGAATACCCTAGGGTGACTCTTGATGAGTCACAATATGTAATTTCTTCATTTATATATTTAAAGTATATTATATCCAAATATACATATGCCTGTTATGTATGGAAACATCAATTATAAGAGGGTGATACAATGTCTTGGTATATATAGAATCAAAATTATAGATTTTATCCAAGGATAGATATTAATTCTTAAATTTCAGGTAGTAAATTGTCCTAGGAACCTTTTATAATTACATTAAGTTCACCAAAATTATAAAAATTGAAAACAAAAATTAATTTTCTTTTTAGAACTCATTTCAATTCAATGAGATGTTTTTTGAATAATTTCTTAGCCATAATCCACTGAATATATAAAATATTATTTAAAAATCACAAAAAAGACACACAGTAAATTAAATATATGGAATAAATATATCATATCGAAATCAATTCCAAATAATTGTAGATATTACCCTTATATCATTTAGAAAAGATTTTGAAAAAAAAATCCCATATGTTTACATGAAACAAGTGAATAGATAAACAACATATCTTTAACCGATGAATCTATTAGTCAATAGAGACAGTCAACACATGAATGACAAGTGTCAATGCAAGTATCAAAAACATATGTCATATGATCATTTCGCTATGACTCAATGATGCTATAGCCATTGGTATAAATATAACTAGAGGAGAGAATATAATACCCAAAATAATTAAGGAATATCACATACTAGATAATACCTTTGAAATTAATAATTAAGAAACTATTTGAATTGGGATCATGGAGAGAATAGATTTTTGAGGTGACATATATGTATTGGATAGTTTGAATGATGGAATTTTCTTGAAATAGCCATTGAAAATTGAATCTCTTATTTCTAAAACCTATTTAATTATTTAATTTCTATTTTTAATATTATAAAAAATAAAATTCATGGTGTGACCTCCCATGTCCCGGTGTGACACACATCTCTTTTGTGATTAATAATCAACAACTCAACTCTGTATGTCACACCATTACATGAACATGATCATCGTCATGTGGAGATACGGGTGAAATATCCACATAATGATGATATCAGAAATAAAACCCCCATTAGGTTATCACATAAATTATTCATCACATGAACCATGAACTCCCTGGATTCTCAAAATGGGAGGTTAAATTATACAGAACGGCACAGGTATGTAATAATTCCCTAAAGACCATTCTGTATGGTCTCATCATGGATCCCCTTAACACACCAAGACCTCCACATTTTGTAATCTTAGAAACATTGGTCCCATTATGTATATGGGAATTAATTCAAAAGGTTATCCTTGGGACTCTTTTATATAGAAAATTCTCAAATATAGTTGTCTTAGAAATCAACACATTATGAAGCCACATTTTCAACCAAATGTTCCATAACTGATATCTAGCTAGGATTCACCCCCATTCCTCCACACCATGATGCCTCCTTTGGATATGATACTATATCCCTCTATCATAAATCTTTACTTCATGATTCCTATTTTTCATCATGTTACCTACTATAAACAAAAAATATAGAACAACAAAATTAGTTAAAATACCATAAAAATAATTAAATTGACAAATCAATATATAGATTAATTTATAAAAATTTTAATTCCTGAAAATGATATAGTGGGTATGACACATATTATATGATCATATTACATAAATTTCTATTAGTAAATATTATAAAAAAATCATTACAAATTTATATATATTTTATTTATATTATTCAACGTATTCACTGATCTAACCACTAATTTCATTTTGTGGTTACGATTTATAGAATCTAAACACATATTTGGATATAAGTATCCCAAAAAATTTATAAAAATATATTAATTCTATTATTTATATATATGGTTCTAGTGAATAGAAATACATATTATTATTATTATGTTTTTTATTGACCTTATGGGAAAATCTCTTACTTTCTCATTATCTCTATATCTTGAGATAATTAGGGAGGAATACTCATTACTCTGTATCAATATCATGATAAGGTATTTGCAAAAACGAATATCATTTTAAATAAAAATAGAATATTATAAATGTTTATTTTTTTTATTAAAGATAAGAAATACACAATTGTCATTTATTTTACATTACTTATAATACATAATCTAATCACTCATAAAAATAATATACTTATTCAACTCATAACTTTGTGGTTCATGTGATTGACACATCATCATGTATAATAAATAATTAATTTTTTCTTAAAAATGAAATTAAAATATATTTTTTGGATTATTAAATCAGTTTTCAATTCCCCAGTAATGTTTTATTACACCACGAAACATAAATTATTTATATTCATTCATTAAAATAAATATGTTCACTTATCTTATAGATAATTGAATATAATTTATTCTCTAATTCTAATTAAAAAATATATAAATATCATATAATTTATTCAATCTAATAATAACATGTTCTAATATTTTCATCATAAATATAACTAAGAAAATATACATTACCCAAATAGAGAATAAATTTATAGTTAAATATAGATCCAATGGTATATAAGGAGCTTCTATGTACACTTTTGGTGTGAACCTATATGTTACTTCCTTTATTATTGAAATTTCAACACATAGACCAAAATAGGTATCAGGTAACTCATTATGTCCCTCATAATGAAAATGGTAAGTCATAGAATTAACCGAAAAGGTTCATTTAAATACTACTGTATAAATTTTCATATTTTTAAATCAATGTATCTATAATCAAGGTGCATAAATGTGTTTTTTTATATAATTCATTTTACTTTCCTTAATATATATAGAAAATTTTTGTATAAAAATACAGGGAAATGGATTTTAATTTTAATATTACATATCAATCCATGGGTTGGAGATATAATCATCCATATATTGGAATGAAAAAAATTAAGTATTGGTCATTTTATTATTCTAATACTAATTATGATACTCCTGAAGAAAGACACATTTTTATGTGTAAATGCAATACGTTATTCATCATGTATTTAAATTGAAAATTAATCAAACACATTGATATTGGAATCAATTTTAAATACCAATATACACATTTATAGATTGGATCATCAAATTGAACACTAAAAATGTGGTGATCATATGGTTTTGTAGGTCCTAATATCCTCAAATAGTGGAGATCATCAAGATTAAACATGAGGAGAGTAAGTGTACATTATTATGATCCCCTTGAACATGATAGTGAATAATAATTTATATCTCATTTGACTAATATATCATATAAATATGAAAAAAATTTGTAATTTCATCCTAGAATCTTTATGTAATCGTTGTTTTGGGAAATTGTCATAACACATTTAAGAAAAAAATATTGTAAATATATTTTTACCTGGACATTAATGAATTAATTTTATTTTGGGAGATTTATCAAAACTTTATTAATAAAATACTTTTTATATATATCAAAAACATTTTATCATATTACTTCAATGACAGTAACTACCAAAAACTACCACATATACAAGATTTGACAGCTATTGTTTTGAATCTTTTCATCATTATCATGAAATTTAACCTTCCAATGACAAATATATTTACTCACTTGGGATGAAACATTTAACACTAGGTATATAATACTAAATTTGACTCTATAACCTTTATAAAAACATCTCATTTAGTGTTATTTTTGAAATATTTTAATATTACCTAATGAATTTTATCAGAATCTATGATATACATGAATTTTATGTAATTGAGAAATAAATTTAACTTTGATTTAATATTTTTCATGTCATTTTAATTATCCTAAAAATGATATCAGATCAAAATTGATCATATTAGGAACTATTATATGTCCATCCTTTGGTTACTCGTTATTCTTCATCCCCACACACCATGAACATATCCTCCATACATATCATGTACATTAATATAGTTTTAAATGCATATCATTGTAGATATTTTCAATTTACAAGAAGATATCATGAGAAAGAAGGTATATGAGGACACTATGGTGAAGGGAAATCTAATCATTCTAAATACCATGTGACACAAGAAACAATCATCTCTTGATATATCCTACTTTTATATTTCAATACCTTTCTAATGTACGAACATTTAAATTGCCCTAGTATGTTCGTAGGTCTAAAAAATAAGGCCTTAATCCCCAAGCTATATGATTCACTAACTAATAAATTAAGGCTAAAAATTTAATTTTATTTATTTTAAAATAATTTATGAATATTATATTGTTTCCATAATAAAATAAAATTGACATATATTACTATAAATACTCATGAACTACCACTAAAAATTTTTATGGACCCACAAAACAATCATTTTAAATCAAACCTAATTCTCAAATGGATACATCATAATTTATAATTCATGATATTGATGCATTATTTAATCTATATATGTTTTTATACACCTTTTATACATCAATATCACCCTTTTAGAGAGACAATCCCCCTAATTAGTTTATATGTGAATCTTCTCCACATAACCCTTTTTGGAATTCAATTTATACAACCATCTAAAAAATCATAAAATCTGGGTAACTTATTATTTATTAATTTTTATATGATGGTTCTTGATAATCTTCAATAAATTTTCATTTATATTTCATGGTAAAAAACCCATATATCTCTTGTTCACAGACACTCCTAGCTATCCTAAATAGAATGTTGTGTGTCTAGAACAGTTTATATCATAGATTATTATAATGTTTTTTATTTATATGAAATTTCATTTTCATATTATAGATTGACTGCATTTAATTATATCTTCATCCAACTATTTATTTTAGGGTTATTATCCCTCTCTATAATTATAGATTCTATTTAAATAATTAATATTTTGTCTATGCGATCATATAATGATACACAACATGTCTGGGGAAGTATATCTTTTATGTGAATAAGAATAAAGTTATTCCTCAATTTAAATATATATAATATCATGAGTATCCTTTCGATACAATAACTATGATAAAATGTCAATTCAGATCTTAGTTTTTACTATTTTTTATTTTCAATACAATGATATAAATGAAATTTCATAAACATATTATGAAATAATTATAATATTTTCCATTGGTCACCTGATTAATACTCATTGGATTGATTTGGAATATTATTCCATGATATTTCAAATAATCATTGAAGTATTGGTTAATATATTCTCAATATGAGTTACATTAATGTATCCTTATATTCATTAAAACAGGATTCACTATTATGCATTTGAATTTCTAAAAATCCGAAAGAAATGTAATATATTACTCATCATGTAGATATATCTGTATTTATTGAAATAATTGTAAACTATAATTAATTATGAGATTCTACAACTATATTGTATTATAAATTATTTATAAACATCAATTTGAACTAATTATAGATGCATTATGGCCCTTTGACCTTTAAAATTATTGTTTATTTAGTTTTATTTCTCTTGTAAACAAGAACGAAACATAAACATCAATATTCACTCAGTATAATCTAAATAGTCTTCATGATTATATTTTTTGATATCTCCAATTTTACATTAAAAAGTCAACAAAAATATAAATAAAAGTAATATGAGTCCTATTAATTTAATTTATAATTTATTATTAATTTTGTATTTTATAATTATTTGTATTAAGAAAATATTATTTTAACATATAATATTGTAATGTTTATATTTTGTTTAATTCTATACAATAAATAAATTATATTTGTTCTCAATTGAAAAATAAATTGTATAATTATTATTAAAAATAAATTATAACATATAAAATATATGGGAATCATTCCAATAGGTAATATTTTATAATTAATACATCAATATTTTCTCTATTAGTAGCTTCATGATCAAATTAGAAACTCAAAAAAAAACTCATAATTGACTTTTTTGGTTATATTGAAAAACATTATGAGTTATTATTTTCATTTAATATATATTGTACAATAATGGTTTTTGGTATAATAAAAAATATACTTGATTATTAACTTTTATTCATTGATTTTACAGTTATTCCTTGAGAGTAATGTTTTTCATTATTATTAAAAATTATAACGCTCATTAATTTATATTTGTGCAATTTGTTTCTTCGATGAATTAAATATAATACTTTCAGATTACTCAAATACATTCTCTTTTTCATGTTCAGCATAAAAGCTCATCAATTAATTTTCATTATCTTTTTTTGAAATTGATGAATATATAAAAAATAATCCAGAATATATTTCTCAAATTTATTCATGTTAATTTTAATAATAAAAAATTAAAAATTGGATGTAGTGAACAAAGAGTAAGACCTATTAATATTTCATTATGTGGCTCAAATCCCAACATCATTGATCATTCAATGTACCTTATCTCATTAAATAAATGAGTAATGTGTGAGATTTCAACACTTAACCCAGACATATAGAATATTTTGGTGATTTTGTATTCATATCTTCTAGATATATCATTATAATTTTCATGAATATGAATTTACATGGAATGTATATACTTGTATTATAGGTATTTTTATGGATCCTCAGACAATGAGGTTATCCTAATGCATTTAAATCGAGAAACATCATCCAAATTTATCTTATAGATATCATTCTCACCCTCATTTTATTCTTATGATGTTCTAATCAGTAACATGCTTTCATGAATATAACATTTTCTTTCTTATTTTATTTTGATGTACAAGGTCATGAACCACTATCAACAATTTACACAGGGATAAACACAATGATTTTCAAAAATATATCATAGGGAGAGTGTGGTCATGATGATTTATATCATTATCTATAAAAAATAAAATCATTGTTCATTAATTTATAATCAATATTGATTTATGCATTATCAATTTATGAATTATTTATATGGCCCACAATTTTATCAAATCCAAATAGCTTAGATGATTGAATTCAAAATATCATGACACAAGGAAATTATTTTGGGATGAATTGATATTTCTCTTTTGGTTATATATACTATCATCATAGTTCAAATCAAAATTATTTTGGTACCATTTACGCTTACAAAATAATGTGACATTTAAATTCATAATCTATTGTTTACATTATCGGGTTGTTAAATACTATATTCAGATGTTGTCAAAGAATAATTTTAAATTACACCATGTTGATTATTTGTATTACCCTTGATTGAAATTTGGTTAATCTGACCCACCACTCTATTTATACAACCAAGATACCAATAAAAAATATCAATAGTGGAAAAGTTATATCCCTGAACTTGTTTTTTATTTTGGTTCATGTAATAGAGCATGATTGACAAAATTATTTTCCTTTTTATATATTCTATTTAAACATGCTAAAAAATTATATTTTTTTAACTAAAATATATTTTTAAATGTTTTTTCTGGATGCTTACAAAAAATTTCAACCATACACAATAAAACATTTATTATAATTTTTTAGGCTTATATATAACCTAGCTAAATAATTATTATATAATATGTTGTTATAATGATATTTTATAATTTACCATATAATGTGAAATGTTTGTCACATGGTAATGAGAATAAAATTATATGTTGGTTTTTCGAGGTATAATTAACCAAACCAGGTTCCAAGAAGGAGTACAAATACCTACAAAATATTTGACATTTACAAATAGATATTTACTTCCAATTTATACATTTTTTGGCAAAATTGAAAAACTATAATATATATTGAGTTTTTTTGTAATTTTTTTTATATGTAGACCTTTTTAATATCATTTAAATCAATTTTATTTTGTTATACTATAAAAAATACTTTTCAAACACCATTATTAGTGGTTTAATCATATAAGTTGTAAAAAAAATTATGAAAAAAAATATTCTTATTAACTAATATAATAATCAAATTTTTTAAAATTATAAAAATTAGTGGATACAATTATCTAATAATTATTAATAATTTACTAATTACTGAAGTTATTTTGGTTAAATAATTTATAGAAGAAATAATTTTTTTATAAAAATACATGTCTTTAAATTGAATTATAATAGTCAAAATTTAATAATATATATGAAAAATTATTATGCATAATGTCAAATTATATGAAATAGTTTTTTGAATCATATCATTTATATATTTATATGTTTTGAAAGAAATTGATGTCTTGTAATTATATATATTTTTTAAAATAAATATTCTTAGATGATATATAATTAAATATTTCATTTATTAGTTTAATCAGTGATAAATATCATCGAGCCCCTATTTATATTTATTGTGTAATAATTACCATGAAAATATGAATCCCATCATATTTTTAATAGGGATATAGAGTATAATTTAATTTCAACATTCTTAATCTATGATATGAAAATATTTCTCCATAAACCTATATTATTACTTTGTACCAAAATTATTATGTTTGCTAGGCTCTACATGCTAAATTTATATAGTCCCTCCTTAATAATAACTCTTTTCCCATGAAATTTTTCAGAAATTGTTTTCTTGATAAGCTTAAATCTAGTATTTTTTACTACATGTCTTCCTTTATTTGTCTTGTGATTAAATCTACTTATTCTTCTATCTTGGAAAATTCTATATGGATTGTTATTAAAGAATCCACTTTATATTTTTGGTTTGATAACTGGACCGGTTCACCTCTTATATTGAATAGGCCTAATTATTTTACTCCTGATCCCACTAACTACTCCATCAGGGACGTGGTCAATTCTTCTGATTCACATATTTCGAATTCTATTAAGGAGAATGTCGATAATTATTACTTCACTTCTAATGATGAATTTTCGGTTTGGGAACCCTCTCAAAATGTCTTATTGGACTCAAAAAAATATTCTAATCACCATTTCTCTAACATTGATTATAATCTCAGCAGGTTCTCCAAATTCAATAAGGCTTGGATGAAGGCTTCCCATCTTACCCTCATTTGGCAAATTACTCACCATAAAGTTCCTACTGATGGTTGTCTACTGTATTATGCCTTTAATAATTTCTCTAAATTTAGATTGTGAAACCAACATTGGGGGGACATAAACAAGCTCATTTTATATTTTGGGACTGGTACTACACTTTGGCATTACATATTTGACCTTTTTGAGTGCAGATGGATTTTGGATAACTTTATTTTCTCACAGTTGAAAAGGACGATTTAGTTTCTGAGGTCACCGCAAATTAGAAACCTATTAATCACTATCTTTGAAGAGCTTCTGCATATCCTCTCGTATGGTAGAAATGTTTTCATTCTCAACAATATCTCATTTAAACTAAATACTGGTAAAATGAGGACACTTCTTGCTATCAAAGAGGCTTCCATGATCCAAAAAGACCATTGTGACAATTCTATCACTGATCTTCATACCCTCCACCAGATTGGAGTGAGTGGAATATATCAAAAACCGAATTACACTTTTGAAGTCTTCTGGCAGGCTCCTCCTCCTGGAAGAATAAAAATCAATGTTGAAGGACCCCCAAAGGGAAACCTTGGACCTTTGGGATGCGGAGGTGTTTTCAATGACCATCTAGATCTGATCCTCATATGTTTCTATGGAAGATGTGACATTGCTTCTTCTCTGGAGGCCAAAATTATGGGTATCATTCATACCATATATTTTTCAAAACTTTTCAACTGGAGTAACATCTAAATTGAGAGCGAATCTTCTACCATTGTGCAAGCCATCTAGAAGGGTTTGACTCACCTAGCATGGTCTCTCACCCCCCCCCCCCCCAATGGATTGAATTCCTTACCCCATTCAACGTTCACAACTTCATTGCTACACACACCTTCTGTGAAGAAAACAACATAGTTGATGGTATCTACAACATGGGAGTCTCTCATGAGATCACTTGGAGGAATGATCTCCCTTTAGATTTGATTCATTTTTTATTAGAGATTCTAGATATTTTCCCTCATTTCGACTCATGTAATTTGTATACTCCTTTTGTTTGAATAAATTACAGGGTTCTAGTCATTGACCAGAACTCATCCACCCCAAATAAAGAACACTTTTATATTATATTAATGTCCATCCATTCCAATTAAACCATGCATAATTGGGTCTACGGTGGTATTTACCTTATAATTTATTATGTTAGTTCTCTTCGATGATGACATTATTTTTATTATTAATTTCAAATCTTTCTGATTTATTTTTACCAAATTATCATTCATTCCTATATTGGAAAAATAGTTGAAAATTTCTCCAATATTCAATTTATGAGATAATCATATCTTTTTGGTTTTGAATACATGGAAAATTTATAGTGTATACTGTTTTTATGAAAAATTGAATATTTTAGTGAGTAATATTTATAAGATTAATAAATTTAAAAATCAATAAAAAATTGATTTTCGAGAATAAAAATTCAAGGAGGGAGAGTATATCTTTTTGTAAAAAAATAGACTTCATTAGATATTAATTTTTTCATTATTTATTATTTATACTAATCATTAATTATATTTTTTTGATATTGTTGGATTATATTTATTTACAAGTATAGAAAAATACCTTCATCCCATAATAATAGAATTTAAATTGCTAGATATCCATAATATTTAATTTTTATGATTTTTCATATGATTTATATGATTAGAGCCAAGGATTTTCGTAATGGATAAACCATCGACCAAAATTTGGAATTTAAAAAATTTAACTATTCCAAATATAGTATTAAACAAAAAATATATTTTTAGACTATTATTTCGTTTTTTAGTGTAACTTATTTCCTTTAAATCTCTCATTTCATAATTTATTGTTTAATCTATGATAAAAAAATTGTTGTTGAAGAAGATGATGATTTTTCAAATTTTTAGGTGGATTTTGTATCCCTTCTTTTCTATATATAAGCTATTAATTTTATTCTCTATTTTATGTTTTCTTAATAACTAATTACATATTGTCAATGATAACCCATCCCTCAATATTATTTAATAAATAAAGTATATATGTTGTTTAATTTATCTAAATTATTTTTCAAATCACATAATTAAATTAAAAGAATCATTATATCATTAGAATTTTATGGTAAATAGTTAATATGTGATAATATGTTCATTATGTATAATATTATATAGTTAAATTAAGTATTTTTTTATTAAATATCCCCCATCATAAATCTACATGCACTCATTACCTGCTCCACCTCCCAATTTCATTTGTGTTCATATCATGTTTCATTAATTTATCATGGGTATTATGTCTCCTAACCAATGACTAACATGATCTTTTACGTGGATATTAAATAAAACCTAAATCTAACTAAATAGTTGTATTATGTATTCATTTAACTATATAAACACCAATATATTATAGTGAATATTGTATTTGTAATAAAAATTAAATTATATTTTCATAAATAAAAAAATCCAATGCATTAGTCAGATATCAATTGCAAACACATGAGGTTATGAGATTTAATGGCGGATATGAACAATAATGTGTCAAATATCATGTATCATTCCCAATTTCTTGATAATTGTCTTATATATTTTTTTAAATTTTTCATGAATGAGTTCTTCTAAATCCAATTTATTCTTATATATATAGTAGAATATAAAATTTCATGTTAATTGAAGATCATGTATAACCCATTTTCAATATGTATGGTGATGATAATAATTTTAAATAGATGAATATATTATTTAAATGATGTCAAAAAAGTAATGAAGGAAATAATTGAATCAGTGATAATGAAAATCATGAAGAGTTGGAAGGTTTTTTAATGAATAGTTAGATATGCAATCTATGTGAAAACTAGGGAAGCATTTTTAAGGTAATATATTCACACATTATTCATTGATAATCTCACCCACCCATTTATTCTGACTAACTCATTCTCTTATTGTGGTATTCTGTGTATATTTATTTTGTTGGTTTTAACAAAATAAAAAAATTATCTATCCATGATTATTTTAAATGTTACATGAATTAAAATATTTTCAATGGTCTATGATAATTGCATTGAATCTCATCATGGGGTGGATCCATCACACAACTAATTCATATCACTCCATAATTTTATGGAATCTGTACTCAATTTTTAGAATCATATGTAATATAAATGATCTGTTGAAGAATTCAATGACTAATTAAGCTTCTTATACATGTTGGTGAGCTGGAATCTGATTTCATTTCCCTAAATATTTATATTCATGATATTTTAAAATAAAGTTTTTTAAATTTATTTTGATGTGATATTTGAAATTTTATTATGGGGATTTTCATCAAGAAATGATAGTGCTCTTATTTCATAGGTATTTCTAGTTCATAATCATCATAGTGGGTAGGAACATACCATATGGTCCCCTAAAAGGTATAATTTTTCCAAAAAAATTATAATAGAATGTATAAAATTGGAATACCAACATTAATTAAAAAATATGTAACCATGAAAATTAAATATTATTTTTTTCTATGTTACACATACTATTGAATTTTTATTTCAAACAATGAGTATATTCAACTTAATTGTATTAGTATGATTCCATATTTCATGAAGGTTCTCTATAAACTAGTGTAAAAATTGAAATGTCTTGGCCTATATGCCACAACATTGTGCCTGATTCTGGTCCCCACTAGACCTCGAGTATGCATGCCCGTACAGCACCAGATTCCAATTAAAAGTGTGGTTTTTGAGTGCAATGTGAGTATACTATATAAATATATTAGATTCCATATCCAAATTTAAATAACCAAATATCATACACATCAGAGTGTTTACAAAGGATAAATAAACTGACATAGAATCATACAATAGTATAATGAAATATGGTAAACAAAAAAATAGTAATTATAAACATAAAACATAGACCACTCACTAGGCGAATCACATATAAAAATAAACAACTGAAAACTAAATACATTGGGCCTTATTAATAATTTGGGTTGTATCACTAACCTGGTCTGTAGTACCATGTTATGTTATTTTAGACTGGAAAGTGGACTCCAAATGAGAATCCCGCTCAACCATGAAATCATCGGCCTCATCATTATCCATCATGAAGCCATGTTAAACTCGAAAAAAGACATAATATCTACACATGCTATAGTGCATGTGTAGGAGATAGAGAAGTAAATCTCAGTATGTCATCCACAATGGTGAACCAATAAACCACTTCCATATGTGAATGCTCAAGAAATATATTGACACTATAAGAAACATAACATAAAATAAATGCACATAAAAACATCAATGATCCTTAGTTCCAAGACCATGAATGAGAATACCTACTTCGGCCAATGTCGGGTTTCTATAAGAATGCCTGAGTGATAATGATTCCTAATTAACCTATGGGCTCAATATCTTAGGTATCACAAACCAAACCAAACAATTATGGGGAATCATCCAACAATATTCCTATCATTGATGATACTAATCAATGTCATCCCATAATATTTTCTAATGACCTAAATATTATCTCATACTAGGAGTCTCACCACATGTTTCCCAGTTACCACACAAATGTATTACTAAGCCTAGACCATTAGTCTGAGTTTAATTTCATGTATCAAAACAAATCATGTATTGAGAATCAGTCTAATTCTTAACCAATATCAAATCATTTGCTCTTGTATAATCAATTCATCATCAAAAATTATATCAATTAAATCATGAGTAGAGCATCAATCCAACATCTAGACCATATATGAATCTAAAAATGCCTTGATCATCAACCCCCCCACCTCATCCATATATCAAATCAATCACACCTATATTTTTAGTCTAGAATATAATCCATAGATTTTAAGATTCACTCCACTTTCTATCATAGTTACTATACAATCATTTACTAGAGAATGAGTCTGAAAAATAATAAAAAATAATCATTGTATATATGTCAGGAGTCTCTGTCTGACACCTAATCCATTTACTATACTATCACTGCTCAAAATATAATTCCATAATCTAACTACCTAATTGTGTAATCACATCCACTACACTCAAAAATATTACGCAATTTTCAAATATCTTAGGTCTTGTACTCCAACTATATACATGCTTTCCATACTAATACCGGAATCTTGTCTAATAGTATCAGTTATGGATATTGGAGACCACATTTATGGATAATATGTCTAGCCCTCTCAGTAGTCACGTCACTTACTAGTAAACTATTTTCCAAAATGTAATAATCCTATCATATCAAATTATAATCATTAGATTAAACCATGTCTTAATATCTAAATTTAAGATAAAACCAACCATGGGTTTATCAAATTCCGAAGCACATCAAAAGATCCCCAAAAAATATCAAAGGCCACAAAAAGAATATGAAACCAAATGAAGGGTTCATATATATCATAGAAGTACATGGTCTAATACCATGATAAGAGATATCCTCAATCATCACTCAATGTCCTCTAACATACCCATGATCAGCAATCCAATAATAATTCAATTCAAAAATCTGTCCATTCCATTTGGGGATCCTCAATTGCTAACTGCTGAACTAATGAACACTTGATTAGATATCATCCCACTAAAGGAATCCTCAAGAAACCCTCAATTTCAACTCAACATTAAAATGGAACCCTTCCAAATCTTCTATCTGACAAAGTCAACCAAGCCTAAATGCTATGACCACACTTATCCTAAAATAGATATTCTATGACTCATCTAAATTATCCTTGAGTAAATGTCCCAATGTGTTAGGATAGTCCAAGATCACACTAATAACAATATCCAGTCCCATATTCAAGGATCCATACATGAAAAAAAATCATCATGACACACTTAGGATGGGTTGATTACCAAGTTCAAAAATGTCAGCTAGGCCTCAAAGATCATAACCCAACACACTGTGAGATTTTGAATCCAAACCTTGAGGAATCGTCCCAATGAAATATTTTTGTCTAAAAGACCATATCAATTACCTATATAGACCATTATGATTCTACCATCACGATTTAAACAGAATAGTGCTAATAATAAACTACTCATATTTTTAATTACGACATACATCACAAAAAACTCAAAACCCCCACAGAAATCTAACCATAGGGAAGCACAAAATATGTATGAATGAGTACATGTTGTATACACATATTACCCCACCTGTTCATGTACTCTTACACCCATGGAATGTAGAATCAAAGTACATGGAATGCATGTAGGGTACACGATATGTACCCTAAATGGGTTTTCTATACCTATACCACACATGTCCTTTCCATGTGTCTCCATCTAGAAAGCAATTTGTACTTACTGAATAACCCACATTGAGTTTGGGTATATAGCCTATATTACAATGTCCCCCCTCCATGACTCATATGGTATGTACTCATTCACGTGCTTATAAGCACTATATAATGTCCTCCACAATATAGGATGTGTAATCATATTCTTCAATTTTTCTACATATTAGAAGAGAACCTGGCATGGCTTCTTAAAATGACATGTCGGGTAGTCTAGTTTTTCGAAATACAACCCCATGAAAACCACACAAAACCTCAATTGTTTTCAGATTAGGTCATGTTCAACCCCCCATGGGAGACATAGTAGTCATAAAATGGATTTATAATGTAAAAATGACTAAATTATGGGTATCAGGGAATTAATTTCAAAACCACCCTACATTATAGTGTTAAGGCCAATGCATTGGTTCTAATTCTACTCCAAAAAGATAATGTGCCTCGATATTTTATCATTCTTCTATAGGAAAAAATTCGAGTAGAATCCCTTTCTTTTCCCCATAATTTTCATGCCATCGCATGCAAGGGATGATCCCTACCACTCTTGCAGTCCATAGGAACCTAGGGGGGTTAATAAATTTTATATATTAATGAAATACGTATTTTAATGCCCATTTAACGAAAATCATGGTTTCTGGAACCAAAAAAGTTTTTAATCTGTCCCTAGGGATGCCACCCACTTAGGAATAAATTTTGCTGTCAAAATATCAATCTAATGCTCCATTCATAATATATCACCAATAAATCCCACATGAATACCATAATATTTATTTAATTAAATATTTATCAATCTTCCAATACATGAACTACTAAAAATTCCACCAAAATCATGTGATATGGAATATTCCCTACTCTAGGAAAGATATAGAGGTCAGGAAAATTATTTGAGATCATCCTCTTGGGTAAAATTACCATTTCACCAATTAAAAACCACTAATTCCAAAAAAATATACTTCACAGTGAATTTCAAAATCCAAAAAAACAGCTCTCTATATCTGACCCGCAAAAATACATATCCTCCCGGAGAAGCCTCATTAGTCTTCCAACAACACATCCAAACCCACCTTTTTCATCCAACCATGGTAAGCTCACTATGTTTTAATCATGACAACAATTGTGTCACACATCAAAATTCTTTTCTTAAATCTCACACCTCATCTAAAAACCATGAAAACCTTTTCAATAATAAATATGCCTCTATGATTGTTCCTAATATCACCTATTTATTAGAAGACTTCACAATATCTTTTATAACTCTTAATTAAACACATGGTCCTTCCGAACATATAAATTAACCCACAACATCTGATTCTAATAAACAATTATTCACGTCATTAATATTCCTTCCAAATCACATGGTCAACTATCCACCGACCCAATCTGTGAGGGTTTCAATGTAAAACTAACCCTATCCATATAAGGGTAACAACACCATGATATATTGGTACTCCCCATCATAGATCTTTCCTTATTGTTACCTCACAAAAAAACATGTTTTCCATGGACCATGCCCCGTGAAGAACAAATCATACAAACTGCACATGGCTATCTAACTTATTAAATAGTGATGAAAAAAATATTCCATGTCTCTTTCCCACCATCCAATAACATAACCAAGGCAATTCATTGTAATATGATATATCAAAGGGACCTCACAAACTGAAAAACCAATGGTGATCTCTCCACCATACAACATTTCCCATAGTCCTCCATGTCTGAAACCACATTTCAGACCCCTTATGAATCCTTGGAATAAACTCTATAGAATTATATAAAACAGGTAATCTCATAGAATACTTAGGAAAAAATATTAGTATTGGGAATTCTCGACTCTAAATTTTGAGTATAACAATAGGCCAATGATGAAGACCACCATAACCTCATCCATTTCAGATCATCGTAGATCAATACCATGGGACTAGGGTCACCATGCACACCAGCCTATCATCACACATGTAATGATTCTCATCCCACTCAGGGATTCATCCCAAATCAAGATATATGGATGTAAAATCTCATAATAACTTATCTACAAGCCAAATGATACAAAACATCACCAGCACTAACATCTCCAAGATTCCACTAGTAGATAACCATTACAAACTATTGTGTAACATAGTCACCAAACATTCCATTACTCCATATGGGGAACCCCATATGAAATATGTTATCAAAATCTTCAGATACGCAACTCCATAAATTCATGTTCTCCTAATCAATGTCAAATCCAACAGATTGATCTCATCTATGAAACTATTTCCTAGGATATTCAATTGAATGAAATTTCCCCACAAAAAATGAACAAAAATGTTCGAAACACTTGAATATAATTTCACCTTCATAAAATGAATATCCATCCAATGAGACTATACCTCAATCACAATTTCACAATTCACACACCTTATTAAAAATACCATGAATCCATATGTTCCTCATGTACCATAATGTTCTCAGGACACATCCAAACCATCTAACTAGTGACATCAAAAGTCAAATTTCTCTAACACTATAATCTATAGTGACATAAAATAGGCCACTAGGCTCTGCCAATAATCCCTACTAATCAATTTCTATAATACATCAGTAGGTCTAACCACCTAGGTCTACCTAAACATGGAGAAGGGAACAAATCATATAGAATAAACATGTATTTTACCCATTATCATAAAAATAAAAAAATAGATCACCCTTTAACAGCCCATCCTAGGTGGCACATACTGTTTCCCCAAACCAGTTGGTCGCATGACCTAAAGTGTGACTCCCCGTATGCGAGAGTCCTATAACTAGTTGCGAGGGACTAATATCAATCATGGGAAGACTATACCATTTTTATTTAGATTAATACAATAGTATAAAAAATAAAATAATAATAATAATGGTATAACATAATTAAAATAATATTAATAGCATAAGATGACCAAAACATGAAAGGAAATATTAAAACTGAATATTATATATTCCATGATAAAGTAAATGACATGTGTTTATACGATAACAATAAATAAATAAATAATGACACTAACAACTTCTCCATTTTGGTCCCGAATCCATGTCCATTTACCACATCATGCTCTTCACATTCATCCCTCTACTAAATGACACTTTCCGTTAACCTATCCTATATTCATATAATGTATTATAATGCCTATCAAGTATCCCTAGTAGGGTGTCAGTACAACTCAGTAGGCCACCACCAATAGTGTCTAAAACCTATCCCGTCAACAACAAGTGTATGAATTTGTATAATGAAATAATTATAATGTATAATTAAATAGTTATATCATTATCGACTAATAATTATTTTACAATATAAACTTGCGGGTTCCCAAGGACCCCCATACCACAATACCTAATGTTTGTTGCACGCGGTCTGAACTATGTCATATATTCAAATATCTTTTAATTATAACCCATGATATTACATTAATCATGACATTTTAACTTATTTATTAATAACATATTGAAATATAGTCCACTACAAATATATTTGGAGAGAAGACCATGTTTATCACCCAATGATTATTTGAAGCGCCAGTCCTTGTCCCACACCCCATGGGTACTTGGCACATCAGTCCATATCCCCTATATTTAGCATTTATTCTGGGTATAAATTACATGTGTTTCACCAGAGTAGTATTTGGATCATCGGTCGGCATCCCACACACCATTTTTCAATCATACTTATATATCATAATTGTCTTAGAACATCATGTCTAGAACTCTATTTCCCAATCATACATATAAATATATATCATTTGCATCAAATGTATTGTTTAACAACCTATTTATAAATCATATATATATATATATATATCTCTTGACCATATAACATCATGTCTATAACCCTACTTCTCATCATCACACATAACATATCATGTCACGTTATCATATATATCTCAACCCCACATTTTTTCACATTTTAATTTCCATGTAACAATCATATGTGAATGATTATTTTACCATTCACCAAATCATAATTAATTAAACAATTAATTAACCTCATAATTTCTATTAATAATTAAACAATTAGATAATCAAGTGAAACTCATCAATTAAATCAACAATTAATTGATCCAAAAACTCCATTAATTTATTAATCATGTAATTAATCATGTTAGTCTCATTAATTAATTCATCAATTAATTTATCACAAAAAAATCATCATTTAAATTAACAATTAATTAATCAAATCAATTCCATTTGTTAATCCAATAATTAACTAATCACATCACTTACATCAGTTAACTCAATAACTAACTAATCACAATAATAACATTAACTACATTGAAAATTAAATAATCACCACAATTACATTAATTAATTCATCATTTAATGAGTCATATCAATAACATTTATTAATTATATTTATCCCACTAATTTATTCAACAATTTATTCAACAAAAAAAATCATTACAATTATTCCTTAATAAATTCAATAATTAGTTTTTCTAAATAAAAAATCACAATATCACACTAATTAAATCAATATTTATTTATCCCATTTTTTTCAATTCAATATCCCAATAATCCACATTAATTTATCTACCAATTAATTAATCTAATTTATTAAATTCTACCATGAAAATGATACCCATTAATTAATTATCCAATTAAATAATCTATCTAGTTTAATTGCACTAACACTCTAATCCACATTAATTAATTTGAGAATTTATTAATCCTAATAAACCCCTTTAATAAATTCACCAATTAATTGTTCACAACAAATCCACTATTATGTTCATCAATTAATATGCCCAATTAGTCCGATTATTTGATTCAATAATTAAATAATCACATTACTCAATTATTTAATTTATTAATTAATAAATCTCCTCAATTCCATAATTTATTAAATCAATTAAAAAATCTCTTTTAATCAATTAATTAATTCATCAAATATTTAATCACATCAATCCTATTATTTAATTAAAAATTTAAATAATCACATTACTCCAATAATTAACAAATCAATTAATTAATCATATCTCAAACAATTCAATATCCCAATTAATTTATCAATTAATTTTTACTGATCAATAATTTCAATATCCCCAATTAATTCAACAATTAATTATTCAAACAGAATCACATAACTTATTTAACAATTATTTTTCACATCAATCTACTCACTTAATTCCACAATTAATTAAGTACCCCAATCCAACTATTTTATTCCTAAATAAATTAATTAGTTTCCAAAAAATAAATATCCTAGAATTAATCCAACAAATATTTCTCTAATTCAATCCCAATATATCATAATTAATTCCAAAATTAATTAAATCATTCAACACTATAAGTTTATGATAAATAACACCACAATAAATATACCCAATTAAACAATCTCAACTTCATTATAATTAATATAGAAATTAATTTTTCATATTCAAAAATCCAATATACCTATTTGACATTTCCCTTAATTAATTAATTCACCAAAATTATTAATATGTGAATAAAGTAATTATTGAACATATAATCATAATTACAATCTTAAATACATATTATATTAGTATGGAATATGGAATTATAATTTCAAACCACCTACTAAAGAATGATGATGAACACACTCTATTGGATAGTCCACAATTTGATGCAGATTAATCAAAAATCCAATGAAGGACATGGTACAGATTTGAATCCTAAATCCATTATTAAACAAAACGTGAAATGTTAAATCTAGATCTAACTCATAGCAGAATATATCTAGATTTAATAAATCATTATCTACATACAATAATATAATTGATAAATACCCCACCAAAAGAGTGGTGGAATGTCGGAATTCAGATGGGAAGTCAATCGAGAAGAAACCTCATACAAAGAGAGATACAGATCTTAGAACCGGGCATTGATTCACCAAGAACACAGTTAATAAGGCATAGTAATTCTTTGGGAATCATTAAAAAATGAGGTAATTTTATATCAGTAAAACTATGGTCAATTTTGGGTTATTATAGGTTATTTTTAAATTTTAACACAAACATTAATATCATTAATTTTCCCATGCATGGTTTATAGGAAAACATACATAGTTAGTACAAACCATGTGCTCATACCGAGAAAAATTGTTCACATAGTCTAAAAACGTAGTTTAACCATACACAAGCCATATGACAATGCTGCACACTTAGCTTAACGATGCCCAAACTATGAAACCCCATGAAGTCTTTGTTTAACCATGTTGAAACCATGATAAATCTATTAAATGCCTCAAATCCTTCTAAATACTCTAATTATTACCCAAACTCACCCAAGAAGAGACATAGACATATTTTATTAAAATCAAGGAAAAATAATACCTCTAAAAAGATAAAGAAATATAAAAAAAATGTCTATAAGATATAATGTCTTCATCTTATAACAAATCATCTTTGAGGTTTACACCTATAAATCCCTAAGATTCTGAGTTATAAAGAATGTGCAACTATGCCCTGTTATCTATCTTCCACTCCCATTTTTCTTACTAAACCTGTCTATGATTCCACAACACACAAACTATCGACATGGTCATTACCCAAAACTCATTATCACTGAGAACAAATACATATATTACATTCTCCTCAAAGGATACATCCATCTCTAGTTTATCATCATCAAAAAAACCAGATGTGTTTACCAATACACCATAACCAAGGGCCAAAAGAACACCATCCAACAATGTCACTCCACCTTTCCATCAAAAAACCTTAAACGATGTACATCCACCACCACAAATTGATGGCCTTACTCCATGAACCCACAACAAACACATCACTCAGCACATTTCTAGCTTCTTTTGTACTACTTTATTAACCTTCTCATCCACCACATTATTCTTCTATCATTGGTTCGCACTAAGAACCTCCTATTTAAATTTTATATTATGTACCACCCACCATTGAATTACACGTATATTTTTTCATTAGTGTAACTTCTAAGCGGCCTCATATCCTAAAAAATGCCTTCAGGTAGATGGTATGAAATCCATACCTTCAGCAGCATACCCAAGATGATATCAAGGTATAGGAAATCATCATGAAAAATTAAAAGCATGCAAAAAAGTCATCAGTTAACACCACCATAATTACAGAATCATTGATGTTAAAAACCACTATAGAAGCACGTTAAACTTCCAAATAAATTTGGCATCCCTACCCACGAACATCTAACCATAAAATCAAAAAATAGATGGTACCTCACACAACATACAACCGATTTCCCGAACTAGGGAATTCTACCTACCCAAACCACCCATATCAAGGTCTAGATAAAAAAAATAAAGGAAAATCATTTCACAACATTAACACATTTAAAAATAAAGATTTTCACAAAAACATAACAAGCCTTTCCCTCTTTTTCCCAAGATAATTTCAAAACCAAGGCACTCTCACAACACTTAACCAATCTATACGTAGGTCCTAGTTAAAAAGGTTAAGAACATTATCAATTAAAGTTTATAATTAGACACCCATTTTTCACATCGTTTATATTTTTATGATTTTTCTCAATTTAATGTAGACTTAAATTCATATCATTTTCAAAATCATAGAAAAACATTTAAATTTCAAAAACATACACAAAACTCGTTTTTTGTTTGACCTTAGTATAATGCATGTTAATAAATAATATTGACTACGTTGAATGATGCATGAAAATTAACTCTCGTACCATACAAAGCTACAATTCAATTATAAGAAAATATTGGGTACAATAACCACATCATACATCTTGTGTGTCACCCAAGATGAAATAATACTCAACTATGACAAAAAACAACCATAAAAACATTTCCACCCTAGTTACATGGGTTTTCCCACATACAAGGGTTAGCTACATCAATTCAAAATATCATAAACATGTCACTACTCTAGATTGTCTCATGAATACCGTTCCCAAATAATAAGACAAATAAAGAAGAAAAGAAAGCAGCATTAGATACCACTTTGTAAAATTCATGTCTTGGTTCCCCACACTGGTCCCCCAAACAAGTCAGTCACATGATGTCAAGCACTATCCTCATATTCCATAAGCTTCTTACGAATAGTGTGGTTCTAATATATATCATGGGGAGACTATAGGATCCTTTTTTAGAGTAATACACCATACAAAATAATAAATCAATAACATAAATTGTATAGAATAACAAGAATAATTTTAGCATCACAAGATGACCCAAAACCATAAAACAATATCAAAACTAAACAACTGATATTCAATGATTTAGTAAATTACATTTTTCAATATAAAAACCCAAAAATAAATAAAGACCTAGAAAACTACTCAGCATGGGTTCCGAAACCAAGTCTAGTTCCCCATCGTGCTCCATCCCAATCATACCTTAATAAATAACCTTCTCCCTTATAATGCCCTACAATCATATAATCTTTTCAGGTACCGATCAGGAAACCCGACTATGGTGTGAGAACAGCTAAGTAGGCCACCACCAACGATGTCTAAAAAAATACAGTCAATAACCAGTGTATGCAGTTGTATAAATAAATTATTAAAATGTATAAATAAATATTTATAACATTATATGTTGATATTTATTTAACCACATAAACTCATGGATGTCTTGAGGTCACCCATACGAGAATACCTAATTCAACTCGTGATAGGTATGAACCTTGTCACATTTTGAATTATATTTTCATTACATCAATTAGATTACATTGTCTATTTAATTTTGACTTCATTATTACAGTCACATGAAACCATAGTCCAATGCCAATGTTTGGGAATAAGAATTCCATGTGTATCATCCCGTAAGTATTGGGAGCATCAATCAATCTCTCACACCGCATGAGTATTTTGAGCATCAATTCTTATCTCACGCCTCATTTATACATCAAACATATATATCAACATTGATGTAAAATGTGATATCTAGTACCCTAATTCTAAATCAAAAACACATATATATATATATATCATGTGGTTAGATACTAATGACTAGAAACATATTTTTCAATTAGATATATATATATACATATATCATCGGTGTAGAACTTCGTGTCTAGTACCCTATTTCTCATCATCAGTGACAACATAATTGATCATTATCATATGTATCTCAACAAATCATGTTATCACATTTGAATGATCATGTGACCATTTATTATCCCAAATGTGATTTTACATTTTACCATTCACCATTTCATAATCAATTCAACAGTTTTAATAATATAATTTCCATTAATAATTCCACAATTATTTTATCACATTGAAATCATCAAATAAACCAATTATTAATTGATCAGAAAAATTCCACAAATTAATTCATCAATTAATTAGTCACCTCAATATCTTTAATTAATTCAATAAATAATTAATTAAATGAAATTCATTTACTAATTTAATAATTAATTACAAATGTTAATTCTATTAGTTAATCCAATAATTAACTAATCACATCACTTTCATTAGATAACTCAATAATTAATTAATAGTATCAATAACATTAATTAATTAGACAATTAACTAATCCCATCAATAACATTAACTTATTGAAAAATTAATTAATCAAAGCAATGACATTAATTCCTCACATTTATCTCACTCAATAATTAAACAATTAATTAATTATAATAAATGATTTATGAACTTCTTAAATCTACTCAGAAATTAATTCTTCCAAATTCACAACCACATTATCACAACAATTGATTCGACAATTAATTATTCAAATTTTATCAATTATATATCCAAAAAATCGACATTAATTAATTCATCAATTATTATGTCAAATTTATTCAATTTCACCATCATAATGATAACCATTGATTAATTCATCAATTAATTAATTTAACTCATCCAGTTGCATTACCACAACAAAACCCATTAATTAGTTCGACAATTAATTAATCTAACACAATCCCTATATGAGATTCACCAATTAATCTTTCACGTCAATTTATTAATTAATTCATCAAGTAATTAGTCACATTAAACCAATTATTTAATTCAACTATTAAATAAGAACATTAACCCATTAATTAATTTAAAAATTAATTAATCTTTTTAATCCAAATATTTAATTAATAAATTAATCAAACAAATTACATACATCCATTAATTCATCAATTAATTAATCCCATATATCCCATTATTTAATTAAACGAATAAAAAATAACAATAATCCATCAGTGAATTCATAAATTAGTTTATCCCAACTCAATCAATTAAATATCCCAATTAATTCATAAATTAATTATTCCAACTCAATCAATTCAATATCCCCAATTAATTAATGAATTAATTATTCCAACATAATATCATTTATAGTTTGACAATAATTTTATCACATCAATATCCTTAATTAATTATCGAATTAATTAATCACACCAATCCCACTAATTAATTCTTTAATTAATTAATCAGTATACACAAACTTGATATCCTATAGTTAATTAAAAAAATTGATTACCAAATTAAATACTAATATCTCATAATTAATTCAAAAATTAATTGTCAAACTCAAAAATACAATATTTTAATAATTAAGTTGAAATATAATTATCCCTAAATAAAAAATATAAATATCCCCATAAATAATTTAACAATTAGTTATTCATGATCTAAAATCCCAATATCTTAATTTCACATTTCCCTTAATTGATTTTTTCACCAAGTTAATTAATTTAATCCATTATTTAATTTCAAAAAATATAATTTCAACTTTAAAATTACATTCACATAATATAAATCAAGACTGTATGATTTTAATTTTAGACCACTTACCTCAATAATGGTGAAGAATGAACACTAACAGGTAATCCCCATTTTGAATAAGATCAATCATGATGGTAAAAAGGAACACTAACTATATCCAAAACCAAAATCCACTGTTAATAATAACAATATATATTAAAATCAATATCTAGACATAAAAATATGAGAGATAGATTCAAAACAAATATAGATCTTGATACAAACAAATTTAAGATAACTACCCACCAAATGAATGGGAGTAGAACATATATAAGATGGGAAACCAATCGTGAATGAACAATATAGTTAGAGATAAATAAATTCATAGAACTGGGATTTAAATTCCTAGGAATAGAGGTCTAGATCCTTAAGAAACCCTCTAGTATCCTTCTAAATGGTATAATTTGATTTGGGTCTTTCTATGGTTAATTTGTGGTTAATATAGGGTTTTAATAATTTTAAATCTAATATTAATAAGATTAATTTTTGTGTGCATCGTTTTCTGGGAAAAGTGGCTCATTTTTCACTAACCATGCACCTTAACTGTGAAATGGTAGACACTTAGGTTGCACACTTACATTAACTTTGTGCATGAAATGTGAGAAGGCTGCACACATTGTTTAACCATGTACAACCCATGCTCAAACCCTGAAAAAACTTTTAAATATTGTTTAACTTTGTTCAAACCAAGAAAAAACCATGATAAGTCTATCCTCCTTCCAAATTCATAAATATTTCACCCAAACGCAACCGTGGTAAGACACATACATGTTATACTCAAATAAATGAAAAAGAATGCCTCCAAATAAGCAGGATAAATATCTTGAAAAGGTTTGGGTATTATAAAACCACCTAGTAGCTTCCCTCACTACAAAGGTGCCATATACTAAATAGCTACTCACATATAAAGAAACTATACTTTTTAACACCTCTTTATCAAACCACTCCCTGAAGTAACTGGACATTCTACCAATCTCAAAAAAACCCACATAGGGTCCAATGATCTTATACATATGCCATAAGAACCTATATGGTCAACCAAACCAACCATGCACAAGGACCACAAGATCATCCTCATCATTTCCATCACACCATAGCTCCAATGAACCATCCAACATAAGGAATTCCATAAAATAAAACACTAAAAGTCCTTTGACATTGGGATCTAATGTACTTATAATTATTCATGGGATGGTTCTTACCTCTAAGGGTAAGGTGTAAAAACCAAATCACATGCATCTTTCTAATAGGTAAAGATTATAAAATCAATAAAAAATACTAAAATAGAACCTATATGTGAATTAATCTATGTGAAATTTGTAATTCCCTAACCCCAAAAGCCTGAAGCGGGTGAATTAGTTTATTACATTGGCATGATTACAAGGAATCAGAATTCCAAAGTATAGATATGTTTATTAGTTTTAGAATGAATTATTACTTTCATGTTACCTATAATAAATTGGTAAATTTAAAAATAAAACATGATACATATTAAAATGAAAAAATAATATACTTGAAACTCATTCAGAGGATTCCTCTTCATAACATACGAACGAAAACATAATATGGGTGAGATAAAATGCGCAGTAAGGATAATTAAAGTGGAATAAACAATGAATCAATTTCAATAAATAAATATGGTAAGGTAAATAACAGAAATCACATTCCTTTTAAATTTCTACATAAGGGAAAATCAATATTGGATGGTTAGAAACTAAAAAACAAGGCATTTAATAAATAGTCTGATAAGAGAGTGAATCCATAAAAATGTGGATGAAAAATATCATTGATAAGTAATAACAAAATTAAAATGTATGAAAATATTAATTATTGGAAATCATGTCTAAGGCACATGAAAACCTATTCCATAAATAAATTTCACATGATGTTTTAAAACTATGGATAGAAACCCTTTTAATTTGGAAAACTTATTCATCTCATGAGAACATGTCAACGCATCGAGGGGTTATATAAATTATGAGCACCACACATTATTTCAAGTGTAATTCATTCCTCATATCAAATACTCAAAATAAATTCAATACAATATCAAATATATATATTTAATAATGAATACAGTTTATCAATATTTAACTGATAATTAAATATCTATCATAGTGAACAACATATGTATAAATGATATATATTTTTTGAAATAATAACACCCATTGCCTGAGAATATTTATATTCAAGGTAATTTAAAATGAAAAATGCTTAAAATAAAGTTACTGTTCCACGAAAAAGTTAATAATCAAAAAACAAGTCAGATTTTAGTAATAATCATTAAGAACATTCTTGAGGAAAATATTCCTTAAACAGTCTAAGGTATCTCATACCCCTTGGAATCATTTTAATCAAGATTAACATGAAGTTATAAAATTAAATGGAACAAATAATATAATTAGATTAAGTATATTAATGATATAACAATTCATAGGGTATTAAATAAACCATATAAATTTTAATTGGTGCATTACAATAAATAAGTCTTAATGGATTGCAAATTAGGACAATGCCTTTTTCATTATGTTTCCTTTTTTTAATCATGATTATTATCTTTTATGATTAATTTAATAGTTTAAATAACATATTTTAGAACCATATTAATGTTTATAATATCATATATTATCTTATAAATAATATCTTAATACATGTTTGATAATAACATATCATTGTGTTGTTTATTTTGAGTGTTGATTGCCTAGTTTGTCATTTGTTTTTTTATCATGTAAAATTTTGTTTTTATTACATAGAACGTTTCTTAAGAGTATGAATAATGTATAACAGGATTAAAATATCATATATATTCATTATATACATATTTATAACAATCTATAATATTTGGAGATAATAAATGAAATGTGTCATTCATGGAGATGGTAGGTCGTATGTTTGTGTGGACACTACTTTCATTTATTTTTCATATTAAAAGAATTAAAATTTAGTGATATATATATTCTAATTACAGTGTAAAATATAAATCATATATATTAAATAGGTTAATTAAAATCATCCTATATATTTTCATGTGTATGGTGAATGAATCCCATCAGTTTGACCGACCAGTTGTTCACATTTCCAAAAACGATGTTATCATATTTACATAAAACAAAAATCATAAGGGTATGTGCTATAAAAGAATTAAATAAACAAAAATAAATAACATATATCATATATATCATATATAAATAGTGTTTTCATCATAAATTCCTAACCATGAAAAGTTATTAAGTATAAAAGAATCATCATTTCGTGAGCCGGTAGTTCTCTATACACAAACAGAATTTTGTAACCCATTAGATGTATGTGTATAGAGACTAGAAGATTGACGTACATGGATAGTACATTGCTTTTGCGGAATACTTAATACATAACTAAACCAAAACTCAAGGATCATAATTGTTTAGTGTCTTTGGAAACTCATAACATAATCTTCTAATCGTGCTGAAAGATCTTCAACATCTCCCATAATGATCTTTCACTTTTGATTTCTTACCTAAACCATTATTTATATCCTGGGGATAAGAAAACATATAAAGGGTTATATCAAATGCGAAGTAAGGGTAAACATAGAGAACATAAAACAATCCATAAACATTTGAATGTAAAAACATGAGCATAAAATCAAAACATCAAAATCATGAGCAATGACAGAAAATATTGCAGTACATAAGGCATAGATCATAAAAGAACATTAAATATGATAAAATAGAATGGGAATAAAACTTGTATTTGTGGAAAAACATTAACCACATGATGTGATTTCAACTGTATCCAAGGTATTGCTACCAATACCATCTTAGTGGACAAAGTCCCTTACTGAACGGTGTTTACTTGCCGTTACAGCCCTGTATTACAGAACCAGATTTACTTCCCGTTCCAGCCATGTCTATATCACGAGATATAAATCTTTACCCAATGCATTTTAGTGAGATATAGGTCTCACCCATATCATAATAAAATCATTCTTATGTGTTACATAATATAAACATAAATCATTCATCATAACCCAAAGAATAAAGTGGGTTTCATAAACATCATCCCATCAAAACATAATCCATATAAAACAAATGGATATAATTTCATCATAAGAAAAATGAAAACATGTAAATCATAGAGACATTATAATTGAAACATACACATATGAAATAATGTCATCTTAGATTGAAAATGGTTTTGATAAAACACTTGAAATGGATTCTTGAGGAAAATATCCTTTCTTTTTCAAAATCATTTTGTCTTCACAAAATGACATGAAAATTTTAAAGAAAATGATTTTATTGAAAATAGTCAAGAAATATTGTAGATTAATATTCATGAAAATAAGGATTTATGAAAATGTAAAAATCCATTCAAGCCGTATAAGTTAAAAAACCAATCTTCTCATACATTTTCTGAAAAAGTCAAAAAGTTCCTCATATGGTAAACAAAAAAAAGATTCCTTCTATAACACAATGTAAAAGTCAAATAGGGGTAAACATGAAATTTAACATACATGTATTAATATTAAACACATTATGAAAAAAAATTATGGAAATGGATGAAAAATATAACCCCAGTAAATACTTACGTATAAGAAATCTCGGATAAAAACTGAGATTGAAAAATTATCCCTTACCTTATGTCAGATATGCTTCATTTGTGTCTGAAACTCCTATATAATGATTTAAATAATGTCATTGACTTATTAAAGAATCATATTCATTATTATGATATCATATATGGTTCACGTATGACTTTATATTACCTGATCTTTTGTAAATTCCATGTTAAAGCAGTATTTTTGGTAAAATCGTTTCATTTATCTTACGTGTTTCAATTTATTGTTCTTAATATTATTATTTATATACTGATTTACATAATTCTATAATGTAAAATATTATTTATATATAATATATATTCATCATATAAATATATGTGATATATCGATAAATGAATTGAAATACACTGTTCATGGAGATGGTAGGTCGTACGTATGAATGAATGCTATTTTCGGTTCTTTATTGAATTGAATGGAATTATATAAATAAAACATATACATACATAAATCCAGTATCATTATTATTTAACATCTTTCATGATAATTCATTATCTATACTTTATAATCATACTCGAATGGTTAATCATGGAAAATGAATCTCATCGCGTTCATGGAGACGGTAGTCCATACGTTCGCACGAGCGATGATATCGTTCCCATAATTATTGAATAGAAATAGAGTGGATGATATAATATCTCAGAATCAGTATGATGTTATAATAACCATATATAGTTATTATTTACACCATTATACCCATCCAAGTAAGGTGGTGGTGGAAATACAAATTACACCACGGCGTGGAGACGGTATTCTGTACATACGAACGCATGGTGATTTCATTTTTAGTTGGATGGATAGAAGGTGAAATGGGGTTGTTTCATATTTATAATAACATATCATTATATTAGTGATACTGATGTTATTAAAATATAATGAAAAATCTAAAGAAAAAGAAGTTGAAGAAGAATGAAACTTGAAAGAATTGGTAGAAGAGATTACCTCTTCCTTGACGCACCTCGTTTAAACTTCTTCTTATGACACTAGATTTGATCTTTTGATAAGACCAAAACCTCTATGATATATATAGAAAGGATTAGAAGATTAATTTTCAGGGTTTGGCCGAGCTTCAAGGCTCAAAAGGGTGTGAAGAAAAGAGGGAAGGGGTGCCCTGTTTATTAGGGAGGAGAGGGGCACCTTTGGTAACATAAGAAATATTAATTTATAATAAATTCAACCTCACTTAAAAACCTCAAAAATGATTCAAATCCGATGATTAGATGATATAGGGTTGTAATCTAATCAACCAAAAAAATATCTACTTGTTGGGAATTTATGTTAAACATTATCAACTTGATTTATCCTTATTTAATCTATTTAATTTTATTTGTGGTAATAAGATTATAATTGTTAAATTGTTATAAATAATTACTTATGTGTTGTGAATTGTCCATAATTCGATTTTTATGACATTTTAGACCATATAAATTTCAATATATAATTTTAAAATATTTTTGTTATTTTTAAACAATTTTATAATATTTTATCTTTATAAAATAACAATAGTGTCAATTTTGACACTATTCATTTATTTTATTATAAATAAAATTGACACAGAGGATATATTCTAAAAAAATATTGAATAGATTCATAAAATGTCAAATTTGTCTAGAAAATTTGTGGAGCACATTAAATAGTTCATATAATATTTATTTTAATATTTTTTGAACCATTTATTTGGTATATCTCTTAATAAAATAATTAGTACAAAATTTTTGTATAATTATTTAATATACTTATTTGTTTCATAAAAACTAAAAATAAAATCATATGATGATGATAAATCTCATATCTTCCATAATAATTAATTTAATTGAATTCATCATCTTAAAATCACAACATGTAAATTGTAATATTTTTTAAATTATGAAGGTTACAACATTAGAATCATTTAAAATAAAATAATATAAGTGTCATAATCTCCTTTATAAGTATCCAAATATTGAAGAATTCGGCCAGTGGATGATTATGGTTTATATATAAACTACCATTAAGTTTTTTTTAGATTTTTGGTCCTTTTGATATGTATTATTGTTTCAATAAAAACTATATTATTGATTTTTCACTAAATAAATAATTTCTGCATCATTAATGTATATGATAATAAGGTAATTAAATTACTCTTAACAATTACAAATAAATTTCCATGATAAATAAAAGCATTTTGTCTTTAAAATGAGTATTTTTAACCGAATTTATATTCTGTATAACCTTATATTAAAAATACATAAATTATTAATGTTTGAGTGATACATTTTTCACATTCCTTTAAATAAAATAAACTAAAGGTCATAATCAAATAAAAGTGGGTTCTATTAGTTACAATTTCGACCCAATTATGATTTAGGGAAAACTATAATCAACCAATTATATTAAGACAAGTGTTATATAAATTTAATAATATTATATTTACCCTTAATTAACTGATTTACCTTAAAATATGGTAAATAAAATTTACCATAGTTATTATTCATAATGCCTAAAAATAAAAAGTATCTTATTAACATAATTTGGACATACTGATTCCAAATAAGGAATCAATTTTTCCAAATTCAAATCATATAAGTTGCAGAAATTAATTTAAAATTAATCATGTTGTTAAGAAAACGAGTTTTAAAAGTTAAAACAATGCAAAAGATTGAAATTATTTTACTTATGAATTGAATGTAAAATCAATGCTAATAACATACATTATATTAAATCATAAAAATATATTCTATTCATAATTTATAACTCTTTAATATTATAATTTAACCATATAAATTATTATGATGAAAAAAGTTGTTTTTAATTAAAATATAGCGTGTTTTTACTATTCATTAAAATATGAAAGTTATCAGAATAAAATGAAAAAGTTATCCAAAGTAAATTTTTATATCCTGATTCCAAAGAAGAATTTCATTTTGTCAAATTGAACTTATAAAAATGTCAAAACTAGATTTAATGTTGGGTATCCATCAAAAGGCAACAAAACTGCATTTTTGAAAAATACTTATTTTACACGAAAAATATATTTTGTTAACATACCATGTTCTAGAAAATGTGTAAGATGAATAATAATGTTATAAAATTCAAAATGTAGTTAATACTATTCATAAAGTCAAGTCAATAATAATATTATAACAATATATCATTGTTTATTGAAAACTGGTATTGCGTACTACACACGCTATCGAGAAAAGTCGTGATTGCATGTAATGCACACCAAGTCAGGGATGCGTTTACTGCAAGATCCCTTTAGTGTTGTGTATAACATAATTCAAAACTTATTTCACTTATAAATTAAACAAAATCTATATTTAATGTTGCGTAGAATAATTTCTACAAAACGAACATGAAATTGTGTGTAACACAAGCTAAGAATAGTGTTGTATATACTACAAGATAATATGGTGTTGCAAATAGCAGAAGCTAATTATTGTGTAGCATACAAAACAGGACCTCAATGAAATTAAAAAGAATAATTCTCATAAAATCTCAGGTTGTTACATTCTTCCCCCCCCCCCCTTAAAATGAATTTCTCCCTCGAAATTCTTCGGGGTTATAAATGGTTTACTACATGAAAGTTTCTTTCATAGAAACCCACATCATAAAAAGGAATAATAAAACTTAATTTTAAAATGTAAAGTAAGAAACATAATGGTTACCCAAATTAATTCCTCACTGGGTTTCCACATAAGAGAACATAGGTGAAAATATATATATTAAAGATAAATCTAACCATCATGTTCTGATGAAGAGTGGTAGAGGACATGGCTATGAAAAAACCAACAACCACAAAACCATAAATTTGTGATGATCTAAGGTACCATCTGATTCATCGGATATGAGGACACTAGGACAACATTTTGGGGTTTCAAGATCATTTCCCTAGATTTAAATAATTTTTGAATTAAAATAAATACTTACTTGATTTTGGTACAATCTTACCGTTTCTCGTGCCTTGAACAATTTCCACTTCATATCTTAAAGAAATGAAGTTGAATTTGTCTTTTGACAAGTATTAGCAGATCATGTGATAGAATGATAGGTCATTCCGTCTGTCTCAAACATAGGATTAGCAAAAGTTATATACATAAGTACATCTTATGGTGAGATTAGTCGTATATGGTTCCAAAAATGGAGTTATACTTCATCTATCATACCTCTTAATAAAATAAAACTAATTTCTACTAACCATGGACTTCCTATAGGCCAGTGCTATGTGATAATGTCCTGTCGCACTTAGGTTGTGGGTTCGATTCCCGCAGCCTTGTCCGACGCGACGGGTTGTCGCCTGTCCGGCAGGTTGTCCTTTTTCTAAAACTATATCATTATAACATTCCATCAATAATATTAAAAAAAAGTTATAGCCTTAAACAATAAAAACTTATTCCCAACAAAATCCATTTCAAATATTTATGCTTATCCAAAATACTTATGTCCATGCTCATAGTATAATGAAGAAAAATACTATAAATGTCATCTACCTATCATGTGAATACCATCATTTATCCCCGATATATCTTATTGGTCACATTCCATTCATCTGAATACCTTAATCATGTATTCTCTTGAAAAATTAATACCCATTGAACCTTAGTGAAAACATTAATGTTGTCAAAAGTTAACTCTTTACACATACCAAAATCCCAAAATTTCTATATACTCAATCCATGATACAACTTTGTCCTTATATCATTCATGAGCTCATTTCATTTTCTCTTTATCCCTTCATTATGCACATATAATCCTGTATTCAAAAATATCTGAATAACATTTCGTGGTTACCGGTACCAGTCAACATATACTTTCAAATCATTTAGAAAAAACAATAGTGTAACAATCCTTATATGTCTCTTTATTCCTTAGTACCATTAAATTACCTATACATTATAACTCTTGATAAACATACAATAGTTCCACTACCTTAATAAACCATTGACCGAGCTTCAACAATTCTTTCATCTAATATATCATTTGTAGTCTCATCATCATCATCCACATAAATACTACCCATATAACCATGATGATTCTATTCTTGAGACTTTCCCTTAGGGAAATGGTTTGCATAATGCCCGTACAATCCACATTTAAAACATTTGGCCATTTTTGATGTCTTAGCAATACCAATATCCTTGTCCATGGTGTTAACTGAACCTTTTCCTCTGCAATTACTAGCTTTATGTCCTTTTCCACACCCAAAGAATCTTCTAGCTCCATTGAAACATTCTCCTTGATTTCTCTTCCCACGGGATTTATATGTGGAAAATTGAACCTTCATTCCTCTATAATCATCATGAAAATCCTTCTTTCTCTTATTAAATGAGTTAGGAAACTTACCAAAGTTGGACTTATTGATCATATTATGAGATTTCTGATTAGGAATAATAATGATGTTTCTCCTTCCATATCTCATTTCATTTGCTTGATCATGAAGAATATCATTCCATTTTCCATTCTATTCTCCATTAACATGAATCTTCCGGTTTCCAGCCATATTCTAAAACCCAAAAATAATAGTGTGAGAGGCAAAATACATGTTATCAAAACAACATAATCAAGGGGAGTACTTTCAATATCTAACATCATAGGTTTAATCCAAGGATATTCATAATAGTTATGATAATACTAGGACTGTAACCTATACTTATACTTAACCTTAGGGACATCCCTAGACATACCTTAGAATTATCTCTAGAGATCTCACTAAAGTTTCCGCATACTAGTTTCCAAAGCTTGACTAAACCATTCCTCTGATGCCAACTTTAGAGACCCAAAGCATGAAGTACATGGATAGTACATTACTTTTGCGAAATATGTAATACATAACAAAAACAAAAACTCATGTATCATAATAGTTTAGTGTCTTCGGAAACTCAGAACATAATCATCTAATTATAGTGAAATATCTTCAACATCTCCCATAAAGACATTCCCATATTGTTTTATTACCTAAAATCTTTCAATATATCCTAGTGAAAAGAAAACATATATAGAGTGAGCTCAAATTCTCAGTAAGGGTAAATATAGAGAACATAAATCAATCCATAAAAATTTGAATGTAAAAACATGAGCAGAAAATATAAACATAAACATAATGAGAAATGACATAAAACATTGTAGTACATAAAGCATAGATCATAAAAGAAAATTAATCATGATAAAATAACATGGTAATAAAAAATATAATTGTGGAAAAAAATTAAGAACATGATATTATTTCCATAGTAGCCAAGGCATTGCTTCCAAGACCATCTTAGTGGACAAAGTCCCTTACTGAACTAGGTTGACTTGTCATTCCAGCCCTGTATTACTGAACCAGATTTACTTGTTGTTCCAGCCATGTCTATCTCATGAGATATAAATCTTTACCCAATGAATTGTATGGAGATATAGTTCCCAACCATCTCATAACGAAATCATTCTTACGTGTGCCACAACATAAACATAAATTATTCATCATAACCCAATGGATTAAATGGGGTTCACAAACATCATCCCATCATAACATAATCCATATAAAAAAAGGTTGTCATTTCATCATTGGAAAAATGAAACCATGTATATCATAGAGACATTATACTGGAAACATACACATATGAAATAATGTCATCTTATATGGAAAATAGTTTTTATATAAACACTTGAAATGAATTCTTGATGAAAATATCCTTTATTTTTAAAAATCATTTTCTTTTCACAAAATACCATGAAAATTGTAATGAAAAGTATTTGGTTAAAAATAATCATGAAATCTTGTAGAGTAATCATCGTGAAAATAAGTCGTTATGAAACCATAAAAATCTGTTCAATGTGTATAAGTTAAAAAAACAATCTTCTCGTACTTTTGCAGAAAAAGTCAAAAAGTTCCTCATGTGGTAAACAAAAGAATGATTTCCATCATAACACAATGAAAAAGTCAAAGAGGGGTAAAATTACATCAAACATATATTTAAGAATATTAAACATATTATGAAAAACATTTTATGGACAAGGATGAAAAATATTACCCCAATAAAAACTAACGTATAAGGAATCTCGGATAAAAATGAGATTTCGAAATTATCCCTTACCTTATGTATGATATGCTTCGTATGTATCTGAACCTCCTGTATAATGATTTTAATAATTTCATTGACTTATTAAAGAATCATATTTATTTTTATGATATAATATATGGTTCACTTATGACTTTATATTACCTGTTCTTTTGTAAATTCCAAGCAAAAAGCAGCATTTTGGGTAAAATCATTTCATTTATCATACATGTTTCGATTTATTGTTCTTGATATTATTAATTATATCCTGATTTACATAATTCCATAATGTAAAATATGATTTATATATAATATATATTCAATATATAAATATATATGATATATCGATAAATGAAATAAAAAACACCGTTCGTGGAGACGGTAGGCCATACGTATGCATGAACGCTATTATCATTTCATTATTGAATTGAATGGAATTATGTAAATGAAAAATATGTGTACATAAATCCAGTATAATTATTATGTAATATATTTCATGATTATTTATTATATATTCTTTATAATCATACTAGAATGGTTACTCATGGAAAATGAATCTCATCGTGTTCGTGGAGACGGTAGTCCGTACGTACGCACGAGCGATGATATCAGTCCCATAATTATTGAATAGAATTGGAGGGGATGATATAATATCTCAGAATCAGTATGACATTATAATAACCATATATAGTTATTCTTTACACCATTATACCCATCCATGTAAGGTGGTGGTGGAAAAACAGATTACACCACAGCATGGAGATTGTATTCCATACGTACGCACACGCGGTGATTTTGTTTTTTGTAGGATGGATAGAAGTTTAAATGGGGTTGTTTCATATTTATAATAACATATCAGTATATTAGTGATACTTATATTATTAAAATACAACAAAAAAAGTAAAGAATAATAATTTGAAGAAGAACGAAACTTGAAAGAATTGGTAGAAGAGATTACCTCTTCCTCAACGCACCTCCTTTAAAATTCTTCTTAGGGCACTAGAGTTGGTCTTTTCATAATAACTGAACTTATATGATATAACTAGAGAGGTTTAGAAGATAAATTGGCAGGTTTTGGCTGAGATTCAAGGCTCACATGTTTGTGAAGAGAAGAGGGAAGTGGTGCCCTTTTTATACGGGAGGAGAGAGGCACCTTTGGTAACATAAGAAATATTAATTTATAATATTTTCAACTTCACATAAAAACAGAAAAAAAATGACTCAAATATGTATCTTAGATGATATTGTTTTGTAATATCATCAACCAATAAAGTTTAGACATGTTGGGAAATTATTTTAAACATTATCAACATGATTTATCCTTATTTAATCTATTTAATTTTATTTGTGGTAATAAGATTCTAATTTTTAAATTGTTATAAATAATTACTTATGTGTTGTTAATTTTCCATAATTGGATAATGTATGAAATTTTTTACCATATATAATTCAAATTATAATTTTTAAATATTTTTGTGATTTTTAAACAATTTTATAATATGTTATTTTTATAAAATAACAATAGTGTCAATTTCGACCCTAATCATTTATTTTAATTTAAATAAAATCCAAAGAGAGGATATATTATAAAAAAACATTTAATAGATTCATAATAAGTCAAATTTGTCTATAAAATTCTTTGAGAACATTAAATAGTTCATATAATAGTTATTTTAATATTTTTAAAAACATTTATTTGGTATATCTCTTAATAAAATAATTATAACAACATTTTTGTATAATTATTTAATATACTTATTTGTTATAGAAAAATTGAAAATAAAATTCTATGATGACGATAAATATCATAGCTTTCATAATCATAGTTTTACTCGAATTCTCCATCTTAAAATCACAACATGTAAATTGTTATGTTTATTAAATTATGATGGTGACTACTTTGGAACTATTTAAAATAAAATAATATAAGTGTCATAATTGCCTTTATAAGGATCCAAATGGTCAAAAATTTGGCCAGTGGATGATTAAAGTTTATATATACACTACCAATAATGTTTTTTCAGATTTTTGGGATTTTTGATATGTATTACTATTTCAATAAAAACTATATTATTGATTTTTCACTAAATGAATAATTTCTCCATTATTAATGTATAAGATAATAAGAAAAGTAAATCACTCTTAAAAATTACAAATAAATTACCTTGATAAAGAAAAAAATTTAGCTTTAAAATGATCTTTTGTAACCGATTTTATATTTTGTATAAGATTATATTAAAAATACTTTAATTATTAATGTTTGAGTGAGACATATTTCACTTTCCTTTAATTAAAATAATCTAAAGGTCATAATCATATACAAGTGGGTTCCATTAGTTTCAATTTTAAACCAAGTATGATTTATGGAAAAATATATACATCCAATTATATTAATACAAGTGTTAGGGTAATTTTATAATATTATATTTACCCCTAATTACCTGATTTACCTTTAACTATGGTAAATAAAATTTACCATAGTAACTATTCATAATGCTTAAAAATAAGAAGTAGCTTATTAACATAATTTGGGCCTACTGATTCCAAATAGGGAGCCCATTTTTTCAGATTGAAATCACAGAAGTTGCAGAAATTAATTTAAAATTAATCCCTCTGTTAAGAAAACGAGTTTTAAAAGTTAAAAAATTACAAAAGATTGAAATTATTTTACTTATGAATTAAATGTAAAATCAATACTAGGGACATACATTATATTAAATAGTAAAAATATATTATATTCATACTTTTAAACTATTCAATATAATAATTTATCCATATAAATTATAATGATGAAAAAAGTTGTGTGTTATTAAAATATAGCGTGTTTTTACTATTCATTAAAATATGAAAGTTATCAGAATAATATGAAAAACTGATCCAAAATGACTCTTTATATCCTGATTCCAAATAAGAATTTTATTTTTTCAAATTAACTTATAAACATGTCAAAAACTATATTTAATGTGGGTGCTCCATCAAAAGGCGAGAAAACTGCATTTTTGAAAAATACTTATATTACCGAAAAATTTATTTTGTTCACATACCATGTTCTAGAAAATGTGTAAGATGAATAATAATGTTATAAAATTCAAAATTTAGTTAATACTATTCATAAAGTCTAGTCAATAATAATATTATAACAATATATCATTGTTTAGTGAAACCTGGTATTGCCTACTACACACGCTATCGAGGAAGGTCGTGATTGCGTGTATTGCAAGCCAAGTCAGGGATACATGTAGTGAAAGATCCCTTTGGTGTTGTGTATAACATAATTCAAAACATATTTCATTTATACATCAAAAAAATCTGTACTTAATGTTGTGTAGAATAATTTCTATAAAACGAACTTGAAATTGTGTGTAACACGAGCCAAGAATAGTGTTGTGTATACTGCAAGCTAATACAGTCGTGCATATAACACAAGCTAATTTTGGTGTAGCGTACAACACAAGACATCAATGAAATTAAAAATAATAATTCTCAAAAGTCTCAGGAGGTTACATTCTTCCCCCCTTAAAATGAATTTCGCCCTCAAAATTCATCGGGGTTATAAATGTTTTACTACATGAAAGTTTCTTTCATAGAAACCCATATCGTAAAAAGGAATAATATAGCCTAATTTTAAAAAGTAAACTAGGAAACTTAATGGTTACCCAAATTAACTCATCACTGGGTTTCCATGTAGGAGAACATAGGTGGAAATATTGATATGGAAGAAAAATCTAACCATCATGTTCTGATGAAGAGTGGTAGAGGACATGGCTATGAAAAATCCAACAATCACAAAGCTATAAATTTGTGATGATCTGAGGTACCATATGATTCATCGGATATGAGGACACTAGGATAAATTTTTTGGATTTTAAGATCATTTCCCTAAAGTTGATGAATTTTTGAATTAAAAGAAATACTTACTTGATTTTGGTACAATCTTACTGTTTCTCATGCCTTGAACAATTTCCACTTCATCTCTTAAAGAAATGAAGTTGAATTTTTCTTTTGAAAAGTGTTATCAAGTCATGCGATAGAACGATTGGTCATTCCATCTGTCTCAAACATAGGATTAGCAAAAGTTATATACATAAGTCCATCTTATGGTGAGATTAATCGTATATGGTTCCACAAAATGGACTTATACTCCATCTATCATACCTCTTAATAAAATAAAACTAGTTTCTACTAACCGGGAACTTCATGTAGGCAGTGGTAGGTGATAAAGTCCTGTCTCACTTCTGTTGTGGGTTCTATTCCTGCAGCCTTCTTTGACACGACGGGTTGCGCCCATCTTGCAATTTTTATTTTTTCTAAAAATACATCATTATAACATTCCATCAATAATATCCCAAAATATCTATAATTAAACAATACTAACTTATGCCCAACATAATCCATTTCAAATTTTTAGGCTTATTCGAAATACTTATGTCCATGCTCATAGTATAAAGAAAACAATTACTAGAAATTTCATCTACCGAGCAAGTGAATACCATCATTTATCCCTGATATATCTTGTTGGTCACATTCCAATCATGTGAATACCTTAATCATGTATTCTCTTGAAGAATGAATACCCATTGAACCATAGTGAAAACATGAATTCCGTCAAAAGATAACTTTTTCCACATACCAAAATTCCAAAATTTCTATATACTCAAACAATGATACACCTTTGTCCTTATATCAGCCATGAGCTCATTTCATTTTCTCTTTATATCATAATTATGCGTATATGATCTTCTTTCCAAAAATATCTGAATAACATTTCATGGTTATCGGTAACATTCAACATATACTTTCAAATACATAAAGATAAACAATAGTGTAACAATCATTATATGTTTCTTTATTCCATAGTACCATTAAATTATCTATACAATATTACTCTTGATAAACATACAATCATTCCATTACCTTATTAAACCATTGACCGAGCTTCAACAATTCTTTCATATCACATATCATTTGTAGTCTCTTCATCATCATCCACAGAAATACTACTCATACGACCATGCTAATTATCATCTTGAGACATTCCCTTAGGGAATTGGTTTGTATAATTATCGTGCAATCCACATTTAAAACATTTAACCATTGTTGATATCTTAGCAATACCACTATCCTTTTCCATGGTGTTAACTGAACCATTTCCTTTGCAATTACTTTCTTTGTGTCCTTCTTTTCCACACCCAAAGCATCTTCCAGTTCCTTTGAAACATTCTCCTTGATGTCTCATCCCACATGATTTATATAAGGAAAATTGAACTTTCTTTCCTCTATGATCGTCATGAAAATCCTTCTTTCTCTTATTAACTATGTCAGGAAACTTACCAAAGTTGAGATTATTGATCATATGATAAGATTGATGATAAGGAATAATAACGATGTTTCACCTTCCAGATCCCATTTCATTTTCTTGATCATGAAGTATATCAATCCATTGTCCATCATATTCTCCATTAACATGAATCTTCTGATTTCCAGCCATTTTCTAAAACCCAAAAAGAATAGTGTGAGAGGCAAAAATCATGCTAAGAAAACAACATAATCATGGGGAGTACTTTTAATCTCTAACATAATAGGTTTAATCCTAGGTTATTCATCATTGTTATCATAATATTCGGACTGTAACCTATACTTATACATAACCTTAGGGACATCCCTAGACATACCTTAGAAATATCTCTAGGGATCTCACTAAATTTTTCGCATCCTAGTTTCAAAAGGATGAATAAAACTTTCATCTATTACCAACTGTAGAGACCCGAAGCTTGACGTACATGGATAGTACATTACATTTTCGGAATACTAAATACATAACAAAAACCAAAACTCAAGGATCGTAATAGTTTAGTGTCTTTGGAAACTCGGAACATAATCTTCTAATCATGGTAAAAGATCTTCAACATCTCCCATAAAGATCTTCCCCTTTTTCCGTACCTAAAACCTTTATTTATATCCTAGGGACAAGAAATCATATAAAGTGTGATATCAAATGCTTAGTAAGGGTAAATATAGAGAACATAAAACAATCCATAAACATTTGAATGTAAAAACATTCGCATAAAATCTAAACATCAAAATCTTGAGCAATAACATAAAACATTGCAGTACATAAGGCATAGATCATAAAATAACATTAATCATGATAAAATAGCATGGTAATAAAACATTTATTTGTGTAAAAACATTAATCACATGATATTATTTCCATGTTAGCCAAGGCATTGCTTCCAAGACCATTTTAGTGGACAAAGTACCTTACTGAACTGGGTTTACTTGCTATTCCAGCCCTGTATTACTGAACCGGATTTACTTTCCATTCCTGCCATGTCTATCTCATGAGATAAAAATCTTTACCCAATGAATTGGAGGGAGACACAGGTCCCACCCATCTCAAAATGAAATCATTCTTACGTGTCCCACATCATAAACATAAATCATTCATCATAACCCAAAGAATAAAATGGGTTTCATAAACATCATCCTATCATAACATAATCCATATAAAAAAATGGATATCAATTCATCATACGAAAAATAAATCCATGTAAATCATAGAGACATTATACTTGAAACATACATATACGAAATAATGCCATCTTAGAAGGGAAATGGTTTTGATAAAACACAAAAAATGAATTCTTGAGGAAAATATCCATTCTTTTTCCAAATCATTTTCTTTTCAAAAATTCCATGAAAATTTTAAAGAAAATGATTTTTTCGAAAATAGTCATGAAATCGTGTAGAGTATGCTTCATGAAAATAAGTCGTTATGAAACCATAAAAATCCATTCATTCCATATATGTTAAAAAAACAATCTTCTCATACTTTTGCTGAGAAAGTCAAAAAGTTCCTCGTATGTTAAACAAAAGAAAGATTCCTTCCATAACACAAGGTTAAAGTAAAAGAGGGGTAAAAATGACATTAAAAATTAATGTAAGAATATTAAACACATTATGAAAAAACATTTTATGGACATGGATGAAAAATACGACCCGAGTAAATACTTATGTATAAGAAATATCAGATAAAAATGAGATTGCAAAATTATCCCTTACCTTATGTCTGATATGCTTCGTATGTATCTGATACTTTTTTATAATGATTTAAATAATCTCATTGACTTATTACAGAATCATATCCCATGTTATTATATCATATATGGTTCACTTATGACTTTATATTATCCATTCTTTTGTAATTCCATGTTAAAGTAGCATTTTGGGTAAAATCGTTTCATTTATCGTACGTGTTTCGATTTATTGTTGTTGATATAATTACTTCTATCATAATTTAAATAATTATGGATTTTAAAATATTATTTATATATAATATATATTCCAAATATAAATATATATGATAGATCGATAAATGGAATGAAATACAACGTTCATAGAGACGGTAGGCCGTACATACGCATGAACGCTGTTTTCATTTCTTTATTGAATTGAATGGAATTAAGTAAATGAAACATATATGTACATAAATCCAGTATCATTATTATTTAATATCATTCCTGATTATTTTTTAAATATCCTTTATAATCATACTTGAATGGTTAATCATGGAAAATAAATCTTGTCGTGTTCGTGGAGACGGTAGTCCGCACGTACGCACGTGCGATGATATCGTTCCCATAATTATTGAATATAATTGGAGTCGATGATATAATATCTCATAATCAGGATGATGTTATAATAACCATATATAGTTATTATTTACACCATTATACCCGTCCAAGTAAGGCGGTGTTGGAAAAACAGAATACACCACGGTGTGGAGACGGTATTCCATACGTACACACGCGCTGTGATTTTTTTTTCGTGGGATGGATAGAAGGTGAAATGGGTTTGTTTAATATTTATAATAACATATCAATATATTAGTGATACTAATTTAATTACAATATAACAAAAAAACTAAAGAATAAGAAGCTGAAGAAGAAAGAAACTTGAAAGAATCGGTAGAAGAGGTTACCTCTTCCTCGACGCACCTCCTTTAAACTTCTTCATAGGCCACTGGAGTTGGTCTTTTGAGAATACCAGAACCTCTATGATATAACTAGATATGTTTAGAAGAGTAATTGGTAGGGGTTGTCCGAGCTTCAAGGCTCAAAAGGGTGTGAAGAGAAGATGGAAGGGGTTCCCTTTTTATAAGGGAGGAGAGGGGTACCTTTGATAACATAAGAAATACTAATTTATAATAACTTCAACATCACATAAAGACCTCAAAAAATGACTAAAATATGAATATTTGATGAGATAGGGTTTTAATAGCATCATCCAATAAAATTCTTACATGTTGGGAATTTATTTTAAACATTATCAACTTGATTTATCCTTATTTGATCTATTTAATTTTATTTATGGCAATAAAATTTGAAATTTGAAATTGTTATAAATAATTACTTAAATATTGTGGTTTTTCCATAATTGAATAATTTATGAAATTTTCGACCATATTAATTTCAATTTTTAATTTTTAATAAATTTTGTGATTTTCAAACAATTTTATAATATGTTATTTTTTTAAAATAACAATAGTGTCAATTTCGACACTATTCATTTATATTAATTTAAATAAAATCCACACAGAGGATATATTCTAAAAAAATATTTTACAGATTCCTAACATATTAAATGTGTCTAGAAAATTCGTGGAGCACATTAAATAGTTCATATAATATTTATTTTAATATTTTTAAAACCATTTACTTGGTATATCTCTTAATAAAATAATTAGTACAACATTTTTGTATAATTATTGAATATACTTATTTGTTGGCTAAAAATTAAAAATGAAATCATATGATGAAGATAAATCCCATATATTTCATAATAATAATTTTAAATGAATTCATCATATTAAAATCAAAACATGTAAATTGTTATATTTATTAAATTATGAAGGTGACAACTTTGGAATCGTTTAAAATAAAATAATATAAGTGTAAGAATCACCTTTACAATGATACAAATGGTCAAATATTCTAGAAGTGGATGATTAGGGATTATATATACACTACCAATAAGTTTTGATCAGATTTTTGGGCCTTTTGACATGTATTACTATTTCAATAAAAACTATATTATTGATTTTTCACTAAATAAATAATTTCTGCATCATTAATGTATAAGAAAATATTGTAATTCAATAACTCTTAATGATTTAAATTAAATTACCATGATAAAGAAAAACATTTTAGATTTCAAATGATTATTTATAAACGAATTTATATTCTGTATAACCTTATATTAAAAATACTTTAATTATTAAAATTTTAGTGAGACATATTTCACTTTCCTTTAAATAAAATAAACTAAAGGTCATAAGCAAATACAAGTGGGTTCCATTTGATTCAATTTCTACCCAAGTATGATTTAGGGAAAAATATAATCATCCAATTATGTTAATACAAGTGTTAGGGTAATTTTATAATATTATATTTACCCTTAATTACTCGATTTACCTTTGACTATGGTTAATAAAATTTACCGTAGTTACTATTCATAATGCCTAAAAATAAAAATAGGATTATTAACATAATTTGGACCTGATGATTCCAAATATGGAATCAATTTTTTCAAATTCAAATCACATAAGTTTTAGAAATTCATTTAAAATTAATCTCGATGTTAAGAAAATGAGTTTTAAAAGATAAAACATTGCAAAAGATTGAAATTATTTTACATATGAATTCAATGTAAATTTCAATGATAATGACATGAATTATATTAAATGGTAAAAATATATTCAATTCATACATTAAAACTATTAAGTATTATAATTTAACCATAAAAATTATTTTTATGAAAAAACATCTTTTTAATTAAAATATAGCGTGTTTTTACTACTCATTAAAATAATAAAGTTATCAGAATAATATAAAACACTTATCCAAAGTAAAGTTTTATATCCTGATTCCAAAGAAGAATTTTGTTTTTGTCAAATATAACTTATAAAAAATTCAAAACTAGATTTAATGTTGGTGCGCCATCTAAAGGCGAAAATACTGCATTTTTTAAAAATTCTTGTTTTACCCGAAAAAATTATTTTGTTCACATACCATGTTCTAGAAAATATGTAAGATGAATAATAATGTTATAAAATAAAAAATTTAGTTAACACTATTCATAATGGCTAGTCAATAATAATATTATAACAATATATCGTTGTATAGTGAAACCCGGTATTGCGTACTACACACGCTATCGAGGAAGGTCGTGATTGCATGTAATGCAAGCCAAGTCAGGGATGTGTGTAGTGCAAGATCACTTTGGTGTTGCGTATAACATAATTCAAAACTTATTTCATTTATACATTAAACAAAATCTATATTTAATATTATGTAGAATAATTTCTACAAAATGAACTTGAAATATTGTGTAACACGAGACAAGAATAGTGTTGCGAATAGTACAAGCTAATATGGTGTTGAATATAGCACAAGCTAATTTTGGTGTAGCGTACAACATAAGCAATCAATGAAATTAAAAAGAATAATTCTCATAAAATCTCCGGTTGTAACAATGTGTGTGTAATTTTAATTAAAACCATTAACATAAAAAATACTATATCGATGATAATTTTTAGTAATATAATAATTTAATAGTTTAATTTTATTAGGTGGATAATAGAAAAAAACTGATGATAGTGAGAAATGATGTCTTCATATATTTGGGTAACTCATATTTGATTGAACCAAATAAAATCCTTGGTTTTATTTCTTCCTGTTTTATGATTATATGATGTAGTGAGGGATGTTGAGTAGAAATCTAGGAATATCTTGGTTTATACAATGATCCATCAGAGGTGTAATGAAGTGGGAGGAGAAGAGACCAATTTATTTTGGAAGAGGAGTGACACTGGTAAATTTTTGGAAAGTGTATTCCACCCATATTCTTCCCATTTAATGTTGATCCAATAATTATAAATTTTTTAGAAGGATTACATGAGTTTAAATATGGATATAAAATGGATTTTGAAAAAATTTATGTTACTTTGGCCCTTTTGATTATGGTTTGGTCCTTTGTTAATTGTAATTTCACCTTAATCAGGGTAATTAATTTTAATTAAATTCTCCTGTATTTAAATTAAAAAAATTTAGTTTAACTTATTAAAAATTATAAATTGATATTATTCCAAGAAATAGTATCCATTTTTACCAAATCTAATCATACAAGTGTAAGAAATTAATTTATATTTAATCGTAAATATAAGATAACAATGTAGTTTTTCAATGTTAATACAATCAAAAGTTTCCTGAGTTTTTATAAAAACATTCAAAGTGAATTTGATTACAATGAATTAAGTTGTATTAAATGAAAACAAATTAGTCTAAATAAACTATGAACCCATTTAGAAATATAATTTATCCTTGAAAATAAATTAGATAAAAAATAAGTTCTAAATTAATATCCATTATTTTTCACTATTCATTAAAAATAAAACATCACAGAAAGATACCATAAATTCAACCAAATAAAATTATTACGTTCTAATTTGAAAACAATTTCTATTTTTTACAGATAAAATTCAAAAAATATGCAAAAATTTATTTAAAATAAGTTCCCCATTAAATGGTGGAAAAAGATCCTTAATAAATATATTGTTTTCTATGTGAAGTGTTATGTTTGTTCTTTTCATTTGAATATCAAATCTAAAGAATGATTATAAAAAATATTTTATTAATTATATAATACATATCTCATTAATATAATTAAAAATTTTAAATTAATTTTATTTATTAGGATAAAATAACTTTGTCCACATAAAAAGAATAATAGTATTTTCCTTCATATTCAATTGGATTTCATATTTATTTCAAATTAATTTGTAACCAATGAATTAATTTTATATTTTCGTAGACCATAGATTTTATAATGTTTTTTAACCATTATTATAACCAAAAATTTAATGGAAACATTATCTCTTATTATATTACATAATAATATATGAATAATTCAATTTTCTTCAGTAAGACATTGTCTTTGGTGTGACACAAGTTGTTGAAGAAACTCAATGTTCTATGCAACCCATGATAAATTAGTATCATGTGAATTTAAATATATATCATGGATTTAATTTATTCAAAATAGTATTTAAAATTTAAATTATTATGGTGTTATATTCCCTTACACACTTGATGATGTGTGTTATATACACTATCAAATAAAATATTCTTACAATAGAATTTATGGGTTTTACATTCTTCATACCTGAATTAAATTCCATCCTCAAAATTTAAACATGATCTCAGTACATGCGGGATTTATATGTGAAAATAAACTATTTTTGAAAACCCCACAATGTGAATAAGGTTAATTACACATCTTCTTAATATAATAGAATGTAATATAAAATGGACACATAAGTAGGCTTCCTTATAAAGAACATAAGTGGGAAATAAAAACATGGATATGGAAGGAAAATATAAAAATAATGTTCTGATGGAGAGTGCTAGAAAACATATTCTACAAAAAATTTATTACAACAAATCCTTAAACCAATTTTATGAAGATTCCATTAATATCATCAAAGATGATAATTATATGATAATATTTTTGTTTTCAAGATTTTTTTTATTATAGTTGAGGAATTATTTCACTCATTAAGAATATTAATAAAAATAAATTTTTATTTCATTAACATAATATTATGCTTTGGTTGTGCCTTTGTGTATTGTTAGATCACTTATTAGAAAATGATTCATCATGTGGTGAAGTAATACATTTACCTCAATACTGAATCCAAGGATCAACCAAAATGATTTGACAAATATATATATCTTCTCAAAATGATTATGATCCAATACATTATAAGGAAGGTCATTGAATATTTAAAATTAACTTATCAAATAAAATTAATAGTCTGTTAATCATCACCACCCAAACTTGGGAATACCTTCATCATGTATTATCTTGAAATATGGTAATTACATGATTTAATATAAAATAGTACTATTAGAATTCATTCATCATTATTACGTAATTAAGACACATGTTGTTGGATGTATTCCAGAATCCCAAAAGTGTGGTAAACTCCATCATTTATAGAATAAACCATCGGACCACAAAACACAGTAATAGGGGAGGGGTGAATCAGCGTGTCAAATTTTTATTCTAAAGTGATGGATCTTATTCCCCCATTGGTACGAACACATTAAACCAACATGATGGATAAGAATATGAATCAAACAATCATAAGAAAAGAGGCCACACAAAATTTTTACTTGGTTCACCACTAAGAAAAATTTACAAGGAGCATAAGCCGACAGTGTATCGGTCGTACTAAATTCCACTAATATTCACTAACTGTGGATTAAAATATTTTGGACACAGTCACTCTATACCAAGAATTCATTCCTTAAAAAGGTTCAGGGATAGCTCACTTCTTCCCAGAGATCACATCTGTTGACTCCCCCTAGCTCACAACCTTGGGTAAATTCTCACTCAGTTTTTTTGAATTGAAGGTTAGTTCAATGATTTTTCTTTCATGTATTTGTCTCTAACATATCATGAGACTCTAATTTCACCATATACCTATGTTTATTATCATTAAAATCTTTATCCCAATAATAAAAATGTTCAAAAACACCCTTTGTGAATCCTCTTTGTGAATCACACTCGTTTGCGATGCATCCCGGCCTCTATGGAACTTACTACCATTGTGACGCTTCCAAGCCTTCATAGAACTATCTGTCTTCATGATGTTTCCTAGACATTGTGGAACACTCTTCACGAAACACACTGATTCAATGAAGAATACCACATCATTGTGAAGTACTCTTTAAAAAAAAGAATGGGGATCAATTAAGATTGAATGCCTCTTCACGATGCACCAACCCGCATAGATAGCCCGATTTCCGATGCTCATTGTGAAATCAAAGATTCTCTGGATTTGACTTCAAAACTATGGTGAAATTGCAATAGGGTTGCCTCATATTTATAGTCTTTTTCAATCCCAATGTTCCACTTCCTCTTTGTGGATTTTCCTGATCATCAAACATGTCTTCCCTGTGCTCCTCCCATCGCAGCGAACCCTGGAAATTGTCAGTTTTCAATGCACATCGTCATGATAGAGTCTTCCATAAATTCTCTTCGCAGCAACCATCAAATTCACAAAGCATTCTTTCAATGACCACAAATCTCTAAATCTCATTATCATAGAGAACATTGTCTCTGGTTGCTAATCACGTTGTCAGAACACATTATTTCTTAGAAAAATTCAATTCCAAAATCCCACCTTCAATACTACTTTCGGCTTGAACTATATGATAAGTTTCCTTGCAATCTCTCAGATCATCCATGTGAGGATTGACAAAAAACCCATACCAAACACCATTTTCTGCAATGAACTACCCTAGTTCCAACAATCCCCCCCTTAGGGTTTGTTGTAAATCTATAGATAAATTCAATAGAGAACTGTAATTCAAAAAAAATCAATACTTGATACTCATGAATCAACTCATCCATCACTCTATATCTATGTGGGCATAGATCATTATAGAAAACAAGAGGGAAGACATGAATTGTGTTATCATATGTTCTAACTCCCTTCACCCTCCTGTATATCTTACCGAATTTCCCTTTTTCATTTTCAACACATTTTATATCCCTCACTGAACCACATTGAATTAATCTATTTCTCCCCCATTAGAAATAAACCCAAGGACGGGTATTTTCATATTGGAGAGCTCAGAACATACTCCCCCTAGATTGGATCTCCCCCATAAACCTGCATCACATTCACAAACAGATTACTATTGTTAATACAGTTGGGGATATGTGAGTTTTGTAACCTCTATATGCACTAAGAGGTAACTGAACAAACTGGATCAACCAATGTTTCTCAAACACATCTGCTGATAGTTTCTTGGTTACGATATCAACCACTTGGTCAGCAGTTCCCACAAGATCAAATTTAATCATTCCCTGTATAAATTTTTCTTTGATGATGTGATATATTATTTCAATATTCTTTGTATGAGACTAATTAACTAGATTATTCTTATGTTCACTTTCACTATTTTAATCATAGTAAATCACCACTAGTTGTTTCCCCTCATCACTAATGTTAGTCAGTTGTTGCATCATCCAAAGTAACTATGTGCATGAATCTATAGAAGATATATATTAATCCTTAGCAGTACTAAGAGAATTACTTTCTTGTTTCTTTTATATTCATACCACATATTTATTCCCAATATATAATGCACCACCATTGGGGGACTTTCTATCCACAACATCTCAAGCCCAGTCTGTAATGACCCAAATTTTGTTAATGAAAATTCCTCTTGATCTAATTTAATGTCTTATTATGTAAAATGTTAATATATCATATTCCCTTACTCGGTTTTATGTTTTTGGATTTTGAACCACTACCATGAATTTTTATCATTTCTAATAAAGTCTTTGAATAGTTATCACAAGATTAGTATAAATATAGGGCATTAAAAAACCCATTTTTCTCATAAAAAGGAAGTGACGGCATCATCCATTAATATTTCTCTATATGAAGAACATTTTTTCAAAGCATGAAATGGAGGTGGCATCACTGGGATTTTCTCTTGACCAAGGCCATGTCGATCTTCAACACGTTGATCTTGAGCAGAACCACCTAGAAGAGAAGTGGAAGTTAATAGAGATGACCACCCAAGCAATGTTATCTGAGCCGCTCCTATAGTCTTTCACCATATCACACCTTAACCTTCAGTCTTATGAGGGTGTTATAAGGGATTATGTAATAAGATCCTAGTACTATGATTATGTAGATATTTTTTGTATAGATACTAAACATTCATTTAATTAGAGTTACTTTGTAAATAATTTTTACAGAAAAAAGAGTATTTTTATATAATATTCAATTAAGAAATATATTTTGATTAATTAATAGAATTTTTTAATAAATTATACTTTATTGAACTATTATTACTCAATTATTTTTTATTAAACAAAAATTTTCGTATATTTTTTATGAATACAATTTTTATTTTTATTATGGTTTGAAAGCTGATTTTTTAAATACACGTGATTTTTTTTATAAATATAGGGTTTTATTTTATAATTAAAAATACACATATTAAGAAAATTATTTCGAAAAAATTAATATTATTTTTTTAATCAGGACGTTGAAATTATCCAATAGTTAATTTGTCATAATTTTCTGAGACAGTTAAATGTTTGAGAAAAAATTAAATATTGTTAAATTATATAATGTGTTTTATGACCTCATAATGATCCAATAGTGTTGTCACAGAATACTATAAAGGGTTTTTTCTGAAAATATATCTTTTACATTCAAAATAATGTGATTTTATATTTGTTTGATTAATTTAATGGTGCCTTAGTGGACCTCAAACACTTATAAAACATTTTAACTTTTAAAATAAATTCCTGGATAGTGTGACTCACCTCCACATAAGAAAACAAAATATTTTAAGAATTTCGTCCATTGGACTTATTAAATAATGTTTTACACTCTCTTTTGTAAAATACCTTGGGAAGAAACCATGGGTTAGTTTCTGGTTTTTATTTGATTAATCTGTGGTGTCGAGAACCTAAATAATAAAACATTCCCTCTATTTTCCTATATAAACCCACCAAAGATCCCACTTATCTTCACTCAAACCCATTATATCACGTACCTACCTTGTTATCCATTACATAAAATCCTCCCAAGGTTCCCAAAGCTCCCTATAAGCCTCTCTCAATCCCCACCCAAGCCTTTGGGATCACACATTCATGTACGGGATTTCTTCTTTCCTATTTTTTGACTATATTTATTTATATTGTTATACCCTTTTTATTTTAGTTGCAAATGTTGGGGTATGATTTTTCACCTCCCCCATACTGCCCTCTTTATGTTTAAATGATGACAGACCTCTCTATGTCTCTTTAATTCCTTCTATGCACACTCGTTACCACACCGCATTTCTATGAGGAATTTCTCTCTTATCATTTATATTTAAGAAATTATTTGAAATTATGTATCTAAATTTGGTTACATATGTTGGGAAATGTATCCATATAAACCTTTAATATCTATTTCATGTAAATATTATGAGATAACTCTTTCTCCCTTGTCAACCTTTTTTATGAATTCTTATTTCACACTGTTATGTAGCAGAAATTGCACCACGATTCTCCAAGACAAAGTCATTGTGTAGTGAATACCATGCCCATTTCCCTATTAAGAGTATTCACCTTTATGAAAATTTACTTGTATATTAAAGAGTTTCATGTATTAATTATACATTCCTTTATGGTGGATTATATGATTATGATTAATGAATTCATGTGGTATGATCTATGAGGCACACTTATGCATGAAATTAATTGATTAAGAAGTGTGCACCCTGATAGCGCTCTAATGCATTGGGTAAATATTAGTATCATGATGTTTCTTATGAAATGATTATTTACTCAAGTTAATTCAAGTGCAATTAGGGTTTACTTATTTTCCATGTGCAATGTGCCTTGGCTCATGCTAATATCATGTTAAATATTTTTTCCATATTTCCATGTTATGGTAATCTTGCTATATCATTCCTTTATGTTCATGTTTCTCTTATGCTCCATTGATATACCAATTTTATAACATGAACTATATTCTTCATGTTATGCATTTTTTACTTCCTTTCTAGGCTTTATATCTCACCATTTTCTTATGCATGTCCCTCAATTATCCCATGCAATCCGAGGTACGTTGGAATGTGTGTGGTCATGTAAAAGAAGTTTTCAATAAAGATGTTTATTTCAATTTTTACTTGTTATGTAATGTTATTAATACCCATTGACACTATACTTATTGAACTTTTATGTTAAATAAAGTGAAGGTTTTTTGTAAAAAAATATTTTTATTTGAGAAATATTAAATAGGGTTGTAATAGTTGGAATCAGAGGATAGGTTTAGTTATTTTTTTAGATTTGGATTAGAAAACCCTAGTGAATGACATAGGGATATGACTAAGAGTAATAAAAAATTCAATTAATTGTAGAGATTAATGAGTAAATGGTTTATCATGAAAATACATCCATTTCTGGATACGAGAAGTTAGAGGTGGTTTTGGCACAAATATGTCTAGGGTATAACCTGAAAACACCGATTTGAGCTAAACTCGAACCAGAATAGGTGAACAACAATGGGTATTGTTGCACTCTTGGTTACAACCCTCCCAAGAGATATTCTTTGGTAAATTCACAAGCACAAAACAAACCATTATTAATGGAATAAAAACATTCCCCTTAGAATATATGTTGGGAAATAAATCATAGATAACATAGATTGAAGCCTAAAAATTCATATGTTATTGAAATAAAAGTAATTTATAGGACATCTATTTTTTTCAACGGATTAACCTTTTGGGATACCCCTTACTTTCCTTTCATTCCATCTAATGGCCCGTAATTAGAGGACTTGTGCTAATAATCGATGCAAATTTCAATGGGATGACTGCTCAATTGAGATGCTCGATCTGATGGGAGTGGGAATCGTGAACTTTTTAATGATACACTCTCAGTTAACTCATGTTTTGAATAGAAACATGGGTCATGAAGAACTTTCACCCCCCCCCCCCACAGTAATGAAAAATTCTCAATCGAGCGCTTCATAGGTCAAAGGCCTCCTACTTTTAATGGAATTTTAAAACAATAGATCTACTACAATGAGAAGATATTCTCCATCCTTCAATGTTACAACAAGGATAAGGTTATTCTAGATAATTATAATATGGAGGGTGATGTTTATCCATGGTGGAATTCGATCAAATATACAAATCCTGAGGTAGAGATCGAGGCATTGGAATGGAAGGATTTCTGAAATATCATTTTTGATAAATACTTTTCCATACACCCTCAAACATTAGATGGAAAGGGGCTTCCTTTCCCTCAAGAAAAAATATGTAGAATCCATCAGAGCATATCATGCAATAATCACATGGGTTGTACGATATGCCTCACTTTCCAAATGTGCGGAAACAAGAACCCTAGAAAATTCAATATGGGGATGAAGAAATGAATTAGGTGTGGAAGAAAAGAGCTGATTAGCCACTAAATGAGGCTAATATTAATTGTTAATATAAATAATATTCATGTTCTTTATTATTCATAAACATCATTTTAGTGCATTTTACACTTTGAACATCATTTCACATTATGATTGTAATACCTTCTTAAAATGCACTATTATGTGGTTCATTTTTGAACATCATTTGAAGTACCCAATCATTCATATGATTATGCATATTTTAATTTTATATTTTTGGAAATTGATCTACATTCCAATATTAACATGTTTCATTCAGGGATCAATGGAGAATTTATGGAAGAAGATGGGGATATTTTGTGATGAAAGGAAGCAATTCTTGAGAAGGACGATTGGACACCATCCCACTGATGAGATGGTGGGGACCAACATATAGGCCCAATGAATACCATATTTCGTGGGATTATATATGAAATATAGATTAACAAATAACTCTCCAGGATCCAATGCTAATTCGGCCTCCATGGTGTCTATTTAGGCGGCCCAAGTTAGAGATAAAATTATGGGCCAGATTCTGAGGCTCAGAAACATATCCCACTAATATGATCATATCTCGTAATCCACTACTCCAAATTGGCCCATATTTTACAGGAGGTTAGAAGACGTCAGGATATCCATTTTATTTTTCTATGGACCACTATGATTCGGCCATATATAATGCCTTACAAGCGCGTTCGTTCGGTGAATGAAATCTGGTTGTCACCTCCGGTCAAGGGTGGAAAAATCAACTCTCTCTTACTTTCAACCCACCTATGGCCTACCACAATTAATTGAAGAGACTTAGACTATTGGAGGCCCAACCCAAGGGATCAAAAATTCCTATTTAAGGTAGTGGTGTTGGAGGATTGAATAATCATGGATGCTTTGTTAAATAGTAATGTTATGCTGAAATTTTGTTGTCTCAAATTTGTCTTTCACAAGTAAGTCGTTCAATTCACTTTAGTTTCTTAATAAAAGTTCTTATTCTACTATTATTATATTATTCTTAATATCACTTTGATACCATTGGATAAAGGTGTGAATTTATTCACACCAAACCTTGTGAAATTATTCACACAACGGTGGAGTGATCATTTTATTTTTGTTGTTTTCGTTACTTCTCCATTTCCTCCCTCATGAGTCTACTTTCTGCTTCCATTGAATCCATGGGATCAATGGAGAGCTAACCCACATATGGGTTGACCCAAGGGAGTAGTAAAGGGATTGATTGTATGTTATTTATCACCTCATTAATGTATAATCAGTTCTTTAATTGTGATTTTTATTTGAAGATTTTTAAACTCCATCGTCCTTGTTGGATTTAAGGCCACACACTTCAAGTGCTAATTCGAACCATTACCTTGAAGTGCTAAAAACTTTTATCCTTCAAGTGTATAAGTGATTAGTATTAAAGGGTGTAGGTATTAGACCAGTAAGATATGATGTTGTTTTATCTCCTTAAATGAACCCATCTCAAATATAAGAAATTGATATCATTAAAAAAGGAAATACGCCCAATCCACCCCGAGTGATAACCAAGGATCAACTCATTATTTTAAATTGAATTCACTTAAGTCTCTTATAGTTATTTTAAACCCATCTATAATCAACCCATGTTGGCCACTTCATAGCCAAAAACAATCCATAGAATGTATGTGTCTATAGGTTACTTCTTAGGTCTCTAAGGATTCGACAACCCAAACTAAACTACAAGGACCGTCTTACCTTCTTCTCGTTGGTAAATTTGAGCGAGAATCAAATTTTGGCACCGTTTATGGGGACCTAAGTAAGTTATCTTAGACACTATCATACTTTTATCATCCCTATTCTATATTATCACCCCTCACACCAATAGAAATCAATTTTGAACAAGCCCAAACATTGGAAACCTATCCCTACTTTGATCACCCAACCCCAGGTGTGATGTATAGTGAACATCCTAATTTCTAGATGTGGGATCATCAACAACCTAATGAACCACATTGTTTTTACCCCTATAATACACAAAACATCCCGACATATAATGATTTTTCATCCCCACAAAGCCAATCTGAACACCCTCCTGTGCAATTCCAACAACTTAATTATCCACCTGGAATAGACAATCTTTATCAACACCTTTCCAATCGTGATCCACAACCATTACTTGAAAAACTATGTCAACAAATGGAGAAAATGAATTTTGAGGTTTCATCATTGTGGTTAGAAATACAAAGCATTAAAACTGGTGAGGAATCTGTCCCTACACAAACTATCCCTTCCATAACCTTATGTGAAGTGTCTAGTTTCCCACAATCCTCTCATGAATTAACTAAAGAGAAAAACTTTGGATTTGGGGAATATGAGGAGGATCAAAGAATTTTTTATAGGTTTTTAAATCAAGAGGAAACTGATTTTTGTATTAAAAAGAGGGAAATTTGACATCATGGATTGAGTCTCATGAATATAACTCCATTGATGATTTTTCAAAAACACAAATCACTGAACCATTAAAAGAAATCACAAAAATTGAGTCCATACCCATTCCTGAAACTGATATTTCCAATTTTGTAGTTGAATCTTCTATTCAAAAGGAACCAATTTTGTTGAGAAATTTTGAAAATAAAACTGAGTTAAATTCAAAGTCCCAACCTATGTTTGAAAGTTTTAGCCTACCTGAACTTGAACAAAAGGACTTACCCTCCAGCCTCAAGTTTCCATTAATTGGGGATAGCAAAAAACTTCCATTTGTCACCATTTCTTATCTTGAAACCAAAAAATAGGTGATTATTCATAATGTCTTAGGAAATTCTACAAAAGAAATTGAATCCATCATTTATGATATTCCATGGATTTACCTGCTCATTTTAGAACATAGTTTTGTGCATGAAACAAATTCTAAACATAGAATCAATCTCGACCTAGTAGAAGTTATGAAAAATGTTGTCCTTAAAATGTTGAAAGTTGGTATTGGATAAGTTATGGGTTCAAGTTGAGCTAACGACGTTAAACAAAGCGTTGCATGAGAGGCAACCCATGGTTTTCAGGTTTCCTGTCATTTTGTTGTTTTAATCAACTTTATATTTTAAATAAGATTAATTAAACTTTTTTTATATTAAAAAAATAGACTTTTGACATGTTCTTCTATTATGAGTATGGATGGATATGAAAGGGGAGCACCATATTCATCTGTGTCACGTGGTGTGATCCATGAGTAAAACCTTACCCAGAAATATAAAAAGAAGACTATGTATCATCAGTTTATATATATACTTATATTTTACATTCTTTATTATATATATATATATATTGTTGTGTTTTTTCCTTTTTCTACTAGGGAACTCTACAAGTGTCATGGAGATCAAGGGACTAAATTGGAGCAATAAGAACTTCAACTTCAACCACCAGGTGAATTCATTCCATGATCCTCATTTTCAATTTCCTTTTTGAACATTCATTCTCTACCTCTACCCCCTTCTAAATTTTCTTTTCTTTAAACACTGGGGACATTGTTATTTTATGTTGGGGGGGAGATAAAATAAAAAATGATTTTGTGTCAAAAAAATGATAAATGATTTGAAAAAAAAATGTGAAAATGGAAGGAAAAAGTCCTTTAACATTGAACATGGTAATACACATTGCACACTTTGAAACTGAATATCAAATAATTTATCATATACTAATTCTGATTTTAATCCTTGTATAATTTCATGAGCATAGAGTTTGGAAAGTGTGGTTGTCCAATGTGATATTTCATAATTTATATTTACATCCAAATAAAAAAAATATCACAATGCATTTCCTTTGGATATTGGGGTATTTGTTTGACTTCATGGGGTCCCCTAAATAAATAGAATTGGTTTTTTGATCATTTTAGTTTAATAAGAGTATTCAAAAAAATTAAAAAAAAACTGCGCGTAGAGCAATGAAATGACCTAATGCGCGTCTTTCGGCACTTGGGGATCGTGACTCCATAGTTGTCTGGTCCATAGTTAGAAATTTTATCTCTATTTTTTGAAAAATTGAATTTTTTTTGACTAAGTTAACTTGAGATGATGCCCGAGTATGCGGGCTTCACTTGGTTCCCTAAGGTCTTTGAGCCTGGGAGTCATCGGGAAATTATCTCTACAGGGGTTGACTCTTTTTAGTGCAACATCAATTACCATGGAAAAATTGCAAAAACAAAAAAACAAAAAAAATTATACAAAAAAAAATTAATACTCATCTTAATATTGAAATGTGATTCCACCTAGCACTTCTGTAATTTCCCCCTTGAATAAAGATGAACCCCCATGTCTATTGTGATGCACAACACATCCTCATACTTAATTGGTATTGGATGAAATATGGCAATGGATTTGAACAAAGGAATGGGCTTGGGATTGGGATCTTCTTGTGATACTATATTTTATTAAAATATTTTGATGGGTTTCATGATTGTTTGGTGCATGTTTTTTTGGTGATCATTATGTATTAAAATGTTTTTGGACAAGGGAATTCGAATTTCATATTGTTGAGATATATTTTTCTCAGGAGTAGCATAACTCAACATGGGGGTGTGATTAGCCACTAAATGAGGCTAATATTCATTGTTAATATACATAATATTCATGTTCTTTATTATTCATAAACATCATTTTAGTTCATTTTACACTTTGAACATCATTTCACATTATGATTGTAATACGTTCTTAAAATGAATTATTATGTGGTACATTTTTTAACATCATTTGAAGTACCCAATGATTAATTTTATTATTCATATTTTAATTTTATATTTATTTAAATTTATCTACACTCTAATATGAAAATGTTTCATTCAAGGATAAATGGAAAATTCATGGAAGAAGATGGGGATATTTTCTGATGAAAGGAAGCAATTCTAGAGAAGGAAGATTGGACATCAGACCACTCATGAGACATTGGGGCCCAACGTACAGGCCCAATGAATCCCAAATTTCGTGGAATGATAGAAGACATATATATTAACAAATAACCCTTCAGTATCCAATGCTAATTCGGCTTCCATGGTGTCCATTTAGGCGTCCCAAGTTAGAGATAAAATTCTGGGTCCGATTCTGTGGCCCAGAAAAACAACCCACTAATATGATCATATCTAGGAATCCACAACTCCAAATGGGCCCAACATTTACAGGAGGTCATAATACAGCCTTATATCCCTTTTCTACGTCTATGGACCACTCTGATTCTGCCATCTAGAAGGTCTTCCAAGCGAGTATGTTTGGTAACGGAAATATGGCCGCCACCTCGGGTCAAGGGTGGAAAAATCAACTCTCTCTTACATTCCACCCACCTCTGGCATACCACAATTAATTGAGGAGACTTGGACTATTGTAGGCTCTAACAAGGGCTCAAAAATGAATATTTAAGGTAGTGGTGTTGGAGGATTGAAGAATCATGGAGGCTTTGTTCAATTGTAATGTTATTCTGCAATTTTGTTGTCTCAAATTTTTTTACATATAAGTTGTTCAATTCACTTTAGTTTCTTAATAAAAGATCTTCTTCTACTCTTATTCTGTAGTTCTTTGTATCAATTTGATACCGTTGGATCAAGGTGTGAATTTATTCATACCAAACCTTTTGAAATTTTTCACACAACGGTGGAGTAATCATTTTATTTTTGTTGTTTTTTTACTTCTACATTACCTCCCTCATGAGTCTACTTTCCGCTTCCATTGAAACAATGGGATCAATGGAGGGGTAACCCACTTAGGGGTTGATCCAAGGGAGTATCAAGGGGCTGTATTGGATGTTATTTATCACCTCATTAATGTATAATCACTTCTTTAATTGGGATTTTTATTTGATGATTTTTAAGCACCATCATCCTTGTTGAATTTAAGGCCACACACTTCAAATGCTAATTCGAACATTTACCTTGAAGTGCTCAAAACATTGATCCTTCAAGTTTATAAGTGATTAGTATTAAAGGTTGTAGGCATTAGACCAGTAAGTGATGATGTTGTTTTATCTCCTTAAATGAACCCATCTCAAATATATGAAATAGAAATCATTATAAAAGGAAATACGTACAATCCACCTCGTGTGATAACCTAGGATCATCTCATTATTTTAAATTGAATTCACTTAAGTCTCTTAGAGTTTTTTTAAACCCATCTAAAATCAACCCATGTTGGCCACTTCATAGCCAAAAATAGTCCATAGAATGTACGTGTCTATAGGTTACTTCTTAGGTCTCTGAGGATTCGACAACCCAAACTAAACTACAAGGACCAACTTACCTTCTTCTCTTGGGTAAATTTGAGCGAGAATCAAATTTTGGCACCATTTATGGTGACCTAAGTAAGTTATCTTAGACACTATCATCCTTTTTTCATCCCTCTTCAATATTCTCACCCCTCACTCCTATGGAAATCAATTTTTAACAAGCCCAAACATGGGAAACATATCCCTACTTTGATCACCCAACCGCATGTGTGATGTACAATGACCATCCTAATTTCTACATGTGGGATCATAAACAACCTAATAAACCACATAGTTTTTACCCCTATGATCCACAAAACATCCCCACATATAATGAGTTTCAATCCCCACAAATATAATATGAACACCATCCTGTGAAATTCCAACAAGTTAATTATCCACCTGGAATAGACCATCTTTCTCAACCCCTTGCGCATCGTGATCCACAACCATTACTTGAAAAACTATGTCAAAAAATGGAGAAAATTAATTTTGAGGTTTCATCATGGAGGTTAGAAATACAAAGCATTAAAACTGGTGAGGAATCTGTCCCTACACAAACTGTCCCTTCCATAACCTTATGTTTAGTGTCTAGTTTCCCACAACCCTATAATGAATTTACTAAAGAGAAAACCTTTGGATTTGGGGAATATGAGGAGGATCAAGGAATTTTTTATAGATGTTTAAATCAAGAGGAAACTGATTTTTTGTATTCACAAGAGGTAAATTTGTCATCATGGACTGAGTCTCATGAATATAACTCCATTGTTGATTTTTCAAAAACACAAATCACTGAACCATTAAGAGAAATCACAAACATTGAGTCCATACCCATTCATGGAACTGATATTTCCAATTTGTTGGTTGAATATTCTATTCAAAATGAACCAATTCTGTTGAGAAATTTTTAAATTGAAACTGAGTTCAATTCAATGTCCCAACCTATGTTTGAAGGTTTTAGCCTACCTGAACTTGAACAAAATGACTTTCCATCCACCATAAAGTTTCCATTCATTGGGGATAGCCAAAAACATCCATTTGTCACCATTTATTATCTTGAAACCAAAAAAGGTGATTATTCATAATTTCTTAGAAAACACTACAAAAGAAATTGAATCCATCATTTATGATATTCCTTGGATTGACCTGCTCATTTTAGAAAAGAGGTTTGTGCATTGAACAAATTCTAAACATAGAATCAATCTCAACCTAGTAGAAGTGGTGAAACATGTGGTCCTTAAAATGTTGAAAGTTGGTATTGGATAAGTTGGGGGGTTCAAGTCGAGCTAATGACATTAAACAAAGCTCTACATGGGAGGAAACCCATGGTTTTCAAGTTTCCTATCATTTTGTTGTTTTAATCGACTTTATATTTTAAATAAGATTAATTAATCTTTTTTTATATTAAACAAAATAGACTATTGACCTATTCTTCTATTATGAGTATGGATGGGAATGAAAGGGGAGCACCATATTCATTAGTGTCACGTGGTGTGATCCTTGAGTAAAACCTTAACCAGAAATATAAAAAGAATACAATGTATCATCAGTTTATATATATACTTATATTTTACTTTCTTTATTATATAAATATATATATATATATATATTGTTGTTTTTTGGTGTGTTTGTTTTTTTTTCCTTTTTCTACTAGGGAACTCTGCAAGTGACATGGAGATCAAGGGACTAAATAGGAGCAACAATAACTTCAACTTCAACCACCAAGTGGCTTCATTCCATGATCCTCATTTTCAATTTCCTTTTTGAACTTTCATTCTCTACCTCTACCCCCATCTAAATTTTCTTTTCTTTAAACACTCGGGAAATTGTTATTTTATGTTGGGGGTAGATAAAATGAAAAATGCTTTTGTGTCAAAAAAAAATGATAAATGATTTGAAAAAAAAAATTGTGAAAATTGAAGGAAAATTCCTTCAACTTTGAACATGGTAATACACATAGCACACTTCGAAACGGAATATCAAATAATTTAGCATACCCTGATTCTGATTTTAATCCTTGTATAATTTCATCAGCATAGATTTGGAAAGTGTGGTTTTCTAATGTGATATTTCATCATTTATATTTTCATCCAAATAAAAAAAATATCACAATGCACGTCCTTTGGATATTGGGGTATTAGTTTGAGTTCATGGGGTCCCCTAAATAAATATCATAGCTTTGGTGATCATTTTAGTTTAATATGAGTATTCAAAAAAAATTAAATTTTTTTTTGCACATTGAGAAATGAAATGACCTAATGCGTGGATTTTGGCACTTGGAGATCGTGACTCCATAGTTGTCTGGTCTAGAGTTAGTAATTTTATCTTTATTTTTGGTAATTTGAATTTTTTTCACTGAGTTAACTCGAGATGATGCCTGAGTATACGGGCTTCACTTGGTGCCCTATGTTCTTTGAGCCTGGGAGTCCTCAGCAAAGTCTCGCTACAGGGGTTGACTCTTTTGAGTGCAACTTCAATTACCATGGAAAAATTGCAAAAACAAAAAAAATCAAACAAAAATTATACAAAAAATGAATGATCATCTTAAAATTGAAATGTGATTCCACCTAGCGCTTCCGTATTTTCCCCCTTAAATAAAATTGAACCCCCATGTCTATGGTGATGCACAACACATCCTCATTCTTAATTGATATTGGATTAAATATGGAAATGAATTTGAACAAAGGAATGGACTTGGGATTGGGATCTTCTTATGAAACTATCTTGTATTAAAATATTTTGATGGGTTTCATGATTGTTTGGTATAAGTTTTTTTGGTGATCATTATTTATTAAAAAGTTTTTGGACAAGGGAATTTGAATTTCATATTACTGATATATATTTTGCGCGGGACTAGCAAAACTCAAGTTGGGGGGTGTGATTAGCCACTAAATGAGGCTAATATTCATTGTAAATATACATAATATTCATGTTCGTTATTATTCATAAACATCATTTTAGTGCATTTTATACTTTGAAGATTATTTCACATTATGATTGTAATACCTTCTTAAAATGCACTATTATGTGGTACATTTTTGAACATCGTTTGAAGTACCCAATGATTCATCTGATTAAGAATATTTTAATTTTATATTTTTGTAAATTGATCTACACTCCAATATGAACATTTTTCAGTCAAGGATCAATGGAGAATTCATGGAAGAATATGGGGATATTTTGTGATGAAATGAAGCAATTCTAGAGAAGGCAGATTGGACACCAACCCACTTATGAGATGGTGGGGCCCAACATAGAGACCCAATAAATCCAAAATTTCGTGGGATTTTAGAAGACGTATATAGGAACAAATAACTCTTTTGTATCCAATGCCTATTCTGCCTCTATTGTGTCCATTTAGGCGGCCCCATTTAGAGATAAAATTATGGGCCAGATTCTGCGGCCCAAAAATACAGCCCACTAATATGATCATATCTAGGACTCCGCAGCTCCAAATGGGCCCAAATATTACAGGATGTTAGAAGACATCCGGAGATACATTTTCTACTTCTATGGCCCACTCTGATTCTTCCATCTAGAAGGTCTTACAAGCACGTCTGTTCAGTGAGGGAAATATGGCTGCCACCTCAGGTCAAGGGTTGAAAAATCAATTGTCTCTTACTTTCCACTCACCTATAGCCTACCACAATTAATTTAGGATACTTGGACTGTTGGAGGCTCAACCCAAGGTCTCAAGAATTCCTATTTAAGGAAGTGGTTTTGGATGATTTAAGAATATTGGATGCTTTGTTCAATTGTAATGTTATGATGCAATTTTGTTGTCTCAAATTTGTCTTTCACATGTAAGTTGTTCAATTCACTTTAGTTTATTAATAAAAGCTCTTCTTCTACTCTTATTATGTTGTTATTAATATCACTTTGATACCGTAGGATCATGGTGTGAATTTATTCACACCAAACCTTGTGAAATTATTCACACAACGGTGGAGTGATCATTTTATTTTTGTTGTTTTCTTTACTTCTCTGTTTCCTCCCTCATGAGTCTACATTCTGCTTCCATTGAAACCATGGGATCAATGGAGGTCTAACCCACTTATGGGTTGATTCAAGGGAGTATAAATGGGCTGGATTGGATGTTATTTATCACCTTATTAATGTATAATCACTTCTTTAATTGTGATTTTTATTAGATGATTTTTGAACTCCATCGTCCTTGTTGAATTTAAGGCCCCACACTTCTAGTGCTAATTCGAACATTTACCTTGAAGTGATCAAATATTTGATCCTTAAAGTGAATAGGTTATTAGTATTAAAGGGTGTAGGCATTAAAACAGTAAGTGATTATGTTGTTTTATCTCCTTAAATGAACCCATCTGATATATAAGAAATTGAAATCATTAAAAAAGGAAATACGTCAAATCCACCCCGAGCAATAACCTAGGATCAACTCAATATTTTAAATTGAATTCACTTATGTCTCTTAGAGTTCCTTTAAACCCATCTAATATAAACCCAAGTTGGCCACTTCATAGCCAAAAACAGTCCATAGAATGTACGTGTCTATAGGTTACTTCTTAGGTCTCTGAGGATTCGACAACCCAAACTAAACTACAAGGACCGTATTACATTCTTATCTTGGGAAAATTTGAGCGAGAATCAAGAGCACCTTGATATTAAATGTCGGAAAGAAAAACCTACTACTACGAAAGAAGAGAGGAACACTTCATTCAACCCTCAATGGATTTCTCACAGCTTAAATGGCAATGAACTGGGGCACTTTTCAAACCATTGTCCTAATCCAAGGGTTTTTTGAGGCAAAAAACAGCGTCCAAGATAGCAAGGGTGAGATTTTTCGAACACTACTGCCGAAGCGGACCCTGAAAATGAAGTGGTTACATGTATGCTAGTTATCAATTAATTAATAGTGAATCTAAATTTTTAATCTAGTTTTACATATACTTTAATATACTGAATGTTTAGTAGAACAATCCCAACACCCCCACAAATCATGGAAATAGAGATGTCTGTGAGAACAAAAAATGTAGAAATCATTGCATCCCATAAATACTACTCTACCCGTACCACAACATATGGATTGAACATCCCAGAAAACCTTTTCATATTAACTATGGTGGAATTTGATGAAATTCATGGAATGAATTGTCTTTCCCTATATAGATCCAATATAAATTTATGTGAGATGGAAATAACTCTTCATATGGAGAATTGACCCCTGATTTAATTTAAGTGCAAGGAGGAGGATGAATATTATTTAGTAGAATCATCTCAACTATGGATATTGCTACCATACGAGTACATGTATCTTTATCAGATGATTGATACTAAGGATGCAACCATCCTTGAAGACCTACCTATTGTGAGGTAATTTTCTGAAATGTTTCCTAGGGAATTGCATGGACTTCCTCCTAAAAGAGATGTTGAATTCTCAATTGATCATATACCTGGGAAATTTTCAATATCCAAGAATCTATATAGAATGGATATTGTGGGGATTTATCATCTGAAGAAACAACTACATGAGAATATAAGGGTTTATACGCCCATGTACTTCGCTATGGGGGGAAGCAGCCCTCTTTGTCGGAAAAAAGGATGGTTCAATGCGCAGTTACATTGATTATCATGAGTTCAACAAAATTATGATAGAGAATAAGTATCTTCTTTCATGAATTGATGACTTGTTCGATCATCTAAGTGGAGCACAAAAATTTTCCAATGTGGATTTGTGGTCGGGATATTACAAAGTTAGCAAAATGAAGGAGGATCTCCCACGACTGAATTTTGTATAAGGAATGGGTACTATGAATTCGTATTAATACCATTCAGAATCACCAATTCTCCATAACTATTCATGGACTTGATTAATATAATCTTTAGAGATTACATTGAATAACATGTGGTAGTCATTATAGATGATATTATAATACACTTCGAAACTAAGGAGGATCACGAGGAGCATCTAAGAACTGTATTATAGACATTACGAATGGAGAATCTCTATAAAAGGTACATAAAGTGTGAGTTATGGTTTAATGAGGTCCCATTCGTGTGTTATATCATCACACGAAATGGGATATCTGTGGATCCGTCCAAGATAGCTACAATTTAGGGATGGCTGAGGCTAACATCAGTAATGAAGATATGTAGCTTCCTAGGGTAAACTAGATATTACCACTGATTTGGGAGAAATTTCTTATGATTGTCCAACCATCTAACAAAGCTAACATGGAAGGGAGTAAAGTTTTCATGGTGTGATAAATTTGAAGGGAGCTTCACGAAGTTAAAAATGAGGCTTATCATTATGCCAATGCTAACACTACCCACAGGTGGAGAACATTTTGTGGTATTCCGTGATGCTTCGAAAAAGGTGCCTATGTGTTGATGAAAAATTAAAAAATCATTTCCTATGCTTCAAGGAAACTTAATGTTCATGAGAAAAACTATCCAACACATTATATGGAGTTCATTATAGTAATATTCTACTTGAAAATATGGTAGAATTTCCACTTTGCAGAGAAGTGTAAAATATATATGTGTCACAAAAGACTAAAGTATATATTTACACATAAAGAGTTGAATATTCGCCAATGAAGAGGGTTAGAGAATATCAAAGACTCTAACTGCTCAACCCATTACCACCTTGGGAAAGCAAACAAGGTGGAAGATGCTCTAAGTATAAAGGACCCAATGATTCTATATTTTATGGGAATTGGAAAGGATCCAATCTTCATTTATTTGACGAATGTGGCCATGGGAATCATAATGTAGGGAAAATATTTAATCCTTTCACAAATAATTTCTCAACAATATCTTTTGGAATGATTAAATGATGCTCAAAAGGATGGTGTATGAATTCAGAAGAATGTAGAAACTATCAGAAGAGGGAAAATCTCATATTTATATGTTAATTAAGAAGAAATTGGGAGATTTAGGACAAGACTATGTGTTCCATAAAATCAAGAGTTAAAGAATGAACTTTTAGATGATGCACAGAGTTTGAATATCTCCATTCACCCAAGAAAAAAATGATGTATCAAGATCACCATGTTCATTATTAGTGGGATAACATGAATTTGGAGATCATTGAGTATACATAAATGTACCTGGTATGTTTGAAATTGAAATATGAGAGGCAGAAGTCTAAGGGGATGATGCAACCATTACCCATACTAGTACGGAAATAGGAGAACAACACCATGGAAATTCCCACTAGACATCAGAAGTCATAAAATGGAAACAAATCTATCTGGGTTGTTGTGGATCATCTTACATAGACTACACACTTTATTACAATTATAGAGGATTTCCCATTAGATCAAATAGCACAAATATAAATCATAGAAGTGGTAAGGCAGCATGGATTACCACTGTCTATTGTTTCCAATCAAGAACCAAGATTCACCTCTATGTTTTGGAAGAGTCCTCAACATGATCTGAATACTGATCTAAACTTTTATACAACATATCATCCTCAAACTGATGGCCAATCTTTGCAGACTATCAAGAACTAGAGGTGATGTTGAGAGAATGCTCAATGGTCTTCAACGGAGTATGAGATAAACATATTCCTATGGATTATTTCTCCAATAATTATAGTTTAAACTCAATAATCCAAATGGATTCTTATGAATCCCTTTGTGGGAATATGTGCAGAACACTAGCATGATGGGAAGAAGTTGGGGAGAGAATGCTCCTAGGTCCAAAAATGGATGAAGTAATGGTGGAGAAGGAAAACACCATCCAATAGTACATTAAAGGTTCTCTGAGTCAACTAAATATCTATGCTTAAATTTTTAATGAGATCTAGAGTATGATGTTAGAGACATGGAATTATTTTTCATATCACCATTTAAGAGTGTAATGTGATTTTGGAAGAAGGGAAATCATAGTCCAAGGTACATCAGACCATTTGGGATCATTGATTGCATTGAAGTAGGGGTATATCAACTATCACTCCCACCGAACCTATCTCCAGTTCATGATGTATTCCACGTATCACTCCTGAGAAGAACATACATGACCCATCACATTTACTCAATCCAGAGGTGGTACGATTGGAGAATGACATCTCTTGTGAAGAGAAGAAAGTGAAAGATACGAGATCATAGGGAACAATTTCTAAAAAATAAGACAATGGCCCTCGTAAAGGTGTTAAGAAAAAACTAAATGTTAGAATATGCAATGTGGAAATTAGTGGAAGTGATAAAGAAAAGTTACCCAAATCTATTTAAATATGGGAAAAAGAAAATTATGGGGGAAAATTTTTTAAGGGGGGAAGATTGTAATGACCCAAAGATTTATTAATTCAACATTCCAATTGATCTAATTAGATGTATTATTATTTAAAATGGTTATATAATATATGAACATCCTTGGTTTTATTTTTTTGGATTTTGAAATACCATTATGAATTGTGACCAGGGAAAATATAGTTGTTGAATAGTGATCACATGACTAGTCTAAATATAGGTCTTTAATAAGTCCTATTTACTCAGAAAAAGGAATTGATGGACTCATCCAGTATAATTCCTCAAAACGAATCCCATTTTTTTGGCGCTCAAAATGGAGGTGGCGTCACTGGGCTTCGCTCTTGATCATGCTCAAGCCGAGCATCAACAAGTTAAACTTGAGAGGAATCGCCTAAGAAAGAAGTGGTAGTTAATAGTGACTACCACCTGAGCAATTTTATCAGATCCATCCCATGATCATGTAACCATCGCACACCATACCTTTCATTCTTATGCGGGTGTTATAAGGGGCTATGTAACAAGACCCTAGAACTATGATAATGTACATTTTTATTATAAATAATATACCTTCATTTTATTAGTGTTACTTTATAAAAAAAAATTTGAAGAACAAATGGTTTTTTTTGTAAATAATAAATTAAAAAATCTACTTTGTTGAATTACGGTATTTTTGATTTATTTAATATTTTAATGAAATATTATTAATTTTTTTATTAAACATAAATGATCATATACATTTTATGATTAATATAGTAATTTTTATTATGGTTTGAATTATGCTATTGTCAAAACCCATGAATTTTCGATAAATGATGGTTTTTATTTTCAAAGTAAAAATTCGCATATTCAAAAAATTATTTACATAAAATGAATCTTTTTATTTAATTTGGACATCAAAATTATCCAACATTTAATTTTTCATAATTTTCTAAGACAATAAAATTTTTGGGTAAAAATAATATACCATTTAATAATATAATGTGTTCTATGACATCATAATGACCCCATAGTTATGTAATAGAAAACTATAAATTTGATGATCGGCCAATATATTTTTTACCTTTAAAATAATGTTATTTCAGATTTTCATGATAAATTTTATGGTTCCTTAGTTTACCCTCCATGACATAGAAAACATTTTTTCTTTTAAAATGATTTTCTTGAGAGTGTGACTCACCTAAAAATAAGAAAACCTAATATTTTAAGTAGGAAGGACATTGGTCTTATAAAATAATGTTCTTGACTAACCATTGCAAAAAATTGATGGGAAAAACTGTGGGTAGGTTTTTGGATTTGATTAGTTTAATGTGTGGTGTTGAAAACCTAAATAATAAGACTCTTTTCTCGGTTTCTATATAAACCCACCCAAGCTCCTACTTCTACTCACTCAAAACCCATGGAGCACGTCCCTAACCTACCCTATGCTATATAAAATCCACAAAGGTTCTCCATGATCCAAATAATCTTCTCTCAAGTGCCTCTCATGCTATTGGGATCACACTTCCAAGTAAGGGATTTCTTCCTTTCTATTTTCCCACAAATTTAATTATATTTTTATACCCTTTTTTTCAATTAAGAATGTTGGGAAGTAATTTAAAACCTCCCCATACATCCTTAAATATGTTTTAATGATGAGAGACTAATTTATTTATCATTAATTCCCCCCATGCACACCTGTTACCATACCTAAATTCCAAAATGAATTTCTCTCTTCTCATTTATATTCAAGCAATTATTTTAAATTATGTATCTAAATTCCATTAAATATTTTGGGACCTTTATGAATATAACCCCATTGCATTATATTTCATGTACATATGATGAGATACCCATTTCTCTCTCATCAACCATTTTTATGAATTCTTATGTCCTGTCATCATGCTGCGGAAATTGCACCATGATTCTCCAAGCCGAAGTTATTATGATGTGAATACCAAGCTCATTTATCTATCAAGGGTATTCACCTTTATGTACATTTACATATAGATTAAAGGGCCTCAGGTATGAATTCCATATTCTTTAATCAATGAATAAATGATTAGGATTAACGTATCAATGTTGTATGATCTATGTGGCACACTAATGCCTGAAATGGAATGATTAAGAAGGGCATGCCATAATAGCACTCCAATGCATTGAGTAAAGATTAGTATCATGATACGTCATGGGAAATGGGGGTTTACTTATGAAAATTAAATTGCAACAAGGGTTTACTCATTCTCCTTGTTCAATGATCCTTAGATCATGCCTATATCATATTATATGTTGTTGCCACATTTCCATGTTATGATAGTCATGCCATGTCATTCTTTAATGTGCATGTTTATCTTATGCTCCATTGAAATTAATATTGCCAAACATGTACTATATTCTTCAAGTTATGCCTTGTTTACTCTTTTACTAGGCTTTATATCTCATCCTTTTCTTATGCATTCCCAGCGGTTATCTCATTAAATACTAAGTATGAAAGAATGGGTGTGGTCATGTAAAAGGAGTTTTCCATAAAGATATGTATTTCAGGATTTAAGTTGTTATGTATTGTTCCTAATCCCCAAAGACACGAGACCTATCAATCATCTATGTAGTATCAAGTTAAGGTTTTATGTAATAAAATATATTTGTGTGAGAAATAAAGTGCACGGTTGTTAAACCATCTACATCAGAAAATGTTGATTGTTTTCTGTCACTACCTATAGTAAAGTATAAACCAAAATTATGAGTACCATGAATTTAACACAAGATTATTTTCACTACTTTTGTTTGTTCTTCCTTAATATTTATCTTAATGTGAGCCACTAATAATGTCTCAATGATAATGTCTGATTGTGTAACTTTCAGGTATAATAAACTCCCAATTATCCTCATGTACGTTGATGGGTTTATGGATGTCACATCCTCACACATTCCATGTTTTTTTCAAACTTTAATTGGATTCAAAATTGTTTTGGATTCATGAATATTACATTTCTTTAGTTTCTATCTTGTATACATTTCCTATGGAATGAACATGTATTTATTCTTCTAAATAACTAGTAGCCCTAAGAAATATGTGAGTTTACCAATCATGGATATCTCAAATTCAAATTTCATGTGATTGGAAAATTCATCTACTCATCCATGGCTGCTTCAATAGAAAATAATATCATCCACTTATACCAATACCATGAACTAATCCTTCTGATAATTATTCTCGTAGAGATTATGATCCACTCATATTCTTTTGAATTAAAACTTTTTCAGATAAGAATTCAATTGAGAGTACCACACTCGTGGTGCATGTTTCAATCCATAGAGTGACTTGTTTAATTTACAAACCTTCATATCATCATTTCCAATCATTAACCCCACACGTTGTTCAATGTAGACTTCTTCTTCCAAAATTCATTATAAGAACAATATCTTGACGTCCATTTGATACAATTTATAACCACTTTGGATTGTCATTTCATAGAATAGCCTGATAGACTTCAATATTTCTACTGGTGTAAATGTTCCCTTTATATCGACACCATCAATCTGTGAATATACCTTCCACAGTAATTGTGCCTTATTTCAGATCACAATCCCATCCTCATCGTATTTTTTCTTAAAGATCCACTTTCTACAAATCACATTGTGACCTTTGGTTCTCTTGACCCGTCCCATGTATAATTCTTGTCAATCTGATCTAATTCATCATTCAAAGACTTCAACCATGATTCATCCTTTTCAAATTAATTAAATAAAGATTGTTCATCAAATGATAGAAATGTAGATTGTGTATTACTCCTCATTGTCCTTGTTTGTGTGGGTGTAGTCCAATCCCCAATGATTTTGGATAAATAAATTTTGGCACTTCGATTTATCCTTTGAGGTTCAGCCGAATTCCCTCTATCTATGGTTTCATCTTCATATTCTTCTTTTGATTCAACATCACGATGTGACCCTTGAGAGTTTTCTACACCTTCCTATATTTCTATATTTTCATTTTCATAATGTTCACAAACTTCTCCATCTTTTTTATCCCCATCATATGAATTCCATGATGCATTTGGGGTTTTTTCTTCAATGATCCAAACATCATTGCTTTCCACAATACTTCCCAAGTATATTGAAACACTTGTATTCTTTTTTTTCATTGTATATCCCAGAAATATTCCTCCAATATCATTTTCAACATACTTCCCTTTATATCCTTATTTGATTCAGAAGAAACATTTAATTCTGAAAACACGAATGTATTTCAAATATCGATTCCTTAAACAACACAACTTATATGGTGTCTTAGTCTCTCCCATATAAATCCCTATTTGATTTTGATTATGCACTATAGCCTCAACCACTTTGTTCCAGTAATGGAATGAGATACGACTCAGAATAGACATAGTCCTGGCCAAGTTGTGGACCTATAGATTCTGATGCTCAACAACTACATTTTGCTATAGAGTTCACAACGTAGATAACTCATGTTGTATTACATGTTTTTTTATGTAATTTACAAACTCAATGGATGCGTATTCCTGTCAATTTTTTGATCGCAAAACATTGATTGTTTATCCAGTATAATTTTCATTAATTCAGTGATATGTTTCCATGAAATGAAGTACTTTTTTCATCTAGTGAATGACCATCACACATGCCATTATACTATAATGATCAATTAATTTAAATAATTACCATGCTCCATGTGTTTTCGTAATGTTTAGCTATCCACATACGACTTTATAGAAGAGATAAAGAAGTTGTGATTTATTTTTCTTCTATGGCTGACATGAACTGCATAACGGATTCCCTCATATTCATGCATCACAGGTCTTTTATTTTTCACATTTCAGAATGGGGATATCCATGATTGTCTTCAGCATAGATATCTTTTCCATGCCTTGTTGATTAATGTCTCCCAATATTCGATGCCACAATTTGTTTTCTTCTTCAACTGACAAACAACAACAATTCTCCTTTCTATCAACCTGTTATAAGTTTCAAGCTATTTTATAGGATTTCATTAGAGAATTACATGCCTTTCCCTTTATAGTTCATCCATTTTTATAGGAAGTTACTATAATCTCTATTTCACATAGTTGACTCACAGTGAGGATATTGGGATGTAGACCATGCACATAAAGAACATCAGTTTTCATTATCTCTCTATTGGCCAATATAATATTTCCACTACCTATAATATTCAATGAACTATCATCACCAAAACTCTTTTTTCCTTCATCCTTCTTCATAATTTTCATTAAAAGGTTATCATTTCCTATCATTTGAGATGAGCATCCACTATCAAGAATCTAGGTGTTGTTTCTCTTTGTAACATAGAGATATACATCTTCAAGATTGGATTTCTGAATTTTTTTTATTCTCTTTACATGATATATTGGATTTAGTATAGTAAATTGAGGGCCTTTCAATTATTACTTCAACAAAATCACATTATTCATACCCATACTCTTAATCTAATGGAGAAAACGTGTTTGTGAGAACAACATCATCTGGTTGGTGAGTATTGACCAGTCTCTTTGAGTTGTATGAATATCTCCTATCATGTCTCCACATGAAATACACATCTTTATGGAAAATATAAGAATAGTGAAAAGAGTATCCATAAAAACTACTTCTTCTATAAATATATGATATGAAATCAGCCTACTTTGTTGAATAACTTGATCTTCCCCTTTCAAATAGCTCCTTTCCTCTTCGTATTATGAAATGGTGAGGCCAAGATAACCATAGAATAGACTCTTCAGGAGAGTAAAGGTATTATCACTTGTATTTCTCCTCTTTAATCCTTCCTTGAGAAATAGTTTGACAAGATATCATTTTTGGGATCATGGGGATAATATTAAGTTCTTATTTTAGGTTGTATTGATGGTGTTTTTAGAACTCTATGAAGCTTTTCTACTTGGTCAAATTTCATCTTGTATTTCTTTTGGCTCACATTATTTCCCACAGTTGATGTCTCATCTTCCCAACATATTCAAATGTTTCCCATGAAAGTTGTTCCTTGATCACTAAATATCCTTTCAACCCCATCTAAACATCACTTAGATCATTCAAGCCACTAAACATCAATGAATTTTCCAAATTTTATTTTCTTCCTACTTTCATTTAGGTTTGATTGACACTCGAGTTTTCTCCAAAGAGTAAAAAAATCCTCTTCATGTCCATATACAGTCTTGGACTTCTCCTCTAGTTTGGAGGTAAGGTCATTAATGCCCTTTGTTTACTATTCGATTAATATCTTTAGTTCCACTACTTCATCAGTCCTTTCAAGAATTGTTGACTGCACTTTCTCTATTTTCTAAAATCGTTCGATTTCAGCTTCAATATGATCAATATATTCTAATGATTCTTCCACTATTTATTTCTACTTATTTCATCTCATACACTTATTATCAATATTAAAAAAACATCCTAATGTTGTAAAATTTAATTGGAATTAGTTTCCTACCAGTGGTCCCTACATTTATTTGTCAATGATTTGGAATTTTCAATGTTATCCATCATGGAAGAAAGGTGAACATTTTCAAATTCTGGTTCTTCATCTCCACAGAATTCAATTTAATAATCTTCCTCTTCACAGAAAAAACTATTACTATGTACTTTAGTTCCATATTGGAAGTCTCCCTTTTTGGAAAACATTTTCTGAGGCTTCTTATTGTTTTCATCTTCTCTCTCTTCATCATTGAACATTCTTTAGCCCCGAGAGGGAATGTGCAAAAATATGCAACAAAGAAATAAATACATAGGTAACTTACCATTATATTTACCTCTTCCAATTTTGAACATTTTAGAAATGAGAGAATTATTTATTTTCATTCTTTGTCTTTACCAATACTATCTCCCTAAAGGTTTATTTTTTCCATGTATTTGAATGCCATTTCCTAGCTCACACGAGTTATAGTGTCTTCTGGTTTTACATTAATTTCACATGCCACTAGGCTGCACAGCAGACCATCCAGAGAATGTTGGGAAAGATCAATTTCATTAAGGGCTGACACCTTTAAATTGTAATGGGGTGGGAGCCTTCTCAAGATTTTCATTAAAATATCAATGTCTTTCATTACATCACATAAACCTCAAATTGGTCCCACCACATCATTAATTTTATAGAAGAAGGAATCTTTTTCTTGTTAAGATGAATGTTCATATCGTCATACCAATTATGTTGGACTTGATGTATTGCCTCTAAAACTTTTCTATTAGCCTCATAAATATTTTCATGTTTATCCCACATCATAATTTCTTAGGTGCAACTTATAACCTTTAGATAGATCTTATCAGATAGATCCACAGTTAGAGACCTCTAAGATTTAGCAAATTCATCAAGAACATTCATGTCTATATCATTCATAACCAGCCCTATTAGATAGGTAACTTATATTCCTTTCATCGTTGTAAATTTGACTTCAATCCTAATAGATCATAGATGATATCTCATTCTGTTCTTCCAAATCATAACATTAATTCCATCGAAGAGATAGATTCCCCTTGTATTGGATTGATTCTCAATGATGGTAACAGACAGATGCAACACCAGTAATGTTTACCATATAATACCACTTGTATGACCCTAGAACAACCTGAGAGGGGAGGGGTGAATTAGGGTGTCAAATTTTTCTTCTAAACTGGTGGATCTTGTTCGAAAATTGGTTGGAACTTGTTAAACATGTAGGATCGATTAGAATAGTAATCAAATAATCACAATCAAGGAGTCCACACAACACTTTTACTAGTTTCACCACTAAGGACTATATCTATGTAGCACATTACAACAGTGTGTCAATTGTACCAAATTCCACTAAACATCAATAGTTATGGATTAAAATGGTTTGGGAATAGTCATTATGCCCTAGTTACAATGCCTTTATAATGTTTCAGGGATAGCTCACTGATTCTATTGGATCACTTTTGTTGACACCCCCTAGCTCACTACCATGCGTCATGTCTCACTCAATTTATCAACATGAAGAAAGCTTCAATGATTTGGAATTAAATTATTTGTCTATGTCGTAGCACGAGACCTTTCTTGCACCTTATACTTCTGTTCGTTCTCTTTGAAATCCTTATCCATGTAAACTAAATGTTCAAAACTACCCTTCACGAAGCCCCTTTTTGAACCACACTCCTTCATGAAGAACCAATACCTCTATTGAACAAATTTCCTTCGCGAAGCTCTCTAGACTTCACTGAACTCTTCATCTTTGTAAGGCTTCCCAGCCTTCATAGAACAATGTTAGTGAAACTCACTGAGTCAATGTGAAATAAATCATCATCATGAAATACCTTTTTGGAAAATTCATGGGAATCAGATAAGATTAAAAGTTTCTTCACAATGCACCAGCTCGCATTGACAACCTAATTCGCGAATCTCTTTAAAAACGAAAAAGAATCTCTAGAATTGTTTTCAAAAAACAATGAAAATAATGAGGGTTAGCCTCATGTTTATAGGATTTTCCATTCGTGAAGATCCACCGCATCTTTTTATATTTTTCATATCATCAATCATGTCTTCACGACGCTCCTCCCTTCATAGAGAACCATGGATATTGTCTGTTTGGAAAGCTCATCATCCTCATAGAGACATCCATAAATTTTCTTCGTGGCACCCATCAAATTCACAATTAATTACATTACTGAACGAAAATCACTAAAACTCGTAATCATGGGGAACTCTGTCTCTCTTCATGAAGCACACCATCAGAACGCATATGTCTTTGCGAAATGAAATTCCCAAGTCACATCATTTCCAAACTCAGGCCTTTTACATATTTTAATAAATCATTAATAGAAAAACTCATTTCACATTGAAATCCAACTTCCAAATATTTCCTTCATCTTGAACTGTATGATACATTTCCTTGCAATCTCCCAGATCATCCATGTAAGGATTGATAAAAAAGAAAAACAAAACCCCATTTTCAGCAAAAAAACATCCCACGTTCCAACATAAACAACTTTTTCAACAAATCATTAATCAAATACCAGAAAATAAACACTTATACAAATAAATCATTTTATTATACAATAAACATTGAATCCACAATATGATGATATTAAAGCTTATAATTCCCAAAACCATGTATTTTTCAAATTTTTTAAATTTCCATTGAATCATTTTTCATAGTACCATTCAATACATGATCTCAAATATTTAAATAAAAAGTAATATTTTACAATTCTTATATATATCATAATTCATAATTCATGATTCTATATGCCTAGACAAATTGATTATTCATCTTCAACATTAATCCATTAATATGGATACATAATCATTAACTAAATACCACTTTCTTTTATCATCTCATGAGTTGTATCCTAATCATCAGTTATATAATCATTACCCATACCACCTTTATTATTCTCTTCACGACATTTCCACTTGGGGAATTGATATTCATAATAATGATTGATTCCACACATTCTGAATTTAACCATAAATAATATTTTAGGGAGAATAATATTCTTATCCATTTCATTATATAAACAATTAATTTTTTATTTTTTGTTACATGATTTGTGTCTTTATTTTCCCTAGTTAAAAAATATTATTATTATTTTGAGCCATCCATATGGTAGATTCTTTCTAAAATACGGACATAGAAAAAACTCAATATTATTTCCTCTATAGTCTCTGTTACAAAAATTCTCAGTGAACTCCTTCATTCTATTCCTTGGTGGGTCTGATAGTTAGTTATAGAATACATTGTAAATCATGTCCCATGAAAATAGAATAAGCATGATAATAACATCCTTCACTCAATTGGTCATTCCATTTTACTTCACATCATCTAATTTTACATTTCATCCAATATTAACCTAGTTCTTTTTGGTTTACTCCATTGAAAAATACATGAAATCATAGTGTTAGCAAAACTTATGAAAATATAACACCACATAATAAAGAAAAATTACTTATTAGATTCCAAATTCTTGGATCTATCTTCTTTAATCTACAAAACCCTTTGTTTACCTTAGGTTCATATTTTCTATCTTATACTTAAATCCTTCATGTTTGTTTGTAATTAAAATACAAATTATCCTCAGCATGTCCGCCAATAATGTCAAAATAGGTTCATAGTAAGGCCCATTTTCAGGTAACATGTCATGTCGAGTTAGGCTTGAAAAAACTTCTGGATATTTTCACCCATATGTTATTTTTTTCCAGAACCATGTCCACTTATACTATCCAGACATGGATGTATTTCTAGGAAGTCCCACATAATCTCTACCGTACCAAAATTATAGGTTGTTCTTCTATACCAATCCTCGAGATCTATCATAGAATTCTAATACTTAAACTATTTTTCTAAATCTAGTTTCTATGGTAGCTGCTAAACATCCTTTTATACTGAAAATAACTCCCCTACCAAAAAATCCTAGAGTCAATTTATTATCTTATTACATTGGCATTATTACAAAGAATCAATTTCCCGAAATACTGATCAGATTAGCAGTGTCAAAAATCCATATTATATAAATTATACAAATAATAAATTGGGAAATGGACATAAAAACATGATACATAATAAAATTAATTAATAATCACCATTGAACCATATTAAAAATATTCCACTTCATAACATGTGGAAAGGAAACATAATAAGTGTTATCTCAATTTCATAGTAAGGTTTAGTAAAGGAGAATCAATACTTTGTTTGTGAGAATAAATGTCCATGGAATGGTAATTAATTAATTATATATTATATTAAAATAACTAGATAAATAAAAATCAACATAGAAAGGTATGAAACTGAAACACATTAAATTAATTAATAAAAATTTAATAAAATATAATCCATAATATGTTGATGAAAAAATGCATGGATAAGTTATAATGGAATAAAAATGAAGAAAATGAATACTTATTGGATTTCATGTTTTTGGAACATGAAAACCTACACTGTCCTGACCTTTTACAATATGGTTTAAAACAATGGACTTAAACCTATGTAAATTTCCCGACTTATTTATATCAGGAGAACAAGTTGATACATCAAGGGGATATATATGTTGTAGGACCCACCAATCATTTCAAGTCCCAATAGTTCATCAAATTAAATAACATAAATAAATAAATTTCCTTAAAAAATATCTTTATAGAATAAAGAATTATTTTTTATAAATACTTACCTAGTTAATAAAATAATTGTTAATGTGAATACTGTATGTAAAAAATATGTTTTAAGAAATCATAACATCCATTGTGTGAAATTATGATCATGAAATGAAATTTCAAATGAAAATTTGTACAATAATATGACTATTTGAAGATAATTAAAACAATCAATGTGGGAAGTGGTATTGTATGATATTCATTAAAAACACTCTTCAGGAAAATATTCTTTAATCCTTAAAAAGTCTCACTTTCCCATTTGAAACATGTAAAAATTAATACCCAAGAAGGTATTACATTAAATGAAACTAGGAATATATTGAAAATTTGGATAATTAGGATATAACATTTCAAATGACATTATATAAACTATATAAAAGTGAATTTATTAATAATAATAAATTTAACTCGATGGAATGAAAATTGTATCGAAATCCATAACCTTGAATTTCCTTTTGTTTGAAAGGACATTAACATCCTGTATAAATTTTTTGAGAGTGTTAAGGACTTATTAAATAAACATTTTTCTTCTTATAATATCATATATTATCTTCTTATAAAATATTATTTCCTATTTGATAACAATCAATGATTATTTTCACTATTTGGGGTGTTAATTACCTACTCTGTCGAGTATCTTTTAACATGATACTTTTTTTAACTATATCATGTTCTAATACTATAAATATTGAAATACAAGATGTAAATATCATATATATTCATTATAAAAGTATTTTTAATAATCCATAATATTTGGAGGTAAGAAATTAAATGCACTATCCATGGAGACCGTATGTCCTTCATACCCATGATTGATACTTTCATTTATTTCTCACATTAAAAAGATGAAAATTAAATTATATATATACATGCATATTATTATTCTAGATTAATATATATGTAATATATATTAAATATTTGTATTAAAACTATATTTTATATATTCCATGTGTATTGTGTATGAATGACATCACTTTGATTGGGTGGTAGTCCAGACTTTCACAAACAGTGTAAACTTATTTAAAAAAATGGACTGCTTAAGTATATGTGATATATAATAATTACTTCCAAATATATAAAAAATATATATAATATATATCATTATTAAATAATTTTTCCATCATTATTTTAAATCATTATGTTTTGTAAGGAAAAACAAACAATCACCATTTCACGAGGCGGTAGTTCATTGTACACAAATGGTATGTTCGTTAGCCATTAGATGGAAGTGTGTGTATGTTCAGGTACAAATATTATAATTATAATATACTTGTATGTTTGCGGTAACATCATGGTTGTGTAATCATGGAATAACAAGAGTTTAGGGGTTTTAATGTAAATAAAAATAAAGATCTCGAGGAAATACATGACTTCTTCGTTTGGTAACATATTTCGATTTTCCCCAAGAGGATTCCAAGGTTTGATTTCAACACAATGTGAGTCTTCTAAGTTGAGGGGATGTATTTGAAATTGATATTTGTGAATAACATGGTTTATACAATGTTAATCAACATGTGTGAGGATGTGTGAGGTGGGGAGGCCATTTATAGTGGGGGAGGTGGGACACTCTTGTAGATTTTTGGAATGGGAATTTTACCAACATTTTCTCTATTTCACGGAGTTCTAATAATGAGAAAAACAATATACATGGGATTTTAGGGTTTAAATGTGTCCATAAAATGTATTTATGATATTTATATAGGATATTTTCTCCATTAATTTTAATTTTTAGTCTTTTCTTAAGATAAATTTCACCTTAATCGTTTTAATTAATTTAAATTACATTCACTCGTTTTATTGGTAAAAAGATAATTTGAACACATTATAAATTATAAGTCTTTTAATAACAAATATGGGATCCATTTTACCAAATTCCAATAATAGAATTTGAAGAAATTAATTTAAATTAAATCTTTCATATGGGACAACATTGTGAGTTTTTAAAGTAAAAATGTACATATGTTTGCTAAGTTTTTATGTCAAACTACAAAGTGAAATTGTTTAAAATACCCTAAATTTTATTAATTGAAAAAAAATCTACGTAAAAATAAAACAATATAAACATATAAATTATCTCAATAAAGAAATTATATTAAAAACAATGTTTGAATGGAAATTCATTATTTTTCAATATACATTAAAATATTTAACATGATAGGAAAAATACAAACAATTCATAATTAGAAAATTTTTAGGTCTCTATTTCAAAGATGAAGTTTATTATGAAATATATGATTTATAAAAGTTCCAAAATTTTCATTTAAAATACATTCTCCATTAATATTTATTAAATTTTCAATAATAATAGTCTAGATTTTGTTGAGAAGTATTGGGTTTGATCTTATCTTATGATTGTCGAATATAATGGATGAATGTAAAAAATATTTTAATAATTATATAATATATATATATATTCCATTAATATAAATTTACAAATTTTTTTAATTTTATTTATTAGGATAAAACAATTCTATTAGAAAAAATAATATCAATAACAATATTTTCATTTATATACAACAGTTTTTCATATTTAAGTATAATTTAATTGAAACCCATGAATTCATTTAAAATTTCTTTAAGTCATAGGCTTTAAATAGTTAGTCAGCCCTTTCATTACTACAAAATTAATTTTTAGGTAATATCATATTATAATATATAATAATATTTAATTAATATATTGTTTTTGGGTAAAACTCAGTATTGCGTGTCATGGAATCCATTAAAAAACTCATTGTTGTGAGCGACACATGCTAACTCTGTATCATGTGCATTAGAAAACAAATAAAATATTTAATTTATTTAAAATATTAAATATATTTTAATGTATTTGGTATTATATTCAATTACATTCTCTGTGATGTGTGGGATACACTCAATCAAATAAAATATTCTTACATTATAATTTTAGGTTGTTACAAAATTTAATTTAAACTGTTGCATAAAAATAATTCTTACCAATCCCAACCCTAGGTAAGCTCGAATTCCTAGTAGAGTACATATTCACTATGAGACAACTGATATCCATCATAGGCTTAAACACATCCCTATATCTCTTTTATACCATAACCACAAATAGTGAAATTATAACAATGTAACTACTCTGAGACATCTTTGTAATGTAGAATCATGGATGCTAGAAAACTAGTTCCCCATGCCCATTTTATAAAACACCTAAATCTTGGTACCTCATATTCTAGAGGCTTGCAACAAATAGTAGCATTATAATGTGTAATATGAGGAGTCTATACCCCCATATCTGAGTTCACAACCAAAAGTTAATAATCAAACAACATACACATCACAGTATACAAAATGGAAAAGTGAACAAAAATAGATGCATGTAGCAATAAAATGATATATAATAAATTCCCAAATAGGTATTCCACTAATAAAAAATCTTTCATTGATTACGTTGATAAAAAATTCCAAATAAACATCTGAAAAAGTAATACAGTGGGTTGTACTATCACCACCAGTCCATATCTCATACCTAATATCTAGTACCATATCAAGCTACTCTAACTCAACCAGTCAACTCTATATGACAGTACCAATCTTTAATGAAATTCTAGGAATTTTTCTAATCCATATTATATCAGTGTTCTACCTAAATTTCGACATAAGTTCTGCACCCATAACAAGTATCACAAACAGGGGGTGAGAAATAATTCTCAGTAGGCCACCCTAAATGATGAACCAAAAAAATTCCACCGGTAGAAAATTATCATACAACATTATAATCCTAGTTGAAAAATAACTTATAATAAAAAAATAGAACCATCTTTGATCCTTAGGTACATGAAATAGATAAACTATAAATTCATTGGCCTATTCTAGGGTGTTTTTTAGAATGTTTCAATAGCTATGATTACCAATTATCATGGAGTATCCACATCTAAAACAATTGAACCCAAAAAAAATTTTGGGGTGACATCCAATTATAGTACGATTATCTATGATACATATCAATGTAATCTGATTCCCTATCCTTGTGACCCATTCATTATCTCATACATGGACTCTCGACACATATGTCCTACTTACATCAAAAATGTATGACCACTCTTAGACTATTAGTCTTAATATAACTCATGTATAATAACCAATACATTAAATATAATCCATCAAACTAGAAAATATCAAAAAACTCATGCATGGAAATTCAATATAGCATATTTACCATATATCAAATCATTCATTAATGGAGAACTATTTTGTGCTCAAAACCATAAATCAGACCAAACATTACTAGAGCATCAATATAATGTCTAATCCATATATAAAATCTATAAAGACTAGGGAATCAGTACCACAAATATACTGTATAATTATTGCATCAATCCAATATCCAAACTTACCAGTATTCCACCATATCCTGTAGCATCTTTCTCACACATAAACTACAATTTTTATTATCGGTGTCTAGAACCTATGTCTGACTCCTAATCTTTATTATGTAGGACCACTTTATGAAATATCATTATAGTATCTACCCATATCCATGTGATGTCACATTTAATATAATCAACAAAAATAAATAATGACCCTGTAACCTCATCTAGAACTCAAACCACAGACATGTTATTGGTACTCATATGAGCATCTAATTCAATAGTCTTAGTTACCGATATCTGAGACAACATCTTTGGATCAACCATACAAATCTCTCATTCATCGCATCCCATACTAGTATAAAAAGTTCCAAAACTAGATAATCTTACTATACCACAATATCTAAATAGATATAAATCAATTATCTACAATAACATCCAAGATACAACATAACATTAGCTAGTCGAACATCCAATAACATCAAAAGATCCCCAAAAAATACGAAAGTCCACAGTAAGAATAAGAAACCCAATGAGGGATTTCTCTATCTCCTAAAAGATTTTAAGACAGGATAATCATAGGAAATATCCTCAATAACCCCTCAGTTTCGTTCAACTAATCTTCAATCAGCAATGATCCAACAATAGAATCCAAATGCAAAACCATGCAACACTAGCATTCTATACATCTGACTATGGCAGCAATGATATCTCGATGAGAAACCATCCCACTATAGGGACCATGAAGAGTCCTTAAAAACAATCCAACACCACATAGACACCCATCTAAAACCTGCATACTAAACTTTGAACACAGTTTAATGATTCCAACAAGTATAATCCCCAATAATAGGATCTAAACCTTAAATTATCTACCCTTTAGTCGTTTTTTGACATGGACAGGGTAAATCCAATATTTTTTAGAGGAAAAAATCAATTCCAAATTCTAATATCGATCCTTGGATCCTCAAGGAACATTTCCCTAAGATTAAATGGACAAACCAATCAATAAGGTCTCAATAGTCACATGGACTTCATAGATCATAAACAAACCCAATGGATGTATATGAATTTAAACCCTAAGGGAATCCTAGATATGATGTATTTTGGTAAAAAAACACAACCTAAAAAACCTATATTTTCACAATGGATAATAACAAAAATTTCTACATGAAAATATACTCTTAATGGAATATTGACATTTGAAATTCTGAATATGTCGCACAAAACTAGTGAAACCCTCAAAATGGGTAACTAATGAGAAGCCCACAACAGGTTTTCCTGAGTACATAGTGTGTTCCCACATTTTCCCATATGGATATGTACCCCACCTGGTCTTCGAATGTATAACCAATGTGAATTGTGTTCGAGTTTAGTAAATATTATTTTCCCTACATGGCGACCCTACCCATGTAGCCCGAAAAGAATTTCTATGTCTCTCTATCAACTCGTGTCTTCTAAAATAGAAAATAACTCATACGAGGTCTTCCTGTGTAGTCTATACAACCATGTCACCCTACACTGACCATATTAACAAATACACAACCACATTATGTGTTCCACTATAAGGATTTTCCACTGGACAACACTCCAAGTAGTCATTTTCGTCACTTTATCCCTAAATAAATAAATAGACTGCGTGTGTTCTTAAATCACATGTCATTTAGTTGTCTTATTCGAGTCAAAAACCACTACAAACCTCATAAAACCCTTATTTTCCATAGATTAGGTATAAATTGACCCCCATGGTGTCCTTAGTAGTAATAAAAGAGCTTCAAAAATATAAAATGACTATTATTGATGGATCTATGCCTAAACACTATAATCGCCCAAACTTGTGGAATAAAAACTGAACCTACAGGTCTCAATCCTCTCTAAGAATCCATTGCTCATCCATATGGTCTTGATCTATTCCTTGGATGATTTCCAATGGAATCCACTTATCCTTACCCCATTTTTTCATCTATCTCAAGAAAGGGACGTTTACTCCCCCTATTATTGTTCCTAAGAACAACAAATGGGGGAGAATATAATTATTAATTTAATTAATTGATTTAATAATTTAATAAATTCCCAATTAAAACCCATCCTAGGTCTCAAATCATGAAGAATGTTTATAACATGGAAAGGGAACCCCCCCCCCCCCCAGCCCATTTTGGACTGATGTATGGGGTCTAAATCCTAATCTTAATCTCAGTTCAAAATAAATCACCACCTAAACTCATATGAATAATTTAATATTAAATATTCTTTCAAAACTTTAACTGCTCAAAATTACATAAAACTCATATCCTATGGTAAATTCACTATTTTGGGACCAACATTGTTTTGATAAAAAAATTTCAACATCATATTCTATGGTAAAATGACTACTTTTCCCCTTAAAATTCTCTGATATCAAAAACTCAGACTTACTGTGAATTTTAAAACCCAAAATTACTTAGGTCCCTAAAAAACACAACTTAAACCTTTTCCATGTGAAAACTATACTGAATAGATTGTGAATCCCATATATTATATAATAATTATAATAATATATTCTAATAGTATTCCTGGATATTCTCTTATAGGCTTGTAATGATTAAAATATTTCCTTTAAAACATCACAAACTATGTTTGATATTATATCATATTTTCAATTGATTTCCATTATATTTTTTTATTCGTAGTATAATATATTTATCCATTATTTTTTTAAGAATAGATAATCTTTCTAGGACACTTCTTTAATCTAGTATAACCCATGATCTATTTAATGAACAATTTTCAAGTACAATTTTTAATTCCTTTATGGTTTCTATTCGTTGTATTTTGTTTTAAATTAATTTTCTCATTTAATACTCTTTTATTATGATTTTAATAAAGTTAGATTCGTGAATTTTTAAATATTATGTTTTTCAAAAAATTTATCTTAAATGGGTTTGACACAATATATGTGTTTTATAGTAGTAGAATATTGTATCACTATATGTTCTCTTACGCCCATATAACTAAAACGAGTGGTATTTTTGTTTGATTTTATTTCTATCATGAATCCATATATTGGTATGAATGCATTATATGTCAAGAAATTTATCAATAGTTCTCTAAGTATATTATATGGAAAATTATTTATTTATTATATCAATTTGTAAAACCACATCGGTGTGTTATAGAAGAAACCTTGATTTTTAATGTTTGAATTTTATGAAGGGACCTGTATATCACATTGTGTTGATGATTTTTTTACCAATACTTATATTTATATTTCATATTCATTCAATATTGTTTCTCTAGAATCGCATGATGAGTGATGTATGTTCAAATTTTAAAAAAAAAATATTATTGTTATGAATTTTATTAATGTAATAGGTAGTTCAAATTATAATTGAGTGGTAACATTAAAAGAAAATTATATTAATAATCCTTTAATTTTCAAACATCGTTCAAAGTTATAAGGATAGAGGGTTTAAAAACTATGTATGTGTGATTTTTTCCAGTTTTTTTGGAAACGTTTTTTATTTTTTAAAATTGATATAAATTTATAATTTTGATGTGTATTTATTGGAAAATTATGTTTTTCCAATCAAACATTATTTTCTAGTAACTTATTTCATTCCTCTACCTACTAATTTGTATAGATGTTATTACTTTTAATGATGCATTACGTAAAATGATTCAAAATTGTGACAATATGTAATCAAATTTATTATTAAAGGAATCAAAATTTAAAATTTATGTGTTTATATGTCAAAATAAAGCATGTATTTTATGTTGTTAAATGTAAAAAAAATATAAAAAACCTTGAATCCAACTATACTAAATGATCTAAAATAATATTGTCATGAATTATGTGTTACAAATTTTTTAACCATGAAATTTTTTATGGTTATTTATTATTTTTAGTTTTTTATATTGTAATTGTTTTATTTATACTGAGCTTCTTATAGAAAATATTGATTTTCATTTTTTATTTTGATTATTACTTGAAATTTGGTTGTTATTATAGTATTATTATATAGTCTAATTCTTAATTCACATGATGAAACGTTTTATAATCTTTTTAAATTGATATAGATATATATATATTACTTATTATTAATGATAATTATTAATGATTTTTAACAACATCTAACACTTTTCATTTACACTGATTAATTTTGATGTTAAACGTATATTTATTATGTAAAATATTTTTTTATTTTCTTATCTAATGTATGTTGGATATTTAATTTAAAATTACCAAGGAAAAAGAATATATTGAGTATGTGAAGATGGACATAATACCAACAAATTGTTTTAATGCGTATGTAAGAATGATTGATCACTAATGTGTTGGTGTGTAATGTGACATTAAATTGTTCAATTATTTATATTCTTGTGTATAGAAATTATTGAAAGTAGTTACCTTTTTCTAGTCTTTCAAAATATTCTATTTGGGTAAATATTTTATTCCCATGTCATGTTATGTTCTATGTTAACTACAACATTGGTTCTATTGTTTTGATTAATATTTATTCTATTTATCACATTCCTTTTTACCTAATATGAGGGTGGATATGTTTATTTATCTTCACGTCATGTTTTTAATGGGTCATGAGTACATAAATCCTAGAGTTAGAATTTTTTTTCAGATATTTATTGATTTTTTTGCATTATAATGTCATTATTTTGTTAAGAATACATATCATTGCTCACAGACAAGTTAAACCACTTGACTCCACCTTCTCAAGATTCAAATTGAATTTTATTTGAATAAAATTAGATATCTACATGTTGTTTATTATCCTATAATTCCATCAATAATTCTTAATTTAGTAGGTTTTTTCTCTATTTTTTTCTACAACGACCAAATATTTGAAAATAAGGACTGTGATTAATAGTATACAAAAAATGAAACATCAGGATTAAACCAACCATGAAATAGTTTACATTATATATAACTATTATAACATAGATATTGAACTATTTAGTATAAATATGATTAATAGTATAATGAAATATAGGAAAAGGCCTAAAAATAACTTCATTGATTATATCATAATAAATAAGAACTAATTTTCTTTAGTATTGTCATTTTATTCTTTATTAAATATGTTTTCTTTAAGAAATGGGTTTAATTATATTTTTTTAAAGAACATAAAAAATAATTTCTTAAATAATTATTACTTTTATGTGGTAGAAATGGATATCGATTTTCAAATAAGAATCTCAATATTATCTTAGAATGAATTTTTGCGATTTTTTCGAAATGATTGATTTTTATAAATATTGAAAAATGCTAAATCTATGTTATTTTCAAGTATTTACATTTTCATATTGTATTTAAAAAAATTAATTAAAATGAATTAATTTTTATTTAAAATAATCCAATTATAAATTTTGGAATAAATATAATAATTAAATTTTCAATTTATTCATTTTTATAATTATAAACAATTTTTCAAAAAAAATTGCATCACATCTTATTGGTTTAATTTTTAATGATTTTTTAAATATTATAGGAATTCAGTCATAAAAATGTATTAAACAGTTTTAAACATTTGGGTCCATGATTCGTAAATGTTACTATTTAATTTTCTATCATTTTGAATAGTAGCTTAGTAAATTATTATCATCACGGTAAGGGTAAATTAAGTAATTAATGTCGAATATAATATGATGTGGATTAAAAAATTACCCCAAATAATTGTTCCATTTAATTTTATGAGTCCATTTCATCCATTACAATATCCCTATATTTTACCTCTTTTCAATTTCAATTTTAATATGTCATTAATAATATTTATGTAAGATATATTACAGAATATTTCAATTAATTGCATTTAATAACTAAAATATATTATGATAGAGATAATTTTATATTTGGATAAATAATATTTTCTTGAAAGATACAATTTTTTTATTCTATTGTAATTTTTTTAATGAAATAATTACCTTAAACTCTTAAGTTGCGCATATATAGGACTAGTTCAAGTAGAAGAATAATATAATAAAAATTTTCAACAGTTATAATGTATTTTTTGTTGGATTTTCTATACTATTAGATTAATGGTTTATATATATATATAAGTCATAATACATATGTTTGAATTATTTATATTTGATTTCTATTTATTTAATGTTGGGTTTAACATCAAATTAAATGAATAGATTCTATAATTAGATTTCTTGAAATTTTCTAATAGATACTATTTTAGTAAGTTATTTAAAACTAAAACCCATTTTTCTAATGTTTAATCAGGATGATAAATTGTCTAAAGAATCATTCTATGGAAATTTATGTTCAGATTTTCACCTTATATGTATAATTATAAACCATTAATATTGAAAATTCCATTACAAATTTTATGGTTTGTACTGCTTAAACAATGTATCAAACCAAATGAAAAGTCTCAAAATGATATGTAAACCATTATAAATTTTATTGGATGAATATATTAACAAATTTTACTTAATATCTTCTAATCCATGTCATTTTCGATTATTTTTATTTGCTTTATACACATATGTTATTATTGTATTCCAAGTATTATCAAAAGTTAATTTAATGATATTTTATAATAAATAATGTTTTATTAAATGGTTTAAAATTTTAAAAAAACTTCTCATAATTCAACTTAAATTGATATGGTTTCAAATAAAAAACATCATCCATTAATGGTCTAAATTCATTTTTATTGAAACTATCATGACCCTTAATGTTTAAATAACATTGTTATCATGATAATCGTTGAAAAGAGATGACATAGTTTAAAATTCAATTATAATTTTAAAAATATATTCCAAACTTCTTGAAAATTAATTTTCTGATATAATTTTGACTCATACTCATCTATGATAAAAATTATAATAATTTCTTTCCACTTTTAATGATAAATAATTCTTATGAATTTAGTATTATAAAAATTATCATAATTCTCATCCCTTATCATGTAAACAGATATGTCTTCCCATATTTTATTCAAAATTAAAGATGAATTTGATTCTTAAAATCCATAACCAACTAGATTCCTAAATTCTTTCCTAACAAATTAGTGATAATTTTTTACTCATTATACCAACCTTATTTGGCCTACGGTTTAATGAAAATGTGATTTTCTGAAGAAGTATAATTCCTTTTAACAAAGCATTATTTCATTTTTCAGTTGAGGTAATGACTATTTATTATATATAAATATAAAAAAATGAGGCAGGGGAGGAATGAAGTCATAGAAGGAAATATTACCTCATTCCAGATCAAAAAATTTCAGGAGAAAATTAGTAATAAAATCCATTAGGATTATAATCATTATAATCATAGTCATATTCATCCTCTAAGTGACTAAAAACATTACCTTGAGTCATTCTCACAATTGAAGTAGTTATAGTTCTCATAGTAGGATTAAAATGTGAGTATACATTCATTGACATTCCCTTCACCAAAGGTTTCAATGAGATGCCTTCAATGTCATCTGACTTGCCTTTTTCAATTTCATCTTGATACGATCCTTCATTTGTTCAATATTCCTTCTTCATATCAGTCATATTTCACAAAATTTCATTAAGACTCCAATGATTAGTAAGAAAATAAAAAATATTAGAACCATGATTTTTACCATAGGTACAGAAAATCAGAAGAATCTAATAATTCCCCCTTTCTTCTAGCATCCCAGTAGAATTTGACTGAGTGTGTTCCCCTCCCTTGAGAGACCAGATCAACCAATTTCTATAGTTCTTGTCCTGAGGACCAATAGGGAACCATCTCAATGCCTTCCTATCATGAGTTCCTATCAACTAATTGGTGCATCACCACACCTTGATGTGAGACCTGTCATAGTGTCTGTGAAAACTGCCATGCTATTAGACTGTTGGTCCCCATATTGTATCAAGACCAACATCCCCATTTTCTTGTAATATCCTATATTCTTCATCACTATTTATAGTACTCAATGTTTCTTCCTTGCATTCATATTGGGAGTTGGAGGATCCTACATTATCTTGATTTCTTTTGTACCATCTTGCATACATGTTTGTTATGAACCTTGACAGAATAAAAGGAACATGTTTTATTATAAAAACATTATTCTTTGAGGTATCCAATGGATATGAAATCTGATAAAAATTAAGGCTGATCCTTATATTAAATATGTATGTTGATAACATCTTTTTATGGTGAGATTAAAACCCTATCAACAAAAACAGATTTGAAATCGATTTCAACTAAAACCATAACATAATATCCTAAACTAGAGGATTCTATAATTAATTCCATATTATTTTTAATTCCCAAACCTGATTCCATATCAAACAGGATGTGAAGGAACCATAATATCTAATTATGACCGAAAATTCAAATACATACATGATATCTATTGTTATTTAGAGATAAAGGGTTGAAACTAATGTCTCATTCCTAGATAGTGATCAATCCTCGATTCAGGGAAGTGAACCCATTGAGCACTATTAAAAGATTGATTACCTTTAACACCTTTGACCCATGTGGAAAAATAGATTGAGTTAGTATAAAAAAAGCAGAAAAGAATATAACTAGATGAAATATCCTTCTCATTATCATGAATATGAATAAAAATAACTTTTCTATTATTCCTTCAGGATAAAAGTACATTATAATAACAAAAAGCCTCCACCATGTATCATCATTTCTCTCGACACCTTCATGGTCCTCTCATGTTTCCAAGGATATTAGAGATTAAAACAATAGTGAAGAATCCCAGGAACAGAAAAAATTTAACTCTAGGTCATGAAGAAAATACATTCTCTACATCAAACCCTAGACCAAATCCTGACCTCCACACCAACTCTCATACCCGCACTCCATCTCTCTTGTCGTGATTTTGTTCATTTATAACAGATCATTATAGTTTTATTTAATCTCCCACCTAGAAAAAATAAAATTGAAGCACCATTATATGATAACACAAATATATAACATATTCTAACATGTTATTATGTTATTTTCATAACCTATATATACCTCCACCTCAATTAAATGTTAATTGAATATACCATTTATCTTTATGGTAAACGATATCCCAAGGAATAGATACAATTCATTTACCTCTACCACTCCTCATGATTTATCGTAATGAAGGATATAAATATATATATATATATATAGATAAATTATTCATTCTAGAAATATAATATATCACTTAATTTTATACAATTTCATTCATTGATAAATCATAACATTTTACATGGGTATGTGTGGACTACCTCATCCACAATGTGATGTGATATATTTTCCATCCCCAAGAACATTGATTACATATATAATATTATTTAAAATTATAGCATGAAAGTAATTATATAATTATAATTATTGAAATTAAAATTAATACTTAAATTATTTCTAAAATTGATTGTCAAAAAATAGAAACGTTGCACAGGCGTACGTACAACCTTCCATCTCCAAGATTGTAACACAGTTCATATTCTATAATCATATTTCTAGATTGGTTTTAAAATTACAATATATACACTAAAAATAATTATTTCCTAAGTATTATTTAAAATAAGATAAAATAATGCCATATTTTACCACATACAGCTTGTTAACGTAAATATGGACAGATATTATGAATATTATCAAAACATCAAACGTGAAGTCAATTGAAAAAATAGTTGATTTTAACATTAACATAAAATTAATAATAAATAAGAAAATTTTATTATGTAATTAATTATCAAAAATTTTTCATTTATGAATATAAATAACATACATCACAGTTCTAACTCGTGTTAATGGACACATTAATTTAAAACCCTAATTTCATATATTTTCAATATTAATTGTATAAATAATGATATTTCATGTCTGTATTCAAAAAAATTCACTATATATGTATTTATATTAAAATAAATGAATAATAAAGTAAATTTAATATATATATTTAATTAAATTCTAATCATGTTGATCTTTTTATGCAATTCATTGACGTTGCTTAAAAAGTGAAGAATTAAATGTTATATTTTTACATTTACTCTGTTAATGTTTTTCAAGAGTCAGTATAATAAATATTTAATGTTGGTTTTACATTAAAATATTTTATGTTATTTCATTGAAAATTGTACCTTATTGATCTGTTGGTTTCATAAAAAATTCTCTTTAAATGAAAAATAAATTTCAATATCTGGAATTTTTTTCTATGGATTTGGATTGTATATTTACATGTATACTATTGAAAAATAAAAATAATTTACACGTAAAGATGATGTTATGTTCAAAAAAATTATTATTTTTTGATGGATAGTTGCACGTAAAACATATTATGGGTGGGTCTATAATAGACCTCAAGTTCATTTATTATGATTTAAGTTGGATATTTTCTATGAAGGTTATTCCAATAGAATCCATGATTTTTATTATATTATAATCCATGAATGTTATACCATTTGTAATATTGAAAGTTATTCTAAATTTAAGTGTGAGTTAAAAATGATGAGTCATATTACCAATTTTTTTAAATTATTATTATTAGGTTTTTTTGAAAATCATATGAATTTTCAAGGTAGGGTAATAATATTTTGTTTAAAGGAAATTTTTCTATACATCATAAGGGTGAAAAGTATTACAGCGTGGATATAATTTCAGTATTATTTGTGTTTTCTTATAAACCATTTTCAGATTAATTTTCCCTCAATGATTTCATGTGAAATGTTTTATGAAAATCAGTTGGTGTAGAAGGTGATTTTTTAAGTAAGAAATTTTTAATTTTTATCGCAATGTATATTTTGAAAAAAAATTGTATATTAATTATTCATAAACTAATAGGTTTATTTCTATCATGTTTTTCCATTATTGGTATTTTTGTGCTCATCTGATGCTATCAAATATTTTTTGGAATTTAATGATTTTAAAGGACAAGGATTGGGTAAAGAAAAAAAATTATGATATTTCATAGAAAGAATACATTTAATGATGTATTTTTTTATCAATGATATTCTAATATATTCTACATATATGTAGAATCATAAAACATCAACATATAGTTCTATACAGAATTTGTTTTCAAATGTTTTATAAATATGTTATATAGAATTGATACTAATAAGAACTCATGTATCTAAAACATAATAATTTTTAGCGATTATCATTCAAGGATAAGTGATAAACGTATAAATATTAATTTTTTAATATTTTCATGATGTTATTGAAATAATATTCAATATATATTTTTTGATTTAGAGGAAAATTAGAATAATGTAAAACTATTGAAGTTAAAAATCGATTTGATGATTAATCATTGTTATTGGATTTTTATCATATTATAGTTAATGTTATAAAAAAATATTATTTTCCTGTCAAAATGTAAATATTCCCAATCTATCAAGGCCAATAGGGTTTAAAATAATATTAGGGAAATAGGAGGGAAACAGTTATCACTATACAATGTGATGGCCTATGTTTTATTTTATAATTTTAATGACTAGAAAAATAATTATGAAGGTTATATTGAAACATATATTTTTAAAATAGATCACCGTGAGATTGAGAAGTGATATGATGGTTAATTTATTTCAATTATATTGAAATAAGTTATCTATTTTGGTGAACCATAGATGATTAAGTAAAATTTAAATATTTTTCGATAATATGACATATTATTTATAAAATAATGATGAAATTATCATTCAGAATTATTGTGAATTTAATGAGGCAGTATTATGATTTCAATTATTTTTTGAAATGAGTATCATATCATAGATATTATATGATTATGGCACATATTTTCTTGAGTAAGAAACATTATGAGTGATTGATGATAATAAAAGATAAATATTAAATTAATATTTTCATAGTATATAACAATGTAATTCTAATTTTTATTATTAAATATTATTCAGGAATATTTTTATGAATTTTATATATTGATATTTATGTAAGGATATAGTTTTAACATTTCTTCTTACTATATAAATCTGCAGTTTAAATTATATTGGATATTATTCTACATTGTTCTAATAATTTTAATTATGGATAATTTTCCAAAATTCTAGAAAAATATATTTATATATTTTTTGGATTTCTTTATTTATTAGAATGTATTTTTTATTATTCATGAACGAACAAATCATCTAATCATTTAGAGAAAATTATGATATTATAGTGAAAATTGACTAAATGATTAAATTCGATATTTAACGTAATTATATTTCAATATGTTATTAATATATATTGTAAAGGAATTCCTAATTTTTTTAAATATTTCTTCAAATAAAAAAACTGTCCCCTTACCTTAATTTATAATAAATCTACTATAACAACCGAAAAAAATAAATGTAATTTCATTTTTGAATAATTAAATGCATTATTATGTAATGTAGATATAGAAAAAACAAATACAGAACTTTGGTTATATTAGACCATCTTTTTTTATATACAGTCTAATTAAAATGACCACTATGAATCATAATTGTTGATAATATAGTCATTTTATAATGACTAATAATAATCAAATTTTTAGGGTTTCGATAATGCCCAATTAAAATAGACATATGCTGAGACGACCCCCATGAGTTGTATTATACCTGTTGAAGCCTATATATGTGATATTATATGAATGACATCATCACTTTGAAGTTCCCTTGATAAAAAACATGATGAGATTCAAGAAATAAATTACATGAAAACCCATTTGTGGGAGTTTTTCAAGATCATTGAGATGATGTCCCAAGGCTTGTTTTATGACCCACACCGTGAAAGTATCAACACAGCCCAACATTTCTATAGGGAATTCAATGGTCTAATAAATATTTATGAATATTGACCCAAATAGTATGAGTTTTTATATTTTATGTCAATTAAAAAATTATTTTATATATTCATTGTTATTATTACTACATTAAATGATTGAATAATGAGATGGATTTAAAAAAATTGTTATAATATAAAAAAAATAGTATTTTTGAGAAACATATTCATTCAATCAAGACACCATTTTTTTTTATTATTTTTAAAATATATGATATATTAATAAAATATTATTACTAAATAATATTCATAAAATATATTTGATAATGTAATTTGATAATGTTAAATTAAATTTTTTATAAGGTCCAAAGAACTGTTATTTTAAATAAAAAAGATTTTTTTAATTTGAAAATAAAAAAATCTACTTTTTATAGATTTATATTGATAAAATATATATTACTTTATAAATAATCATGTTGAAATTATTCAATGGTTATTTTTTAATTATTTTTGAAGACAAAATAAACTTTAGGTAACATTTATACAGGATATAATTATAATGTGAAAATTATGACATCATAATAACTCAAAAATGATGTAACATATAACTTAATATTGTTCCAAGGAAAAATTTCTTTTCACCCTTTAAAATATTTCATCATTTATGTAATTTTATTAATTAAAAAATCCTATAATGAAATTTCTAAAACCCATATTATATTTTTAGTGTTTTAAATTAAAATTTCTATTAAAATGACTCACTTCCACATCACTATGGACATTATTTTAATGATTTTTAATCTTATAATTGTAATGTATTTAAAAACACTACTTTTTGGTAGAGGCCATTGGAACAAAACATGTAAATTATATAGATTTTATTACAGTAGTATATAGTCCCAAACCATTGTATGGAAATTATTGTTGAATAATCTTCCCTTGTTCTACATTAAACTAACAAAATCACTATACACTATAATAAAAACCATTGGATCATGAAGTTACTCCGGGATTCTCTTTCTAGAGCTCTCTCATGAATCCCAAAATCAATTATGAAGCTCCTCTGATGATTTGAGCGGCTCCCTCTGATGGTATGGGATTATCTCTATCTCATATTTCATTAAGAACATTATTTTTATTATACCCATGGATATTAAATTTTTCATGTTATAATATATCTTCACATATAACTCTTATTTTACTTATGATGTAAATGTAGTGATATACCCACATTAAATCTCATTAAACCATCCGATGAACCATTATGTACCCCCTATATGATGCTTAAATTATTCTGTGATTTTTTTGCTAAACATTTTTTAGAGGAGTACTCATCACCATATCCACTTAGTGGTATTCACCGAGACGTACCTATAATTCATTGAATTGTTATATCCATTTCTACAACCCACACTCAATAATCATTGGATTTAAATTTCTTAAATTACTCCTTATATAGAATGATCTATGTGGCACACTTATGTATTCACATGTTTTGAAACTTACAAGAGGGGCCTAAATTATAAGTCTCTAAAATGTAGTGGTTATTGTATTTATCTAATTTTATTTCATTTATAGTTCATATGGGATTATCATATTCTCATCATTTTACCTATTCTTGGAATTTTTCATAGACTTAATATTAGTTTATGTTTTATGTTTTTTTCCATATGTAACGTCCCAACCCATCTTACCATCAAAACTGGTAGCCTAATCGGTGGGTCACATGGGATCAAGATTTCCTCTCTATACACCAGAGTCTTCCGAATTGCATCGAGGGTATGTGGAGGTCATGTTATATTGATTATAACCTCTTGATCAAGGCCATATAGTAGTGTAATAGATAAAAATAGAAAACAACAATGGAAGAAATAATAAATGAATTCTAAAGTAGTGGAAGAATACTTGTATAAATGACCAACTGTAGCCAACACAAGTTTATAAAAATTATGAATATAAATATAATGAAACATTAATTAATTAATTTGAAAAAGATGATTTATAATACATTATAAAAATATATATATAATACAGTGAGGACCCACATGAGATCTCCATAAGCATCTAAGCTTCATCTCTATCCTTCCCTCCTAACTCCCATGTACAAGAAATAAATAATCAAACCTAGATCCAGGGAATATAAGTTCTACTGAAGTGCGAAGGGTACCTAGGTAGAGTGTGAGATGTATATCTCATTACACTAGAAGAAATTGAGTCTAGCACAATCCAGATAGTTCAACATAATTTAAAGTATTTTTCAGGTATGAAAGGAGAACAAAACGGTTGAATAAACAAATCTCTTCATATCAAGGTTCCTAATGGACATCTAATAAATATACCTTCTTCTGATCATAGATGGAATGTCTTAAAAATTCACTATATACATATATTTTTTATAAATATATATATATATACACACACACACACATAAATATATTTGTTGTAACGGACAGGGACATAACAAGACGTAATACAACAACCATTCCATGAGATAATAATATCTTCCCCTGAAGTCATAAATCATACAAAAATGTAAAGAAATGATGAGTCTCTATGCTCATCAGACATCACATACCATCATTTTAAACATGAATTTAATGTAAGGTAGAGTCTCCTAGAACATCGGATCACTCTTACCCCCATTTTGTACATCAATTCTAGGAGTTTTGGGCCACCATGCACATCTAACCTTCCTTACAATCATCCTCGGAAACACTTTTACGTATTTTTGAGTCTCCATGCTCATTGGGCCTCCATATAAGCATTATAATGGAGTTATGATTCTCCATACTCATCAGATCTCTATAAAATAATTGTAAAGAAGTGTTGACTCGCCATTTTAATCAGAACTCCATAGAGCCATTCCAATGTGTATAACTAGTATATGCAACTAACTCCCATCCATAATAATTTATATATTCTATTTAAATTTACAATAATATACAAATTAGGAATTTTCTACCCCTCCCTTATATATCATTCAATTAATCTGATAGTTACAGTAATCTTATATTGAAAAAAGCATCACTTCATGTTCATTCCATTAGCAATGACTATAATCATAATTTAATGCATAATTCATGATCCTCTTATTATTTTCAATTAAAAACAATAAAATTCATGGTGTAACCAAGATATATTCTAGGTCTAGTTAATCCATTTGTATACACTAATTTATAAAAACATAGAGGTCAAGTGATATGTCTCATGAGATCACTTGAGGGGTGCCAAAATTAATGGGGAAATTACCTACAAGGCCAATTTACTTTATAAAAGAAAGAAAACATTCTTATGATCATAAAACTAACTATTATAATTCATTTCCACAAGGAAACACCTTGTCTAGGTCTCAAATGAAAATTAAATGCGTTATTGAAATTTGGCATAATTCTTACAAGGTAACTTCCATTTATAAGGCATGACAGTAATAAAATAAAGAAAAATATCCCAACATGAAATTACTAACCAATGAAAACTAATAACGAAAATATAAATTCTATAACCTTAGTGGGAATGAAATTCTAGAATCTACGTTTTCTCTTGATGTTGGTGCACGCCTATTTGAGGGATTTTTTTATAAAATCGTTAAATTTTTTATAAAACAATTCATTTGCTCCATAAGAATGGCATCAAATTTTCTGAAGAGAACACTTCTAGAAAACTATATAAGTGGAAAAGAATTAAATAATGCTGAAAATATCATGAAATTCAATGACTAATTATTTCTACAATTTAATGGGAATGTAATGGGTTCCTCCACCAAGAAGTAGACCAAGTCGTACACTTGGAACATGATGACCTTAACTACACAAAACACATGATTTACCGTTATACACTATAAGGCCCCAGCCTTAAACCTTACTTAATATTGAATTTAATGAATAATTCACATTGAGTAACTTTTCAGGTTTAGAGTTTTAGAGAATTAGGACATAACTGTTACATCTTAAAAGATTACAAAGTAGACTAAGTTTCCATAAAATAAAAACTCTTAAAAAGAAACATGTCTAGTTCCATGTTTTAAATAGCACGAATTTCCCTTGATCCCATCATTGACCCTATTCCACATTAAGTCCTGTGAAAACCATTTCAAAAAAAATTGGGGTGAGCATAAAAAGCTCAGTAAGGGATACAAAAAGAATGAAAACTGTTAGTTTTTCAAACATCAAGTAAACCATGGATACTTTATCAAAGTAATACCTTCACCTTCATAAAGTAGTAAAAACTCTTCACTCAATAAAATATCATTACTTACCATTTTGTAACCAAAGGATTACCATAAAACCCATATAAGGAACACATAACAAATAAAGGTAACTTGGGACATAAACATACTTAAGTGGAATAACCATATGGTCGACTTCCACACATATCACTTAATGGAATAGCTATACGGCCAACTTCCATACATACTTAATAGAATATCCATACGGCCGACTTCCATACCCAATGAATTGGAGGATATAATGTAACCACCTGTCCTGGTATTCACGGCACCACCCGCCATATGCTTTATCATGTAACCACCCGTCAAATGTCCAAGTACCATTATAAAATCATAAGACATAAAACAAATATAATGGAAAGAAAACATTTCAACACTTTGATCAAAATATATAACTCAAATATGTCGACATAACAAATCCTTTATAAAAACCATTTTCAATACCAAAAAATATAAAATAGTATATGGTATTTATTTCATTTTAAAAACATCACGGCTTGTTGAGGAAGCCAAAGACCAAATAATACTCACGGCGGTGGAAAAGGTAGTTGTCACCGCGTACGTTAAAAGAAACATTCCTTTTTGTCATTTTGTAAAATGCTTCTTAGAAAAAGATTCCTTTTGTATAAAAGTAAAATTCAAAGGGGTTTATACATCGTATAAAAGATAGTTGTGTATAAAACGAAATATGCCTCAATGAAAGGAGATTGAGACGAAGTCCCTTACCTCAGGTCTGACTTGACTCGATCGTTCTTTAACGTCCTGAATAATAAACATGAGTTAATTTAAACTTTCTTAAAAACCTTTTTCAAGATTATTATTCCTTTTATATCACTTATTTCCATGTTATAAACATTATGTAATCATTTATGTTAATAATGTTTGTTTTGTCGATATTTGGTTCTTAAGTCAAAAGTGGACTTCTTACAATTACATGTTGTTCGTGTGGTCAAAGGTTCTTTATATCCAAAATGAAATTCCTGACTTTGATATCATATATATCTACCATATACATGTATTTATAATATCACATAACAATTTAGAGGTAAGAAATGAAATGCACCGTTCATGGAGATGGTAAGCCGTACGTACGCAAGAACGCTACTTTCATTTCTATGTCATGTTAATGGAAACTAAATGAGAGGTATGTATATTTTAATTCCAGAACTATATTAATCATTTATATGTAACATACATCATATATATCAATTATATATATGTACTTATAATAGTACATTACATTTGGGGATAAGAAATGAAATGCACCGTTCATGGAGACAGTAAGTCGTACGTACGCATGAACGCTACTTTCATTTGTATCTCATACTTTAATGGAGTGAAATCATACTGATAAAAAGGGATATTATAATTCCAGTATAATATCATATATAATATTATTAAATCCATACTTTATATTTCCCACGTATGGCATTAACGAATCAAATCACTTTGAGGGGGCGGTAGTCCGCACTTCCTAAAATGAAGATATCGAGTATACCCATAATGGAATCCACAAAGGTATGACATAAACGAAAAATACATAAGCTTAAGGAAAACCTAAACATATTATATATCATATATAAATATAGTGACATCTTAATGGCCACCTTTGTGGGTGTTAGAATAATATTGAACAATCATCGTTTCGTGAGGTAGAAATTCGCCATCCACAGAAACAGTATGTTATTTAACCATTAGATGTAGATGTGCGTATGTGTAGCTCGAATGATTCTTATAGAAAAATCCTAGTATATTGAAGATACTGGATTTCTTAAAAAATAAATTAATAAAAAGAGTTTAGGGGGTTGGAAAAGAAAAATAAAACAAAATAACACAAGTGAAGACATTACCTTAAAATCGGGTAACTCTCTTAGATTTGAGCTCAAAGGCTTCCTTGGGAAGACTTATGCCCAAAGTGAGGCTTCTATAAGTAAGAGAGGGGTGTGGAGAGAAAAAAACAGCAGAGTTTGGCTGAACCAAAGGCTTGAGAGGTTTGAGTAAGGTGGTAATGGTGGGGGCCTCTTATAAGAGGAGAGGAGGGGCACTCTTGGAAAGTAAGGAAATGTTACTATATTATAGATTGAGTTACGGATTTTAATGGTCCCACATTGATTTTATTTCTAGGATAAGGTGATAAGGGTTCTAAATCCACCCATCCAATAGGTTTTGGACATGTTTAGATCTTAGATTTTACATTATCATTCCATTTGATTTAAATCGTTCAATAATGAGGTAATCGCTGCATCATCATGGTGTCATAAATAATTTAATTTTTTTAATGTCTAAAAATTTTAAAACAAATACTATGATGTAGGAAATCGTTTTATCTTTCCAATGACTAGTTATAGTAAAAACTCTGACTTGTATAACCACATTTAAAAATTGTTTTAGTAAAACAACTCATGTTTGTGTCATTTTAATTTTAACATTAAATAAAGAGATATTAATGTCATTCTCCAACCAAAGTGGCTCCATGGGGTCCCCAAGTTGACCCATAGATCATCTCGGTCGGCCATGACACATCCAATAAGGGTAGTACATGTTTCAAGTTCATTTCATATTATTAAAACATTATTTTTACCTTAAACTACTCTAATTACCTCTAATCGCGATTAATAAACATAAAAGTTACTATTCACAAAAAAATTATTTTAATCCCATTGAAAAATATTTTACTTCCTAATGAAAACCATGTATGTAGGATTTTTGAAATTCAAAACACAAAGATGGTAAAATTTCATTTAAACGAAAAATTAGTTTTTTAAGTACAACTTAGTGGTTTCACTATTCATCAAAACTGAAGTTTTTCAGAAAAGTACCAAAAATTCACCCTAATCTATATTTGATATTCCGAATTAAAAAATGAAGCCTATTTTACAAAACTAAAAACATATAAGTTGCATTAATTAATTTAATAATTAATTCCCGATGTCAGAGCAAATAGCGTGTTTTTATGATACAATAAGTATCAAAAGATTGACACTAGTTTAAGTCGGATTTCAAAGTGAAATTAATTCCAAAGACCACTATTAGATTAAATAGTAAAAATATATTCTAATTTCACTTTAAAACCAATTCAAATGATAATCTAATCATAAAAATAAATTAGATTAAAAATAGGTTTTGAATTAAAAAACAACATTTTCACTATTCATTAAAAATGAACTTTATCGGAAAAATACCAAAAATTTACACAAAGTAAATTTTGATATCCCGATTCTAAAAAAGAGTTTTATTTGATCCAATAGAATGAATAAGAGTGACCAAAACGATATTTAATGACGGTTCTCCATCAAAAGGTGATAAGTGAACCTTTAGTGAAAATTAGGGTATAAATGCCTAAAATTGAATTCTTTTCGTATTTTAAGACTTTATCTTTTATTAGATAAATGTAAAAACATTTAAAAACATATATAATCATAATTTAGTTATTTCTATCCATTCTCGCCAATACAACAGCTATGTGATAACTACCATTTAAAATAATATTATTTTATTACTAGTGTGCGATGTAAGATTTCAATGAAACTCTTTGTTGCGTATCGGGTATGCTATCGAACATAGCAACCCCATTAAAGTAAAATTAATATTTAATTCATAAATATTAATAAATATGAAAATGTTTTATTCTTTATTTACCTGGGATGTTACAACCTTCCCCCCTTTTGGGAATTGTGTCCTCGCAATTTTATTCACTTATCAAAATAAGTGGGGGTATTTATACCTCATAGAATTTTCAGATTCCCACATTGCCTCTTCAGCCATATGGTTTTTCCAAAAAACCTTTACCTGGTGGATTACCTTATTTCACAACACTTTCTCTCTTTGGTCAATAATCTGGACTGGTTTTTCTTCATAAGATAGATTCTCTTCCAACTGAACTACCTCTGGGCTCAAAACATGAGATGGATCCAGCATATACTTCCTCAACATCAAAACATGAAAAACATTGTGTACCTGAGATAAAATCGGATGTAAATCCACTCGGTAAGCAACCGATCCAACTTTCTCCAAAATTTCATATGGTCTAATGAACCTTAGACTTAGATTTCCTTTCTTACCAAATCGCGTTACACTTTTCCATGGAGAAACCTTGAGAAAAACATGATCACCTACCTCGATAGATATATCCTTTCTCCGGTTATCCGTATAACTTTTTTGTCTACTCTGAGCTGTTCTCATGTGTTTCTGAATCAACTGAACATTTTCTGCCATCTCTTCTACCAATTCTGGTCCCAACAGCTTCCTTTCACACACTTCATCCCAAAAAGCAGGAGTTCGACACTGCTTCCCATATAATGCCTCAAATAGTGCCATCTGTATACTGGAATGGAAACTGTTGTTATAAGAAAACTCAACCAAAGAATGATGTTGGTCCCAACTTCCCTGATAATCCAACGAACAAGCTCATTGAATATCCTCCAAGGTCTGAATTGTTCGTTCTGAATGCCCATCTGATTGCGTATGAAAAGATGTACTAAAATTTAATTCAGTACCCAACGACTTCTAAAGGCCTTTCCAAAAGATAGAAGTAAACCTGGGATCACGATCGTACACAATGAAGAGAGGAACTCCATGTAACCTGACTATCTCTTTAAGATACAAACGGGAAAGTTGATCTAGGGAAAAAGTATCTCGTATAGCAAAGAAATGAGCAGATTTAGTCAAGTGATCAACAATAACCCAGATTTCATTATTACCTCAAGATGTCCTCGGTAATCCCACAACAAAGTCCATGGATATGTTTTCCCATTTCCACTCTGGCAATGGTAAAGGCTGAAGCATCCCCTTCAGTAACTGTCACTCTGCTTTAACCTGCTGACAAGTCAAACACTTCACAGTAAAATCAGCAATATCTCTTTTCATTCCATCCCACCAGTAATACTCCCACAGATATCTGTACATCTTAGTACTGCCAGGATGAACTGAAAACGGGGAACTATGAGCCTCACATAACAACCCTCTCTTCAACTGTGAATCACATGGCACACACAATCTCTTCCTAAGCCACAAAACACAATCTTTATCAATGTTGAATTCATGAAACTTACCCCTCTTAACCAGCTCTACCTTTTTCTATGACTCACTGTCTTCCCTCTATGCTTGCTTAATTCTGTCTGATAGGGATGATCTCACTAATACCTGAAACAAAACAGAAGAACTTCCTGCACCAACAACTTCTATTCCAAAGTTCATCAAATCCAAAACCAAAGGATCCCGTTACAAACGTAGCCTGGTTAATGAAGCATTACTTTTTCGACTCAAAGCATCAACCACTTTATTTTCTTTTCCTGTATGGTAATGAATTTTACAATCAGATTCCTTGATTAATTCCATCCATCTCCTCTGTCTCATATTCAATTCTTTCTAAGTGAATATATACTTTAAAATTTTGTGATCAGTATATATTTCACACTTTACTCCATACAAATGATGCCTCCAAATTTTTAGAGCAAAAACAGCCGCAGCTAATTCCAAATCATGTGTAGGGAAATTTACCTCATGAGTTTTCAACTAACGTAAAGCATATGCAATTACCTGATCATTCTGCATAAGGACACATCCAAGTCCCTTCATCGAAGCATCACTGTATATAACAAACTCACCATTCCTCGAAGGAAGTTCCAAAACTGGATCATTCACCAATCTTCATTTCAACTCCTGAAAACGATCATCACATTCTTTTTTCTAGATAAACTTAACACCCTTCCGAGTTAGCTTAGTAATTGGACTAGATAACCGTGAGAAATTTTCAACAAACCTTCAGTAGTAACCTGCCAAACCAAGGAAACTATGGATCTCGGTTACATTTGTGGGTCTTGGCCATTCTTCAACAACTTTTGTTTTAGCATGATCAATAGTTATGCCATCTTTTGAAACAACGTGACCCAGGAAAGAAATTTTTTGTAACCAAAAATCCCACTTGATAAATTTTCCACACAGTTTCTTTTCTTTTAATGTTTGCAAGATAACCCTTAAATGACTTTCATTCTCTTCTTTACTTTTAGAAAAAACCAAAATATCATCAATGAAAACAACCACAAAGTTATCCAAGAACTCATGGAAAATTCTATTCATAAGGTCCATGAATACAGCAGGTGCATTGGTTAACCCAAAAGGCATAACTACAATTTCAAAATGTCCATATCTAGTACGGAACGCAGTCTTCCGAACATCTGCTTCTTTTACTTTCAACTGATGGTACCCCGACCTCAAGTCAATCTTCGAAAAATACTGAGCTCCCTAGAGCTGATCAAACAAATCATCGATATGAGGCAAAGTATACTTGTTCTTAACAGTAATATTATTCAAGGCTCTATAATCAATGCAAAGTCTCATTAAGCCATATTTCTTTTTAACAAACAAGATAGGAGCACCCCATGGTGATGTGCTAGGTCAAATGAAACCTTTATCGAATAACTCCTGAAATTTCATCTTTAACACTAAAAGATCAACTTGAGCCATTAGATAAGGGGGTTTTGAAATTGGATTAGAATCAGGAACTAAGTCAATAGTAAATTCAACTTCCCGATCATGAATAATACCAGGCAACTCATCAGGAAAAACATCAAGATACTCATTTACCACTGGCACATCATTAATCTGAACAGTTCCTTTATTTTCAACAATATGTGCAAGGTAACATTCATTTCCATCTTTTACTAGTTTCTCAACTTCCTGATATGTTATCAAACTTAAGGGTTCATTCTTGTACACAAACTGAAAATCTTTCTGAAAAGAAACCATTCTAGCTCTGCAGTCAATCTTAGCATGATAAACAGAAAGCCAATCCATGCCCAAAATAACATAAAACTCTACTTGAGGCAAAACAATAATGTTTTCTGGTAGATTCTTTCTGCACACAAGGATGGGAAGGTTCTTAAAATTCCTTTTTGTCTCAACGTTCCCTCCGGGTGTTTTTACCATAAGTTCAGGATTCATATATTGAGATGGAATTTCCAATTTACTAGAAAAATTCTCAGAAATGAAAGAGTGTATAGACACTGAATCAAACAACACATTGGCATAATCTGTACAAACAAACAGTGTACCTGATACTACTTCATTCGACGGCCCAACATCTGCTGAAGTTTTTTTAAAGGATTTCACCACCCCTTTCTGCTTGTAGTCTGGCTTCTTTCCCCCAGGTGAGTTCTTTGTTAGACACTCATTTCCATAATGACCCATTTCATTACACTTAAAACATCTTCCCGCTGGCTTTTCATTGCCTTCTTGATCATCTTCCTTACAGTTACGAGCAATATGACCAGAATTACCACACCGAAAGAACTTACCAGACTTGGATAAACATTCTCCAGGATGCATTTTACAACACATATCACAGGATGGATATTTAGTTTTCTTACCTCCTTGCTTCTTTGATGAATTCTTCCCCTTTGCCTGCCAACTGGACCACTTATTCTGTTTTTTGTCAAAGAACACCTGATCATCAGAAAACTCCATTTCCACCTTCTCCGCACATCAAACAGGTTTTTCATAACTTTTGAACTCACAAGAAGCTAAATCCCATCGATACTTTGGCTTTAACCTTGAGTAAAAATGGTTTATTTTACTATCAAGATCTCGTATGAAGTTTGGAGCATACCTTGCCAATCGAGTGAACTTTGCTTCATAAGCAGCCACTGAATCATCCTCCTGCCTCAATTCTAGGAACTGTTTTTCTATCCTAATACAAACCACCTTAGGAAAATATTTCTCAAGAAACATACCATTGAATTCGTCCCAGTGAAGATCATCAATCTCATCATTATCCCTGATATTTTTCACCATCGACCACCACTAATCACCTTCACCTTAAAAATGGTAAAGAGCAAGACTATCCTTTTGATGTTCTGAACACCCCATGACATCAAAAATCTTCTCCAGTGCTTTAATCCACCCTTCATCTTGCACGGGGTCAAATGATCCTCTGAATGATGCGGGATGTTGCCTCATGAAATGTTCCACCACTGACATGTTCCTCTGCGGTTGATCTGGATGATCTCGTGCATGGATACCACCACCATTTATAGCCTGAGTCAACTATGCCATCACTGCAACAAACAGTTCAGTTCCGATTCCGACCGTCTCAGGTTACTGATTTGGAAGGTTGTCTTCCTCCTAATGTCGTCCCAATATAGCTGCTTTGTTTCCTCTGCAGAAAACCATTCTGAACAGAGAAATATCTTAGGCGAATCGACATGGTAATCTTTAAATTCTATATCATTTCAATCATACCATAAATTAACTTATAATTTAACACTTTTCTAACTCTTAAAGTTGTCTAAACCGACCTCTGATACCAACTATAAGGCCCCGACCTTAAACCTTACTTAATATTAAATTAAATGAATAATTCACATTGAGGATCTTTTCAGGTTTAGAGTTTTAGAGAATTAGGACATAACTGTTACATATCAAAATATTACAAAGTAGACTATGTTTCCATAAAATTAAAACTCTTAAAAAACATGTCTAGTTCCATGTTTTAGATAGCATGACTTCCCCTTGATCCCATCCTTGACCCTATTCCACATTAAGTCCTATGAAAAACATTTCAAAAAAACTTGGGGTGAGCATAAAAAGCTCAGTAAGGGATACACAAAGAATGAAAACTGTTAGTTTTTCAAACATCAAGTGAACCATGTATACTTTATCAAAGTAATACCTTCACCTTCATTAAGTAGTAAAAACTCTTCACTGAATAAAATATCATTACTTACCCTTTTGTAACCAAAATATTACCATAAAACCCATATAAAGAACACATAACATATAAAGGTAACTTGGGACATAAACATACTTAAATGGAATAACTATACGGTCGACTTCCACACATATCACATAATGGAATATCCATATGGCCAACTTCCATACATACTTAATGGAATAGCCATACGGCCGACTTCCATACCCAATGCATTGGAGGTTATAACGTAACCACCCATCCAGGTATTCACGGCACCACCCATCATATGGTTTATCACGTAACCACCCGTCAAATGTCCAAGTACCATTATAAAATCATAAGACATAAAACAAATATAATGGAATGAAAACATTTCCACACTTTGATCACAATATATCACTGAAATATATTGACATAACAAATCCATTATAAAAACCATTTTCAATACCAAAATACATAAAAGATTATATGGTATTTATTTCATTTTAAAAACATCACAGCTTGTTGAGGAAGCCAAAGACCAAATAATACTCGTGGCGGCAGAAAAGGTCGTTGTCATCGCGTACGTTAAAAGAAACAATCCTTTTTTTTAGTTTAGTAAAATGCTTCATACAAAAAGAATCCTTTTGTATAAAAGTAAAAGTCAAAGAGGTTTATACACCATATAAAAGAAAGTTGTGTATAAAACAAAATATGCCTCAATGAAAGGAGATTGAGACGAAGTCCCTTACCTCGGGTCCGACTTGACTCGATCGTTCTTTAACGTCCTGAATAATAAAGTTGAGTTAATTTCTACTTTCTTAAGAACCTTTTCAAGCTTATTATTCATTTTATATCACTTATTTCCATGTTATAAACATTATGTAATCATTTAAGTTAATAATGTTTGTTTTGTCGATATTTGGTTCTTAAGTCGAAAGTGGACTTCTTACAATTACATATTGTTCATGTGGTCAAAGGTTCTTTATATCCAGAATGACATTCCTAACTTTTATATCATATATATCTAGCATATACATGTATTTATAATATCACATAATCATTTAGAGGTAACAAATGAAATGCACCGTTCATGGAGACGGTAAGCCGTACGTACGCATTAACGCTACTTTCATTTCTATGTCATATTAATGGAAACTAAATGAGAGGTATGTATATTTTAATTCCAGAATTATATTCATAATTTAGATGTAACATATATCATATATATCCATTATATATATGTTCTTATAATAGTACATTACATTTGGAGATAAGAAATTAAATGCACCGTTCATGGAGACGGTAAGTCGTACGTACGCATGAATGCTACTTTCATTTCTATTTCATACTTTAATGGAGTGAAATCATAATGATAAAAAGGTATATTATAATTCCAGTATAATATCATATATAATATTATTAAATCCATCCTTTATACATCACACGTATGGAATTAACGAATCAAATCACTTTGAGGGGGCGGTAGTCCGCACTTCCTAAAATGAAGATATCGTGTATACCCATAATAGAAGCCACAAAGGTATGACATAAATGAAAAATACATAATCTTAAGGAAAACATAAACATATTATATATTATATATAAATATAGTGACATCTTAATGGCCACCTTTGAAGGTGTTAGAAGAATATTGAACAATCATCGTTTCGTGAGGCAGAAATTCACCATCCACAGAAACAGTATGTTATTTTACCATTAGATGTAGGTTTGTGTAAGTGTAGCTCGAATGATTCTTATAAAAACATCCTATTATATTGAAGATACTGGAGTTATTAAAAAATAAATGAATAAAAAGAGTTTATGGGGTTGGAGAAGCAAAATAAAACAAAAGAACACAAGTGAAGACATTACCTTAAAATTGGGTAACTCTCTTAGATTTGAGCTCAAAGGCTTCCTTGGGAAGTCTTATGCCCAACATGAGGCTTCTAGAAGTAAGAGAGGTGTGTTTAGAGACAAAAAGAGTAGAGCTTTGCCAAACCAAAGGTTTGAGAGGTGTGGGTAAGGTGGTAAAGGTGGGGCCATTTATAAGAGGAGAGGAGAGGCACTCTTCGAATGTAAAGAAATGTTACTTTATTATAGAATGAGTTTCAGATTTTAATGGTCCAACCTTGATTTTTTTCAAGGATAAGTTGATAAGGGTTTTAAATCCACCAATCCAATACGTTTTGGACATGTTTAGGTCTTAGATTTTACATTATCTTTCCATTTTATTTAAATCGTTAAATAATGAGGTAATCGTTGCATCATCATGGTGTCATAAATAATTTAATTTAGTTAATGTCTAAAAATTATAAATAAAAATACTATGATGTATGAAATCTTTTTATATTTTCAATGAATATTTATAGTCACAAATCTGACTTGTATAACCCCATTTAAAAATTGTTTTAGTAAAATAACTCAAGTTTGTGTCATTTTAATTTGAACATAAAATAAAGAGATATTAATGTAATTTTGCAACCAAAGTGGCTCCATGGGGTCCCCATGTTTACCCATGGATTTTATTGGTTGGCCATGACACATCCAAAAAGAGTAGGACTTGTTTCATGTTCATTTAATATTATTAAAACATTATTTTTACCTTAAACTACACTAATTACCTCTAATCGCGATTAATAAACATAAAAGTTACTATTCACCGAAAATTATTTTAATCCCATTGAACCACATTTTACTTCCTAATGACAACCATGTATTTTTTATTTTTAAATTCAAAACACAAAGGTGGTAAAATTTCATTTAAACGAAAAATCAATTTTTTAAGTACCACTTAGTGGTTTCACTATTCATCAAAAACTGAAGTTTTTCATAAAAGTACCAAAAATTCACCCTAAGCTATATTTGATATTCCGAATTCAAAAATGAAGTCTATTTTACAAAATTAAAAACATATATGTTGCATTAATTAATTTAATAATTAATTCCCGTTGTCAGAGCAAATAGCGTGTTTTTATGAAACAATAAGTATCAAAAGATTGACACTACTTTAAGTCCGATATCAAAGTGAAATTAATTGCAACGACCACTATTGGATTAAATGGTAAAAATATATTCTAATTTCACTTTAAAACCAATTCAAACTATAATCTAATCATATAAATAAATTAGATTAAAAATAGGTTTTGAATTAAAAAACAACATTTTCACTATTCATTAAAAAATGAACTTCATCAGGAAAATACCAAAAATTTACACAAAGTAAATTTTGATGTCCCGATTCTAACAAAAATTTTATTTGATCCAATATAATATATAAGAGTGACCAAAACGATATTTAATGATGGTTCACCATCAAAAGGTGATAAGTGAACCTTTAGTGAAAATTAGGGTATAAATGCCTAAAATTGAATTCTTTTCGTATTTTAAGCATTTATCTTTTATTGGATAAATGTAAAAACATTTAAGAACATATATAATCATATTTTAGTTATTTCTATCCAATCCCACCAAAACAACGCCTATGTGATAACTACCATTTAAAATACTATTATTTTATTACTAGTGGGAAACGTAAGATTTCAATGAAACTCTTTGTTGCGTATCGGGTACGTTATCCAACATAGTGACCCCTTTAAAGTAAAATTAATATTTAATTCATATATATTAATAAATATGAAAATGTTTTATTCTTTATTTACCTGGTATGTTAGATACACATTCATTCCTCTATATAAATATTTATTCCATATAAACCCAAGTACTCATTCCGCTACCCATGAGGGAGAATGTACAAGGGGATATCTATATATATATGAACCTGTTTATGAATGAGAAAGACTTCAATGAGACACCAAGCACTCTATAATAGAAAATACAACCCTTGAACACCAAATAGACACACAAATGGTGTTAATCCATAAAGTTGGTATAAACCCTTACATCAGATGGTGTTGGAAAACTAAATTTACCCAAACTACTTCTCCTTCAATGGCAGTTTTCAGAATACACACGAACGTGATGCGGGAGAGGAAGCACATACCCTAAATTTTGAAGAATACCAAAAAAAAGTTCATTCTGAAATATTGTGTTTTTTCCAAGCCCGAGGGGTTTCATAGAGACATGAAATCCACCAGAAATTGATGGAGGAGGGGGGATAAGGCATTATCATGGAGGATCAGACATGAAACCCCAAGAATGTAATGATAATCAATGGGAGAACGGGGAGCCAAGGGAGGAGGCGTCGCATACGAGGGGGTTCGTCCAGGGGAGGTATCGCACGTCCTAGGTAAGGGAAGGAGAATAACTCTTTTAGGTTCTTCATAAAACCAAAACAAACATAATAATAATATTATTATTAATTATTATTTTATTAATAATAATAATAATAAATTTATTTTTTATTAATTTTACATTTAATTAGAATTTATTTTATTTACTTTTTAATTTATTTTCTATTATTTTTTTAAAATAAATATACCACATGGTTTAGGTTGCAAAGTTATCCAAACCCTACACTAGACATGTGGCACCCATTGTATAAGGAAATCAACTCCCATAGTTTTTCATACATATTTAGACAAACTGTGTGATACCTATGCGCTGAATAGTGTGAGATTACTACCTAAGTGGCACATACTATGAACCTATCTCACACAATGTGGGTAAACCAAGCATAACTAATGAATGGAATTCTACTCCTATGAAAAGGGCCTCACATTTTTGTATTGTGGGTCACACGGTTTCAGAAAAATTGTGTTCCTACTGAAGATTCTATAATAATTAATTTTCATGGTTCAGTTCTCTCGAAACTCCTCAAGACACTTGAGAAACTTCACTATACATTACCTAATTAAAAAAAATCACATTGAATCATTCATCCTTTCTAAATTTAGATCAAATGATAGGTTTTAAAAATAGATGGTCCATAAAATGAAAAGTTCAAATTTTCTATTAATTTTTGTCTAGTAAAAAATACAAAACATTATCAACATCACACCATAGAACATTTCATCCCCATGAAGCCTTCAAAAATAATATTAAAAAACTCAACCTAAAAGAGTCATGATGATTCATTCAAACAGTTTCATTGTCTTTCTGAATTCCCAACACACCTTGAAACCTTTCATAAGCATATCTTCCTTAATCCATCATGACCCGAGACAATTCTTGTTTGCACAACGAAACACCAAAACGTCACATATCGAATCCCATTAAATTATATACATTATCTCTTCAACGTGTATTAAATAAAATGTCCAATGGTTCATCCCAACTTTGGCTTTAAAATATGAAAATGTAAATTCAATAACCAAAATTCTCCCAAGCATTGGAATTTCCTTTCAAACCAATCTAAAGGAGTTTTAACGATACTCACTGTGGGAATTTTAACATACCAAATTTCCAATCTCCCATCGACCTCACATAACTAGGTTGATCAATATTTTCATGAAAGTAAATTTCTAATACATACCACATTCATATCTATAAGAATACATGCCTTAAAATGGTTCTTCACCAATTGTATTCCATGAGCAAGGGAATCACGATCCATTCAACTTTCAATTGACCATTCATGAGACAATAAACAAAATTTCCATGGTATTACTAACTGAACTTTGATGCCTTCCCCAAAGGAACATTTAGTTCATCAATGATACCTTCAATGAAACTAAAATATGACTTTTGGTGATTTTATTCGGTCCATCCCTCAAACAATCATATTGAAATTTCATGCACTGACACAAAAATTAATTGTATCCCGAACCAGACCATTGGAATCATCACAACCTTAAATGATAATTCTACATGCCTAAAATATAGTCTATGGTAAACTCAGATTCTATGAACTAGATCATTATGAAATAACAGTGGTAGTCCACACCCAATATTACATGAGAGATGTTGGAACAAGTCTAAAATATCCACATCAGATCAATGACTAAACTCAGAGAAGAATCCTCCTGGGGGTCATGTCAGAAGAAATTCCATGTATCCAAGAATCCACCGATGGAATTCCCACTTGGGAACATAATGTTTAGACAAGACAAACTGATCCTCAACAAGAACCATTTTTCATGCATGAAATGCTATGAAAAACCACAAAACAAGCCAAACAGCTTTTTGAACATTAGCTCAGCGTAAGAACAATCCTCTATTAGTGCATCTCGGATAACATCAATATATGGTACATGCTCTTCACTTTTCCAAATATGAAAAATTTATTTAGATTTCTTCTAGTAAATCTGATCTAATTACCTGATGGTATAATTGAAAAACCACAACTGGTCGACTCCATTGAAGAAGCTAGACTTCACCTTTTAAAGCATTATTGCAACAAATTACAATAGATTTATGTACCTAAGGCATTGTGTGATTGCTCAATGTACCACATAAGTCCATCTAAGACTGACGGTTCTCAAAAAGGGTTTCACACTCCACAAACTAGATCAATTTTCTGTGGTTGACCAGGTATCACCACATATTAAACTTAATAGTCTCAGTGGAATTCATGAAAAATCATTTCATTTTTAAATAGTCCTCTTAGATTGTGATCCTTCTACTTTTAAGGACACTTTCACCTGAAATAACACGACACTACCAACCATAAGAGTGTCATAGTCCTAGAATGAAATTAAAATATATCCACTCACGATCAGGCTATACATAACCACCTTAATTGCACCAGCGTCAATACTCTGAGCCACATTCAGGTATTTCAAACCATGTAAATAAAGGAAAAGAAAACTGACTGATGTGTCAAAACACCAGAGTCTAGAAACCTCATCCCAATAATTGGTATGAACATGATTCATTTAATTCCCAAGTCATACTCCTCCAGATATGACTTGAGTATGATCTCATTACCAGAATTCTCAACGATTAACTGATCTCTATCTTTTAGTATTATCCTTTAACACTGGACGAGCATTGTGAATGTGTACACTTTCTATACTATGGTTTAAAAACAATGGTGACACATCGTGAATACAATCCATATGATTTCCATCCCTTTCATTTAAGAAAAGGATGGTCTATATGTGAGTTTTATCCTAAAAGAGAACTCAAAATACCCTTAAATGGTGGTTTTTAAATAGAAAACCAATCTATGTCCCATTTACAATCCCAGTATATTTAATTCCATTTATTCTTAGTCATGAAAATATTTTATCAAAACATCATGTACCATTTCTCAAAACAAAACCCCTGGTAATTTATTTTTTTATTAATGCCCATAGGGATAAAACAGTCATGTTTCACAAAAATCCTTTTAAAAACACTTTACACTTATTGAAATATAGTCATCATTATAAAATCAATCATATAAATTATATTTTAAGTAATATAATATATGGCATCATAAAAGGGTAAATTGATCCAAAATTGTTTCCCTAGAATTAAGAGTAGTTACTCAATTATTAAAATATCAAAACACATGAAGTAGGATTTGAAATAACAATCATGCCCCAAACTACCTACCTGGGTCTAGTTGAGAATTTTAATAATGAGAATTCAATTATTCTTATTTTAAAATTTCATATATTCCACATTTATGACTATTTCACAACAACATACACTTTCATATAAAAGGATCAATCTTATAGTAGACCATATACCAACCTATAAACTGTCCACATCCTCTGTAGTTTGGAATTTGGCTTCCTTTTAACAATACCATTATCTTCCATAACTTAATAGTCGTATAAAAAGGTTTGATAATATGTGGGTCCATTTTACAACCCATAATTTTCTAATACAAATTATGAATTAAAACATTTCCCCCCATAATTGAAAAAAGTCACTAAACACATTTAACATTAGTAGCATTTTACAAGAGTTCAAATACCTCGGTTACCTTTTCCCAGTTAGATGGTGCCCACACACCTTACAACTAAAAACTATCTCCCTTCATAAATTCAACCCGTATATTTATCCTATGAAACCAATTACATTTAATCCAAACTAGTACGTCATCATATGAAATACACCTAGAGAGTATGTTATTTAGCATAAAAGCTTGGCACACTCAACTGGCCGGGGATGTTACATAAATGGGATGCATAGTATAAAATCACTGAATCTTTTTACTAAACCACCTAACATGTAATATTATTGGCATTATAATTTATATGAATCATGGAATAGAACTCATTTAACACAATTCAAACTTATCAAGAAACTTACAAATGCTACTACATTTTATGGGACATGCATGACTTATTAATCCCTATATACCTGTAATAATGAATGCAATGCTTTATCAATTTCATATCTTTCCTAGGGTAAACTCCAAAAAATCATAAATAAATAGGAAGAATAAAATATATAAGTCACTCTAGGGGAAATCAAAATCTACTGTAATGGAAAACATCAGAAGAATCAACCCCATCCCTGGACACAGGGCCATTTCCATATACAGGGGTGATAATTCCTTGGAATGACTATTGAAAAAGGGCCAATACATTCATAATCTGAAGTCCACTAGCCCAAAATACTGATACAAAAGGAAACATTTCCCCTGATACAACCTTATATAATATTGGCACATCTTACTATCAAAACTGATTGCCAAACCGGTGGGGCACATGGCCTCATGTGCGCCTCCCGATAAGCCCGAGGTGCCAACTAGAATTAATGGTCTATGGATGTGATAGTGGGGTGAATATAACTTCATGATAAGAGTCTCACAATAGTGTAACAAATATAATTAGAAATCAACTATGAAAACAACAATAAATTATTGATAAAGCATCAGAAGAAGAATAGTATAACTGAACAATAGTGGCCAACACCAGTTTGTAACATGTATCCATGTACAAGTAATGATACATAAGCTAATATAGTGAAGATAAAGTAATCTTTAAAACTTATCACAAAAATAAAAAAATATAGTGACGCCCCACGTGAGATGTCTATGAGCATCCCAAGCTTTTTTCCAGTCCTCTACTCCTAACTCCTATGTTTAACAAATACTACAATCATCCAAGATTACAAAAATATAAGGTATTATCGGGATCCAACGGTACGTAAGTAGGGTTAGAGATATAAATCTTAGTATAACAGAACCCACAATTTCTATAACAATACCGATAGTGAAACAGAATTTAATGTAGTGTGATGGTATAGTAGAATAATTTCAAATCTTAATAAACAAATAACCTTCACTCTTGGTTCCTAATGGAAACTTCAAAAATATAAATGTTTTGTATCATTGGAAGAATAAGTATGATAAATCACTATATATATATTTTCTATATAGATAAATACATATATACAAAAATATATTTTTTGGAGTGGATCGGGACATAACACAAAGGCATAAAAAATAGTCTATGAGATAATAAGTTGTATTCACTGGTTAGTATGCTTAACCCTGATGTAAAAGAGCATTGTGTCACAATGCTCATTAGACCTCTCATACCATCATTTAAAACACCGATGTAAAGGACCATTAACTCTCCATGCTCATCAGACCTCCCTTTCCATCATTCTTTGTATCGATGTTAGTATCATTGATCCTCTATGCTCAACAGATCACCCTTAAAAACCATATCAACCTCATTATAAATGAGATTTCAATCTCCAAACTCATCATAACTCCATAATAGAATTTTAAATGTGTTTTATGTCATTATTCTCATCAAACCTCAATAAAATCATTGTTAAAGAGCATTGAGTCCCAATTCTCATCAGACCTCCACAAATGTACTGTAAAGTGTTTAACTTGCATTGGGAATTACCTCCCATTCATAATAATTTATATAGTACATTTTCATTTATGACAACATATATATTGGTGAATGATATAGCCCTATATTATGTTTCATTCAGTTAAACCATCATTTACAGTTGTCATAATATTCATATGGCATTACTTCTTGTGCATTCCATTGGCCATGTCCACATTCATAATTTATTGCATTAAGAATTATCCGCTTATTTCTGAAATTAAATAATTTTAAATAAATTTTTTAACGATCCTATATTCCAAGAAAATTAAATACATATAAAAAATATACAATTAGATAAACTAGATGTTCGGGTAATAATTTTCATGTGATTATATAGGGGATACGAAAATTGATGGGGAAATTTCCAACAACTAAAATTTATTCTATAAATAAAGGTAACCTGAATAGGATCCTCCATTTAACTAATTAAATTCCTTTAATATTGGAAAACCCATGTATAATTCTCAAATGACAAGTATAGAAATCATTGGAATAAGGGAAAATTCTTACATGTCAGCTTCTATTTTATGGTAGCTCATTCGATTTATAAATAAGCCAGTGTTCGAAAAATGCCATTACTACCCAATGAAAATACATTACGAAAACATCAATGCCATAAAACATGAAAAATTAAAATTAAATCATCTTCATTTTAGCTTGAAGATAGTGATCCTACATTAGAGGGGTTTAATTATTAAATATTGAAATTATTTATAAAAAACATTTGATATATTAATAATCAAATCCCATTTATCTGGGGGAAACATTTTAGAAAACAACATGATAGAGAAAGCATTAACTAAGGGTGAGAAGAACCTATAATTAATTAACTAATGATTTATATAATTTAAAAGGAATGTAAAGGGATCTTACCTTGATATGTTGGCTGATCCAAACACTATCACTGATTAATTTCACGACGACGACCAAAAAATCACTCTTTCACACACATAAATTCATATATATATATATATACATATTCACTTTAAACCTATAAACACATTCCCCTCTATATGAGGGAACATTTAAAAGGGGTATATATACACACGCACATGTGTATGCATGCAAAAGTCTTTTAGGAGCCACGAAACACAACACAATTGAAATTAGAACACTTAAATACCCAATGGATACAATATAAAATTGGCCCAATAGTGAAGTGCATATAAAAAATTACCTTGGACAGCAACAATGAATCAAATGAATCCAACGTGCTTCACCTTTGGTTGATGTTGTCAGAATACACATGAAGATGAACTATGAGAGGCGACATCTACACTAAATTCGCACAAAAACCCAAAAACATGATCATCCACAACCCTGAGGTTTTTGGCCAAGCATGAGGGGTTACATAGAGACCTCAAATTAGTTGAATATTAAAGTATAATCTAGCATATGGATTTTACTTGGAGGAGAAAACATGAAACCATGTAATCTGGTTAGAATCGATTGGGGAAGAGGGGGTCAAGGGATGTCGCATCACGTGAGCGGGGTTCTAGCTAGAGAGGTGTCTCACACCATGGGTAAGAGGTGGAGAATAACTCCTTTAGGATATTCATAAAAACAAAACTAAAATAATAATAATAATAATAATAACAATAACAATAACAATATTATTATTATTATTATTAAAACATATATTTATTATTATTTTTTATTGTAATTATTATTTTATTCATTTGACTTTTATTTTTAAATTAATTATTTAGTTTCTTAAGGGAATATATACCACACGGTTTGGGTCTCATGGTTTTCTAAACCATGCACCAACTATTCAGCACCCACTACCTAATGAATACACCTTTCATGGTTTTCCCCTCACCATTTTCTTAATCATTTGAAAACCATGGGATGAATATGTAGAGTTTACAACCTAAGTGGCACTAACCATGCAAATATCATGCCCAGATGTGGTAAATAGTGTATAGCCCATGCGGGGTGCTCTAACCCTATAAAAAAGGCCAGAAAATTTTATAATGTGGGTCACAAAGTTTCAAACAAACCATGCACCCTTTGGAAACACATTAAAACATTATTTTCAGATCTAGTGCTTCCCACTCTCCTAGATACACCTAAGAAACATCTCAGGACATCTCCCATGTCCAAAAACATCACATTAAAGCATTTCAACTTTCATAAGATGGTTCAAGGGCTCATTTTTAAAAACGTATAATCTAGAAAATGAAAAGAAAAAATTTAAATGAATTTTTTTGGTTGAAAACACATGTCATTACACTAAATTCCTTTGTGTCATTTATTTCATCACGTTATATCATTTCTCATCACTCAATATTTTGATTTCCAACCCACTTATGTTTCCTTGCTATATCACTTTGATCAGATTTACTGATATACCTTTTGATATTCATGTTTTATACCTTTATTGGGAATTATATATCACTACTATCTTATGTAAAATTCTATGTCATCTCATGTAGTTTTATAATAATGATTGAATTTTAGGTTCTTGATAAAGAAGTTTTAAATTATTTATTTTTATTTCTATTAAATTATCTTATTATGTATGACTTTATTTCTAAATATACTAGGCTTCACAATCAACCATGATTTTATTAAGTGTACCATTATGTAACAAATTGTAAAAAAGTTATTATTAATGATATGTTTTTACATTTTGATGGACCATTTCACATCCCATTGGTTTATTGTTTTATGGTAATATACTTTCTAATGATCTTTCACATTCATGTTAATAATGTTCTCTATCACTCATCATAGTAGTGTTAGCCATTGATTTTCCCACTGTACCCATATTTTCACATCTCACTAATGTTCACCAATGTGGAAACCTAGTATTTTTTATTAATGGTGACCATCATTCTTTAATTTCTATATTTCCAATATGTTTTTTATTAACCCTATATACGATGTGGTATTTCATCAATAGTATATCAAAATTTCATAATGTTTACTAATGATCTCAATTTAAAATTTCATGGTGGAAATTTATAAAAATAGGGGAGACTATAAAATACAATGATTTTAATATAAATAAAATGTCTGATAGCTTGAAAATAAACAACATTGATCTTAAAGAAATAATCACAGCTGAATTTTTGTAATGTAATTCAAATATCAAAAATTCAATTTATTCAGAAATTGTCTTTTTTTATAGAGTATTATAATAAATATACTGATATTCTAAAAAATTTAATTGATAAATACTTGTTTTATTATTGAAATCATTATGTGAAAATTATTTTATAGAGATTTTTTCATCTCTTGATGAACGTAATTATTTTCTAATTAAAATTGTAAAACACAAATTTTTATTGAAAATTTTATTTTATATTTAAGAATTTACAATGTCATATTCTATTTTTGTTAAATTTTGTAAATTAATATTAATTTTTTATTTAACATAATCCAATTATTTTCCTTAAAGTGAATTGTATATATTCAATTGTTATAAAAAGAATATTATTCTTAAAAATAATTTTTGTTATGAAAACTGCTTTTCAAAAAATTATAAGCATACATTTATTAATTAATTTATACCAAATTTTTTGGAATATTGAAAAATTAATTAAATAATTAAAATATAGATTTTTAATTTGGTAAATTTATCACTTTTATTTTTAGAAATTTTGAATATTATCTTCTTAAATTATTACTGTGATAGTAAAAGAGAATCATTTAATAAATGTTACAAATAATATGTTAATGACTAAAAAATTACCCTAAACTATGTTTTTATATCATTATATTAGTCTACTTTATCCATAAGTATCCAATATTATATGACCTTATTTGTGTTTTTTCTTTGAATATATCCTTTACAATATTTATGTATAATATAAATTTAAAAATTTCACTTTCTTTCTTTTGATTTATATTATATTTTAAGATAGTGGTGAAAACATTATGTTTTAAAAAATAAATTTCTTTTAAATATGTCTTATTTTTTCACTATGGTAATTTATTTTTAAATTGTATTGATGTAATAATTACATTAAATTCATACAAAAACATGATATAGATCTTTGCATACAAAGTAGGGAAATGAGGTTAACAAAATTAAAACTCCAAATGTTATATTATTATTTTATTTATACTATCCCAATAGTTTTTATAAATATGTTTCATATTATGGATCATTTATTGAATTGTATTCTAATTCTATTGATTTTATGATTCTTTAAATGTATAATTAAAGGAATATTTCCCAAAATGAAATTAGTAATATGTTATGTTAAATAATATAATATTAAAAAATTTAAAAAACATGCAAATCGTGAAAGATTTGAATTAGGATGATGAATCATCAAAAAATTAATAAATGGGACCTTTATGATCGAATTTTCACCTTATAAATAATGTTATAACCTCCAAATATTGTCACTACCATGGTTAGGGTAAATATTTGTAGAAAAAATGATTGGTTCATGACAAATCCTATTTAATCATACCATATATATTATGATTTTCTATGATCATGGAATCATAAGGAAGAGGCAACAACATATTACAAGACATAAACATGAGTCAAGACTAACTAATAAGACTATATCAAATAGTGGACAAAGTCCCCCAATAGATTTGGATTTATTCATATTACTATACATAATATCTCATTGGACTAAATCATTACCAAATGTATTGTATCTTAATCTGGTATCACCCATCATAACACGTTCATTAATTTATTTTTCATGTTAAGAATACATCATAAAGCATAAAAATAAGGGTTACTTATGTAATTAAATGGGTATTATAATCAAGTCATTGAGCATAACCAAAAAGTGTATAAAAAGGAATCCATGGATTAAGTGTGTTTAATTATTCTTTTACATTGACAAAGGAGATAAAGTAATTGATCCTGAATATTGATGTCTATCTAAATTGGACACATGGAAAATGTTGTATATGAATCTTTAGAAATTTTCCACAAAACCATATTTTAGGGAAAAAATTAAGATTTGTTAAAGAGGATCATATTAAAAATAAAGTCTTAAATATGGAAATTATTTAAAACAGTTTTTCCATGATAAATTTACGGATTTTAGAAAATTACTAAAGTCTTAATGTTTTTTGGGGTGTACATTAAATGGGTAAAAAAATGGAAAATTTCCTCTAATAAAATTTGGTTTTCGAGAGTTATTAAGAAGTGAACCTTTTAAGAAATGAATTTATAAATAAAAGAAAGATTTATTGAGTTAGATATATATTATTATAAAATTTATAAATAATATATAAGAAGTATATAAAAATAATGGTGACATAAAATGAGGAAATTTGTGATAATTTATTACTCAAATGAAATGTGGAGGTTTGGGGAGATCTCAAACCTTATATTTGTATACATTATACACTTGCAATTAATGTACATGATAATAAAATTAGATTAGTCAATTTATTAATTAATAAACTCTTACAAATTTTTTCTATATCGTAAAATTTTATAAATTTCATGTAATTATATTTTGATGAGTTATATGGTCAAATTTAATCATTCAGGGAGTATTCATGTCATTATATCATGGTCACTTCACTAGTGAATAAATATAAAAGTTAATTTGTAATGATAATATGATTACATTAGTGAAATAAAAAGGTATTTATAAACTTCCATAAGTATTAATTTTCCTAAATATCATTTTTTCTACATAAGAATGATTCATTTTAAAAAAATGTTATTGAAAAGTGTTTAGATTTTGTTGGTCGGTTTTCTGACCATCTTGTATTTTTTTCATTTTATTTAATATTATGGATAAATAGTAGTTCCCCAACATGATATTAGTTATAATACGTATAAAAAAATTTAATAAAACCATAATATTAATTTTATGACCACCCATGAAGGTGTTAATGAAATAAAAATCATTATCTAGGGAGATAGTCAACTAAATTAATTTGGAAAATGGTTTCCTATATTTGAATAAGAGTACATGTGAAGAATGAATGTATATAAAATATTACCGTATAAATTTAAAAATATAGAACATAAATAATTCTAGATTTATTACTATTTTATTTGTGAAATAGTTGTTGATAATTTTGGAGAATAAAAGAAATTATATGAGGTTGTTTAATAATGTTTCCTCTTAAATATCAGCATCTTGAGAATATGGAAAATGTCTTTTTGATGGTATAGAAAAATTTAAAAAAGGTTAGATTGAAGTAGAGAGTTTTTTGTGATTTTAAAAGCATTATAGATTATAACATGTGAGGATAATGGGAGGTGGGTGTTGTATTTATAATAGTGGGAGAGGGGATCCTTTTGAATTTCTCTAAATATTAAAATATAATAAGAATATTCAAGAGAAAATGGATTCAATAAGTTATATAAATTTACTGTTGATGAACATTAATTCCATATATTATCCTCTATTTTATTAAATAATATATTTAATGTTTTTAAATAATTAAATAAGACATTTAATTCAAAAAATATTTTTATTTTTTAAATATTATTCATTACTATGGCATTATAAACATCAAGACGACTAGTCAAATATGATCTAAATATTTTATTATTTCCAAAAAAGGTTAGGGTTATCTATTTAACTCATTAATCACCATAATTATCAAAAATTATAATTATTATAATATTTTAAATATCATTTACTTTATTTTTTTTATTGATTGAATAATTACCACATCTTTTGAAAACACTTAAGGTAATTATTTCATCCATAATAGTTCAATGTCAATTATAATGATGAATATATTTCATTTGTATCTAAAAAAATTATGTAAGATCATAGCTTCTTTACAACCAAATATTGAAAATAATATATTAATTAAAATCAATCGTGTGACATCTTTGACTTATCATTTAATAAAATACTATAAAGTTCTTAATGTCTACAAAGTAAATCCAAAAATTAATTAATTAAATCAAATAATGGTTATAGTCGATACATACTCATATAAAAAAAATCATTTTTAGGGTCATTTTCATATCCATATATTATTATTTTTACCCTTAATTTTTCAATTTACCCTTGATTATTGTAAAAGAAAATACTTTGTTTCCTATACATATTAAACACAAAATAAAATGGTAATATTTTTAAAATTAAGATAGATTAATATTAAATAGGGAAACCATTTTTAAAAAAATGAATCATTGAATTTTCACTATTAAAAATAATAGTAAATCATCAATACACAACAAAAAACAATTTTTCCAAGAAACAAACCCTATTTATGTATATATTCTTTTATACTAAATTTTTTTATAAAATAATTCTAAAAGAAAAAATATATATTATCTTTATCCATAAGAATTAATAAAAATTAAAAGCTAATTTAAAATAATATATTAATACCTAAATTATATAAATGAAAATATAGTTCTCCATGTTAATTATAACTTTTCCTAATTAATTCCAAAACTTTTTTTTAAATTTCAAAAATCCAGCCCAAGATAATTTTTAATTGATAAATTTAAATATGATATTTATTTTTACGAATACATTTTGAAAATGTTTAAAATTTATTTATATTATTTTTTAATAGTAAGTAATAATTTTTTTTCAAATAAATATATTTTTTAATAAAAATATTAATTTAACCAAAATTAAGTGTTTAATTCCATGGATTAATAAATAAATATATTTCATTATATTGTTATTCATATACATACCCTCAAATTAAATGTATAATTTATAAGTATTTTTTAAAAGGTTAATATTTTAAAAGTATGAAATGGTTATTTTAAAGGATGTGTTTTCAACAATAAGAAACACCAAATAAGAAGAATTACTTTTAGATAAATATTTATTAAAAATGTTTGGTTATTATATTTCCTGCATTATGAAACATATCCCTTAAATTTTTTCCACATATTATGGTTAAAATAGTTGATTGTACAAATCTAGTGAGAATAAAAATATAAAACTATGAACATATAAGGATAAATATATCAATTTAAACAATATCATAACATATTATTCATGCATTTCACACTAGTTTATCCATGGTGAAAGAATTATACATTGGGTTTTAAATAATGATTTATTTTCCTAATCCCCAAAAATAATTGAACCATGCTATGATACCAACTGTTGATACCCAATCCCTTTACACATATTTTTACATGATTTGAAGCATAATTATCCATGAATTAAAAATCAAGGACAGAACGGTCATGTATCTTTAGAATATTGGGTATATTATATAGATACATGGACCTAGAATAAAACATATATTTTAAAATATTCATAATGTTATCCTAACTCAGTTTTATCTCCTCCAACAACATAGGATGACCTGGGGAATTCGTATAAAAAATATATAAGCTAAAATCCTAGTTATTGAATAATCATGGGATTGAAGCACATAACATTTGTTAAAGGTCATAACATGATAAAATAAAAGGCATGAATTATGTTGAAACTTAAGGATGATTGATATATAGGCCATGGAATCATATGATATTGGAAACATAGCATTGTGTAAGAAACATATTAAATTACACGAAATGCAACTCAAGGATAATTGGAAAGTCTATATCACACAGTGGCTAGAGTCCCATAATAGATTAGGTTTACTCCCAAATCCCATACATAGCATCTCATGAGACTAAAAAATTACCCAACACATTTTCAATCTATTTAGTTAACTCGTCATATAATGTTCATTTACACGTGTTCCACATAAAGTATCAATCATATAGAATACACAAAAGGGTTAACAATAGGTAATAATGGGTATCATAATCAATTCACAAGTATTATCCAAATAGCATATAAAAATAGTGTCCATAAATGAATAAATATAAAAAATTAATTAATATTATTAATTTAAATATAAGAACAGATCATCAATAATGAAACTAAAATGAAATAATGAAAAATAGTGTCTAGGTAACTTGAGAAATGTTCCACTTAAACATAGTTAAATAAAAAATAATAATGATTTAGTAAAGAGGATAATAGAATATGTTACATCCTAGTTCTATTAACGGTATTACAAAAAATCATATTTCATATCTATCTTTGGAATGGTTTTTTGGGGATTAGTCTATTTAAATGTCCATTCTTTTTTATGTTTCTTGGTATGAGAATAGTTAGTTCATGGTTGGAGCACAACTTGTTATACCATGCACCCTATCATGCTAGGAAGTGGCATTTTGGACAGTGGTCTCCACATAGGATCTATATAGTTTGAAAAACTCATTCACCCTATTTAGGATAACCATATAGAAAATTTAATACTAGTGCATGTTCTGCACATGGATTGTCTACACTAGGATCCTCTTCGTAGGAAACCATGCGGACGTGGTTTTCCTTAATAGATTTTTTATTAAAAATTCCAAAACCCCCCATTAGAGTATCTGAAATTCCTTCTTCAACCACAATTTATTCCCCCTTCCTTGTAAATAACAAAAAGTTTTCTTGTCCCTCCATATCCCTCCTAGAAGCAATTCGAAGATTGAGTAATGCACTCTAATCTTCTCACAGTTATTTTTCTCACCCCAATCTCTTTCTATAGTTGTCTCACTTCTTATCCCAAGGGTTCCATGAATATACCTATTAATGTTTGGTTTTAAAAACAACTTTTTTGGAACTAAATATATGTTTAATTCATATATCCTCATTTTCATTGTTCTCCATTGGATTGTTCCATGTACGACGTTGAAATTTGAAATTCGTTGATCCTGAGGTCGGTGGTTCCAAACAATGCCCATTTTATATTAACCCTTTATTATTATGTTAAACTCAATTTATTATTTAAATTAAATTTATTGAATTATATTAAATTTATTGAATTATTTTAAATTTAATTTAATTACTAAATTCAAAACAGGTCCCTTTAAATTGGGGTTTTAATAAATTTGGATTTACATGAAATTAGAATACTTTCAATTCCATTGAATTGTGGACTATTTAAGAACATTTTTATAATTCAAATGGTTTAATTTAAATTGAGAATTTTTAAAAAAAAATTAAATTGTGAAATTTAATTGTATAATGGTTTTGAGGGAATGTTGTAAAACCCCTAATTCAAGTAAACTGGGGGTTTGTTATCAAATTGATGAAATTTTTTTAAAAAATAAATTGTCGAATTAAATTTGGAATGTCTGTTGTATAATTACATGAGTTTGTTTCAAATCCTTATTTATAAGAAATATATTAGCATGGTATTGATGGAATCCTTCAGTTTTTATCAATGTGAAAATCATGTTTTTGATTTGAAGACATTTAATTATTTAAAAATGGAAAATTGGAATATTTGAAATAGGGAATGTGACTTGATTTTATCATAAAAAGCCATAAATTAAATTTAACATCATTGATATTTTATTAGAGAACACATTATACTTATTTATTTAGTGAGTTATTTTGGGAAACACTTTACAGCTTACAATGTTTTAAAACATTATATCAACGCATGACATCTCCTATGCTATGCTGATGGATCCCCTTTCTCTTATTCCCAAAGGGGAATATGTAAATACTTGTTGTTTCACAGCGTTCGGACGATATAACTAGGAACTATCATATCTAATTAGCTATATAACCATTTTCTCACCTATTGTAATAGAAATGTATCTCAAATGAATAAATTACTTTGTTTTAAACATTTTTACATCCATTATATTTATATGAACTCTTTTGTAAATAAATGTTGTTTAAACCATTTGTATAATGTTTTATTTTATTTTCTTGAAAAGTTCCGTCTATAGTATTATAAAACATTTGGTTAAAATTTTAATTGAATAATTTGAATTGTGAAGCACAAATTGCTAATTTATTTTCTTTTTTTGAAACAAAATGCATGATCTGTTTAATTATGTTTCTAAAATTGCAAACCTGTAGTTTTAATATTGAATGAAATTTCTCAGTTATTTGTTATATTGGAATCTATTATGGAATTATTGGTGAAATACTAATAATCATTGCCCCAAACCATACTAGTACCTTTCAGTGTATGTATATTATCATCTTCTAGGTTAGAGTATGGGAAAAATGTTTTGTGGAGGTGGATCTAGCTATTTAACCATAGATGTGGTGGGTCGTGTCATTAGGAACATGGGTTATTTATCACTTTTTGGTACTTGGTTGTAGTTAATTGGGCTTTGTTTCCTGTTTGACTTATGATATATTACTCCCAATGGATTTTTTTATTATGCATGATAGGTTTTTCTTTTACTTCTATATTGTTAGTGGGAAAGGCATTCCCAGATTAATTTTGTACGATTCCAAGTGATACTCATCGACCCGTGGATATCATGAATTCTCCTGGGGATTTTTCAGGGTCCTCTTGGTTATTGGGTTTCCATGGTACTCTGGCATGTACATGACAAAGTGGTATCAGAGATCCAGAATGATATTTTTAATTGAATTCTGTATGCATTTTTTAAAATCATGTTGTAACAAATGAAGTAGTTTCAATTGATTTTCTAGAAAACTTTCACAAAAAAGAACCTTATGTCACAAGGGATGGTTTGGGAAAAAATTATTGTGGATTAGTTTTAGTATTTTTCCTATTCTTATTCTGATAGATTTAAATCTAAATATTGGGTTTACTAAATGTTGGAATTAATTTAACATGTTACTATTTTTGAATATTAATATAATTTATTCCATATTTTCTGCTGATGCTGTGTAGCATCATTGCTCCAAAAATTTTGGTGAATTGAATCTAGGATGATGATATCACTAAGCCTCAATGAGAAAATCCTCCTATATACCCAATCCTAGTCGATGTGATTATGTGCATTTTCAAATCAATGGGATTTGAACCACCTCTAGTTCCCATTCAAGATCCATGTTTGGAACCTCAAAAGAGATTTCTAAATATTTCCTCTCCATATGTCCTTTTCAAGATGTCAGATCTATTTGATGGCTCGAATGGTCTTTAATTGGATGAGGGATAATTTAGAATGATAGAGAGTTATTTTCTATTATTATACACACCCATTGAAATCAATGTTAATAGTTCGGCCCTTTTATTGGAAAGTAAAAGAAGGGGATATTGACTCAATCATATATTGAGCTGTCTTGTAATTTTTTTATACTTGAAATGAAATCTATTAATTCATTTTCGTGATGGATTTTCTAATTGAAAATAAATCATGGATTTATTTTTATCTTCGATATGTTTCTCTCCCTTCACCCTATGGTTTATTTGGTTTCTTTCAAGGATAATGGGACCTATGATCGAGTAGATCCAAAACATCTTATTTGATGTGGGTGAAAGTGATATATTTGTTTTACATTAATTTGGATAATGAATATTTTATTGGCGATCTCCCTCTAGAAATCTTTAGGTTTTCAAACGTGTCTCCTTCAAAACTCTGTAGTTTTCCCCCTTAAATGAAGTTTGAGTATGCTATCGACTTAATTCTTGGTACTCAACAAGTTTCTAATCCCTTCTAAATCATATATCCAGATTAATTGATATATTTCATGTCACATTTAGATGACTATTTAATGAAATGATTTATATATCTGAGTGTGTCATATTGGGTGGCACCTATTCTCCTTTCTAAGAAATATTATGCTTCACTTCACCAATGTATTTATTATAAAAATATAAATTATGTGATTGTAATGAACAAGTATCTGTTACCATGGATTGATTATTCATTTGATATGTTCAAAAGGGAAAAGGGATTCTCAACGATTGTTCTTCACACTCATGACCATTGGTTGAGGATAACGGAATATGACATTCCAAAAACTGCCATTCGGAGTAGGTACACATATTGTCAGTACCTTGACATGCCATTTTATATAACCAATAATCCTATGAAATTAATGGATTTGATGAACAATAATTTCCATGAGTATCTTTATACCATCATGGTAGTATTGGAGGATTACATCCCCATTAACTCAATGTCCAAGGAGGACCATGTACATCATTTTAGAACAGTTCTGAGAATGTTGAGAAATCAAAGACTTTATACCAAACTTTCAAAATGTAATTTCTAGATATGGAAAGTGAAGTTATTAGGACATATAATTTTGGAACATGGAATTTGAGTTGATACTGAAAATGACATATATGTTATGACATGAGAAAAACCATATAATGTTTAATAAGATTCCGATATTGTTGGATAAAGCTAGGTATTATTGCCATTTTGTTGAGGATGTATCAAATTTGGATTCTCTGTAAATTTCCCGAACATAGAAGGTACTGACTTTTATTTGGAATGAAACATTTCATAGTCATTTTATTAAGTTGAAAAATATTTTAATGACTACTCTTGTGTTGACAATTCCAGAGGTCGTATAAGGCTATGTTGCATTCTGTGATGCACCAGGTTCTTATTTGGGTAGGTTTCTTATATAGGAAAATCATGTTGTTACTTATGGTTCTCGTCATCTTAGGCCACATGAGAAGAATTATCTGACCCATGACCATGAACTCGCTCCAATGATTCACATGCATAATATTCTGCATTATTGCCTTTATTGAGAAAGGATTACTATGTTTTCTGATCCAAAAATTTTGAGTTACTTAATTTCTCGAAAAGATTTTAACCTCCATTAGAGGTGTTGGGTGTAATACATGTACGCAATTGATTATTAAATTTCATATACCTGAGTGAAGGGTAATGTTGAGTTTGATGATTGGAGAATGAATCTTCTGAACCTAGTTGTGAAATAATCATCAAATGAGTGGAACTTGATATATTTATTTTCACAGTTTTCATATTGGAGTCCAAGAATTAGGGGCTGATGTATCCTTGGAATGTGTGTAGTTTACATCAAATCTAATCAAATTGATTATATAGGAACATCCTATTGATGATGATTTATGTATCATTATATACTATCATAATGTTGGACAGACCATTCTTAATTAGTCATTCTTGAAATAGGGAATTCAGTGCTTTCAAAACCATTTGGTGGTATCGTCTTCAGTAAGTAAAGATGTTATGGGGGACTTCCATTGTTCCCCATGGGAATTAGAACATAGAACAATTCTGATTTTCAATAAAATGTGGGGGTATTTATACTAGGAAGGTACGATATGATGCACCATTGAGTTTTTATCTCACTGTTATATATTCAATTAGGAGAAGGTCATTTAGAAACAACCATAGGGTTTGCTTCAGCCACTTCCAATCCCTAAAAAGATGTGGGATGTCGTCTTTATGGAATTTATTGTTTTCCTTCCACGTAACCATATAATGAAAAATAAAATTTGGGTTGTGATTGATAGGTTAACAAAATTGGCTCACATTTTACCCATTGTTGATAGTGCCAAAGTTGAAGAAATTGGATATATCTATGTGAACTAGTTTTTTTTTGTTTTCGTGTAGTTTCATCATTTAGAGCCCCTCATAGAGATTTTCTGAACACTTAAATTTATTGAGAGGTCTTCCAGTGGCATCAAGATATCACTTAATTTTGAGTACAATGCACCATTTATTGTAGGAAGTCAAGACATAATGAGCTATAAAAATTCTTGAGGATATTCATTGTACTAGTGTTATCAACATTAGTAGGGATTGGGGTGATCATTTGGGGAGGGTTGAGCATTCTTATAAAATAGATACCAATACACAACCGCAATGGATCTATTTTAGGTCTGGTATGTCCACTATTGAAAATCTCCATTGTGATGGATTGAGGTTTTTGAAAGTTCTTTAGTTGAACTATGCTTGGTCGATGGGATGACTGAAAATATTGAGTTCATTCATCTGAGGATAATGACTTCCCAGATCCCATAAATTTCTTATGATCATTATCATAATAATACATGGTAATTCTTAGTTTTTGACCTCAAGTTATATAAAGTTTCACCATAGTTGGGTTATCGACGACTAGGGTGTTATTAGAAACATGATCCATATTTGGTGGGATTTTTCGAGTTTGTTGAAATGGTTGGAAATGTTTCATACTATATAGTGCATCCACCTAACATAACATCGATTCATAACAAGTTTCATGTGTCTCAGATATGAATGTATCTTTCTAATCAATCACATGTCATGTGTTACAGTGATCTTTATGGTAAACCTGATTTATCTGTGGATTAATGGACCTTCATGATTTTGGATTCGGAAAGCAAGGTGCTTCTTTGAAGGGAAATTCCCTTGGTTTGTGTGTTATGGCATCATAGTTCAGATTCTTATGAGATGTGGTATAAGTAGGCAGGGATGAGAGATCAGTGGCCTGATCTTTTTGACATGGAATCTTCTTCGTAGGCATTAAATGGATACAATGTTTCTATGGAGGGGAAGTTGTAAAATCTAAATAATATTTATAGGTATTCATAATCGCAACTTTTTTATCTTTCTTTTTTTGGGTTTTATTTGGGGCTACTATGGGGGAAATATTAATGTTTTTAGATGTATCTGTGAAATTTCATGGTTCATACATGGTTGGAACCTAACTTGCTAAACCATGAGTCGTCAAAAGCCAGAATGATGTATTCTGGGAAGTGGTTTTTTCACCACTTTAATGTTATTTACAACAACATTCCCCATATTAAGTATAGCCATGTGTCCCATTTAACATTTGTGCATAAGTTTTCCATAGTTTTTTATAAATAGTGCATATATACCAAGGAAACAATGTAGAATGGTATTTCCTTAATCTGATTTTAAATTAAATATTCTCAAATCCAATATTTAGTTTGTGGATGAACCACCATCAATCTAAAAAGATTTTTCTTGTTCCTTTGATCTCCCAAGAAGATTTAATGACCCCTAGAATCCCTTACAGATGTAATTTGAATCCTGATGAATTCCCACTAATCTTTTCATTGTTAGTTTCCTCATCCTAATATCTTTATCACATGATCTACATTCTTTTAACTAGGGTTTCATGAATCTACTTATTTATTTGGGGATCCAAGACAAGTTATTTAGACATATATTGTAGAGACCCGAAGCTTGACGTAAATTTACATTACATAACATTTTAGGAATACTTAGTACATAACAAAAACACACACACAAGGATCGTAATAGTTTAGTGTCTTTGGAAACTCGGAATATAATCTTCTAATCCTGGTGAAAGATGTAACAGCCTGAGATTTTATGAAAAATATTCTTTTTATTTCACTAATGTCTTGTGTTGTACGCTACACCAAAAGGAGCTTTCACAACACGCATCCTTGACTTGCCTTTCATTACACGCAATCGCGACCTTCCTCGATAGCGTGTGTAGTACGCAATAACGAGTTTTACTAAACAGCGATATGCTATTAAAATGTCATTAAAACTAGCCATAATGAATAGTAATAACCACTTTTTGAAATTTTGTAAATTTTGTTTTTCAAAATGGATTTCATTTTTGGATTCGGAGTATCGAATTTATCCTAAGGTGAAATTTTGGTACATTTCGGATAACTTTCATATTCTGATGAATAGTGAAAATTACTAAATTTTAGTTAAAAACAACTTTTTTTAATCGAAATAATTAATAGTGATAAATTATTAATTTGAGTGGTTTTAAAGTATATTTAGAATATATTTTTACAATTTAATACAATGTTGGTCATTGGATGTAATTTCACATTTAAACCAGTTATAAACTAGTGTCAATCTTTTGATAATTATTATCTCTTAAAAACACGCTATTTGTTTTGACGACGAGAATTAATTTTTAAATTAGTTAATGAAACTGATATGTTTTGAATTTGGTAAAATAGACATCATTTTTGAGTTCATAATATCAAATATATCTTAGGCCTAAATTTTGGTATTTTTCTGAAAACTTTCAATTTTCGATGAATAGTGAAACCACTAAGTGGTAGGTTAAAAACTGAATTTTGCATAAAACTTAATTTTACCGCTTCTGTGAATGGAATTTCGAAAATCTGACAGACACGGTTAATATCAAGGACTAAAATGTGGTTCAATGAGATGAAAAGAATTTTTGGTGAATAGTAACTTTTTACTTTTTTTTACCACGGTTAATAGTAAATAGGGTAACTAAGGGTAAATATGATATTAATATTACCCTAACACATGTCCTAATTCTATTGGACAAGTGTAATTCTACCAAAAACAACCTTATGAATAAAATATGACCATTTAGGCCCACTTGGATTAGATTAGGACATTTATTATTAATTTATTTAAAGAAGGGTTAAAATAGTTAAAATCAAAGATTAATAAGTAAATCATTATTAATATGGGGTTATACATAAGATAAATTCGACTATAAATATTCATTAGAAAGATAAAAAGATTTCCTACATAATGGAATTTTATTTGTAATTTTTAGACATTACATAATTTAATTTATTTATGACACAATGATGATGCAGTAATTATCTTATTAATGAAATATTGACATAATTGATGTTATAAACACCAAAATAAATGTAATTTGAGGCTTTTTATGAATTCCACTAATTTTATAGGTCAATATGATATATTACTGTTGATTTAATCAACTTGGTTCGAACATATAATTCTGTTATGACTTTCACAAAAATCATATATAAAATAGTGTCAAAATTGACACAAAATAGTTTTTAAATCAAATATTATATTATTAATTGTTATTTTATTCCTAAAAATCTAAGGTTCGGCCAAATGACTTAGATAAGGATATATATATATTAATAAAAACAATTTGGGGTTCGTTTGGCATGTTATATTAAGTGTATTAACCATATAGTGAAAGAAAACAAAAAGACACGGTAAAAGTTAAATTATTTAACTTGGAGTTAAATCTAATTGGTAAGGTTAAAATAATTCCCTAAACTTGTCTAAATCATATTGGTTGATAGGATTTCGACCCATCCCCACTTTATCTTCGAAATAAGACCCTTTGGAACCATTATAAACCGATTTTGACTGTAATATAAAATAATATTTTGAGATATTCCTAAGGTGCCCCTCTCCTCCCTTATAAAAGGGCACCTCCTCCCCCTCCTCCTCACACCAATTTGAGCACTCAATCTCGGCCAACCCCTGCCATTTTCTCCTCTCCACTTACCTAGAAACATCCTAGAGGTTCGGGTCTTCCTCAAAGACCAATTTTAGTGCCCTAAGAGGAGGTCTCAAAGAGGCGCTTCAAAGAAGAGGTAATTACCGTTACCAATTCTTTCGTCTTTATTTCTTCTTCCACTTCTTCTTCTTAGGTTGTTTCATTATGAAGTAATAACATCAGTATCACTCATATACTGATATGTTATTTTATGTGTGAAACAACCCTATTTCACCATCTATCCATCCTACAGAAAAAGAAATCACTGCGCCTGCGTACGTACGGAATACCGTCTCCACGCCGTGGTGTAATCTATTTTCCACCACCACCTTACATCGATGGGTATAATGGTGCAAAGAATAACTATACATAGTTATTACAACATAATATTGATTCTGATATATTGTATAATCCACTCCAATTCAATTCAATAATTATGGAAATGATATCATCGCTCGTGCGTACGTACGGACTACCGTCTCCACGACGCGATGAGATTCATTCTTAATGATTAACCATTCATGAATGATTATAAAGTATATATAATAAGTACTAATGAAATATATGGCATAATAATGATACTGGATTTATGTATATATATATATATGTATGTCATCTACTTACTTCCATTCAAGACAACAAGGAAAGAAAAACAGCGTTCATGCGTACGTACGGACTACCGTCTCCATGAACGGTGTTTTTCATTTCATTTATCTATCTATTATATATATATATATATACTGAATATATATGATATATAAATCATATTTTATATTCTGGAAGTAAGTAAATCATGATATAAATAATAATAAAGTCAAGAACAACAAGTCAAAACACCTACGATAAATGAAACGATTTTACCCAAAACGCTTCTTTAACATGGAATTTACAAAAGAACGGGTAATATAATGTCATAAGTGAACCATATATGATATCATAACAATGAATATGATTCTGTAATAAGTAAATGACATTATTTAAATCATTATACAGGAGGTTCGGACACATACAAAGCAAGTCGGACCTAAGGTAAGGGAAAATATCACAATCTCATTTTTATCCGAGATTGTTTATACTTTGGTATTTACTGGGGTGTATTTTATCATCCACATCCATGTTACCTCAATATTTAATATTATTTCCATCCACCTAAAATTGTTTAAATCCAATTTTACCCTTCGGTGAGATTTTAGTAAAAGATATGAAAGGAATCTTTTGTCGTTTTTCGTACGAGGTACTTTTTGACTTTTCCGACAAAAGTACGAAGAATGTTTTTTAACATATACGGCAAGAATGGATTTTTAAAACATTATTTCCAAGAATCTTCCTTTACAAGTTTTCATGTTTATTTTTATTCAACTTCTTTTAGTTTAAAATTGTATGACATGTTAAGAAAGGAAAAGTATTTTTGAAGTAGAAAGGATATTTTCCTCAAGAATGAAGTTCAAGTGTTTTATCAAAATTATTTTCCATCTAAGATAATAAAGGGTTATGTTTTTATCCCTATTATTACATTGATTTGATTATGTTGTGATGGAATTATTTTTATGAATTCCTTTATCGTATATGAATTGTTTTATGATGTCATGATTTTTAAGATTCCCATTTTTATTACATGGGTTATGCAATGATGTATGATTTATGATTTTGTGGCACACATAAGAATGGTATCATTATGAGATGGTTGGGCCCTATATCTCCCTCCAATGCATTGGGTAAAGATTTTATATCTCATGAGATAGACATGGCAGGAATGGTAGGTTATACCGGTTCAGTGAAACAGGACTGAAACGAGGGTTACTCGATTCAGAAAGGGACTTTGTCCACTAAGATAGTCTTGGAAATGAGTCTTGACTAACAAGAAATGATTCTCTATGATTACGTGTGAATGCCACAAAGTTTCATGTTTTATGTTATGATTATTGTGATTTCATTTCACTACTATGATTTATCCCATGTTATGAAATTATGCTCTCTTTTGCGGGTTAAGATTTCCAAAAGTTATGTTCTTATGAATATGATGTGATTGATTTTTCTTTTGTTTACCATTACTGAGCATTTGAGCTCACCCTTTTATGTTTTCTTTTCCCCAGGATATAAAGAAAGGTTCTAGGTAAAAAAATGGGAAGATCTTTATGGGAGATATTGAAGATCTTTCACCACGATTAGAAGATTACGTTCTGAGTTTCCAAAGACACTAAACTATTATGATCCTTGTGTGTGTGTTTTTGTTATGTACTAAGTATTCCGCAAAAGTAATGTAATGTCCATGTACATTAAGCTTCGGGTCTCTACAAAAGATCTTCAACATCTCCCATAAAGATCTTCCTTTTTTTATACCTAAAACATTTCTTTATATCCTGGGGAAAAGTAAATATAAAAGGGTGAGCTCAAATGATCAGTAAGGGTAAACAAAAGAAATATCAATCACATCATATACATAAGCACATAACTTTTGGAAATATTAACCTGTAAAAGAGATCATAATTTCATAACCTGGGATAACTCATGGTAGTGAAATGTAATCACAATAATCATAACTTAAAACATTAAACTTTGTGGCATGCACACATAATCATAGAGAATCATTTCTTGTTAGTCAAGACTCATTGCCAAGACTATATTAGTGGACAAAGTCCCTTTGTGAACCGAGTCACCCTCGTTTTAGTCTTGTTTCACTGAACCGGTATAACTTACTATTCTAGCCATGTCTATCTCATGAGATATAAAATCATTACCCAATGCATTGGAGGGAGATATAGGTCCCACCCATCTCATAATGATACCATTCTTATGTGTGCCACAAAATCATAACTCATACATCATTGCATAACCCATGTAATAAAAATGGGAATCTCGAACATCATGACATCATAAAACAATTCATATACGATAAAGGAATTAATAAAAATATTTCCATCACAACATAATCAAATCAATGTAATAATAGGGATAAAAACAGAACCCGTTATTATCTTAGATGGAAAATAATTTTGATAAAACACTTGAACTTCATTCTTGAGGAAAATATCCTTTCTACTTCAAAAACACTTTTCCTTTCTTAAAATGTCGTACAATTATAAACTAAAAGAAGTCGATTAAAAATAAACATGAAAACTTGTAAAGGAAGCTTCTTTGAAATAATGTTTTAAAAATCCATTCATGTCGTATAAGTTAAAAAAACATTCTTCTCGTACTTTTGTCAGAAAAGTCAAGAGTACCTCGTATGAAAAAAGACAAAAGATTCCTTTCATGTCTTTTACTAAAAACTCACCAAAGGGTAAAAATGGATTTAAATAATTGTAGGTGGATGGAAATAATATTACATATTGAGGAAACATGGATTTGGATGATAAAATACACCCCAGTAAATACCAAAGTATAAACAATCTTGGATAGAAATGAGATTGTGACATTTCCCTTACCTTAGGTCCGATTTGCTTCGTAAGTGTCCGAACCTCCTGTATAATGATTTAAATAATGTCATTGACTTATTACAGAATCATATTCATTGTTATTGTATCATATATGGTTCACTTATGTCTTTATATAACCCGTTCTTTTGTAAATTCATGTTAAAGTAGCATTTTGGGTAAAATCATCTCATTTGTCGTTCGTGTTTTAACTTGTAATTATTCATATGATTACTTAGATAATGATTACTTAATTCCAGAATATAAAACAGGATTTATATATAATATATATTCAGAATATATATATATATATATGTAACACCCCGAGCTTCCACGGTACGCTTCTCATTCAAAAATGCAATAGCTTGCATTGTACGCAACTTCGAGTTCTAAAACACCACGACTAATCAAAGTAGCTGTTATGAATAGTAATAACCACTTTTTAAAATTATAGAAATTTTATATTTTAAAATGGACTTCATTTTTGTATTCGTAATATTGAAATTATCCTATGTTGAATTTTTGGTATTTTTCTGAGAACTTCTAATTTTTTATGAATAGTGAAAATTACTTAAAAACAACTTTTTTAATCAAAATAATTTATAGTGATAAATTATACTATTTAGTGGTTTTAAAGTATAATTATAATATATTTTTACCATTTTATCCAATGGTGGTCATTATAATTAATTTAACATTGAAAATGGACATAAACAATTGCCAATCTTTTGATATAAATTGTTTCTTAAAAACACGCTATTTGTTGTAACAGCGGGAATTAATTATAAAATTAATTAATGCAAATTATATGTTTGGAATTTTGTAAAATAGACACCATTTTTGAATTCGGAATATCAATTATAGCTTAGGGTGAAATTTTGGCCTTGTTCTGAAAAACTTCAATTTTTGATGAATAGTGAAACCACTAAGTGGTAGTTAAATAACTGATTTTCCGTTTAAATGAAATATTACCACTTCTGTGATTTGATTTTCAAAAATCCTACATACATGGTTGTCATTAAGAAGTAAAATGTGGTTCAATGAGATTAAAATAATTTTTGGGTGAATAGTAACTTTTAAGTTCTTAATCGCGATTAGAGGTAATTAGTGTAGTTTAAGGTACAAATAATGTTTTAATAATATGAGATGAGCATGAAACTTGTCCTAATCCTATTGGATGAGTCATGGCCGACCAAAAAAACCCATGGGTCAACTTGGGGACCCCATGGAGCCACTTTAGTTGCAAAATGACATTAATATATATTTATTTAATGTTAAAATTAAATTGACACAAACATGAGTTATTTTACTAAAACAGTTTTTAAGTGGGGTTAAACAAGTCAAAATTTTGACTATAAATATTCATTAGAATTCTAAAAAGATTTCCTACATAATAGTATTTTTTTTTATAATTTTAGACATTAAATAAATTAAATTATTGATGACATCATTATGATTCAGCGATGACCTCATTATTTAACGATTTAAATAAAATGAGAAGATAATGAAAACTCCAAGGCTTACACTTGTCCAAAGCCTATTGGATGAAGAGATTTCGAAACCTTATCACCTTAGACTAGAATTATATAAGTGTGGGACCTTTAGAATACGAAAATCATTGTGAAGTAATATAACATTTCAATCTTTCCAAAAGTGACCCTCCTCTCCACTTATAAAAGGCCCCCACCTCTCCCACCTCATTTACACTTTCAAGACATTTGGCTCGGCCAAACTCTGCCCAAATACTCTCCCAACTTCCCCCTATTACTCCTAGAATCCTTACTTTGGGCATAACTCTTCTAAAGGAAGCCTTTGGCTCAAATCAAAAAGAGTTACCCGATTTTGAGGTAATGTCTTCTCTAATGTTGTTTTGTTTTATTTTTCTTCTCCAACCCCCTAAACTCTTTTTATCCATTTCTTTTGTAACAACACCAGTATACTCAATATACTAGGATGTTGTTATAAGATGTATTTGAGCTACACTTACACACACCTACATCTAATGGTTAAAGAACATACGGTTTCTGTGGATGGCGAATTTCTGCCTCACAAAACGATGATTGTTCAAAACTCATATAACACCTTCAAAGGTGGACATTAAGATGTCACTATTTTTATATATGATATATAATATGTTTATGTTTTACTTATGCTTCTGTATTTTTCATTTATGGCATACTTTATGATTTCCATTATGGGTAAAACGCGATAATTTCATTTTAGGAAGTGCGGACTACCGCCCCCTCAAAGTGATTTGAATCGTTAATGCCATATGTGGGATGTATAAAGGATGGAGTAAATGGTATTATACACTATATTATACTGGAATTATATTATACATTTATATCATTATGATTTAGTTCCATTAAATATGAAATTGAAATGAAAGTAGCGTTCATGCGTACGTACGGCTTACCGTCTCCATGAACGGTGCATTTCAATGTTACATAATATTATAAATGAATGTATATAATAGATATATAAGATATATATGAAATCTAAATCATGAATATAATTCTGGAGATAATGGATATTCTACCACATAAACAACTTGTAATTATAAGAAGTTTATTGTTGACTCAAGTACCAAAGATCGACAAAACGACCGTTATTAACTTAAATAATTACATAATGTTCATATCATTATAATAAGTGATATAATAAGGATAATGAAATTGAAAATGGTTCTTAATAAGGTATATATTAACTCTAGTTTATTATTCAGGAGGTTAAAGAACGGTTGAGTCAAGTCGGACACAAGGTAAGGGAACTTCTTAACCCAACTTCCATTCTTTGGGTTATTCTACTACTTTCAAATTATTTCATGATATTATTATGTCTTATTTTGTATTTTTACTTTCTTTATGTGTACCTATAGTGAATACACATAATATATCTATTTTATTTTAAAAATGATCTTTGTAAGGACTTCGTCTCAATCCCCTTTCATTGAGGCATATTTGGTTTTATACACAAATTTCTTTTATACGGTGTATAAACCACTTTGACTTTTACGTTTATTCAAAAGGAATCTTTTTTATACGAAGCGTTTACTAAACGAAAAAAGGGAATGTTTTTGTCGTACGTATGCGGCGACAACGACTTCTCCGCCGCCGTGACCACTATTTGAGTTTCATCTTCCTCTACAAGCCATCATTTTTTTTAATGAAAAATAAATTCAAAGTTTTAAATTTCTTTTATTTTGGTATTGAAAATGGTTTTGAAAGCGTTTTTATTATATCAATGTGTTGTATTGAAATCTTGTGATTGAAATGTGGAAATGTTATGTTTCCTTTATGCATGTTTTATGTGATACGATTATGTTATGGTTTATGATATGTTAAAACCTATTCATATGAGGAATGCATTGGACTTAATAAGTGACGGGTGGAGCCCGCTACAGCTCCTCGATGCATCGGCAGGTCTCATGAGACAAACTAGTGTCTTGGCACGAGGCCTTGACAAAATCTTATTTGTGGTCTAGGCACGAGGCCTTGACTACGTGGTTATGATAGTCTGGCATTATGCATTCCATCATTATGAAAGTGGTTATTGATATTTCATGTGATTATTCGACCAGTAGAATATCCATGTGAATAAGTAAATGGCATTATCTCAGTTTACTTTTTCCATATTATGTTGATGTTCATGTTTAAAAAACTTTTGTTTTAGTTATACATTGCCTTAAATGTTAATGTTTATTTATGAAAGCTTTCGCTATATTGTTAACCTTACTAAGAATCTGAGCTCACCCCTTTCAATGTTTTAACATTTTTTCCAGGATGTGAAGAAATATTTTATGAATGACCTATAGGGGTAGTCAGAAAGGGATATGATTGTGGACTATGAAGACCATGTTATTGTAGTTTGTTTACTTTTTGATGTAATGAAAGACTTATGAATGTATCTAGTGTTTCCAAGGCTACTAAACAAATCGGTCTTTCGAGACTTGATCTTTTGTGATCATGCCAATGTTACGAAGTAATGCACCGGCTCTGGGTAGCTGGGGTCGGGGCGTTACAGTTGGTATCAGAGGCAGTTTAGTACTAACCTTGGAAGCTAGATTTAGATAAACTCTGATTAGAGCACGTAGACCTAAGATAGACTTTGAGGATTAGTATAGAAGAACTTCCTAGAATTATGGTATTATAGAGATGTTATGAGTTTTCCGAGCAATACATCCCTGTCTGGATACGAGCAGGTAGAGGCGGCTCTGGCACAGATGTACCTAGGGGTAAAACCCGAAAACACCGCTTTGAGCTAGACTCGAACGGGAACTGGTGCACGACAACGGGCCTTGCTGCACTCTTGGTTACGACACTCCCGGGGGATATGCTTAGGATAATTCTCATTTTATTTACAAACCACTATGAAGGGTTATGAGTACATACTTCCTCAAAGAAAACATTTCTTTTTATGATTATGGATTATATCCATAAATAGTTCAATTTATGTAAAGTGTTTAACAAGTATGGAATTATGTATTTTGATTCATAAACCAATCCAGTTTATGCCATTGTTTAGAAATGGCGCCTAGTGGAAGGAATGGAAACCGTATCAATGCACAAACTCAATGTAGGGATTGCCCTCCTGCTCAAGATAATTATAGTGGTGCTGGTGATGCAACTGGTGCCGATCAGCTAATCACCATACTGGGACAACTTACTCAGGTTATGAATAATAACCTTACTCGTATGGAGCACCCTGATCCGCAACGTGGAGGATCAATGCTAGACCGTTTCATGAGGCAACAACCACCAAACTTCAATGGGGGTACAAATCCGTTAGTAGCTGAGCAATGGATAAACTCCTTAGAGAAAATATTCCATGCCTTGGGGAGTAGCGAAAGGGATAAGGTTGTCATGGCAGTTTACCGCCTCACTGGAGATGCCGATCAGTGGTGGTCGCTGATTCAAAACACAAAGGAAGATGATGACGTATCGAATATGGAATGGAGGGAGTTCAAAGATCTGTTTTTAGAAAAATATTTTCCTCGTGACCATCGAGCAGATATGGAAAGGCAATTTCTGAGTTTGAGGCAGAAGGAGGATGAGAATGTCGCAATGTATGAGGCTAACTTTACAAGGTTAGCGAGGCATGCTGCCGATTATATACGTAACCCAAGGAGTAAGATTGATCGTTTCTTTGATGGGTTAAAACCATTTCTCCGTCGAGCTTTAGTATCACAATCCTTCTCATCATACGAAGATATTGTCTCGTGTTCTATCAAGACAGAAAAGGAATTCTCTAAGTCTTATGACAACAAAGTAAAGCAAGAGAAGAAGAGAACAGTGGAACAAGAGAAAGATAAAGGGAAAAAGGGAAAGAAGGATTTTCCATTATGTGATAATTGTGGGAAGAATCACCCCGGTACTTGCCTAAAAGGAATGGGATTTTGTTATAAATGTGGAGAAAAGGTTCACCAGGCTCGTGATTGCAAGGGAAAGAAAGAGGTTGTCAAAGTTGAATGCTACAATTGTAGGGAAACAGGGAATTATGCAAATGAATGTCCTAAGCGTCAGGGAAACTTACCTCAGAAAAGTCCAAGGGATCAAGGCCAATATTATGCTGTGACTACAGTTGAAGCGGAATAATTAATGTATTGGTGCTTTTGGACTCAAGGATTATATTCTGGTTATAAGAATAATGTGATATATATATATATCGATTGTACTACAGTACTTGTTGATTTCAGTAAGGTTTTAATATGATTAAGGTAATCATATTTTTAGTGTGTGACAATAAGAGAAACTTTTCTTTGTTTGGGGAATCTGATGTTACAATTGATTTTGGAATTTAGAGACCTTTTAGAGAAAGTCTGGACGGAGGTATTTTGGATAACTATTAAGGTTGGAATGGATTAAGTTGAACCATGGATAGTATTGTTTAAGGTTAAATAATTTCTGAAGATTATTTTTGGAATATTATAATACTATTGTTTTAGGAAAATGACAACCTGCAGGGTGGGGCATAACCCGTCACGTCAGACAAAGCTGCAGGAATCGAACCCACAACCATAGTGAGACAAGCCTTTATTTCCTACCACTAGCCTACAGGAAGTCTCTGGTTATTACAAAATAGATTTACTTATCTAAATGGTATGTGTTAACATTTTGAACCTTATACAATTAGGATAAATAGAATATTTTTGAGTTCCGTTACCATTTGGAGTAAAAGTTGGGTTTGGGGTAAAAATTTATTAACGAATGAAAGTATACATAACAAGTATGTATATTCCCTTACGTTCTTAGTAAATCTCCTAAATAAATTCCTCAACATTATAAAAGGTAACTTAAAACAAAAATGTTGTCTGTTAGCTTTTCCAACTAGGGATTCAATGACCGTTTAACCAATCACAAGTTTGTGATTTTCTTGTGGTTAAACTTTCTCATAATCTTGTTTTCTATAACTCTCCATCAGAAATTGATGGTTTGTTTCTCCTCCATATCCATATTTTCATATAATCCTAGAATGGGCTATATCGGGTGACCTTTGTACTTATCCAGCTTTCTTTTAATGTTATATATTTATTAACCATATTTCCGATGTGGGTTTTCCTCAAAGGTATTTTATCTTTTCAACCTTTTATTTTCAAAGAAAATTTTCAAATTGCGAGGACGCAATTTATTGAAGGAGGGGAGAATGTAACACCCCGAGCTTCCACGGTACGCTTCTCATTCAATAATGCAATAGCTTGCATTGTACGCAACTTCGAGTTCTAAAACACCGCGACTAATCAAAGTAGCCGTTATGAATAGTAATAACCACTTTTTAAAATTATAGAAATTTTATATTTTAAAATGGACTTCATTTTTGTATTCGTAATATCGAAATTAGCCATGTTGAATTTTTGATATTTTTCTGAGAACTTCTAATTTTTTATGAATAGTGAAAATTACTTAAAAACAACTTTTTTAATCAAAATAATTTATAGTGATAAATTATACTATTTAGTGGTTTTAAAGTATAATTAGAATATATTTTTACCATTTTATCCAATGGTGGTCATTAGAATTAATTTAACATTGAAAATGGACATAAACAATTGCCAATCTTTTGATATAAATTGTTTCTTAAAAACACGCTATTTGTTGTAACAGCGGGAATTAATTATAAAATTAATTAATGAAACTTATATGTTTGGAATTTTGTAAAATAGACACCATTTTTGAATTCGGAATATCAATTATAGCTTAGGGTGAAATTTTGGTCTGGTTCTGAAAAACTTCAATTTTTGATGAATAGTGAAACCACTAAGTGGTAGTTAAATAACTGATTTTTCGTTTAAATGAAATATTACCACTTCTGTGATTTGATTTTCAAAAATACGACATACATGGTTGTCATTAAGAAGTAAAATGTGGTTCAATGAGATTAAAATAATTTTTTGGTGAATAGTAACTTTTAAGTTCTTAATCGCGATTAGAGGTAATTAGTGTAGTTTAAGGTACAAATAATGTTTTAATAATATGAGATGAGTATGACAGTTGTCCTAATCCTATTGGATGAGTCATGGACGACCAAGACAACCCATGGGTCAACTTGGGGACCCCATGGAGCCACTTTAGTTTCAAAATGACATTAATATATATTTATTTAATGTTAAAATTAAATTGACACAAACATGAGTTATTTTACTAAAACAGTTTTTAAGTGGGGTTACACAAGTCCAAATTTTGACTATAAATATTCATTAGAAATCTAAAAAGATTTCCTACGTCAGAGTATTTTTTTTATAATTTTAGACATTAAATAAATTAAATTATTGATTACATCATTATGATGCAGCGATGACCTCATTATTTAACGATTTAAATAAAATGAAAAGATAATGAAAAATCCATGGCTTACACTTGTACAAAGCCTATTGGATGAATAGATTTCGAAACCTTATCACCTTAGCCTAGAATTATATAAGTGTGGGACCTTTAGAATCCGAAAAAAATTGTGAAATAATATAACATTTCAATCTTTCCAAAAGTGCCCCTCCTCTCCACTTATAAAAGGCCCCCACCTCTCCCACCTCATTTACACTTTCAAGCCATTTGGCTCGGCCAACCTCTGCCCAAATTCTCTCCCAACTTAACCCTATTACTCCTAGAAGCCTTACTTTGGGCAGAACTCTTCCCAAGGAAGCCTTTGGCTCAAATCAAAAAGAGTTACCCGATTTTGAGGTAATGTCTTCTCTAATGTTGTTTTGTTTTATTTTTCTTCTCCAACCCCCTAAACTCTTTTTATCCATTTCTTTTGTAACAACACCAGTATACTCAATATACTAGGATGTTGTTATAAGAAGTATTTGAGCTACACTTACACACACCTACATCTAATGGTTAAAGAACATACGGTTTCTGTGGATGGCGAATTTCTGCCTCACGAAACGATGATTGTTCAACACTCATATAACACCTTCAAAGGTGGCCATTAAGATGTCACTATTTTTATATATGATATATAATATGTTTATGTTTTACTTATGCTTCTGTATTTCTCATTTATGGAATACTTTATGATTTCCATTATGGGTAAAATGCGATAATTTCATTTTAGGAAGTGCGGACTACCGCCCCCTCAAAGTGATTTGAATCGTTAATGTCATATGTGGGATGTATAAAGGATGGAGTAAATGGTATTATACACTATATTATACTGGAATTATATTATACATTTATATCATTATGATTTAGTTCCATTAAATATGAAATTGAAATGAAAGTAGCGTTCATGCGTACGTACGGCTTACCGTCTCCATGAACGGTGCATTTCAATGTTACGTAATATTATAAATGAATGTATATAATATATATATAAGATATATATGACATCTAAATCATGAATATAATTCTTTAGATAATGGATATTCTACCACATAAACAACTTGTAATTATAAGAAGTTTATTGTTGACTCAAGTACCAAAGATCGACAAAACGACCGTTATTAACTTAAATAATTACATAATGTTCATATCATTGTAATAAGTGATATAATAAGGATAATGAAATTGAAAATGGTTCTTAATAAGGTATATATTAACTCTAGTTTATTATTCAGGAGGTTAAATAACGGTTGAGTCAAGTCGGACACAAGGTAAGGGAACTTCTTAACCCAACTTACATTCTTTGGGTTAATCTACTACTTTCAAATTATGTCATGATATTATTATGTCTTATTTTGTATTTTTACTTTCTTTATGTGTACCTATTGTGAATACACATAATATATCTATTTTATTTTAAAAATGATCTTTGTAAGGACTTCGTCTCAATCTCCTTTCATTGAGGCATATTTGGTTTTATACACAAATTTCTTTTATACGGTGTATAAACCACTTTGACTTTTACGTTTATTCAAAAAGAATCTTTTTTATACGAAGCGTTTACTAAACGACAAAAGGGAAGGTTTTTGCCGTACGTATGCGGCGACAATGACTTCTCCGCCGCCGTGACCACTATTTGAGTTTCATCTTCCTCTACAAGCCATCATTTTTTTTAATGAAAAATAAATTCAAAGTTTTAACTTTCTTTTATTTTGGTATTGAAAATGGTTTTGAAAGCATTTTTATTATATTAATGTGTTGTATTGAAATCTTGTGATTGAAATGTGGAAATGTTATGTTTCCTTTATGCATGTTTTATGTGATACGATTATGTTATGGTTTATGATATGTTTAAACCTATTCATATGAGGAATGCATTGGACTAAATAAGTGACGGGTGGAGCCCGCTACAGCTCCTCGATGCATCGGCAGGTCTCATGAGACAAACTAGTGTCTTGGCACGAGGCCTTGACAAAATCTTATTTGTGGTCTAGGCACGAGGCCTTGACTACGTGGTTATGATAGTCTGGCATTATGCATTCCATCATTATGAAAGTGGTTATTGATATTGCATGTGATTATTCGACCAGTAGAATATCCATGTGAATAAGTAAATGGCATTATCTCAGTTTACTTTTTCCATATTATGTTGATGTTCATGTTTAAAAAGCTTTTGTTTTAGTTATACATTGCCTTAAATGTTAATGTTTATTTATGAAAGCTTCCGCTATATTGTTAACCTTACTGAGCATCTGAGCTCACCCCTTTCAATGTTTTAACATTTTTTCCAGGATGTGAAGAAGTATTTTATGAATGACCTACAGGGGTAGTCAGAAAGGGATATGATTGTGGACTATGAAGACCATGTTATTGTAGTTTGTTTACTTTTTGATGTAATGAAAGACTTATGAATGTATCTAGTGTTTCCAAGGCTACTAAACTAATCGGTCTTTCGAGACTTCATCTTTTGTGATCATGCCAATGTTACGAAGTAATGCACCGGCTCTGGGTAGCTGGGGTCGGGGCGTTACATATATATAATAGATCAGTAAATGGAAAGAAATACACCGTTCATGGAGACGGTAGACCGTTCGTACGCATGAACGCAGTTTTCGTTTCCTTATTGAGTTGAATGGAATTAAGTAGATGACATACATATATATACACATAAATCGCGTAGATTTATAATGTCATATATTTCATTACTATTGCTTATATATACTTTATAATCATTCTTAAATGGTTAACATGGAGAATGAATCTCATCGCGTCGTGGAGACGGTAGTCCGTACGTACGCACGAGCGATGATATCATTTCCATAATTATTGAATTGAATTGGAGTGGATGATACAATATATCAGAATCATTATTATGTTATAATAACTATATATAGTTATTCTTTACACCATAATACCCATCCATGTAAGGTGTTGGTGGAAAAGCAGATTACACCACGGCGTGGAGACGGTATTCTGTACGTACGCACGCGCAGTGATTTAGTTTTCTGTAGGATGGATAGATGGTGAAATAGGGTTGTTTCATACTTATAATAACATATCAGTATATGAGTGATACTGATGTTATTACTTAATAATGAAACAACCTTAGAAGAAGAAGTGGAAGAAGAAATAAAGGTGAAAGAATTGGTAACGGAAATTACCTCTTCTTTGAAGCGCCTCTTTGAGACCTCCTCATAGGACACTACAATTGGTCTTTGAGGAAGACCAGAACCTCTAGGATGTTTCTAGGGAAGTGGAGAAGAGAATTGGGCAGGGTTTGGCCGAGATTTAAGGCTCAAAGTTGTGTAAGGAAGAGAGGGAAGAGGTTCCCTTTTATAAGGGAGGAGACGGGTACCTTTGGAATAACTAAAAATATTATTTTATTATAAAGTCATGTTTGGTTTTAAATAGCTCCAAATTGATTTATTTCTAGGATAAGGTGGGGATGGGTCGAAATCCTCTCATCCAATAGAATTTAGACAAGTTTAGGTTCCTATTTTAACCTTATCATTTAGATTTAACATTAAGTTAAATAATTTTACTTTTACCGTGTCTTCTTGTGTTCTTACACTATAAGGTTAATAAACTTACTATATCAAGCCAAAATAACCCCAAGTTGTTTATTATTAATATATATATCCTTATCTAAGTCATGTGGACGAACCTTAGATTTTTAGGAATAAAATAACAATTAATAATATAATATTTGTTTTAAATACTATTTTATGTCAATTTTGACACTATTTAGTAATTGATTTTTGTGAAAATCATAACAGAATGGTAAGTTCTAAAAAAGTTAATTAAATCAATACTAACATGTCATATGAACCTAGAAAATTAGTGTAAATCATAAAAAGTCTAAAATTACATTTATTTTGGTATTTATAACATCAATTATGTCAATATTTCATTAATAAGATAATTACTGCATCATCTTTGTATCATAAATAAATTAAATTATATGATGTCTAAAAATTACAAATAAAATTCCATTATGTAGGAAATCTTTTTATCTTTCTAATTAATATTTAAAATCGAATTTATCTTATGTATAACCCTATATTAAAAATGTTTTAGTAAATAAACTTTGATTTTAACTCTTTTAACCCTTCTTTAAATAAATTAATAATAAATGTCCTAATCTAATCCAAGTGGGCCTAAATGGTCATATTGTATTCCTAAGATTGTTTTTGGTCGAATTACACTTGTCCAATATAATTATTACATGTGTTAGGGTAATAATAATATCATTTCCACCCTTAATTACCCTATTTACTTTTAACCGTGGTAAATAAAAGTAAAAAGTTACTATTCACCAAAAATTATTTTCATCTCATTGAACCACATTTTACTTACTGACATCAACTGTGTCTCTCGGATTTTTGAAATTCCACTCACAGAAGCGGTAAAATTATGTTTTATGAAAAATTCAGTTTTTTTTAACTACCACTTAGTGGTTTCACTATTCATCAAAAATTGAAAGTTTTCAGAAAAATACCAAAAATTAGGCCTAAGATATATTTGATATTATGAACTCAAAAATGATTTCTATTTTACCAAATTCAAAATATATCAATTGCAATAATTAATTTAAAAATTAATTCCCGTCGTCAAAACAAAAGGCGTTTTTTAAGAGATAATAACTATCAAAAGATTGACACTTGTTTATAACTGGTTTAAATGTGAAATTATATCCAATGACCAACATTGTATTAAATTGTAAAAATATATTCTAAATAAACTTTAAAACCACTAAAATTAATAATTTATCACTATTAATTATTTCGATTGAAAAAGTTGTTTTTAATTAAAATTTTGTAATTTCCACTATTCATCAAAATATGAAAGTTATCCGAAAATTACCAAAATTTCACCCTAAGATAATTTCGATATTCCGAATCCAAAAATGAAGTCCATTTTGAAAAATAAAATTTACAAAATTTCAAAAAGTGGTTATTACTATTCATAACTGCTAGTTTTAATAATATTTTAATAGCATATCGTTGTTTAGTGAAACTCGGTATTGCGTACTACACACGCTATCAAGGAAGGTCGCGATTGCATTTAATGAAAGGCAAGTCAAGTATACGTGTTGTGAAAGATCCTTTTGGTGTAGCGTACAACACAAGACATTAATGAAATTAAAAAGAATATTTTTCATAAAATCTCGGGGTGTTACATTCTACCCCCCTTAAAAGGAATTTCGCCCTCGAAATTCGTTGGGGTTCTAAATGGTTTACTATTAGAAAGTTTCTTTAATCAAAACCCACATCGTAAAAAGGAATACCAAAACCAATCTTTAAAAACAAAAGTATGAAATGTAACGGTTACCCAAATAAACTAATCACTGGGTTTCCACATAGGTGAAAATATGGATATGGAAGAGAAATATAACCATCATGTTCTGATGGAGAGTGGTAGAGAACATGGTTATGGAAAATCCAACAATCACAAATCCATAAATTTGTGACGATCTAAGGTACCATCTGATTAATCAGATATAAGAGTACTAGGACAACATTTTTGGTTTTCAAGATCGTTTCCCTAAAGTTGAAGAATTTGAATTAGAATAAATACTTACTTTATTTTGGTACAATCTCACTGTTGTTCGTGCCTTGAACAATTTCCACTTCATCTCTTAAATAAATGATGTTGAATTTGTTATTCGTGAAGTGTTAGCAGATCATGTGATAGAATGACGGGTCATTCCATCTGTCTCAAACAAAAGGTTAGCAAAAGTTATTAAATATAAGTCATTCTATAGTGAGATTAAACATATATGGTTCTTAAAATGGACTTATACTTCATATATCATACTGCTTAATATAATAAAACTAGTTTCTACTAAACAGGGACTTCCTGTAGGCCAGTGGTAGGCGATAAAGGCCAGTGGCACTTCGGTTGTGGGTTCGATTCCCACGGCCTTGTCTGACGCGATGGGCTGTCGCCCGTCCTGCAGGTTGTCCTTTTTCGAAAACTATATTACTATAACATCCCATCAATAATATCAAAAAACTTCTATCCTTAAATAATACCAACTTATGTCCAACATAATCCATTCCAATCTTTAGGCTTGTCCATAATACTGTAGTCCACTCTCATAATATAGTGAAAACGATTACCAGAGATTTAATACCATTGTTGATCCCCATATATCATAAGATATGTCTTGTTGGTCACATTCCAAACATTCGAAGGCCTTAATCATGTATTCTCTTGAAAAATGAATACCCATTGAACCTTGGTGAAAACATGAATGCAGTTAAAAGATAACACTTTCCACATACCAAAATCCTCAAAATTCTATATACTCATACCATGATATCACTTAGTCCTTATATCAATCATGAGCTCATGAATACTGTCAAACATTTCATTTTCTCCTTATCCCTTCATTATGCGCATATCATCTTCATTCCAAAAATATCTGAATAACCTTTCATGGATACTGGTAGCATTAATCACACACTTTCAAAACTCAAGGAAAGACAACAATGTAACAATCCTTATATGCCTCTTTATTCCATTGTACCATGAGATTCTTTATACAACATTACACTTGATAAACATGTAATCATTCCACTACCTTCTTAAACCATTGACCGAGCTTCAACAATTCTTTCATATCACATATCATTTGTAGTCTCTTCATCATCATCAACATAAATACTACCCATATGGCCGTACTGATTCTCTTCATGAGACTTTCCCTTAGGGCATTTGTTTGCATAATGACCGTACATTCCACATTTAAAACATTTTACCATTGTTGATGTTGTAGCAATACCATTATCCTCATCCCTGGTGTTAACTGAACCTTTTCCTTTGCACTTACTGGCTTTGTGTCCTTCTTTTCCACACGCAAATCATCTTCCAGTTCCTTTGAAACATTCTCCTTGATGCCTCTTCCCACATTATTTACATAGGGGAAATTGAACTTTCTTTCCTCTATGATCATCATGAAACTCCATCTTTCTCTTATTAGTCGAGTGAGGAAACTTACCAAATTTTACTTTATTGATCATATTATGAGATTGCTGATTCGGCATAATAATGATGTTTGGACTTCCAAATCCCATTTCATTTGGTTGCTCATGAAGAATATCATTCCATTGTCCATCATATCCTCCATTATCGTGAATCACCTTGTTTCCGGCCATTTTCTAAAACCCAAAAAGAATAGTGTGAGAGGAAAAAATCATGCTAGGGAAAAAAACATAATAAAGGGGGAGTACCTTCAATATCTAATATCTTAGGTTTAATTCTATGATCGTTAGCATAATTCTAGTACTATAACCTATACGTATACTTAACCTTAGGGACATCCCTATACATACCTTAGAAATATCTCTAGAGATCTCACTAACGTTTTCGCATCCTAGTTTCCAAAGGTTGACTAAACCTTTCCTCTGATACCAACTGTAGAGACCCGAATCTTGACGTACATTGACATTACATTACATTTTCGGAATACATAGTACATAACAAAAACACACACACAAGGATCGTAATAGTTTAGTGTCTTTGGAAACTCAGAATATAATCTTCTAATCCTGGTGAAAGATCTTCAACATCTCCCATAAAGATCTTCCTTTTTTTTATACCTAAAACCTTTCTTTATATCCTGGGGAAAAGTAAACATAAAAGGGTGAGCTTAAATGCTCAGTAAGGGTAAACAAAAGAAATAACAATCACATCATATACATAAGCACATAACTTTTTGAAATATTAACCTGTAAAAGAGATCGTAATTTCATAACCTGGGATAACTCATGGCAGTGAAATGTAATCACAATAATCATAACGTAAAACATTAAACTTTTTGGCATGCACACATAATCATAGAGAATCATTTCTTGTTAGTCAAGACTCATTTCCAAGACTATCTTAGTGGACAAAGTCCTTTTCTGAACCGAGTCACCCTCGTTTCAGTCCTATTTCACTGAACCGGTATTACCTACCATTCCAGCCATGTCTATCTCATGAGATATAAAATCATTACCCAATTCATCGGAGGGAGATATAGGTCTCACCCATCTCATAATGATACCATTCTTATGTGTGCCACAAAATCATAACTCATACATCATTGCATAACCCATGAAATAAAAATGGGAATCTCGAACATCATGACATCATAAAACAATTCATATATGATAAAGGAATTAATAAAAATATTTCCATCACAACATAATCAAATCAATGTAATAATATGGATAAAAACAGAACCCATTATTATCTTAGATGGAAAATAATTTTGATAAAACACTTGAACTTCATTCTTGAGGAAAATATCCTTTCTACTTCAAAAACACTTTTCCTTTCTTAAAATGTCGTACAATTATAAACTAAAAGAAGTCGATTAAAAATAAACTTGAAAACTTGTAAAGGAAGCTTCTTTGAAATAATGTTTTAAAAATCCATTCATGTCGTATAAGTTAAAAAAACATTCTTCTCGTACTTTTGTTAGAAAAGTCAAGAGTACCTCGTACGAAAAAAGACAAAAGATTCCTTTCATGTATTTTACTAAAAACTCAGAAAAGGGTAAAAATGGATTTAAATAATTGTAGGTGGATGGAAATAATATTACATATTGAGGAAACATGGATTTGGATGATAAAATACACCCCAGTAAACACCAAAGTATACACAATCTCGGATAAAAATGAGATTGTGACATTTCCCTTACCTTAGGTCGGATTTGCTTCGTAAGTGTCTGAACCTCCTGTATAATGATTTAAATAATGTCATTGACTTATTACAGAATAATATTCATTGTTATTGTATCATATATGGTTCACTTATGTCTTTATATTACCCGTTCTTTTGTAAATTCATGTTAAAGTAGCGTTTTGGGTAAAATCATCTCATTTGTCGTTCGTGTTTTAACTTGTAATTATTCATATGATTACTTAGATAATGATTACTTAATTCCAGAATATAAAACATGATTTATATATAATATATACTCAGAATATATATATATATATATATAATAGATCATTAAATGGAAAGAAATACACCGTTCATGGAGATGGTAGACCGTTCGTACGCATGAACGTTGTTTTCGTTTCCTTATTGAGTTGAATGGAATTAAGTAGATTACATACATATATATACACATAAATCCAGTAGCTTTATAATGTCATATATTTCATTATTATTGCTTATATATACTTTATAATCATTCTTAAATGGTTAACATGGAGAATGAATCTCATCGCGTCGTGGAGACGGTAGTCCGTACGTACGCACGAGTGACGATATCATTTCCATAATTATTGAATTGGAGTGGAGTGGATGATACAATATATCAGAATCATTATTATGTTATAATAACTATATATAGTTATTCTTTACACCATAATACCCATCCATGTAAGGTGTTGGTGGAAAAGCAGATTACACCACGGTGTGGAGACGGTATTCCGTACGTACGCACGCGCAGTGATTTAGTTTTCCGTAGGATGGATAGATGGTGAAATAGGGTTGTTTCTTACTTATAATAACATATCAGTATATTAGTGATACTGATGTTATTACTTCATAATGAAACAACCTTAGAAGAAGATGTGGAAGAAGAAATAAAGGTGAAAGAATTGGTAACGGAAATTACCTCTTCTTTGAAGCGCCTCTTTGAGACCTCCTCTTAGGACACTACAATTGGTCTTTGGGGAAGACCAGAACCTCTAGGATGTTTCTAGGGAAGTGGAGAAGAGAATTTGGCATGGGTTGGCCGAGCTTTAAGGCTCAAAGTTGTGTGAGGAAGAGAGGGATGAGGTGCCCTTTTATAAGGGAGGAGAGGGGTACCTTTGGAATAACTAAAAATATTATTTTATTATAAAGTCATGTTCGGTTTTAAATAGCTCTAAATTGATTTATTTCTAGGCTAAGTTGGGGTTGGGTCGAAATATTCTCATCCTATATAATTTAGACAAGTTTAGGTTCCTATTTTAACCTTGTCATTTAGATTTAACATTAAGTTAAATAATTTTACTTTTACCGTGTCTTCTTGTGTTCTTACACTATAAGGTTAATAAACTTACTATATCAAGCCAAACGAACCCCAAGTTGTTTATTATTAATATATATAACCTTATCTAAGTCATTTGGACGAACCTTAGATTTTTAGGAATAAAATAACAATTAATAATATAATATTTGTTTTAAATACTATTTTATGTCAATTTTGACACTATTTAGTAATTGATTTTTGTGAAACTCATAACAGAATGGTAAGTTAGAACAAAGTTAATTAAATCAATACTAACATGTCATATTAACCTAGAAAATTAGTGTAAATCATAAAAAGTCTAAAATTACATTTATTTTGGTATTTATAACATCAATTATGTCAATATTTCATTAATAAGATATTTACTGCATCATCTTTGTGTCATAAATAAATTAAATTATTTGATGTCTAAAAATTACAAATAAAATACCATTATGTATTAAATATTTTTATCTTTCTAATTAATATTTAAAATCGAATTTATATTATGTATAACCCTATATTAAAAATGTTTTAGTAAATAAACTTTGATTTTAACTCTTTTAACCCTTCTTTAAATAAATTAATAATAAATGTCCTAATCTAATCCAAGTGGGCCTAAATGGTGATATTTTATTCCTAAGTTTGTTTTTGGTCTAATTACACTTGTCCAATAGAATTTGGACATGTTTTAGGGTAATAATAATATCATTTCTACCTTTAATTACCCTATTTACTTTTAACTGTGGTAAATAAAAGTAAAAAGTTATTATTCACCAAAAATTATTTTCATCTCATTGAACCACATTTTACTTACTGACATCAACCGTGTCTCTCGGATTTTTGAAATTCCACTCACAGAAGCGGTAAAATTAAGTTTTATGAAAAATTCAGTTTTTTTAACTACCACTTAGTGGTTTCACTATTCATCAAAAATTTAAAGTTTTCAGAAAAATACCAAAAATTAGGCCTAAGCTATATTTGATATTATGAACTCAAAAATGATTTCTATTTTACCAAATTCAAAACATATCATTTTCATTAATTAATTTAAAAATTAATTCCCGTCGTCAAAACAAAAGGCATTTTTAAGAGATAATAACTATCAAAAGATTGACACTTGTTTATAACTGGTTTAAATGTGAAATTATATCCAATGACCAACATTGTATTAAATTGTAAAAATATATTCTAAATATAATTTAAAACCACTAAAATTAATAATTTATCACTATTAATTATTTCGATTGAAAAAGTTGTTTTTAATTAAAATTTAGTAATTTCCACTATTCATCAAAATATGAAAGTTATCCGAAAATTACCAAAATTTCACCCTAATCTAATTTCGATATTCCGAATCCAAAAATAAAGTCAATTTTGAATAATAAAATTTACAAAATTTAAAAAAGTGGTTATTACTATTCATAACGGCTAGTTTTAATAATATTTTAATAGCATATCGTTGTTTAGTGAAACTCGGTATTGCGTACTACACTCGCTATCAAGGAAGGTTGTGATTGCGTTTAATGAAAGGCAAGTCAAGGATAAGTGTTCTGCAAGCTCCATTTGGTGTAGCGTACAACACAAGACATTAATGAAATTAAAAAGAATATTTTTCATAAAATCTCAGGGTGTTACATATATAGAGGTTTAATTCCAATATCTTAATTTATGTTGTTCCATGTTAATGTTTTCCTTATATGACTATGTGATTCAATATCCATTGATGTCTAAGTAGGTTGTTCGTACGATTCCCAATTTATATTTACCCTAAATTTCTATTTCAGTCTAAATTGATGATTAAAATTAAATTTCATAATTTTATTTAAATTTATTTCAATTATTTGATTAAAACTCAAAATCTATAGAATTGTATTTTTTTCAAATTGGTTTTGAATGAAATTAGAAATCCACAATTCCATTGAATTGGGGTATGTTTATGGAAATTTACACAATTTAGATTATTTTATGTAAATTTTTATTGATGGAAATGGATTATATTAAATTACTAAATTTAAATGTGGAATGGTTTCGATGGAATGTGGTGAAAACACCTTATTCTAGTAAATTAGTTGATTGTTGTAAAATAGGTGTAATTTTTTTAAAAAATTAGATTTTTGAATTTTATTTGAGAAAGTGTATTATGAAATTTCATGAGTTATTTTCAAATACTTATTTTTTAAAATGGATTAAAATACTTTTGATAGAATCCTTGGGGTTTTATCATTATTAAAAAGCGAGTTTTTCATTTAAATCCTATTTTGGGTTTTAAATTTGAAAATAAGCATATTGGAACTTGAGAATAGGACTCAATTGTATTATATTATATCATAAAATAAGTTTCCCATTGTAGATTTTTATTAAAGAACATGAAATTATTGTGTGATTAGTGAGTAATTTTGGGAGACACATTACTACATAAAACATTCATAAATGTCATATCTACAGATAACACTCTTAAGTAATGGTGATGTGTCAACTTTTCCTCTATCCAATAGGTGAATATGTACATACATTCAATTTTATAGAGGCAGATCCCTATAACCTGTAACAATCATTCATTCTTAGGTATATATCCATGTTCCTCACTTGTTCTAATTGAAATTTATTTCAAATGATTATATTCCATAGTTGTAAATTGTTTTATGTTCCTTCTGATAATTTGGATTATTTTATATCTATGATTTTATTTAGGATTTTTTATAAAGATCCATTTATAGATATATCCCATTAATAGTATTGAAAATATTTTGATTAAAATTTGTAATTATATAATTGAAAATGTGAAACAAGAATTGTCATAGTATTTCCATCATTTGAACATTAAATAATTCTTTGAACAATTATTCTTCTGAAAAGCCATTCTATATTTAATAAAAAAATTGGAAGCACATTCATGGTTAAATTTTTTATTGGAATATGTTATGGAATCATTTTTGAAATCCTACAAGGATTTGTCTCACTTTATACATTTGTATTCAGTTATTTTTGGATTATCTTTATTGATCATAAAGCATGGTAAATATATCTCTTGTAGGTGGATCCCTATGTTGATTCTTGGACATTTTGAGTCATTACATTAGGTTCATGCATAGTTTTCTCCATTTTGGTACATTGGATATAGTATATTAGGATTTTTTTTGTTTGAATTATGGTACTTCACTACCAACATAGGTCAATATGATATGAAAACAATAATGATTATTTTACATCTACATTTTTAGTGTAATAACCATTACAACATTCATTTTTTGTGATTCTAGGTGCTAGTCGTAGACCCATGTGGATTGGGAACTCCCTTTGTGTTATGTTAAAAAAACTCAATTATCGGGTTACAAGGGTACTCGGTCCGATTCATGATAGAATAGTTTTGTTCATAAACCCATAAACGAAAAAAATCATATATAAAATTATAGATTTTCTAAAAGTGTTTTTTTAAAAATCAAATTGATTTATTATACCTAAAAATTGGTAGCTACGAAAAAGTTCCCTTTAATTGAGTTTTCTTAATGATAGTAATTGAGAATGGAGTATTTTAGTATATGTATTCACCAATAAAGGGAATATGAATTTAATTATATATATGTGTGTGCTAAATATAAACACAATATATAATATGTATATACAAATAATTAAGGGAAAACTATTGGAATTGAGAGATAATGATTTACCCAAATGAAATATAGAGGTTCTGAGAGATCTGTTAATATATGTCTCTAAGGATTATGAACATAAAATTTACGTAAAATATAATCAAATTAGATTCATTAATATACTAATTTAGAACCTCTTGAAACAACATATTTATTATAGTCTATTAAGTTCATTTTTATATATTTAAATGATTGATAAGGTATAATTTTGTCGTTTCAGGATTGTTTTTTCTTTGTTTCATGGTCGATTCACTTTACTATAATTATTGAAGTACTTATAGAATGGTAATAATACTATAGAAGTTAAATAAAATGGTATACACACATATAAATTAGTTTAAATGACCCCATATATCAAAATTTTTTCTAAAATTATAATGATACATTCAATAAAATGTTAATGATAATTTATAGTTTGTTTTTGGGGGTTTTCTAACTATCCTACAATAGTTTCATTTTATTTAATAGTATTCCTATATTTTACTTCTAGAATAAGAAATGATTTATGATAATATTATTAAAATTTTATTTAAATATAATAATATTTTTAGGACTATCATTGAAGGTGGTAATGGAAATCTAAAACTCTACATCCATAGAGACAGTTACAACCATAATCCAAACGATGGGTTCCTTTATATAAATATTAAGAGGTGAGAAAAATAGAGGGATAAAAAAATATTTCATTACCAATATAACATTATAGTGTATATATTATACAATATGAATTATTAATTGAGGTAATAAATAGGTGAGGATATGCTATCTTAAGAATATAATATAAAATTGTTAGTTTTAAAATGTTACCATTTGAATATTACCTGCTTGAATGAGTCCTTGAAGAATTTGGAATTGGTCTTTCGATAAGACCAGTAGTACTTATTAGTGGGAAGAGTGTGGAGAAGCATTCTGGGTAGGTATTTTGAATTATTCAAGGCTTTTCTTGGGTTAAGAAAAGGGGTGGCGTGGTTGGTATTTTTACGGGGAGGAGAGGGGTACTTCTAAAATTTTTTCAATTTTTTAAAATATAATAATATTGTTATATATGAAAATTCTTCCTAATTTCCCATAAATTAATAGGGGATAAACATTCATACATTGTATTATACTTTTTTTATTATATTATATATGAATGATTGCTAAAAAAATTAATAAAATATTATATTCATCAAATATCATTGTTATCAATTTTGACACATTTCATTCTATGTTTGTTAAAACATAAAGGGGAAAGTAATACTCAAACAAAAAAATTTATTTTATCAGAAAAATGTAATGGGAATATATATAATTCATGTATCACATTAAATTTCTCATATTATATTTATTTTATTGTATTTAATATCATTTATTTTATTTTTTTATTAATTGAATAATTACTACATCATTGTTGTGCAATAATAAAAGGTAATTTTTAATTAATAAATTAGTAAAAATAAATTAAAATATACAAGATACATATTTTTGGCTTCCAAATACAATTTATGACCCAGAATACATCTCTATAACAACATATTAAAAATGTTACAATTATTGAAAGAAGTATCGTGACATAATTGAATTTTCATTTAATAAAGTAATATAAAGGTTTTAATGTTAACAATGTGGCTATTGAAGGTAACCAATTTTATAGACTATGATTATGGTCAATAATATGTCATCCAATAGTATTTTTATAAGAATTAGGTTAATTTTCTAATCTATATAAAATTATTTATACCATTCATTTACCAATTTATTATATTCAGTGGTATCAAAAATTACAATGGTTTCATGTAATTTTGACAAAAAATAAATGGTGTATATTAAAAAAATATGAACCTATTAATTATAATTAGTTAATTATTTTTAGAAAATTCATAACATATAATTTTCAAAATATATTTTAATATTAAACCGATAAAACACAATGAAAAATAATTTGTCCAATAAATTTTTCATTTTTTTTTGTAACTTGTTTTTGTAATAAATTAATGTAAAAATTAGATTTAAAAACCTAGAATATGAATAGTCAAAATGAAGAAACGGCCATTAAAAATTTATCAAAAATAGAATTTTACTTTTTGAACTATTTTATTAAAAATAATGGTTCCAATTTAAATCATTATTTTAAAATATTTTTTTAAAAAAAATTATTTATAAATTCAAAAATACTATCATAATATAATCATAAAATTTTAATTTAAAAAATGATTTTTATTTTCAATAATTATCTTCTAAAGGTGTAAGAAATAATTTTTTTAGAGAATATATTTTTCATAATAAAATAAATTTAATAAAAAAGAATTGTTAATTTCAAAAGAATTAATAAATATATATTTAATAATATTGTTATAGATATTAATACACACTAATGGAATGGATCGCTTATAATAGTCATTTTAGAATAATAATAATTTAAAAATATATCACCGCTTGATTAAACATGATGTTTTGTGCAACACAGTATACATAAAAAATAAATTATATAACGAGAAATATTTATTTAAAATCTTGGTTTTTTTAAATTGAGAAATATTATAATATAAAAAAAATTATTCCAAAAACCTAAATTTATGTAATTTTACAAATAAAATGTTTTGAAAAATTATTTTTAATTACAAAAAATATAATATTCAACCATTTGAATATGATTTTATAAAATATAAAAAAATGGTCCATTTATGGTCCAATTATTCATTTATAGTAACTTCCTTGATTCAAAATTTGTGAAATAACTTTTTATCAAATAATAATTCAAAATGATTATCAAGGGTCATAAAAAAATATAAGAGTAAAATACTAGTATAAACTTGTACAAATTTTATTGAAGGTCAACATTAAGACTCATAACCATTATTGAATTTTCTTATACTACTTTGGTTCAATTTTATTATGAGAAATAATTTTAACAATTTAAGAAATTTTGAAATACCACGAATACGCCTCCCATCTATTAAAGAAGGCCACATATTATCCTCTCTGATTTACACTTAAAAATCTATTAGGTTTTAAATATGCTAGCCCAAATACATTCCTTGAATCCATAAACATGATCTATAGGTATTTATTTATGAATATTAAGAACATTATAAGTTTTTTTGTGTAATGAAAATGATATTGTCTGAAGAAGAGATATAGATTTCAACTAAACACATTAGTTTTATTTATTCTTACACATATTTTAAATGATATTCATCATTTCTAATATGATAACATCTATATCTAAAATATAAATAGATATTATTATGTAATGGACACAAAAAATATACATTTACAATTTAATCCAAAGGTAAATGAAATTTTCATTCATGTGTATGGAATACATCCACCATGAAAATTGATGTAATTTATATTTAAACACCACAACTCACAAGTGTTTTTAATGACGGGTTTACAATATGTATATATATATATATATGATATTCCGGTGATATTTATCATTATGTAAATATAATATATTATTATATTTATTACCATTCCATTCATTGAAAAATGATAAAGTCATTCATGTGTACATATAGTCAACCTCCTCTATAAGACATTTGACATGTGTTTCTTCAACATATCACATAAATTTTATTTTACATTCTTCCAAAAATGATCATTGGAAAATGGAATATTACTCATGCATACATAAATCCTATAGTCTCAATGATTTTAACTAAATTTATTTTTCATAATCATTTGTCATGCTGGGTTTAAAACGAATAATTGATATATTAAAATTATTATTATTAAATTATTATTATTTTAGATATGATGAAAGTGTCCACTTAGACAATACACCACCTAACAAATTTATTGTTCACAGATAAGAATAATAATAATAAAAGTTCGGACATGAGTTTAATTATTTATTTAATTGATTAGATCATAGAAATAAAAGGATTAATAAAATTTACAATGAAATTAAGGTATATAATTATTATCAAACATTTATTATTAAATATGATAATGAATATACGTGATGTGTCAGACTTGATGTATATGATACTTTTCATTAGAAATAATATTTATATATATCTAAATTTAAATAAATGATTTATACATTACATATAAATCATCTTTAATAGAATGTTGTTTAAATGATTTTATGTAATTTATTTACTTTCCTTATAGAAGAAACAAATGAATGTTTTTTGGTAATTTATACGACACCAATATAATTTGCAACCATTGTATTTGTTATTTTATTTTTGGATTTATTTGAAATATTACATGTCTTCTTCAAATAAAATCACCCATTCCCTTTTTTTGATCATATAAAGATAGGTTTTATGTATAATAAATATTTTAATTACTACAAGTTATTTATTTAGGTTATATAATATATTTTTAGGAGTTCAATATTGAAAACTGAAATTTATTTTTTGATATTATTATTTTTTGCTTCCTAGGAATATTTTCAGTATGGCTTGTAGTTAATTTATAGACTACTTAAATGTTGTCCAAGGATAATCCACTACTGAATTGGGAGGTATTTCTTCTTTATGTTCAATGTGATTTTTATTCCATTTTCAATCATGAATTATATTCCAATGATAACAATAAATGTTATTCAATTCATAATCATGAAGGTTATTATATATTAAAGGGTGATACAAAAAAATATTCCTCAAGTTAGCTATATGATTTATTTATTATATCTATTTTTATTAAAGAACTTTTTTGATTTCATAAGGTAATATATTGAGATTACATTTAGAAAAATATATTCTACATCACAAATGTAAAAAGTATAACTTTTTAAAAACAATTTAATAATTTTTAATGAATTATAAGAATCAAGCATGTGTTTTATTTTTCCCTTTTCCATTTCTTCTGATCTATTTTTCAAAAACAAATTCTACATAAGGTTATTAATTTAGAATGAAAATATTTATTTCGATACCAAATTTTACATAAGAAGAGAATATTTTTATATGTATTCACGAAATAATGGGTTTTATTATTTATTTATTTTATCTGTTACTAATACTTTTTTGACAATCCCATAAATTTAACTATTTTTTTGAGTTTTACGGATGATTAGGGAAAATTATTAGATCAATATCAATGTAGAGAATTTATATATTGGAAATAAAAATCGGAATTTCATAAAATATTTGTTTTGTCGATAAAATGGGTATTATGTCGATGTTTAATCTTTTTTATGTGATATATATTTATGGAAGGATGAATTCTTAATTCATTTAAATTTTGAACTAGAAATCCCCAAAATAATTTAAATAAATTGTTGATAAAAAATCATTAATATATAAGGTATATAGATGGGAATTAACATGGTCCATCATATTTATGCACTTTATATCATTTTTTGTGATATTTCGTCAATGTTACTATGTTCATGGATATAGTTTTAATTCATATTGGTTCCCCAAATATATTTTAAATTTTTATAGATATTCAATGAGCAATTTTAACATTGGTACATGGTTGATTTATAATTTTTATGATCTTACAGTCATGGTGATTATTTTTTGTGGTTTATTGACAATTTAGTGATTTGATCAGACCTAATGTTGTCTTAGGCCTAGAACATCCCTATTATATAGTTGTTTGGGTTTTTTGTTGTTGTTTTATATTTTTGTTATATTTAATTTATCTAGTTTCAACTTGAGAATGTGTACAACAGTTATTTTCTGGTTTCATCATCTTGGTAGTAAGTTGTTTGTATAAAATGGTCATTAGATATTTGGGGGTTGAATTTGTGAGATTGGCCTCATGATAATAATACTTATGTCAAAATTATTTTCTTCTTATTTGAGATTCATCCACTTTCGATTCAATCAGGTGCATGGATTTTTCCCTAAATGATTGTGTGGTTTTTGGTAGATTGTAGTGATAGGGTGGTTGAAATTGAATTTTTATGTGGAATATGTTCACATAAGTTTTAATATGTTATCTTTTTGTCTTGTATTGGTCAATGTTTTGTGTTGTTATGTTGAGGGTTCATTAAGTATATAAAGTTTGTGTGATATTATAATTGTGTTATTGTTATATATGCGAATTTTTGGTAACCTATTTATTTTTTGGGGTCATGTTTTTAAATTAATCATAAACAAGTTTTTTCAAAAATATAAACAATTTGTTGAATAATTATTGATGAAAATTTTAAGTATATTTTTTAATAATTTTATTACCTTTAATTAAATTAAAAATATAAAAAACAATAACATTAGAATAAGAACACATAATATTTTATTTCAAATATAACATAAAATATATTTTATTTGTTAAAAAATCATATAATAAAAAAAATATTTTAGTTAATATTTTTGATGGAAAGGTAAATGTTATTTATATTTTATTATATAAAATTTTCATATAAATATATTTCTAATCATTTTGAAAAAAAATTATATTATCAGTTATTTCTTTACTATTTTAAAAAAAATACATTATATTTCATAATAATATTTATTAATTGGTTTATTACCAACAAATTTTTGAAAGTAAAATATCAGTTGGTAAAAACCCATACAACATAAATAATACTTTTTGAAATATATATGAACCTATTGGAAAATGTTAGTTATTCTGTACTGACTAGAGTCTATATCAATAACAATTATAGCCTCTTCTATTATCTTTTAAAAAAGTATTTTTGGGTTATAATATTTACTCCTTACTTACATCATTGCTTAATTGATAGTTCATCACAATGGAATGATCTTAAAAAAGAAATTATATGTCCTAGTATAGAAAAAAGTAACCATTGTTTTTCTCTTTAGTCGAAAGGAATTGTTTATTTATTATTCTCAAAGTAATGTTTTTTCATTTATTTCTCTATTTTAAAAAAATAAAAAATATCGGTTGATGAATGAAACTGGTAAATGTAGTGACCCTAACCAACGTAAACTGGATCTAGTGCCTGATTTATATAATTTTAATAGACACAAGAAATTTGAACCCAATGTACTGATACATTTAGTATATTTAGAGAATAGTATACATACATGACACCAAATTTACATTAGATGAAAATTATCGCATAAAAATTTAAAAAATCAACATACTTGAAATGCATTCCCATAATTCATCTTGATATCCTAGTTAAAGGAAAAAAATGTGGAGATTAATTGATTACTTAATGTTAACTGCAGTGTAAACTAACATGAATCAACAAAAAACAATCCACATGGATCGGTAATTGGATGAACACAAATTCCAATTGATCAATAACATGCACATAATATGGAAGCAATAAAAATGATCAATTGATACCATATAAATAATGAAATTATTTTTAAACTTGACCATAAATATTCCTACTAATCAATTATGGACACAAAATGTTAAATGTGTAGTATATAGATGACATAAATATTAATTGTTTCATAATAATAAATAATACTGAATGGAATGTCAATTGAGATGAAATCTCATACCTGGCATTTACCTTTTTGAGAACATGCTTTATCCTATTTTATTGTGGGTTTAAACATTTTATTACCATATAATAGAACAATATTCAAATTTATAACATCATTTTTCTTCATTTAACAACACGTTATAACCCTTTCATTAATAACCCTTTATTTTTATAGTTGTTTCGGGTGTTAATTGCCTTGTTTTCTCTAGAGGGTTTTGTCAAAATATATTTGGTCCTTATGCATATTATATATTTAAATCATATAAAAAATAATATTATTGGAATAATTATTATATTTTATGTCAATTTTAATTTTAAAAACAATCATGAATTATGGCTATGAATGTTATGTATGTTACGATCATGGAGACAGGATGTCATGCATTCGATTGATTGAAGTTTCCATTTCTCAATGATAATTATTGAAAGAATGTATATAATATTTTACATTAAAATAATTATAATAAACTCTTATTTATCATATTATATAAATATATATATTATCAATGTGGTGTGGTTATGAAAAGAGAGTCACATCTCTTGGAAAAGTTGGTATTCCAAACATACACGAATGATGGTATCATCATTACCATAGTGAAATTGAATGAAATAAAATGATTTATTTTATAATTATAGAATCATAAATATGTAATAAATCAATTATTTATTCCATTTATATATCATATAATAACTTAAAATTTCTTCACAACCATCCATGTGAGGCATTTGTGAGAGACGAATCCCATCGCTTTGGGATGTATTAGTTTTCTGTACACATGAGTGACATTATCATATCTCCTACAGAATGTGTTGTAATAAGGTTTATATATGATACAATACATCATAAATTATAGATATGTTATTAATAATATATATATATTTATTATCATCATACTCAACCATGAGTGGTGGTAATGCAAAAGAGAATGACATCAGTTCGTGAGTCAGTAGTCCACCATACAGACGAATGATGTTTTCCTTGATCATTAGATCAATATGGACATGGATATTTGAAATTAGATTATTTGAAAAAAAAATAGGTATATTTATTATAAGTTGGTTGTTATGTTAGAATGGGTTACTGAAAATTGAAGGACTTGGAAAATGAAGTAAAATAAAAATTCTCGTTAGAAAACATTACCACTTCATTTGGTATCTTAAAAAGGGTTCCACTAAGACTTGTAAGGATGATTTTTTCCAAAAATAATATTTTTAGGCTTTTTTTAGTGGTATTGATAGTGTATTTGTTCGGGTTTTTTTTATTCAAATGGATTGAGAGGTCAGACCATGGAATTAGAGTGGATGATCATTTATAGTTGAGGTGAAGGGGAATTATTGTAAATAATCAAAGGTAACCACTATTTAGAGGTAATTATTTTGTAAATAAACTCAAAAATTGATAATTAATGGTTTCAAGGGATTATATGGTTAATGAAAAAATACACTAAAAATCAAACACATGATTAAATCATTTTGTTTTTTTAACTTTTATGATTCTATATTGTTACCCTTTAATTAAAGTGATAATTGTTAGAAAATATTTACCCAATAATTATAAATATTTAATAAAATTTATGAAAATAAAATATTTTGTTTCATGAAAATTAGTTTTCACACAAACACATGTAACATGAAAAAAACATTGATTTAACCATAATCATAATAACAAGGTTTTTACTAATTATTGGTTAATATATTCATCAGAAAAAAATTCCATAAATAAAGTATTTCTTATATATATTTGAATTTTAAAATAATTTCTAACATGATATGTTTTTTAGTAATTTTGAATCATTTATACAAATTTAATTTGTTATAAAATAACACTAAGTTAAATTTTGACATTGATCATTTAATTATAATTTTACAATTATCAATAAAATCTATGAATACAAATATATTAATCTCAAACCTATATAACATGATATATTCATCCGAGAGATTAATGTTACCTAATAATTCACTCAATTGACTTCACATTCTATATTTTTAGAATCATTTAAGTCATTTAATTATTAACTAAATAAATAATGTGTTAAATTTTTTAAATAATTTTAAATAATTATTTCATATATGAAATTAAAGATTAAATAAAATGCTATAAAACTAATTTATCTTTAAAAATAATATATATAACTAAAAATTTATTTCCCTTTCCCTAATCATTATAGAAATGAAATGAATGTAAATTTTATTTTTTGGCTTCATATTTATTTATATTATTATATAGGTCATATTCTAAGTAATGTGGAACTTAATTTCCATATTTTAGATATTTTTTCATAAAAGTCCTAAATAAACCCACAAAATAAAATTAAGATTACATTTTATGTTATTATAAGACATATAATTCTCGTTTAACCACATGATAAAACCTTTTTACCTTAACATCTGTAACTATTATTTGACACCATTTATAATGAATTTGGTCAAATATTATGTTTTCCATAATAAAAGTTTTTAAATTTTAAAATTCAAAATATAGAATCAATTTTTTAAATTCATTTAATAGAATTGGAAAAAAAATTATTTAAAATTAATCTGAAAGAATTGAAGAGATAACATATTTTTAAAGTGAAAATATTGAAATGTTTTTAATGATTTAATAAGTAACTAAAAGATGAGAATTATTCTAATAATGAAATTTTTTTAATTTAATTATAATTTAATAAATGTGACATGAAATCTAATTCAATGAATATTTTTCAATATGAATTATTTAAAATAAATTTCTGTTTTCAGTTTAATTCAATATTCATCACTATTCAGAAAATAATTTAACATTTAATAAAAACCATTTAATTAACCACAATTTAATTTATATATTATTAGTAAGTATGTAAATTTTTTTTTTAATAATATTTTAGAAATGGATAAAATTTAATTCAAAATTAATCCCACAAACTGTGTCTAAACATTGTTTTGTTTAAACACGGTGTTGAGTGCATTGCTATATTTTTAATATTTTGTTGTTGTTAATGTAATATAAAATAATGAATTAATATATTATAATATCCTTAACTTAATTAAATTTTTATTCTATAAATTTAAACATGATCTATAAAATTAAGGTTTTGTTATTTTAAAATACCAATATTTAAAAAACCACTTCAGGGAAGGGTTAAAAAATATCCATTTCATAATAAAGATATAGAATTACATAGGTCATCAGGAATAATAAAAAAAAATTATGTGTATGATAGAATTGGTGGTAAGTTAAAACCTATTTAATGTAATAGAATGTTAAAACTAAAATACTAATTTTTGTGTGATATAGAACAGTGATCATAAGAAAGTGATTGATCAGGAAAAGTCTAAAGACTAAAAAACCATATTCAAAATATGTGCAAAACATTTCATATTTGTAATTATATATTAAGGATATTGGATAAAATTTCATTTGAAGATCCCTTTTCTATGGTTTTTAGTAATTATTTTTACAGTATATGAATTTAAGTAATTATATCTACATGATACATTTCTATTTCATAAGCATAATTTCGTCCCTTATTTTTTCTTTGATCACTTTTTAATTAATTTTTATCTCTGTGAAATGAATATAAAAAATGATTTTGTATTATTGAATCACTAAAAATACCAGTTAAAAATCATTTTTTCCATAAAATAGTAATAATATATTATTTCTAACTTTACAAAAAGCATAATGGTTAGAAAATGTTATCCCATATCAGATACAGTTCAACTTAACCCATACCATTAATATTTTACCAAAAACATTTTTAAAAACATTCCATGCCAAAATTAGAAGTAATGTTACTAGATCAGCATTTTATTCCTCAAACAAAATTAAGTGGCTCGTATTCATCTTGTACCAAATATGGGAACACCTTCATCATGTATTCTCTTGAAACATGGTAATGACATTAATTACAATAAAACAATATAGAAATCATTCATTTCCCTTATTATATTTGTAGAAAAAAATTAGATTAATTCATTAAATCCGAAAATGTTGTTAAATCCCACAATAATAGTATAAAACACATACTATTCAAGTAATTAGTCAGTTCCAAGGTAGTCCGTAATATCCAATTTACTTTATCAAAATAAATCATAGCCTTATAGAAGAATCATTTTTTCTAAATCGAAAACATATTAATTGTCATATTTTCATCAATCAATCCTTTTTTAAGATGTTCAACCTACCAATGAATCATTTTTTGTCCATTAGTACCTTTAATTGTGTTCTCTCAAATCCTTAATAAAATTATAATAAAGAAAAATTATAATATATTTTTATAATTATCATAAAATTTGTATCATTGACAAAATAATTAAATGAAATCATTCTTGAATACAAAAACAAGAACATTAATCATTCTCTTTAATCCGTTGTATTATCAAACGCTTCACCATGGTCCAATAGTTTCTTTCATGGTATATACTATTGATTCTAGAGTCCTTGATTTGTGAAGTTCCATTATCATTACTTGTGAATCATTGTACATTGGAAAGAAAATTGTAACTTTGACATCACAAGCATGGTGGCCCTTCTCTCAACACATGTAGAAACCTAGCATTCCTTTTAAGAAAATTCCAATGTCTTTATTTACAAAATTATCACTCACTGGAAATTGATTTTTTTCTATTCTTTTTTATCTATATTTTTCACAGATGTCCAATTCTACTCGTGTTTCCACCTGATTCCATAATACTTAGATAATTATATCCCTATCTCTTCCATGTTTGATATTATGTCTTCATATGATTATAATGGTTGGGAAGCAGATTAGATATGAAATATTATATTATACCATTCAATGAAATGATAAATATTACACTTTGAATTATGTGCATTAATGTTGTTATAATTTTATATTCAAGACATTATTTCTAAATAATAGAACACATAAGATTGGATAATATAATTTTGGAACATAATATATAATACAAAATATTATGAAATAATTAACATAAATTGAAAAGGTTATTCATACCCAATCACATATACACATGGTTTAATTGTGGATGACTTTATTTATAATCAATCATATTTTTTATATAAAATTGGAATTATAAAAAAATATACCCTAGTAGTGTCAATCCATGTGTGTATAAGTCCAATTTTCTTATATTGTTTAATGTGAGAGTCAATAGTAAAAAACATTTTAAGAGTTATTATCCCAAGATACCTCTAAATTAAAATCTAGTTAACTTATAGTATAAATAAAATGATGAATTACCTAGAAACCCACATAATCAATTCCAAATCAACTTTTTAGGATGTTATTATATAATAAATCACAATTTATATCATGGGGTTATATTCCTTAGTTTATGATTCCCTAAATCTAGTTCACTTGTTTTATTCATAACGTGCACTGATACCAACTATAGTGACCTTGACCATAATAGCTTGGAAACAATGCATACATTATTACCGTGACATCGATATAAGTAATATCATCATGAAGGACTAGTCTATTTCATAGTTTTTTAGAAAAAGATATTCATGTGATACATATTTTACCCTGGGAGCAGAAAAAACATTTGTAAATATAAAAAATCACCGTCTTTGAAAATCAATCGAAGAATTCTCCATTAAATCATTGGGAATGGAAAAAATAAGTGTTAGATGAAATTTTTAGTAATAGTTAGTTATAGTATAATCTAGAAATTATGAATAATAAATTATCAAAATGAAAAGTTATATGACTGAACACACATCAAAATTAATCAATAATCTATGCATAGTATGGTTAGAAAAAATATCATATAATTCCATATAAATATTCTCATGAGATTAAAACATAAATATGTACATTTTGTATAATATAATAATATCATGGAATCTCAATAATGATGGAATTTATAATTTTGGATGTCCAAACAATCATGATTTGTCCTCGAGATATTTACTATCAAGATATATGCAAAATACAATTCTATTTTGTGGGTCAAATCCCATTTCAATTGAAAAAATAATTCATCACATGAGACTACAAGTAAAATTAAGTGATTTCTATAAACAGTCACTAACCCATTTAATAAAAATCCATATAATTCATCATATATAGAATACCCAATTAAATTCATAAATGATGTGCCTTGTCACTTATCCATATTGAGTAAAGGATACATATTTATCAATATTTTCTTCGTTAACCAAATAAAATTCAAATTCAACAATATATTTATAAATCGTATATGATTTAGGAAATAATTATATTAATCAAATTAGAATATCTATATTTATGATAAATTTATTGGAAATGAAAAATTATTACAATAAAGTTATTTCTTAATGATAATTTTAAAAATAACAAAAGAAAATGATGTTTCATATTAACATTTACACAATGGTAAATTTCAAGTTAAACACCCTTGGATAAGATAATTAAAATTGTATTTTAAAATACCTTAAATAATGAAGTTTTAATTATATTACAAATCATAATGTTAGTATATAAACAACATAAATATGAATTGGTGCATATTTAAAAATAAGTGTCAATTGAATTCTTTTGAAGACCAAATCAATTACCACTTGGTAACTTCTATGTAAATTAACTTTGGCTAAAAAATTTCAATTTCATATTTAATATAAAAATAGTAATGAGTTATTCAGATATTTTAGGTCAATGGGGGATTCATATAAACCGAATAAAAGAGGATTGATGTATAATAAAAAAAATTGTCTCAATGTAATGTGAATTAAAGAGAAATCCCTTACCTCATTTTTCCTTTTTTTAACATTATTTAACCTCATGTATGGTGATTTTGATAATTTTATTATTCTATAAAATAACTATATTAAAATTTATTATATCATATATGATCCTTCTACAATATATTATTACTCATTCATTTATAACCATTCATTGTATTCATTGGTACGGGTATTGAACACCTTGTTTTCTCAAGAAAGTTTCATCATGAAATACTGGTTCATTAAACATATTTTCTAGTTATATCATCTCTATAATAATAACAATGACGTAATAATCATATTTTTACATCAATTTTATATTTCAAATACTCCATGAATAATACTTATGAATAATTGAGTATGTTACGATCATTAAAATTGTAGGTTGTACATAATCTTGAGAGGTGTTTTCATTTTTAAATGATATTTATAGGTTGTTGTTAAGTCATATTTTTCATTTAAATAATTATAAAAACATCATATATACTATATTACATATTTATATATATTATATATGTGGTTCATTGATGAAAAGAGAATCACTTCACTTCATGAAGGAGGCGGTCCACTTGTAAAAAAATTATGTGAACCTCAATACAATATTTTAATAGAATGAAATATGATAATATATATTAACCTTTTAGAATGATCATTATGTCATAAATTTCATAATTGTTTTCATGTATTTCACATATAATCATTAATATTATTTTTATCACTCTCCATGTAAATTATTACTGAATGAAAAAGAACATTGCTTCGCGAGGTGGTAGACCTCTGTACACACAAGTGTTATTATCGAATCTCCTATATAGTGGAAGGAAATTAGATATATATATATATATATATGATATAATTACTCTATATATATTAATTGTTTATAAGTACCATATTTATCATGAACTAACTCTTATATCCTAATACCCAAATAACTAAAATGGAACCAGCATAGTCCAATAGGAATTCTTAATCCCCACAGTTTGGAGTTTGGTACATAGAACCCAAAATTATAAAATAGGCAATTAATATGCCAAAAAAATATGGATGAAAAAAATAAATATCAATAAGATCAAAACTAATCATGCATAAAAAATGAGAAATTAAATAGTTATATCAATAAAAAATAGAACATAATTAATGTAAGGAGACTTTAAAAAGAAACAAATCACCATAGTCACATAACTACCAGGTAAATGTATCATGAACATAAACCACCTCCCATAGAAACATTCACTTTACTTGGAATTGGACAATGAAAATCTACGAATTCCCTAAAGGAAATGGGAGGGAGTGATATAAAAAATAATAACACATTATCACCAAGTGTTACATAATAACATTCCATAATAATAAACCAATAAATGATTACCATCCCAATGAAATAGGGCATTAGGATGTACATTCATATTTAATACAAATTATTATTTTAATATAAAATGAATTAAAAAAATTCAAACAATGTCTTATGTAAACATTTTGTATAAAACATTTCACATAAATCCCTAATCAATAGTAAAGAAATTTCATATTCCATATGAATATATATATACGCACATATATATCATTGAATCACAATAATAATAACAGTAGTCTACCATACGGTATAATAATTCCTGGTTATTTTATCCTCACACTCTCATATTATTTATCTAGGAATTTTTGTACACATGTCCCTCAAGCTTATTCCTAATATTACTTATCAATGTTTTTTCTAGAATATGATATTCAGAAATAATTTTTTTAACCATTCATCATCAATATAGTTATAGGTAATTACTAAGTTAACATAATTTTCAAAAATAGCCTATCAACTACCTGGATCACATGTGATCAATAAATCAATCAATTGAAAAATATGAAAATCAATTCATTTCAAATTAGTCACCACTAATGGTTCATTTTACATTGTTTCCTTTTCAAAATCCCAATTCACATTCAAACCCAAAACAAGAATTATTCATCAATTAATTCTTTTTCAAAATAAAACCAATCATTGGTTATTCTTACCCCAATATAATATTTTTTTTATAAAATCAATCCACATGTCATTTCATAATTTTATTCAATTTCAAAACATATCCTAATTTCCAATTTCAATAGAATTGGTGGGTTTCCACAAAATCAAGACAAACTTTAATTTTAAATTAAATATTACATAATTATTTTACATAATTAATTACAAATAAATTTAATAGAAATAAAGGAAATCGATATTTAATTATCTAGAAATTATCAAACTGAACCACCAACCATTAATCAATGAATCAGAATCCACACAACCCACAATCGGATTTCCAATGATGATTGATGACAACGAAAATCATCAAATCAAACATAGATTCATGTTGAAAACTAATATATTTTAGATTCATGAATCCCATAATGATCTTAAAAACCCTACTAAAGAAAGAGAGAGACTGTGGAAGAGGAGGAATGGGAATAGAAACACATAATGGAGAGGAATTGTAACTTCTTGGTTCTGGTGCCACTCTGAGGAACCCCATACCTAAGTGGTAACATGGCCTCAAGCACATTTCCACAAATTCCAGAGGTTTCCGACTAGGAGAGAGAGCATTGGGTATGATAGTGGGGAAACTATGCCCTCATTGACAGAGTCACATAGTGGAACAACAATAATATAAAATGGAAACAGTAATACCATACAATAAGTAAATAGAGAAAGACTAAAAGTGAGTAAACAACTCGAGAACATATATAACTGAATCATGTTACATATGTCTATGAAAGCAACCAAACACATCAAAATTCTGGAATAAAGTACTAAATCAATGTACAAGAAATCAAATAAACTCTAGCAGCATCACATGCCTCAGATTGGTCCCATGCTCTCATGCTCTGCAGTGATCAAGTACCATAAGTAGAGGGGTGCATTACCTTTTTTATACCTATAACAATACAATTTGTTTGGGTCCTAAATCACGACCTAAATATGGTGTGAGATGAATCCCAGTAGAAAACCACTAAAAGATCTATGCCTCACTATCAGTGAATATATAAAATAGGAAAATATGGAAAATGAAGTAATAAACTTGGTTGTACTCAAACGTAAACAGTCCTATAGTTTCAACAATATTCATTTACACTTATTAATAATTCAACCAATCATTCACACGTAACCCTCTGGGAATTTTCTCACGACCAAACCCCTCTAGTTAAACATATCATTTAACAATAAAGATATAATGACTCCCTGGGAATGCTCATATAGTATAATCACTTTGGTCTCATACAAACAAAGACACTCTGAGAAAGCACTCACCACCAATTCCCCCTATAGTGTTTTAATGAGAATCTATAGACTCTCTGAGGAAGCACTCAACTTCAACTAACCATGTGGTCTTGTAAAAATAATTATAAACACTTTGAGGTAGCACTAAACATAAATCCCTCCAATGGTCTCATAGTGTGAAAAGTTCAACAGATACTCTAAGGAAGCACTCAACGTCAATTCCCTCTTTGGTCTCACTACATCAGGATCCCACATCCTTGTGTAAAGAAATCATGCACAAATGATATTTAAATACCAAATTAAATCACAATTACTACTAGGATAAATGGATAGAAAGCATAACACAAGTGTGTCATATAATATCACTTCATCATAACAACACTAGGCATGGAAAACAAAGTATCCTTATTAGAAATCCAAGACCAAACGATCAATATCAGATCAAACATGGGAAAACACATCCATAGTAAGGTAAATAACCCAATTTAAAATCAATGAATCATACTCAAGAAAAAAATTAATGTCAAGCATTAACAAGGTTAAATTCCCTATACACGTAATACCCAAAAATAGTTTATTAGGAACTTTTTTCATATATATTTCAAATAAAAACAACAGAAATGCACAAACCGCCTACCTCGATGTTGTATGATTAAAATAGTTGAACATCAACCTCCAAATTGACCTAGAATGTTTGTGATCAATAGATATGTATAAAACGTTCAACCAAGGATATCTCACAAAAGAGGAGAAATGATTAGATGAGGCTCTAGAAGAAGGAAGAATTCACTGATGCAATTACAATGAAATCGACGGTGTTCGATTCGGAGAACAGACATCCAAACATTGTCTCAGAGAAGAATCAGTGATATTTATTGATCATGGACGAGATGATGAAAAATTAATACAGTTCTATCAATTAGAAGCGACCTCGGTCTGATATAACTATTAAATAAAATAATACGCAATGTGTTCTCTGAGGATAAACAGTGTCTATAAGACATTACTTGGCCCTACATTAGGCATTATCCAGCTCATTCTACATGACCATATCCTTGGATATTACACGACCTATACATGGATACCCGTGGCAACTGACTACAAGGCGTCTACTCCTAAGTACATAGTGTGTACTCCTTAAATTTCAGAAACTATTATTTTTCTCAAAAACACAATAAAACCATATCTATACCTGAAAAGAAGATTCGTGTTCTTACAAACATCCCCCCATAAATAAATCCTTCAATGAATTTCACTAAGATGGTGGTGAAAAATAATCCTCGAACATCTCCAACCACTACAATCGTACATCGACCACCCTCCCCAATGTCTTGTCATGTACTCACTCGTGCTGTCACAACAACCATACAAGAGGAACAAAATAACAACAGAGAACATTTACCCTGCGATCAACGATTTGGATAGCATGCTCGTCGAACAAGGCATCCACCTCCAACCCAGCCTCCTCAGGTTGAAAAACATGAGATGGTTCTGAGAAGTAATGATGTAGCCGAGAAATGTGGAAGTCTTTGTGCATAGCCTGATACCACTGACGTAACTTCAGTCGATAATAAACTGGACCAAATATCATAAAAATCACAAATGGCCAGACGTATCTCATTGAAAGATTTCCCTACCTTCTAATCGTCATGTGTCCCAACCTCATTGTGACATGTAAGAAAACCAGATCTCTAACCTCAGACTCTAGAGGTTTACTCCGACAATCAGCATAAGACTTATTTCGTGGTTGTGAAGTATCCATCCTTTTCTGAATCAACTCTACCTACTCAGTGGTATTCTAGAAAAGATGATGTCCCAACATAGTTTCCTATCCTGCTTCTAGCCAACATCGGGGTGATCGGTATAGCCAACCGTACGAAGACTCATTTGGATCCATCTGAATAGTTTCTTGAAAATTATTATTGTAGGAAAACTCCACTAAAAGTATGTGCTTCTCTCAAGAACCTCCAAAATCTAGGATGCATGCTCAATTATGTTTCTCTTAAACCAATATTATATGCTCAAACTGGAAATATGTCCAGGGATGGTAAGATGCACTCAGAAGTACATGTGTTTGAAAATCCCTCTAGAGTCCCTTCTAGACCCGAGAAGTAAAACTGATGTCCCTATCTAAAATGATGGAGTACAGAACCCCTTGTAAATTTTCAATTTATCAGATGTATAAACATCCTAGTACATCTACACTGAAGGATTACTTGATCAGTAAGAAGTGTGCAACCTTAGTGAGTCTGTCAACAACAACCCAAATGACATGATTCCATCAAGGTCACCTTAGCCAACCTATCATGAAGTTCATCGTTATATCACTCCACTTCAACTCAGGATTTGGTAACAGCTGCAAAATCCCTTCTGGTCGCTGATGCTCTGTCTTCATCAGCTAACAAGTGGAACACCTCATCACAAAACTAGCAACACCTTTCTTCATGCCTAGCCACCAATACTGATAGTGTATATCTCTATACATCTTGGTAACACCAGGATGAACTACCAGAACAAGGAATGAAAATACCACATCTTCTCCTCGCGCTTGTCTAATAACACCCTTACGCATCCATGGAAGCACAAGATATCGTCCTCGCCTACAGTCCATCCAGGAATAATTCCCTCTCCTGATACACTCTCTCATAGGACTAGGCCTTCAGAAACTGATAGCTGCCTCATTCGCACTCGATCAAGTAGATTAGATGTAATAGATATTGTTGAAAGAAACATATACCCCAGTCTATCGAGAACCTCCAAATTCATCTCAGGGAATTGTGACATAAGCTACCACTCACTCCTGGCCTCCTGAATTTCAGGTATCTGAGTCCTCCTTCTCAATGCTTTAGCCACTATTTTTTCTTTCCCATGAGTATAAGGAATATAAAAGTCAATGTATTAACGGTACTCAACCCACCTTTGATGTCTCAAATTCATATTTCATTGAGTAACGATGTACTTGATACTTTTGTAGTCAGGGAAAACCACAAAAATCTCGTTGAACATATAATATCCCTAATAGCATAAAGCATGATCAACTTTGGCCAACTCAAGATCACGTGTTTAGTAATTCTTCTCATGTGGCCTCAACTACTGAGACATGTACGTAATGACTCCTTCTAGCTACAAAAGCATTGCTCCTATACCGATACTTGTTGCATCATAGAACACAATATAACTCTTTCTAGGCTCTGAAAAAATTAGTATTAGTGCAGAGGTGAACCTCTTATTTATCTCTTGAAAGGGAGAATCATGGGAATTTTTCCATAGTTACTTTGCATCCTTCGTAGTTATTCCAGTAAATGGAACTACTAAGCATGAATAGACCAGTATAAAGAGAATGTAGTAAATAGACATTCCTATAAAACATTTTACCTCAAATATGTTCTTTGGATGCTCCCAGGAAACTACTTCACTCACATTTTTTTGGGACTACTAATACTCCTATCTCTGAGATAACATATCATAAGATGTGAATCTGGTTCATCCAAAAGTGTAATTTTGATATCATAGCATATAACTAATTCTCACTCACTCTACTCAAAATAGTCTTACGATGTGCGGCATGGTCGTCTCAACCATGATATCGTCCATGAAGACTACAATAAATGAATAAAAGTGTGGATGAATCACTCGGTTCATTAGTTCCATGAAAATTGTAGGCCCGTTAGTGAGATCTAACGGCATAACCACATACTCGTATAGACCATACCTGCTCCTAAAGGCTCAAATAGTTATATCTGATGGTCTAACATGCAACAAATGATAACCGGATCTCAAGTCAATCTTTGAGAATGCACGGGCTCTTTGAAGCTGCTCAAAGTGAACATCACTCCTTAGCATGGGATATCAGTTCTTGACCTTCAACTACTTCAGCTTCCGATAATCCACTAATATTATGAGGGTACCATCTGCCTTCTTCGCAAACAAGACATCCAAACACCAAGGAGAAGTACTAGGTTGGATGAAATCCTTTGCATGTAACTCCACTAGTAGCTTATTGAGCTCATATAACTCTTTTGTAGCCATCCTATAAGGAGTAATGGACACCATTACTACTCCAGGAGAATTCTCAATAGAAAATACCACCTCTCACTCTAGAGGAAAACCTGAAAATTCCTATAAAAACATCCCTAAAAAGTTCCACCACAACAGGAAAGTCCATCTATGAAGTCCACTTGTCATCCAGATATAAACTAGAAATCGGGGTTGTAACTCCTACCAACCCATGATACTCAGGTTCAACTCTACTCACCTTGACAACCCATTCACCCTTATGTAGAAACGGTCTTCCCTTTGGTGACGTGAAACTCACCCTACTGTGATAGAAATCTACAGCATCCAGGATTGGAACTAACTAGTCCATTCTGATAATGAATCCATAAACTGTCATCTCTATGACATGGAGGTCCCATAAAAAGTGTCACCCACCAACCTCAAGAGTTCACTCCTTACACAGACATACACTAGTTGTTCTAGTCCCCAACAGATTGTCCAGCACCAAGATATTTGCAGAGGTAATGATACAGAGCCCAATGATCTCCACAATAGGTGATGATCTAAATGTATGGGAATCCCATTTTTCGAAAAGAGTAGAAGAAAAAACTAAAGCAATCAAAATATTACCTCTAACCATAGAGGGTTCAGGATCGAGCTCCTTCTAGGTCTGCTCCAGCGCAAAATCCCAACCTGTGTCACGACCCGGTGAAGACATTTTTGATCCCTAAGTAAATCTACCCTATAGATGTCAAAAACTCTATGTCTGACCAATGTGTCCACGACCTCCACCTCAGCCTGAATGTTAAGACAAACTCTAGTTCCCTGATTGATAAGAAACTTGTGGTACTGCTCCTAAATAATGAGTCATAAAAGATCCTCTATCCCCATCTTCTGGTGATAAAAACTGAGAGAAATGTTGAAGATGATCCATCCTCCCATAATATCGGCTCTCAACTGGGTCTCTCTGGCATTGTGGCCTCGTTTTCCTGCCCTTCCCACACTGGTATCATACCACCTAGCTACCTGAAGGTGTATCCTTCCAACTTGGATATCTATGGGTAGATTCCCTATGGTGCTTCGTACTATCATCTGGAGAAGCGCCAACTCTAGATGTTGAAACGCCCTGGCCCACATCTTGAGAATCCCTTAGGTTGCGCTCTGTGATCTGCACCTGGTTGACAATAGATGATATGGTGGTCAACCTGAAGATTTGTACATAATATCGGATGTCATGCATGGGACCATCTTCAAACTCCCTCTCTAGGAAAAGATCATCACCCCCTATAATGAGTCTGATTCTCTTCATCTGTATGTAGAGAGAAAAATACTCAACAACTGAGAGAGTACCCCACTCCAAACACATGAACTCTCAGGATCGATCAGCCATAAACTATCCGAGCTGAAGTAGTCATATAAGGTATAGTGGAACTCATCCCAATCCATAACCTAATGGAATCCCTCTATTAATATCACATACCAGCATCTCTAGGATGAATCCCAAAGCATACAAGTAGTTAGATTCACCCTCTATTCTATAGGACTCTCAAGATGTTTGATGATATGTATCATAGATTACAACCATGAAAAATTAACATGAGGTCCTATATCCTCGGAGAAAGTGGGAGGATGCTACTTCTGAAAACCCATGTCAATTCTTCCATAGACGGGGAAGAAGGTTGTGATCCCTAGAAAGTATGCAGAAACATCATGAATCCCTCTCAGAACTCTGCATCGGCACTAGTATCTAGAATGACAGATGTTTTCAAGACCGAAATGATGGGAGAATCTGCTGGTATTCCTTGACCTACCATATCTAGTGTCTGGTCATTTCCCTATATCTGGTGTACAACTAGAGGATGTCTCGATGGCATGTCTTTATAAGTTCAAGCACACTCCTCATTTCAAGATTTAAAGGGATGGAAACATAGTCTACATGAATGAAACAGGGGAAGGAATGAATTTGAGTTCTTTACAACATGAATACATGGTGTGTATTACCCCTACTCGATGTGTCCCATTAAGGAATTATATGGTCATTCACTTCTACCAAAACTGGGCATCTGACACACCTACTCATGGTGTGTTCCTCCCAAGTGCATGATGTGTACTTGAATAAATTCACAATACCCAAGTTCTTTTACATTGATAATCCACACGAATCACCTAGATCGAAACTACATAGTGTGTTTATGCCAGACACAAGATGTACTAGAAGGATTTCACCAACTCTAGTCATTAGTGACACGGTCAGTTACACGGTTGACGCTACATTGCATGTTCAAGCTGGACACAGCGTGTACTACCTGAGTTTCATCCATCCATGTAATTAGTCACACAGTTGGGCCCATGGTGCAAACAACATGATGTTTACTCCTAGTACCTGATGTGTACCATCAACCATTTCCCAACCTCATGTATCTGCCCACACAACTAGTCAAATGGCCAAGGATTGTACATATAGTACATGGTGTCTACTAAAGAAAACATGTTCCTTCCAGAACAGAAGGATACATGGCATGTATTCGTCATTACACACCTTGTATTCTGGGGTTTTCCAGACAGTAAGCCTCAAAAACTCTCTGTAACTGCATGAAAACACATAAACAAACATTACAGTTCCAAATTATATTCTATGGGGAATCATACACGCCGAGAATCAAATCTTGGCATTATATTCCTGTCACTTCATAGTATAACAGTGCATTTAAACACATGATCTCCCAAATATTGACCCATGATGGCCCATAACACCATCGGATCAAAGATTGGTGTTCATTTAAAAGAAACCATAAACATTAGAAATACCCAAATAATGAAGTTATTATATCAAGGAATCTATCACAACAACAAGCAAATAGAGCACAATGTTTATCACAACAACATGCAATCACTAAGAATACCTAAATTGCATGAAAAAAATGCATGAAATGTAATCTCTAGAATGTTTCTATATGATACATGAGATGGAACACCCTCATCTCATCGTGTTTCTACATAAATATCACCTCAATAATATCTACATTAATATCACAAAACTGGTGAATCACCAAATGGTGAAATCAAATCAACTGTAATAATTAAAAACAAGAAAAATTACAATATTCAAGGCACATTAGCTTTTCCCTGTATACGGGTTAACTAATCCTAAGTGTAGTTTATAACCTTCTACCTATTTCTTCATATCCCTCTCTACAGGATCCAAATAGTAATTCAAGAAGAAAAGTATTCCTCTGATACAACTTTGTAACATCCCGATTCCGGGTGCCGCATAGAGGATCCTCGTACCTGGTTGGTCGCATGGCCTCAAATGCATTTCCCCGAATGTCAGAGGCTTCTAACTAGTAGTTAGGGTTTTGGGTGTGAATGTGGGTAAACTATTCCCCCATTATTAGACACTACTACAAAAATGGTCATGGGAAGCGCTACACCATTATTAGTGAAAAAATTGCTGATAAAGGGGGATTTTATCAGTGCTAAAAAAATCCCCGTTAAAGGTGACCCCTTTATCAGTGACTTTTTTGTAGTGCTGATAAAGGGGGGATTTATCATCCCTTTTTCCAACCGGAGATAAATTTTATGTATAAAAAAATCATGAAAAATAAATAATTGTTATATAAGTACATTTCTATTTATATTAATATAATATATATTTTTTAAATATGTTTTAGATGCGTATAAATAGACTATAAAATTTAATATATAAGAAATTTAATGAAAATGGATTTAAAATATTTTAAAAAATATTATTAATTAATAATTTTCTAATTATTATCGATTAAAAATCATTTAATAACAATTTGAAGTCACAAAAAATCAAAACAGATAAAAAAAGATCTAAAATAAGTTGAAAATGTAACTCAAACGTTAACCGGTCATAACTTTTGATCCGGGTGTCCGTTTGAGCTCTACAACATATCAAATCAAAGCCTGCGACATGCTCTATGCGCTAATGACCTAAGTAAAGAATATCTCAAATTTTTAGAGGCCAAAAATGGCCCAAATTTCCTCCAAAATATAGTTTTTAGTTGGGATACCCTGATTTGTTAACATTCAAACAAGTATAACTTATGATCCAGATGTCCATTTGGCCTGTACCACATATCATATCAAAGATTGTTTCATTTTATTTGGTTTGAGTAGTTGTAGAGTTGAAACTGGCTTCTAGATTATATGTTATGGTCATTTAAACATTCTATGTATTTTCAAATACAGATATCTATGTATTTATTCGTAAATATATATGTATCTGTGTGTGTGTGTTGTATATATGTATGTATGAATTTATTTATTTAATTATAAACACACATAAAAACATATTTCATAAATGTATTTAAAAATAATCTTATAAGTATATATTAACAATCAAATAAATATACAGATAAAAAATTATAACTAAATATATATATATATATATATATATATTAATATACGAATGAATATATATATATATACTAATATATTAATAAATATATTTATATTAGTATAAATCTATATCAATATACGAATAAATATAACTATATATATATAAATAGATATATCATTAAATAGAGATAAAAATGAAATAGCTTAGTGGTAATGGTGTTGCCGCGAAAGGGGGAGGTTGCGGGTTCGAGTTCGGGTGGAAACGTGAAGGGGTGCGCGCGTCTAAGGATGCGTGGGAAGGGAAACATGCTGGAGACCTCTTAGCGCTGATAAGGGGGGGTCAAGCAATGTTAAAAGATCATGCTACATTATTTATTTATTTTTTGACCTTTATCAGTGCTTTTTTTAGCGCTGATAAAAGGGGCCTTTATCAGCGCTTTTCGGAGCGCTGATAAAAAGGACCCCCTATATCTGCGCTAAGGTTTACAATAATTTTTTAGCACTGTTAAAGCCCATTTTGAGGACTGATATAAGTCGTTTTTTGTAGTAGTGGTATCACAACCCTAAACTCTTCCTCTTCATTCTCCACCCGTAATAATTTTTATGGATCCCTTTTTAACTCATCCTAAAAACATTTATCCTACACATATTCTCTCTATCATCCCAATACACCATATCTCAAAGCTATTATTTTAGGAATATTTTATTGAAGATAGTATTTATAAGGAATTTTTGGAAGGCCACTAATTATCCATGGAACTGTTAATTTATATTTCTAATACTGGTTATAGCTCCTTATCAACTAAGTACTAAAAACCTGATTCTTATAAATACTAACTCTATCATTGATAGGAATAATCTATCAATGTTATTCTCCAATGCATATTGGGAAGACTGCTAGAATTCCAAAGATTCGCCTGAATACTTTCATGTTACTAAGGTACCATCGATACATGTTTCTTAAACACTATAGTATGCATCTTATATTTTGTTCTCCGATCATTTGCAGAAATATTATTACTTTATGTCTTAATGTAAGACAATTTATATACTAGAATTCACTTTTTCATTTCCCCTTTATCATTATTTTATTTTTTTCTTTTAATATACCATTCATTATGATGAAGATGATTGGTCATGTCTAAATCACATTTTTGGCAATCCCCCTTGATGTTCTATTCAATCCTTTTTATCAATAAACCCTTTATTTATTGATACTGTAAATTAAATTAAAAAAAATAATTATATTTTTTTACAATTAAGACCATTAATCTTAATTCTTAAGTTCTATTCAAATATCTAATACCAGTTCTTTCTTCTCTTTGAACAATTAATAAAAAACTTATTCCAATAAATTCACATTCACTCATCAATATACATCATATATCGATGATATTGTCCGAGTCATTAAGGAAAAACAATTGTAATTCCAATACATCATCTGAATACTGTTCAATTTATAAGGTATCATTGGTAAATATTTCTTATACCCGACAACATCCATCTAATACTTTGTTCTCTAATCATTTGAAAAAAATTTCTTGCTTCATAACCTAATGTAACTATACTAGTATTCTAATATTAACTATATCATATCACCTTTATTAGTATTTCATTTATTTATATTTTTATGTACCACTCATTATGTGGAATAAGATTAGTCCTTCCAAAATCCCCTTTTCTCCATTTCACATGTATATGTTCTCCTATATTTTTAGCATATAGGCACCCTTTAATTTGAGAAATTGTAAATAAAATTGAGAAAATGAATTATATCATTTTACAATTAGGATAATAAAGTGGTGAACATGGATTGTTCTTCTTAGTTAACTTATTTCAATGAAAAAAAATTTTGAGAAAAATTTATTCTACATATCTTTACAATACATGTGATAATTTATCTTAATTTTTTATCTTTCTATTTGAACTTAATGTTCAATATTTTTAAGATTCATTATATTCTTATTTTTTAACTATTTCCTCTATAGGTATTTTTTAAATATTTATTCATTTTTTTTTCATGTATTTTTTTCCCAATATACCTTTCCATGTAATTGTATTTAATTTTCCTCCAACGTATCACTTTTTCACTATAATTCCCTACATATAAAACATGTTCATATTATCATTCCTATCATTATTATTTAAAAAATATATATTGTAATTTTTTATCTTATATATTCCCGTTGTTTTCCATCCATTTTATTTTCTTTTTCCATATATGTGATTACATTTGCCTTTTTATTTTGACTACAACTGACAAAATTATTCAATATATCAAAATAAGAGGGATTTCCCCCTTTAAAATTCATAGGCTATTTAGACAACCTGGTCTATAACATTCTTAAAGTTTATTTTTATATATTTTCCTCATATATATTAATGAAAATATATTTTCACGCTTCAATATATTTTATGAAATTCATGACTATCCTTCCTCTATTTTTTCATGACATCTTTTTTGATAGGTAAATACCTGGGTTTTTATCTTTTATTTGGAATGTAGTGCCTATAAACATAAGTAGTTGATGGGTTATGATTGTTACTAGGTATGAACACATTAATATCAAATTGTATACATATTTTTAGTCTGAAATGATTTTATTGTATATTAATATAAATTATTTTTCTTATTTTATATGTTATGTGATTTTCCTTTTTTTATAGATTATAAAACTATCAACATATTCCTTCTTCAAATAGACTCAATAAAGGTAACACCTATGGTCAACATTTACTATTAAATTAATTTCTAGTATTTTATCATAACTTTTCTACTCTCATAAATGTTTGATTTGTTTCAATGATTCCATATAAATGTGCCTTAATATTACTCCCAATATAATTCATAATTATTATTAAAAATTAGTTATTCAACACATAACATTATTCAGAGAAGGTACCCTTATTATAGACATATTCCATAGTGAGCATTAAATTCCTATTTTAATTTTTCTTTAGTTAATCAAACACATTTTACAGGCACTTATTTTTTTCAATATTACATTTACCTATATTATTAAAATTTGTTTGACCAATTCATGAAACACAATTATAGAAATTTTAAAAAGTACCACAAATAAAAAATCATTTTCTATAGTGGCTAGGTATTAAAGGATTCTAAAAATGAAAAATAAATTAAGTATTGTCACAGGTTCGGCCTTACATACATTATCTCTTAAAATATATAATAAAAAATACCATTAGTATAAAATAATAGTGTTTCAAATATATAAAAAACTGTTGTAGGTTTGACTCCATCATTTTAGGTTCTTCTATTCACAATAGTTTTAAATTTTTGGTTATCCAAATAGATAATTTTTTTTAACAATACCCAACATCAAATATTGATAACCACATGTGAACTGCATTAGACGTTCCTTTGACAGAAGTTGTGATAAATGGTTTTATAATTTATTATTCAGTTACTACTAAAATTTATCAACTTTTTATCAATTTACTAAAATATATGCACTAAATATTTTTCAATCTATAAATTAAATATTTGGAAATGTTCAAAATTATTCACCAAATAAAAAATAAAAAAGATGAAAATTTCCAAATGATAATACAATACTTCCAACTATATCTAGTACCATCCTAACATTACCCTCAAAGGAAGAATGACTATAATGATAAAGAAGTAAGAAAACACCAAAAAAATGCATGTATCTTTATAACTATTATCTTAATTACCAATGATTTTAGTACTATATTACGTAACAATTCTGTATTTATTAAATCTACCCTCAACATTATAGGTTTATGTTCTCCTTGTAGTTCATTATATTCTAACAAATTATATAAAATTACTACCACATACCCTAAGTCCATAGATGTTATTGTTGTACAAAGTGAAATTCTACTCCCTCTGTTTGAATTACAAGATAATGTTAAATTGAAAATTTTTCAATATATTAATCAGTCAAACCCAAATATATCACTAGTGGTAGAAATAATGAACAAAAATTACAAAATAATATGTTTGTCATTGATTTTCGAGCATTATCCATATATATAAAAATTTCTTCATCGGTAGGAATTTACTCTAACATTAACATGGATACAAAAAAAGATTTATGATTCCATAATAAATTATTTTCATATTAATGTTTCTTATGTGTATTTCTGAAACACTTTACAAACAAATTTAAACAACGATCTAAACATTGATTGTGATGATGGTAGGAGATTATGTGAAGTTTATATACTCAATGTTTATATTTATATATTTCTATAATTTCCCATTTATTAATGATTAAAATATAATATTTCTATGTAAAAATGTTGTAAATATATTAATTATTACTCTAACCACTCTTCAAATGAATATAAATGGAAATACATACAAGCAGTTGTACTTCATTGGAACATATTTGTATTCATATAGTTGATATTCCCACAAATTTTGGTCAAATAAATCTATTACTAATAGTTATAAACTATATAGCGTCAAGTACAATTGATATGACCCTTTCTAAAGGGTCATGAACAAACATCACTTCAATTTGTGGTTGTAGAGAACAAATAGAATGGAGTACTGAAGCCTCAGGAAGAAAAAAAGGAGAAAGGAGAAGCAGTAGTGTTGGTCAAGCCACAAGTCTTAATCGTAACACATACTCTATTGAGGTCAGTGGAAAGAATTTATCATTTTTTTCGTATAGTATAGTAGTTATACCCCCTCGTTACTACTACATGATTGAGTTTTCTAGTCATGTCCCGAGCATCATTTCCCAAATGTGTGAATTAAAAAATGTCTTCTTGGTACTATTATAATATTTTGATGCAAGATAATCTCAATAATGGGGAATCATGACTCAAAAATCATTCTATGTTTGTCCCCCTTTTTCCAAATTTTCTTGATGCACCAGCTTCAAGCCTGATCCTTTATTAGGATAAAGACTGTTGGGAGAGTCCAGGGCGATCTAGAAACCTCTCATACCTATCTTATACTGATTTTTGATTTCATATTTTCTACTTCTGTGGTTCATAACATACATATAGTGGAATCAATGAGATTCATATATGCCTAGAATCTTGCAGGACACACCCTTGTTAAAATAACGAGTGGGTTGTTCATTCGATGTCGAAGGCATACTCGTCGGCTTCACTTCACCAAGAAGACCCCACATACTTTCATTTTCCATCTTATACATACCCTTATCAACCCTACATTCTTTCTATTTATGGTTAGTAGTCATTTAACACTAGAATGGAGTGGGAAAAGGTTGAAAAAAGCCAAATGTGACAGGATGGAAGCAGTTGTAGCACTTGGCGTGAGTGCGCTAGAAAACCAACCCAAGGGTACACTTTCGGTTATGTGAAGGTCACTCAAAAATCATTTATTATGATAGAATATAACAATGAGGATGAGAGTAAGGTAATGGTGGTGAAACTGGGAAGGAAAGGTCAGATCAACTCAGGTGCCAATGGGGGATATGGAATAGCAGGAACATAAGGTTTAAGTACAGACTTATAAAACGGTTTTTCACTATTTTATTAGAGTACTAACTTGTTCTCACATTGATTAGAATCTATATAATATAGTTAGTAGGCCAACTTTATCTCTTGATCCATACTCAGAGGTACCTTTCCCCCTTGTTATAGTCACTATCGGTCTTTTCTTGACTCAATGTTTTTTTATATGTGAGGAAAGGGAATGGTAGGCATCCAAGTAGTATGAGCCTTCATTCATCTTCTTCAGAAAGAGATATCAAGTATTCTAGCACAAAAAGTCTCTCTGGAAACACCACATGTAACACCTGAGACTTTTATGAGAAATATTTTGTTTTTATGTTATATAAATCATCAAAGGAATCTATCACTACACACAACACTATCTTGGCTTGCTTTACATGCAACCGTGGCCTTCCTCGATAGCTTGCATCGTACGCAATACCGAGTTTTACTAAACAACGATATACTATTAAAATATTATTAAAACTAGCCATTATGAATAGTAATACCCACTTTTTGAAATTTTATAAATTTTATATTTCAAAATGGACTTCATTTTTGGATTCGGAATATCGAAATTTGATTAGGGTGAAATTTTGGTACTTTTCGAATAACTTTCATATTCTAATGAATAGTGAAAGTTACTAAATTTTAATTAAAAAAAACTTTTTTTAATAGAAATAATTAATAGTGATAAATTATTAATTTGAGTGGTTTTAATGTATATTTAGAATAAATTTTTACCATTTAATACAATGTTGTTCATTGGATGTAATTCACATTTAAATCAAACATAAACAAATGTCAATCTTTTGATAGTAATTATCTCTAAAAAACACGCTATTTGTTTTGACGACGAGAATTATTTTTTAAATTAATTAATGCAACTGTTGTGTTTTGAATTTCGTAAAATAGACATAGTTTTTGAATTCATAATATCAAATATAGCTTAGGCATTATTTGTGGTATTTTTCTAGAAACTTTCATTTTTTGATGAATAGTGAAACCACTAAGTGGTAGTTGAAAAAACTGAATTTTTCATAAAACATAATTTTACCGCTTCTCTTAGTGGAATTTCGAAAATCCGAGAGACACGGTTAATATCGAGGACTAAAATGTTGTTCAATGAGATGAAAATAATTTTTGGTGAATAGTAACTTTTTACTTTTTTCACCACGGTTAAAAGTAAATAGGGTAATTAAGGGTAAAAATGTAATTATTATTACCCTAAAATATGTCCTAATTCTATTGGATAAGTTTAATTCGACCAAAAAAACCTTAGGAATAAATTATGACCATTTAGGCCCACATGGATTAGATTAGGACATTTATTATTAATTTATTTAATGAAGGGTTAAAATTGTTAAAATCAATGTTTAATAACTAAAGCATTTTTAATATAGGGTTATACATAAGATAAATTAAACTATAAATATTCATTAGAAAACTAAAAATATTTCCTACATAATGGTATTTTATTTATAATTTTTAGACATTAAATAATTTAATTTATTTATGACACAATGATGATGCAGTAATTATCTTATTAATGAAATATTAACGTAAATGATGTTATAAATACCCAAATAAATGTAATTTGAGACTTATTATGAATTAAAAGAGTTTTATATGTTAATATGACATGTTATTAATGATTTAATTAACTTTTTTAGACCTAATATTTCTGTTATGAGTTTCACAAAAACCAATTACCAAATAGTTTCAAAATTGACATAAAATTGATTTTAAAACAAATATTATATTATTAATTGTTATTTTATTCCTAAAAATCTATGGTTCGTCAACATGACTTAGATAAGGTTATATATATTAATAATAAACAAATTGGGGTTATTTTGTCTTGTTATAGTATGTTTATTAACCTTATTGTGTAAGAAAACAAGAAGACACGGTAAAAGTTAAATTATCTAACTTAAAGTTAAATCTAAATGATAAGGTTAGAATTGATACCTAAACTTGTCTAAATTCTATTCTATGAGAGGATTTCGACCCATCCCCACCTAATCTTCTAAATAAATCAATTTTAAGCTATTAAAAACCGAATATGACTTTATAATAAAATAATATTTTTAGTTTTTCCAAAGGTACCCCTCTCCTCCCTTATAAAAGGGAACCTCCTCCCTCTCTTCCTCACACCACATTTAGCCTTCCAACTCGGCCAAACCCTGACATATTCTCTTCTCCAAATCCCTAGAAACATCCTAGAGGTCCTGGTCTTCCTCAAAGACCAATTTTAGTGCCCTAAGAGGAGGTCTCAAAGAGGCGCTTCAAAGAAGAGGTAATGTTTGTTACCGATTCTTTCAACATTATTTCTTCTTCCACTTCTTCTTCTTTAGTGGTTTCATTATGAAGTAATAACATCAGTATCACTCATATACTGTTATGTTGTTATAAGTATGAAACAACCCTATTTCACCATCTATCCATCCTATGGAATATGAAATCATCGCGCGTGCGTACGTACGGAATACCATCTACACACCGTGGTGTAATCTATTTTCCACCACCACCTTACATGGATGGGTATAATGGTGCAACTAAATAACTATATATGATTAATTTAAAGTGGTATTGATTATGAAATAGTATACAAACACTCCAATACAATTCCATGATCATGGGAACGATATCATCGCCCGTGCGTACGTACGGAATACCGTCTCCATGATGTGATGCGACTCGTTTTACATGATCTTCATTGCATAATAATTATATAAATTAATTGAATGAATTAATATGATATATATAACACTAATAACATTCTGGAAATGAGGTATCTATAACCTAAAAATAAGAATAAGAATTTATTCGACAAAACATGCATAAAAACAAAAACTAATATACACCCGAATAACAAGTAGCAATGAAATATAACTAATAAGAAGCTAAGAATATGACCATATATGATATCATAACAATGATTATGATTATGTAATAAGTCAATGACATTATTTAAATCATTATACAGGAGGTTAGGAAACTTACGAAGAAAATCAGACCTAAGGTAAGGGAAAATATCACAATCTCATTTTTATCCGAGATTGTTTATACTTTGGTATTTACTATGGTGTATTTTATCATACACATCCATGTTTCCTCAATATTTAATATTATTTCCATCCACCTACAATTTTTTAACTCCAATTTTACCCTTATGTGAGTTTTTAGTAAAAAATATGAAAGGAATCTTTTGTCGTTTTTCATACGAGGTACTTTTTGACTTTTCTGACAAAAGTACGAGAAGAATGTTTTTTTATCTTCTAAGGCATGAATGGATTTTTAAAACATTATTTCCAAGAATCTTACTTCACAAGTTTTCAATTTTATTTTTAATTAACTTCTTTTAGTTTAAAATTGTATGACATGTTAAGAATTGAAAATGTTTTTTGAAGTAGAAAGGATATTTTTCTCAAGAATGGAGTTCAAGTGTTTTATCAAAATTATTTTCCATCTAAGATAATATAGGGTTCTGTTTCTATCCCTATTATTACATTTATTTGATTATGTTGTGATGGAAATATTTTTATTAATTATTTTGTCTTATATGAATTGTTTTAGGATGTCATGATGTTTAAGATTCCCATTTTTATTACATGGGTTATGGTATGATGTATGGTTTATGATTTTGTGGCACACATTAGAATGGTATCATTATGAGATGGGTGGGACCTATATCTCCCTCCAATGCATTAGGTAAAGATTTTATATCTCAGGAGATAGACATGGCTGGAACGGCAGGTTAAACCGGTTTAGTGAAACATCACTGAAACGATGAGTGAACTCGGTTCAGAAATGGACTTGTTCCACTAAGATAGTCTTGGAAATGAGTCTTGACTAATAAGAAATTATTCTCTATGATTATGTGGCTATGCCACAAAGTTTCATGTTTTATGTTATGATTATTGGGATTACATTTCACTAATGTGATTTATCCCATGTTATGAAATTATGAGCTCTTTTACAGGTTAGGATTTCCAAAATGTTATGTTCTTATGAATATGATGTGATTGATATTTCTTTTTTATACCCTTACTGAGCATTTGAGCTCACCCTTTTGTATGTTTTCTTTTCCCAGGTAAGGAAGAAGGTTATTAAGTAGGATATGCCAAAATAGACTCTAGATATGATGAAATAAATGGGAGACAATGTAGATGCTTTATGAACCAGTTGTTTATGTTTCCCAGTTTCTAAAGACACTATACCTATACGGTCCTTTCATGGTTTTGTTATATGTTGTAATAAGTGTACTTCAATTTTGAAGTATTAACAATGTATGTAATGTAAGGGTTGTTATATTTGGTTTCAGAGGAAAGGTATAGTCAACCTTTGGAAACTAGGAAGTGAAAGCCTTAGTAAGAAAACTAAGGATATGTCTAAGCATGGAACACAATCATAGTGTTTTAGAAATGGCCATGAACAACCTATGACAAGACCTTAAGTGTAAAATTTTATTCTTGATTATGTGTTTTTCTTATTATAATTAGTGTTTCTCACACTATTCTTCTTGGTTTTAGTCAATGGCTGGAACCTGAAGAAACTGTGTTAATACGGAATGAAATGGGCAATTCAATGATTGTCCCCATGAGCAACCAAACGTTATGGGAGCTGGAATGCAAAATCTTGTAGCCATGTTCACATAAATTTCTCAAGCTATGAATCATGCAGAACTTCCAAACGAGCAAAGGAGCAACATTCTGTTGAATCCTTCATGAGGCAGCGTCCACCTTCATTCAGCGGGTCTTCTGATCCATTAGTGGCTGAACAAAGGATCAGTACCACTGAAAAGATATATTCAGTTCTTCAATGTTCTGAACATGATAAAGTCATCTTAGAAGTTTATCGTTTGGAAGGTGATGCTGATCAATGGTGGAATATTATTAAGAATATGAGGCAAAGGGATGAAATTGAGTCCATTGAATGGGACGAGTTCAAGAACTTATTTTTCAAATAGTATTTCCCACGTATTCTTCGAACAAAGATGGAGAAAGAGCTTCTTGAACTGAAGAAAAAGGATAATGAATCTGTTGGTACCTATGATGCAAATTTTACAAGACATGCAAGGTACGCTTCTGGTATTATTATCCAACCTGAGAGTAAGATCGATCAATTCTTTAGTCGCTTAAAACCAAGTCTTAAAAGGGCATTATCCATAAGGGACTTCAATAGCTACGAGGAAATACTCCGATGTGCTCTCAAGGTTGAGATGGATATAGGTGTAACTCGTCAGTCATATGGGTTTGATATGAAGAGGAAAATGGAATTCAAAGGAAAATCTAAAGAGAACACTGAAAAGAAGATGAGCATTCCCTTATGCTCAAAGTGTGGAAAGAAACATGGATGGAGTTGTCTTAAAGGGACAAGTAAATGATTCAAATGTGGAAAGGAAGGTCATCGGGCATTTGAATGCCGCAATGATGGGAAGAAGATGTCTAATGATGAAAACAGAGGAAGGGATGTGCAGAATGAACCTACTACCCTTCAATGTTTCATGTTCAAGGAGATGGGGCATTATGCCAATCAATGCCCAAATCCAAGGGTTGACGATGATGGTCGACTTCAACAAACTCTTAAGGCTAAAGACAAAGGAAAGTCACATGCAATTTCTATCGGCGATGTAGAGTACGACAACGAAGTGGTGAAAGGTACACTTACCAACCACTCTAAAGTAGCAAATGTTTTATTTTATTATGGATCGACCCACTCTTTTATTTCTAAAGAATTTTCTAAGGGTATCACCATATTACCACAACAATTAGATGTTGAGTTAGCTGTGACAACCCCTAATGGCACAACAGTCGCATCAAAGTTTATTATTCTTCTCTGATTGAATTTTGTGGTAAAGTGATTCCTGCAAATCTTGTGATCCTCTCTATAGTGGAATTTGATGTGATTCTTGGCATGGATTGGCTTTCTCTATATGGAGCTCATATCAATTTCCAAATAAGGGAAGTCGCATTTAATATTCCAGATAAATCTATGATCGTCTATCGATGCAAGGATGAACATAACCTTCCAGTGGAAATTTCTTCCATCTTATGGGTTTTTATTCCACTAAATGATGGTTATTTATCTCTAATGGTTGGTGAGAAACTCACGATTAAGAATATTCCCATTGTACGGGAGTTTGACGATGTCTTTCTGGAGGAATTTCTGGGTCTTCCACCAAATCGTGAAGTTGAGTTTTCAATAGAACTCGTACTGGGTGCTTTACCTATTTCAAAGACACCTTATAGAATGGCCCCAATTGAGTTGCAGGAATTGAAGAAGCAACTCCAAGATAATCTTGATAAAGGATTCATACGACCTAGTGTGTCGCTTTGGGGAGAACCTGTTTTGTTTGTTAAGAAGAAATATGGATCAATGAGACTCTGCATTGATTATCAAGAATGTAACAAGATCACTATCAAGAACAAACATCCTCTCCCACGCATTGATGACTTATTTGACCAACTATGCGGAGCTCAATACTTTTCCAAGATTGATCTTCATTTAGGGTATCACCAATTAAGGGTCAAAAGAGAGGATATACCAAAGATGGATTTCCGTACAAGGTATGGACACTATGAATTTATAGTGATTCCATTTGGTCTTACTAATGCCCCTGCTATCATCATGGATCTGATTAATAGAGTCTTTAGAGACTATCTTGATCAGTTTGTGGTAGTCTTTATAGACAATATTCTTGTCTATTCAAAGAGCAAGGAACAACATGAAGATCATTTGATAATTGTATTAAAGACCCTAATAAAGGTGAAGATTTATGCCAAATTTACCAAGTGTGAATTTTGGCTTCAAAAAGCTGCATTTTTGGGTCACATAATCTCAAAATAGGGGATATCTGTGGATCCAGAAAAAACAGAGGTTATCGAAAGTTGGTCGAGACCAACAACAGTAACTGAGATCCGAAGTTTTCTTGGTTTGGATGGATATTATCAATGTTTTGTGAAATATTTTTCACAATTATCTAATCCACTCACCAGGTTGACTCAAAAAGGAGTTAAGTTCGTATGGACGGAGGAATGTGAATAGAATTTCAAGGGGTTGAAAAGAAGGTTATCCAGTGCACCTGTACTCACACTTCCTTGTAGTGGAGAAAGATTTTTGATCTATAGTGATGCATCCAAGAAGGGGCTGGGGTGTGTTCTTATGCAAAAATGATATGGTGATAGCTTATGCCTCACGAAAGTTGAAAATCCATGAGCAAAATTACCAAACTCATGATTTGGAGTTAGCTATGGTAATCTTTGCATTAAAGATTTGGAGGCATTATCTTTATGGGCAAAGGTGTGATATTTAAACTGATCATAAAAGTTTAAAGTATATTTCCACACAAAAGGAGCTAAATATGTCCCAAAGAAGATGGTTGGATATGATTAAGGATTACGACTGCTCAATTCATTACCACCATAGGAAAGCAAACAAGGTGGAAGATGCATTAAGTCGACAAGACCATTCTAGCTTATCCATGATGAGGATCACAAAAGATCCAATATTTATGGATTTAGAAAGGATGGAACTAGGAATTATAATGGAAGGGGAAAATCATATCTTTCTCAATTGAATGTTCAACCATCTATACATGTGAAGATTGAAGAGGCGCAGAAAGAAGATGTAGAGTTACAAAAGAAGGTGAGAAATATTCCTGAATTTAACCTTGATTGTGATGGGATAATAAAGTTTTGGAATCGGGTTTGTGTTCCTCTCATCCCAGAATTAAAGAAGAGGCTGCTGGATGAGGTTCATAGTTCTTCATTCTCTATTCATCCTGGAAGAACGAAGATGTATAGGGACCTGAAAGAGTACTTTTGATGGGATGGCATGAAAAGAGATGTTGCTGAATATGTCTCTCGATGGTTGGTTTGTCAGTAAGTTAAAGCTAAGAGACAGAAGTCTAAGGGGATGTTACAACCATTACCCATACCAGAATGGAAATGGGAAAACATCACTATGGAATTTTTCACTGGACTTCCTAAAACATCCAAAGACAATAATGCTATCTGGGTCCTAGTTGATCGTCTTACAAATTTGGCACACTTCATTGCTATTAGAGAGGATTTCTCTCTGGATCAGCTTTCCAGGATATTTGTAAAGGAAGTGGTAAGAATGCATGGAGTACCACTTTCTATTATATCTAATCGGGATCCGAGGTGTACCTCGAAGTTCTGGTGAGGTCTTCAGCATACTTTGGATACAGAGTTGAGTTTCAGCACTGCTTATCATCCTCAGACAGACGGTCAGTCTGAGAGGACAATTCAAACTCTGGAAGATATGTTAAGAGCTTGCTCTATGGATTTCAAAGGTGGTTGGGATCAACACCTACCTTTGGTGGAATTTTCTTATCATAATAGCTTTCACTCCAATATTCAGATGGCTCCTTATGAAGCTCTCTATGGAAGCAAATGCAAGACTCCAACTTGTTGGGATGAAGTTGGGGAAAGAATGTTATTAGGACATGTTCTTGTTGATGAGATGGAAGAAAAGGTCTGATCTATTCAACAACACATAAGAGCAGCTCAGAGTTGACAAAAAAAGTTATTCCCACAACTGAAGAAAAGACTTAGAGTTTAAAGTGGGTGATAAAGTGTTCTTACGAATATCTCCTTGGAAGAGAGTAATGATATTTGGAAAGAAAGGAAAGTTGAGCCCTAGATATATCGGTCCTTTTGAAATTTTGGATCGTGTTGGGAAGGTAGCTTACCGATTGGTGCTTCCACCAAATCTCTCCCAAGTTCATGATGTGTTCCTTGTATCTCTCCTGAGAAAGTACATACCTGATCCTTCACATGTACTCAGCTCAGAAGTTGTACCGCTGGAACAAGATCTTTCTTATGTAGAACAGCCGGTAGAGATTCTTGATCGTAGTGAAAAATTATTACCGAACAAGACCACTCGCTTGGTGAAAGTTTTATGGAGGAACCACCAATTAGAAGAATCTACATGGGAGCTTGAGGATATGATGAGAGAGAGGTATCCTCATATGTTTGTTACAAGTGACAAATTTCGAGGGCGAAATTCATTTTAAAGGGGCTAGAATGTAACACCCGAGACTTTTATGAGAAATCTTTTGTTTATATGTTATATAAATCATCAAAGGATTCTTTCACTACACACAAAACTATCTTGGCTTGCTTTACACGCAACCGGGGCCTTCCTTGATAGCTTGCGTCGTACGCAATACAGAGTTTCACTAAACAACGATATACTATTAAAATATTATTAAAACTAGCCGTTATGAGTAGTAATACCCACTTTTTGAAATTTTATAAATTTTATCTTTCAAAATGGACTTCATTTTTGGATTTGGAATATCGTAATTATCTTAGGGTGAAATTTTGGTACTTTTCGGATAACTTTCATATTCTAATGAATAGAGAAAATTACTAAATTTTAATTAAAAACAAATTTTTTTAATCGAAATAATTAATAGAGATAAATTATTAATTTGAGTATTTTTAAAGTATATTTAGAATATATTTTTACCATTTAATACAATGTTGGTCATTAGATGTAATTTCACATTTTAACCAAACATAAACAAGTGTCAATCTTTTGATAGTAATTATCTCTTAAAAACACGCTATTTGTTTTGATGACGAGAATTAATTTTTAAATTAATTAATGCAAATGATGTGTTTTGAATTTGGTAAAATAGACATAATTTTTGAATTCATAATATCAAATATAGCCTAGGCCTAATTGTTTGTATTTTTCTGGAAACTTTCATTTTTTTGATGAATAGTGAAACCACTAAGTGGTAGTTAAAAAAACTGAATCTTTCATAAAACTTAATTTTACCGCTTCTGTGAGTAGAATTTAGAAAATCCAAGAGACACGGTTAATATCAAGGACTAAAATGTGGTTCAATGAGATGAAAATAATTTTTGGTGAATAGTAAATTTTTACTTTTTTTACCACGGTTAAAACTAAATAGGGTAATTAAGGGTAAAAATGTTTTTATTATTACCCTAACACGTGTACTAATTCTATTTGATAAGTATAATTCGACCAAAAAAAACCTTAGGAATAAAATATTACCATTTAGTCCCACATGGATTAGATTAGGACATCTATTATTAATTTATTTAAAAAAAGGTTAAAATAGTTAAAATCAAAGTTTAATAACTAAATCATTTTTAATATAGGGTAATGCATACGATAAATTCGACTATAAATATTAATTAGAAAGATAAAAATATTTCTTACCTAATGGTATTTTATTTAAAAAATTTAGACATTATATAATTTAATTTATTTATGACACAATGATGATGCTGTAATTATCTTATTAATGAAATATTAACATAATTGATGTTATAAATACACAAATAAATGTAATTTGAGACTTTTTATGAATTAAACTAATTTTATATGTTAACATGACATGTTATTATTGATTTAATTAACTTTTTTAGAACTAATCTTTCTGTTATGATTTTCACAAAAATCAATTACCAAATAGTGTCAAAATTGACATAAAATTGTTTTTACAAAAAATATTATATAATTAATTGTTATTTTATTCCTAAAAATCTAAGGATCGGCCAAATGACTTAGATAAGGTTATATATATTAATAATAAACAAAGTGGGGTACGTTAGTCTTGTTATATTATGTTTATTAACCTTATAGTTTAAGAAAACAAGAAGACACGGTAAAAGTTAAATTGTCTAACTTAAAGTTAAATCTAAATGATAAGGTTGAAATAGATACCTAAACATGTCTAAATTCTATTTGATGAGATTATTTCGACCCATCCCCACCTTATCTTCTAAATAAATCATTTTTGAGCTACTAAAAACCGAATATGACTTTATAATAAAATAATATTTTTAGTTTTTCCAAAGGTGCCCCTCTCCTCCCTTATAGAAGGGAATCTCCTCCCTCTCTTCCTCACACCACATTGAGCCTTAAAACTCGGCCAAACCCTGCCAAATTCACTTCTCTGATTCCCTAGAAACATCCTAGAGGTCCTGGTCTTCTTCAAAGACCAAGTTTAGTGCCCTAAGAGAAGGTCCCAAAGAGCCGCGTCGAAGAAGAGGTAATGTATGTTACCGATTCTTTCAACTTTATTTCTTCTTCCACTTATTCTTCATTAGTGGTTTCATTATGAAGTAATAACATCAGTATAACTCATATACTAGTATCTTATTATAAGTATGGAACAACCATATTTCACCATCTATCCATCCTATGGAAAATGAAATCACCGCACGTGCGTACGTACGGAATACCATCTCCACGCTGTGGTGTAATCTACTTTCCACCACCACCTCACTTGGATGGGTATAATGGTGTAAATAAAAAAACTATATATGATTATTGTAAAGTTTTATTGATTCTTAAATAGTATAGATACACTCCAATACAATTCCACGGTGATGGAAATGATATCATCGCTCGTGCGTACGTACGGAATACCGTCTCCACGATGTGATGTGACTCGTTATACATGATCTTAATTGCATAATAATTATATAAATGAATTGAATGAATGAATATGATATATATTACACTAATAAAAATTCTGGAAATTAGGTATCTATAACCTAAAAATAAGAATAAGAATTTATTCGAGAAAACACGCATAAGAACAAAAAGTAATAAACACTCGAATAACAAGTAGCAATGAAATATTACTAATAAGAAGCTAAGAATATGACCATATATGATATCATAACAATGAGTATGATTCTGGAATAAGTCAATGACATTATTTAAATCATTATACAGGATGTTCGGACACTTACGAAGCAAATCAGACCTAAGGTAAGGGAAAATATCACAATCTCATTTTTATCCGAGATTGTTTATACTTTGGTATTTATTGGGGTGTATTTTATCATCCACATACATATTTCCTCAATATGTAATTTATTTCCATCCACCTACAATTTTTTAAATCCAATTTTACCCTTAGGTGAGTTTTTTAGTAAAAGATATGAAAGGAATCTTTTGTCGTTTTTCGTACGAGGTACTTTTTGACTTTTCCGACAAAAGTACGAGAAGAATGTTTTTTTTAACTTATACAGCATGATTGGATTTTTAAAACATTATTTCCAAGAATCTTACTTTACAAGTTTTCATGTTTATTTATAATTAACTTCTTTTAGTTTAAAATTTTATAACATGTTAAGAAAGGAAAATGTTTTTTGAAGTAGAAAGGATATTTTCCTCAAGAATGGAGTGCAAGTGTTTTATCAAAATTATTTTTCATCTAAGATAATATAGGGTTATGTTTCAATCACTATTATTAAATTGATTTGATTATGTTGTGATGGAAATATTTTTATGAATTCCTTTATCTTATATGAATTGTTTTATGATGTCACTATGTTTAAGATTCCCATTTTTATTACATGGGTTATGCTATGATGTATGGTTTATGATTTTGTGGCACACATAAGAATGGTATCATTATGATATGGGTGGGACATATATCTCCATCCAATTCATTGGGTAAATATTTTATATCTCATGAGATAGACAAGGATGGAACGGAATTTTAAACCGATTCAGTGAAACATGACTGAACGAGGAGTGAAATCAGTTTAGAAATGGACTTTTTCCACTAAGATAGTCTTGGAAATGAGTCTTGACTAATAAGAAATGATTCTCTATGATTATGTGTTTATGAAGCAAAGTTTCATATTCTTTGTTATGATTATTGGGATTACATTTCACTACTATGATTTATCCCATGTTATGAAATTATGAGCTCTTTTGTAGGTTAATATTTCCAAAATGTTATGTTCTTGTGAATATGATGTGATTGATATTTATTTTGTATACCTATACTGAGCATTTGAGCTCACCCTTTTGTATGTTTTCTTTCCCTAAGTCAGGAATAAGGTTATTAAGTAGAATATGCCAAAAGGGACTCTAGATATGATGAAATAAATGGGAGACAATGTAGATGCTTTTTGAACCAGTTGTTTATGTTTCCCAGTTTCTAAAGACATTATACCTATACGGTCCTTTCATGGTTTTGTTTTATGTTGTAATAATTGTACTTCAATTTTGAATTATTAAAAATGTCTATTAAGTAAAGGTCATTATACCACACTTGGGGAAATTTTTTATGTTTATATAAAAAACCATAGGAAATCATCCTTGTCATGGATTAGTTGTATTCAGTGTAGACTATCATGGATAGCTTCAGGAGGCAGATTTTGTTCTTCGATGTTGATGGAGAGCCAGTAGTGTTTTTTTGGAGATTATGACTCTCAAATGAGTCATAGGCGTGTTTCATCCTTATTTTACATGATGGATGAGATAATTCTTAGTTTTTTAGAGGTTTGTCAGTGATCATCTTCAAGGGTTGTAGATGAGTTCCTTGACGCCTTTCTAGAGGAGTTTTTAGCATTAACTTCTCAAAGAGAGATCATGCTCGAGATAGACCTACAGTTAGGAATGTGTCCTACATTAATGTCTACATATAAGATGGTTCCTTTTCAGTTGAGAGAGTTGTGTATACATCTCAATGGTTTATTGCGGCATGGTTTCTTTTTCATCCAATTTTGTCACTATGGGGTGAACAGATTTTTTCATAAGGAAGGTGGATTGTAGTTCTCAATTTTTTATTGATTATTATTGCTTGAACCGAGTGATAGTGAAGAACCACTATCCTCTTCCACAAGTTGGTGGTTTATTCAATCAAATGAAGTGTGCAAGTTGGATCGCAGAGATTTATTTGTAGTTAGGATATCATCAGATGCATGTGAAGGATGAGGATATCTTGAAGACTTCTTTCTATTGTTTTCATGGGCGTTACGTGGTTGCTGTGTTGTTGTTAGGTGTGAGGAATGCATGAACTGTATTCATGGGTTAAATGAACACTATGTTTTGTGAGTTCATGGATAAGTTCATGGTTGTTTTCATTAACTACATCTTTGTATACTCTATAACTGAGGAGGAGCACAGAAAGCATCTACATTCCATTTTGGGATATCTTCACCATGAGATGTTTTTTTTAGAATTTTAAGAAGTGAGAGTTTTGGGCTCAAGAAAACTATTTATTGGGGAATGTTATATCCCAATAGGGATTATATATTGATCTATTAATGATATAATTAATTTGGTTTTCAGAATCAACCAAGATAGTGGTAGAGGTGAAAACATTCATTGGTCTTGTAGGCTATTACAGGTGGTTCATATATTATTCCTCTCGGGTAGAGATTCCTCTGACAGTTTTGAACATAAATGAGCAGGTGTACCTATAGACTCATCAATGTTAAATAGATTTTGAGTATCTAAAAGAGAATTTTTTTAGTGATCCATCTCTTTGTCATCTGGTTGAAGAAGTTTAGTTTGAGGTTTTCTGTGATGCTTTTCATCTTGGGTTGGGCTATATTTTTATGCATCATAGATTGTTCATTTCTTATGGGTCTTGACAGTTACATCCCCATGAGCATCACTATGACACCCACAATCTTTAGTTAGTAGTGGTACTGTTTTCTCTAACATTGTAGATACACTAGCTCATCAATGAATTTTTTGTGGTATTCACTGATCATTAGAGCTTGAGGTATGTTTTCTCGTAAATGTATCATGTGGCATCCATATCATACATACACTGTAGCAGTAACAACTACGTAGGAAGTTACATTTGGAATACCCATCACAATATATTCCATTAATCACTTAGGTAAATCATTCACATTTACCTACATCACATTACCCAATGCATTGGATAGCTATCTTGTGCACACCCACCCAAGGTTTATCACGGAACCACCTCTATGCATAAACAACACCCAAGAACCATAACATATTCATAACACATAAAACAAAAAAAATAAGGATAATATTTCAACATTTCAACCACAATATATTATTTAAATATTTTGACATAAAAAATACCTTATTAAAACCATTTTTAATACCAAAATACGTAGAAAGAGAATTTGGTATTTATTTTCCTTTTAAAAACATTACGTCTTGTTAAGGAAACCAAAGATCAAATAATAGTCGTAGTGGCGGAAAAGGTTGTTGTCACCGCTTACGTTAAAAAGAAACATTCTTTTTTTTCATTTAGTAAAACACGATGTAGGAAAAGATTTCCTTTGAATGAAATGAAACGTCAAACGTATTTATATACCATATAAAATAATGTTGAGAGAAAAACAAAATATGCCTCAATGAAAGGAGATTGAGAATAGTCCCTTTCCTCATGTCCGACTTGACTCGATCGTTCTTTAATCTCCTGAATAATAAACAAAAGATAATTTATAAAATCTTAAGAACCTTTTTCATGTCTATTATTTCTTTTATATCACTTATTACCATGTTATAAACAATATGTAATCATTTAAGTTATTAATAGTTGTTTCGTCGATATTTGGTACCAGCGTAAAAAAATGAACACCTTATAATAACTAGTTGTCCATGTCATCCAAAATCCATTATCTCCAGAATTATATTAATGATTTAGATATCTTATACATCATATAAATCATGTATATATATGTATTTATAATACTACATAACATTTGGAGATAAGAAATGAAATGCACCATTAATGGAGATGGTAAGTCGTATGTACGCATGAACGCTACTTTCATTTATATTTTGTACTTTAATGGAATTAAAATATAATGATACCTTGGTATATTATAATTCCAATATAATATCATATATAATATCATAAAATATACCATTTATATGTCCCACATATGGAATTAACGAGTCAAATCACTTTGAGGGGGTGGTAGTCCACACTTCCTCAAATGAAATTACTGCGTTTACCCAATATGTAAACCATAAAGGTATGGTATAAATGAAAAATACAGAAGAATAAAGATGAAATAAACATAATATATATCATATATAAATATACTTCCATCTTAATGGCCACAATGTGAGGCTATAGGAGATAATTGAACAATCATCGCTTCGTGAGGCGTTACTTTTCTATCCACAGAAACAGTATGTTCTTCGCCCATTAGATGGAGGTGTGTGTAAGTGTAGTTTGACTAATTATCATAAAAACATACTAGTATATTGAGGATTCTGGTTTTGTTATAAAATAAAGGAATAAAAAGTTTTTAGGTAGTTGGAGAAGAAAAATAAAACAAATGAACTTAAGAGAAGATGTTACCTTTAAATCGGTTGACTCCCATTATTTTTAACCAAAAGGGTTTCTTGAAGTGCTTAATGCCTAAGAAAAGGCGTCTAAGATGAAGAGAAAGATCTGGGGAGCATATTTGAGAAGATTTTGAATGAGTCAAAGGCTTGATATGTGTGAGTAATGAGTTAGAAGTGAGGGATTTTTTTATGGGAGAGGAGGGGCTATTTAGGAAATTTGAAACAATTATTTTATTATAAACTCCACTTCAGTTTCAAAAAGCCAACAATTCAGTAAAGTAGAATTTAAGATGACTCATGGTTTAAATAAAATAATTCAATAATAATTGAAGTGGTTTTGAATATTGTTTTAATATTAATACTCTTATTTATTTAAATAATTTATTAATGAGGTAAATACTGCATCTTTATTGTGTCATAAATAATTTAATTTATTTGATGTCCAGAAATTATAAAAAAAACATGATGTAAAAAATATTTTTATCTTTTCAATTAATATTTTTATTAAATAATCTTACTTAAATAACCACATGTAAAAATTGTTTTACTAAAAGATACTTGTATATGTCATTTTGGTCTTTATTTTAAATTAATTAATATAAAGTGTCATTATTACTCCCTTGTTTCTCCATGGGGTCCCAAATTCAACCCAAGGATGATCAGGGTCAGATATGTATCATCTAATATGACTATGACATATGTTAGGGTAATTTAATATTATTATAATATTATGTTATACCCATATTCACTATAATTACCCTTTAATCATAGTAAATAAAATATTTATTGAAGTAAATATTTAAAATGTCCCAACATAAAAGATACCTATTTGCACAATTTGGACATACTGATTCAAAATATGGAATCCATTTTTCTAAATTCAAAACACAGAAGTGGATGAAAATAATTTAAAATTAATTTCCTTTCTCAATACAAAAAGCGTGTTTTTATGAAATATTAACTATCAAAAGTTTGACACTTTTTTTTGTCCAATTTCTTAATGAAAATAATTCCAATGTCCACAATTGGATTAACTGGTAAAAATATATACTAATTACACATTATAACCAATTAAAAAAATTATGTAACTATATAAATAAATGAGATTAAAAGGCACTATTGAATAAAAATATAGTATTTTCACTATTCATTAAAAATGAACTTTATCATAAAAACACAAAAAAAATTACAAAAAGTAAATTTTAATGTCTAGAATCTAAAGAAGAATTTTATTTTGTCAAACAGAACATATAAATATGACCAAAACTATATTTCAAGAGGGTTCACCATCAAAAGGCGGTAAATCGACATTTTGAAGAATATTAGAGTATTTATGCTTAGATTCATTCACATTTTATGCCTCTAAAATTTATTGGATAAATGTAAAAAATTTAACAAACTTGTATAATCATATTTAGTTTGTTCTATTTATTTCCGCCATTATAATCTCTATGCGTTAATTACCATTTAAAATAATAGTATTATATTCTCAATGTGCAATGTAAGATTTCCAAGAAAACCGTTGTTGCATATTGGGTACGCTATCGAACATAGCATACCCATAAAAGTAAAATTAATATATAATTCACAAATATTAAAAAAGGGGATGTTATGTTCAATGGAATACCTGATACACAACAATGGGTTTCTTTAAAATCTTACGTTGCACACTAATAATATAGTATGATTATTTTAAATGGTAGTTAACGCCCAAATATTGTATTATCATGAATAAATAGAACTAACTATAATATTATTATACATGTTTGTTGAATATTTTTAAATTTATCCAATAAAAGTTAGATGCTTAACATGTAAATGAATCTAAGCAAAAATACTCTAATATTCTTTGAAAGGTCGATTTACCGCCTTTTGATGGTGAACCCTCCTTAAATATAGTTTTGGTCATTTTTATATATTCTATTTGAAAAAATAAATTTTTTCATTATATTCAGGACATAAAAATTTACTTTGGGTATTTTTTTGGTATTTTTTTGATAAAGTTCATTTTTTAATGAATAGCGAAAAATAATGTATTTTAATTCAAAAGTGCTTTTAATATAATTTATTAAAATCGTTAGATTTTATTTTTAGTTGGTTATAAAGGGTAATTAAAATATATTTTTACCAATTAATCCAATGTTGGACATTGGAATTAATTTCTCATTGAAATTGGACATAAACAAGTTTCAGTCTTTTAATAGTTATTTTTTCTTAAAAACACGCTTTTTGTTTTGACAAGGGAAATAATTTTAAATAATTTTCTACCACTTATGTGTAATGAATTTTGAAAAATGGATTCCATATTTGGAACTAGTGTGTCCAAATTGTGTAAATAGGTAACTTTTATTTTTATAATTTTTAAATATTTACTTCAGTAAATATTTTATTTACCATGATTAAAGGTTAAATATAGTAAATAATTGTAAAATATAATATTATAATAATATTAAATTACCCTAACATTTTTACTAATTCTATTGGCTGATACATATCCAACCGTGGGCTTTCTTGGGTTGAATTTGGGACCCCATGGAGAAACATGAGAATAATAATGACACTTTATATTAATTAATTTAATGTAAAGACAAAATGACATAAACAAATATCTTTTAGTAAATCGATTTTTACATAAAGTTATATAAGTTATTTTTTCAACTATAATTATTATTTAGAAATCTAAAATTATTTCCTACATCATGGTATTTTGTTTATAATTTTTGGAACTTAAATAAATTAAATTATTTGTGACACAATAATAATACAGTATTTACCACATTAACAAATCATTTAAATAAATAAGATTATAAAAATTAAAACAATATGCAAAACCATTCGAATTATTATTGGATTATTTTATTTTGACCATGAGTCATATTAACTTCATCTTTAAGGATTTGTTCTCATTTTCAAACTGAATATGCATTTATAATAAAATAATTGTTTCAAACTTTCCTAAAGAGCCCCTCCTCTACCTTATAAAAATCCCTCACTTAAAACTCACTCTTCACACATTCAAGACTTTGGATCGAACAACCTCTGCTCCAATAAGCTCTCCAGATCCATCTCTTCACCCTAGTAGCCTTACCTTAAGCATAAAGCACTCCAAGAAACCCATTAGGTTCAATCCAAAGGGAGTTACCCAATTTGAAGGTAACATCTTCTCTTAAGTTCTTTAGTTTTATTTTACTTCTCTACCCCCCTAAACTTTTTTATTCATTTCTTTTATAAAAAAACCATTATCCTATTTATACATGGATGTTTTCGAGCCCAATTTTCAAATTTCCAGGACGCAATTCCCAAAAGGGGGAAGGATGAACATCCCTGGTAAATAATGAACATGATGTTTTTCATATTTATTAATATTTGTGAATTAAATATTAATTATACTTTAAAGGGCATGTTATATTTGATGGCGTACCCGATATGCAACAATGGGTTTCTTTAAAATCTTACATTTCACACAAATAATATAATATTATTCTTTTAAATAGTAGTTAACACCTAGTCGTTATAATGGAAAGAATAAATATAACTAAATAAAATATTATTATACATGTTTTTTAGTGTTTTTACATTTATCTAATAAAATATAGGGGCAAAAAATGTTATTGAATCTAAGAATAAATACTCTAATACTCTAGTTTCAGTCGTTTTTATATTTTATATTTGAAAAAATAAAATTCTTCTTTAATATTTGAGTCATCAAAATTAATTTGGGTAAATTTTTGGTATTTTTATGATAAAGTTCATTTTTTAATGAATAGTGAAAAATACTGTATTTTAATTCAAAATTACCTTTTATTATAATTTATTTATATTTTTATATTACCTTTTTAATTGGTTCTAAAGTTTAATTAGACTATATTTTTACCATTTAATCCACTGTTGGACATTGAAATTATTTTCACATTGAAATTTTACATAAACAAGTGCCAATCTTTTGATAGTTATTATTTTTAAAAACAGGCTTTTGTTTTGACAGCGGGAATTAATTTTAAATTAATTTTTACCACTTCTTTTTTTTAGTATAGAAATATAGATTCCATATTTGGAATCAGTTGGTCTAAATTTTTTAAATAGATAACTTTTTTTAGACATCTTAAATATTTAATTGAGTAAATATTTTATTTACCATGATTAAATTGTAAATATAATAAAAAAGGGTAAAATATAATATTATAATAATATTAAATTACTTTAACATGTGTCCTAATCCTATTGGTTGATACATATCCGACCATGGGCATCCTTGGGTCGAATTTGGGACCCCATAGAGCCACATGGGAGTAATAATGACCCTATATATTACTTAATTTAAAGTAAATGAAAAAAATGACATAAAAAATATCTTTTAGTAAATAAATTTTCACATGGGGTTATATAAGTTATATTTTGGAAAGATAAAAATATTTCCTAAATCATGTTATTTTTTTATATAATTTTTAGATATGAGATAAATTAAATTATTTATGACACAATAATGATGAAATATTTACCTCATTAATAAATTATTTAAAAAAATAATCTTATAAATATTAAAAAAAAATATCAAAAACACATCCAATTATTATTTTATGCTTTTATTTAGACCATGATTCATCTTAAATTCAAGTTTAATGATTTGTTGACCTTTTGAAACCGAATATGAGTTTAAATTAAAATAATTGTTTCAAACTTTCCAAAAGAGGACCTCGTCTCCCTAATAAAAATCCCTCACTTCATACCCATTTATCACACTTCTCAAGCCTTCACCTTTTAAAATATGATTATACATGATTTTTAAATATTTTTACGTTTATCCATTAAAATTTATATGCCTAAAATGTGAATGAATCTAAGCATAAATACAATAATGTTCTTTAAAAGGTCGATTTACCGCCTTTTGATGGAGAACCCTCTTTCAATCTAGTTTTGGTCAATTTTATATGTTCTATTTGAAAAAATAAAATTCTTATTTAGATTCGGGACATCAAAATTTACTTTGGGAAATTTTTGGTATTTTTCTGATAAAGTTCATTTTTTAATGAATATTGAAAAATAATATATTTAAATTTAAAAGTGCCTTTTTAATCTAATTTACTTATATGGTTAGATTATCATTTTCATTGGTTATAAAGTGTAATTATAATATATTTTTACCATTTAATCCAATTTTGGACATTGGAATTAATTTCTCATTGAAATTGGACATAAACAAGTGTCAATATTTTAATAGTTAATATTTCTTAAAAACATTCTTTTTCTTTTGACAGTGGGAATTAATTTTAAATTAAAATCCTCCACTTATATGTTTTGAATTTTGAAAAATGGATTCCACATATGGAATCAGTAGGTCCAAATTGTGTATATAGGTAGCTTTTATTTTTTAACGTTTTAAATATTTACTTCGATAAATATATTATTTACCATGATTAAAGGGTAAATATAATAAATTATGGTAAAATATAATATTATAATAATATTAAATTACCATAACATGTGTTCTAATCCTATTTTAGTATACATATCAGTCCATTGGCATCCTTGGGTTGAATTGGGGACCCCATGGAGCCACATGGGAGTAATAATGACACTTTATATTAATTAATTTAAAGTAAAGACAAAAATGACATAAACAAATATCTTTTAGTTAATCAATTTTTACATGGGGTTATATAAGTTATATTATAGACTATAAATATTAATTGGAAATGTAAAATTATTTCCTACATTATGGTATTTTTTTTATAATTTTGGAACATCATATAAATAAAATTATTTATGACATAGTAATAATGCAGTATTTACCTCATTAATAAATGATTTAAATAAATAAGATTATAAATATTAAAACAATATCCAAAACCTATAAAAGGACCCCACCTCTCCCACCTCATTTACACTTTCAAGCCATTTGGCTCGGCCAACCTCTGCCCAAATACTCTCCCAACTTCCCCCTATTACTCCTAGAAGCCTTACTTTGGGCAGAACTCTTCCCAAGGAAGCCTTTGGCTCAAATCAAAAAGAGTTACCCGATTTTGAGGTAATGTCTTCTCTAATGTTGTTTTGTTTTATTTTTCTTCTCCAACCCCCTAAACTCTTTTTATCCATTTCTTTTGTAACAACACCAGTATACTCAATATACTAGGATGTTGTTATAAGAAGTATTTGAGCTACACTTACACACACCTACATCTAATGGTTAAAGAACATACGGTTTCTGTGGATGGCGAATTTCTGCCTCACGAAACGATGATTGTTCAACACTCATATAACACCTTCAAAGGTGGCCATTAAGATGTCACTATTTTTATATATGATATATAATATGTTTATGTTTTACTTATGCTTCTGTATTTCTCATTTATGGCATACTTTATGATTTCCATTATGGGTAAAATGCGATAATTTCATTTTAAGAAGTGCGGACTACCGCCCCCTCAAAGTGATTTGAATCGTTAATGTCATATGTGGGATGTATAAAGGATGGAGTAAATGGTATTATACACTATATTATACTGGAATTATATTATACATTTATATCATTATGATTTAGTTCCATTAAATATGAAATTGAAATGAAAGTAGCGTTCATGCGTACGTACGGCTTACCGTCTCCATGAACGGTGCATTTCAATGTTACGTAATATTATAAATGAATGTATATAATAGATATATAAGATATATATGACATCTAAATCATGAATATAATTCTGGAGATAATGGATATTCTACCACATAAACAACTTGTAATTATAAGAAGTTTATTGTTGACTCAAGTACCAAAGATCGACAAAACGACCGTTATTAACTTAAATAATTACATAATGTTCATATCATTGTAATAAGTGATATAATAAGGATAATGAAATTGAAAATGGTTCTTAATAAGGTATATATTAACTCTAGTTTATTATTCAGGAGGTTAAATAACGGTTGAGTCAAGTCGGACACAAGGTAAGGGAACTTCTTAACCCAACTTACATTCTTTGGGTTAATCTACTACTTTCAAATTATGTCATGATATTATTATGTCTTATTTTGTATTTTTACTTTCTTTATGTGTACCTATTGTGAATACACATAATATATCTATTTTATTTTAAAAATGATCTTTGTAAGGACTTCGTCTCAATCTCCTTTCATTGAGGCATATTTGGTTTTATACACAAATTTCTTTTATACGGTGTATAAACCACATTGACTTTTACGTTTATTCAAAAGGAATCTTTTTTATACGAAGCGTTTACTAAACGACAAAAGGGAATGTTTTTGCCCTACGTATGCGGCGACAACGACTTCTCCGCCGCCGTGACCACTATTTGAGTTTCATCTTCCTCTACAAGCCATCATTTTTTTTAATGAAAAATAAATTCAAAGTTTTAACTTTCTTTTATTTTGGTATTGAAAATGGTTTTGAAAGCGTTTTTATTATATTAATGTGTTGTATTGAAATCTTGTGATTGAAATGTGGAAATGTTATGTTTCCTTTATGCATGTTTTATGTGATACGATTATGTTATGGTTTATAATATGTTTAAACCTATTCATATGAGGAATGCATTGGACTTAATAAGTGACGGGTGGAGCCCGCTACAGCTCCTCGATGCATCGGCAGGTCTCATGAGACAAACTAGTGTCTTGGCACGAGGCCTTGACAAAATCTTATTTGTGGTCTAGGCACGAGGCCTTGACTACGTGGTTATGATAGTCTGGCATTATGCATTCCATCATTATGAAAGTGGTTATTGATATTGCATGTGATTATTCGACCAGTAGAATATCCATGTGAATAAGTAAATGGCATTATCTCAGTTTACTTTTTCCATATTATGTTGATGTTCATGTTTAAAAAGCTTTTGTTTTAGTTATACATTGCCTTAAATGTTAATGTTTATTTATGAAAGCTTCCGCTATATTGTTAACCTTACTGAGCATCTGAGCTCACCCCTTTCAATGTTTTAACATTTTTTCTAGGATGTGAAGAAGTATTTTATGAATGACCTACAGGGGTAGTCAGAAAGGGATATGATTGTGGACTATGAAGACCATGTTATTGTAGTTTGTTTACTTTTTGATGTAATGAAAGACTTATGAATGTATCTAGTGTTTCCAAGGATACTAAACTAATCGGTCTTTCGAGACTTGATCTTTTGTGATCATGCCAATGTTACGAAGTAATGAACCGGCTCTGGGTAGCTGGGGTCGGGGCGTTACATATATATAATAGATCAGTAAATGGAAAGAAATACACCGTTCATGGAGATGGTAGACCGTTCGTACGCATGAACGCAGTTTTCGTTTCCTTATTGAGTTGAATGGAATTAAGTAGATGACATACATATATATACACATAAATCCCGTAGCTTTATAATGTCATATATTTCATTACTATTGCTTATATATACTTTATAATCATTCTTAAATGGTTAACATGGAGAATGAATCTCATCGCGTCGTGGAGACGGTAGTCCGTACGTACGCACGAGCGATGATATCATTTCCATAATTATTGAATTGAATTGGAGTGGATGATACAATATATCAGAATCATTATTATGTTATAATAACTATATATAGTTATTCTTTACACCATAATACCCATCCATGTAAGGTGTTGGTGGAAAAGCAGATTACACCACGGCGTGGAGACGGTATTCCGTACGTACGCACGCGCAGTGATTTAGTTTTCCGTAGGATGGATAGATGGTGAAATAGGGTTGTTTCATACTTATAATAACATATCAGTATATGAGTGATACTGATGTTATTACATAATAATGAAACAACCTTAGAAGAAGAAGTGGAAGAAGAAATAAAGGTGAAAGAATTGGTAATGGAAATTACCTCTTCTTTGAAGCGCCTCTTTGAGACCTCCTCATAGGACACTACAATTGGTCTTTGAGGAAGACCAGAACCTCTAGGATGTTTCTAGGGAAGTGGAGAAGAGAATTGGGCAGGGTTTGGCCGAGATTTAAGGCTCAAAGTTGTGTGAGGAAGAGAGGGAAGAGGTGCCCTTTTATAAGGGAGGAGAGGGGTACCTTTGGAATAACTAAAAATATTATTTTATTATAAAGTCATGTTTGGTTTTAAATAGCTCCAAATTGATTTATTTCTAGGATAAGGTGGGGATGGGTCGAAATCCTCTCATCCAATAGAATTTAGACAAGTTTAGGTTCCTATTTTAACCTTATCATTTAGATTTAACATTAAGTTAAATAATTTTACTTTTACCGTGTCTTCTTGTGTTCTTACACTATAAGGTTAATAAACTTACTATATCAAGCCAAAATAACCCCAAGTTGTTTATTATTAATATATATAACCTTATCTAAGTCATTTGGACGAACCTTAGATTTTTAGGAATAAAATAACAATTAATAATATAATATTTGTTTTAAATACTATTTTATGTCAATTTTGACACTATTTAGTAATTGATTTTTGTGAAAATCATAACAGAATGGTAAGTTCGAAAAAAGTTAATTAAATCAATACTAACATGTCATATGAACCTAGAAAATTAGTGTAAATCATAAAAAGTCAAAAATTACATTTATTTTGGTATTTATAACATCAATTATGTCAATATTTCATTAATAAGATAATTACTGCATCATCTTTGTATCATAAATAAATTAAATTATTTGATGTCTAAAAATTAGAAATAAAATTCCATTATGTAGGAAATATTTTTATCTTTCTAATTAATATTTAAAATCGAATTTATCTTATGTATAACCCTATATTAAAAATGTTTTAGTAAATAAACTTTGATTTTAACTCTTTTAACCCTTCTTTAAATAAATTAATAATAAATGTCCTAATCTAATCCAAGTGGGCCTAAATGGTCATATTGTATTCCTAAGTTTGTTTTTGGTCGAATTAAACTTGTCCAATAGAATTAGTACATGTGTTAGGGTAATAATAATATCATTTCTACCCTTAATTACCCTATTTACTTTTAACCGTGGTAAATAAAAGTAAAAAGTTATTATTCACCAAAAATTATTTTCATCTCATTGAACCACATTTTACTTACTGACATCAACTGTGTCTCTCGGATTTTTGAAATTCCACTCACAGAAGCGGTAAAATTATGTTTTATGAAAAATTCATTTTTTTAACTACCACTTAGTGGTTTCACTATTCATCAAAAATTGAAAGTTTTCAGAAAAATACCAAAAATTAGGCCTAAGATATATTTGATATTATGAACTCAAAAATGATTTCTATTTTACCAAATTCAAAATATATCAGTTGCATTAATTAATTTAAAAATTAATTCCCGTCGTCAAAACAAAAGGCGTTTTTTAAGAGATAATAACTATCAAAAGATTGACACTTGTTTATAACTGGTTTAAATGTGAAATTATATCCAATGACCAACATTGTATTAAATTGTAAAAATATATTCTAAATAAACTTTAAAACCACTAAAATTAATAATTTATCACTATTAATTATTTCGATTGAAAAAAGTTGTTTTTAATTAAAATTTTGTAATTTCCACTATTCATCAAAATATGAAAGTTATCCCAAAATTACCAAAATTTCACCCTAAGATAATTTCGATATTCCGAATCCAAAAATGAAGTCCATTTTGAAAAATAAAATTTACAAAATTTCAAAAAGTGGTTATTACTATTCATAACTGCTAGTTTTAATAATATTTTAATAGCATATCGTTGTTTAGTGAAACTCGGTATTGCGTACTACACACGCTATCAAGGAAGGTCGCGATTGAGTTTAATGAAAGGCAAGTCAAGTATACGTGTTGTGAAAGATCCTTTTGGTGTAGCGTACAACACAAGACATTAATGAAATTAAAAACAATATTTTTCATAAAATCTCCGGGTGTTACATTCTACCCCCCTTAAAATGAATTTCGCCCTCGAAATTCGTTGGGGTTATAAATGGTTTACTATTAGAAAGTTTCTTTAATCGAAACCCACATCGTAAAAAGGAATACCAAAACCAATCTTTAAAAACAGAAGTATGAAACGTAACGGTTACCCAAATAAACTAATCACTGGGTTTCCACATAGGTGAAAATATGGATATGGAAGAGAAATATAACCATCATGTTCTGATGGAGAGTGGTAGAGAACATGGTTATGGAAAATCCAACAATCACAAATCCATAAATTTGTGACGATCTAAGGTACCATTTGATTAATCAGATATAAGAGTACTAGGACAACATTTTTGGTTTTCAAGATCGTTTCCCTAAAGTTGAAGAATTTGAATTAGAATAAATACTTACTTTATTTTGGTACAATCTCACTGTTGTTCATGCCTTGAACAATTTCCACTTCATCTCTTAAATAAATGATGTTGAATTTTTTATTCGTGAAGTGTTAGCAGATCATGTGATAGAATGACGGGTCATTCCATCTGTCTCAAACAAAAGGTTAGCAAAAGTTATTAAATATAAGTCATTCTATAGTGAGATTAAACATATATGGTTCTTAAAATGGACTTATACTTCATATATCATACTTCTTAATATAATAAAACTAGTTTCTACTAAACAGGGACTTCCTGTAGGCCAGTGGTAGGCGATAAAGGCCAGTCGCACTTCGGTTGTGGGTTCGATTCCCACGGCCTTTTCTGACGCGATGGGTTGTCGCCCGTCCTGCAGGTTGTCCTTTTTCGAAAACTATATTACTATAACATCCCATCAATAATATCAAAAAACTTCTATCCTTAAACAATACCAACTTATGTCCAACATAATCCATTCCAATCTTTAGGCTTGTCCATAATACTGTAGTCCACTCTCATAATATAGTGAAAACGATTACCAGAGATTTAATACCATTGTTGATCCCCATATATCATAAGATATGTCTTGTTGGTCACATTCCAAACATTCGAAGGCCTTAATCATGTATTCTCTTGAAAAATGAATACCCATTGAACCTTGGTGAAAACATGAATGCAGTTAAAAGATAACACTTTCCACATACCAAAATCCTCAAAATTCTATATACTCATACCATGATATCACTTAGTCCTTATATCAATCATGAGCTCATGAATACTGTCAAACATTTCATTTTCTCCTTATCCCTTCATTATGCGCATATCATCTTCATTCCAAAAATATCTGAATAACCTTTCATGGATACTGGTAGCATTAATCACACACTTTCAAAACTCAAGGAAAGACAACAATGTAACAATCCTTATATGCCTCTTTATTCCATTGTACCATGAGATTCTTTATACAACATTACACTTGATAAACATGTAATCATTCCACTACCTTCTTAAACCATTGACCGAGCTTCAAAAATTCTTTCATATCACATATCATTTGTAGTCTCTTCATCATCATCAACATAAATACTACCCATACGGCCGTACTGATTCTCTTCATGAGACTTTCCCTTAGGGAATTTGTTTGCATAATGACCGTACATTCCACATTTAAAACATTTTACCATTGTTGATGTTGTAGCAATACCATTATCCTCATCCCTGGTGTTAACTGAACCTTTTCCTTTGCACTTACTGGCTTTGTGTCCTTCTTTTCCACACGCAAAGAATCTTCCAGTTCCTTTGAATCATTCTCCTTGATGCCTCTTCCCACATTATTTACATAGGGGAAATTGAACTTTCTTTCCTCTATGATCATCATGAAACTCCATCTTTCTCTTATTAGTCGAGTGAGGAAACTTACCAAATTTTACTTTATTGATCATATTATGAGATTGCTGATTCGGCATAATAATGATGTTTGGACTTCCAAATCCCATTTCATTTGGTTGCTCATGAAGAATATCATTACATTGTCCATCATATCCTCCATTATCGTGAATCACCTTGTTTCCGGCCATTTTCTAAAACCCAAAAAGAATAGTGTGAGAGGAAAAAATCATGCTAGGGAAAACAACATAATAAAGGGGGAGTACCTTCAATATCTAACATCTTAGGTTTAATTCTATGATCGTTAGCATAATTCTAGTACTATAACCTATACTTATACTTAACCTTAGGGACATCCCTAGACATACCTTAGAAATTTCTCTAGAGATCTCACTAACGTTTTCGCATCCTAGTTTCCAAAGGTTGACTAAACCTTTCCTCTGATACCAACTGTAGAGACCCGAATCTTGACGTACATTGACATTACATTACATTTTCAGAATACTTAGTACATAACAAAAACACACACACAAGGATCGTAATAGTTTAGTGTCTTTGGAAACTCGGAATATAATCTTCTAATCCTGGTGAAAGATCTTCAACATCTCCCATAAAGATCTTCCTTTTTTTTATACCTAAAACCTTTCTTTATATTCTGGGGAAAAGTAAACATAAAAGGGTGAGCTTAAATGCACAGTAAGGGTAAACAAAAGAAATATCAATCACATCATATACATAAGCACATAACTTTTTGAAATCTTAACCTGTAAAAGAGATCGTAATTTCATAACCTGGGATAACTCATGGCAGTGAAATGTAATCACAATAATCATAACATAAAACATTAAACTTTTTGGCATGCACACATAATCATAGAGAATAATTTCTTGTTAGTCAAGACTCATTTCCAAGACTATCTTAGTGGACAAAGTCCTTTTCTGAACCGAGTCACCCTCGTTTCAGTCCTATTTCACTGAACCGGTATTACCTACCATTCCTGCCATGTCTATCTCCTGAGATATAAAATCTTTACCCAATGCATTGGAGGGATATATAGGTCCCACCCATCTCATAATGATACCATTCTTATGTGTGCCACAAAATCATAACTCATACATCATTGCATAACCCATGAAATAAAAATGGGAATCTCGAACATCATGACATCATAAAACAATTCATATATGATAAAGGAATTAATAAAAATATTTCCATCACAACATAATCAAATCAATGTAATAATACGGATAAAAACAGAACCCATTATTATCTTAGATGTAAAATAATTTTGATAAAACACTTGAACTTCATTCTTGAGGAAAATATCCTTTCTACTTCAAAAACACTTTTCCTTTCTTAAAATGTCGTACAATTATAAACTAAAAGAAGTCGATTAAAAATAAACTTGAAAACTTGTAAAGGAAGCTTCTTTGAAATAATGTTTTAAAAATCCATTCATGTCGTATAAGTTAAAAAAAACATTCTTCTCGTACTTTTGTTAGAAAAGTCAAGAGTACCTCGTACGAAAAAAGACAAAAGATTCCTTTCATGTCTTTTACTAAAAACTCAGAAAAGCGTAAAAATGGATTTAAATAATTGTAGGTGGATGGAAATAATATTACATATTGAGGAAACATGGATTTGGATGATAAAATACACCCCAGTAAATACCAAAGTATAAACAATCTCGGATAAAAATGAGATTGTGACATTTCCCTTACCTTAGGTCGGATTTGCTTCGTAAGTGTCCAAACCTCCTGTATAATGATTTAAATAATGTCATTGACTTATTACAGAATAATATTCATTGTTATTGTATCATATATGGTTCACTTATGTCTTTATATTACCCGTTCTTTTGTAAATTCATGTTAAAGTAGCGTTTTGGGTAAAATCATCTCATTTGTCGTTCGTGTTTTAACTTGTAATTATTCATATGATTACTTAGATAATGATTACTTAATTCCAGAATATAAAACATGATTTATATATAATATATACTCAGAATATATATATATATATATAATAGATCAGTAAATGGAAAGAAATACATCGTTCATGGAGACGGTAGACCGTTCGTACGCATGAACGCTGTTTTCGTTTCCTTATTGAGTTGAATGGAATTAAGTAGATGACATACATATATATACACATAAATACAGTAGCTTTATAATGTCATATATTTCATTAGTATTGCTTATATATACATTATAATCATTCTTAAATGGTTAACATGGAGAATGAATCGCATCACGTCGTGGAGACGGTAGTCCGTACGTACGCACGAGTGACGATATCATTTCCATAATTTTTGAATTGGAGTGGAGTAGATGATACAATATATCAG